>OZ021681.1:21414607-22614607 GCA_963978505.1 Listrodromus nycthemerus | reverse complement strand
TGTGAATAATCGAATTCTGATAGAGAAATTGGCTCCAATTTTTTTATGTTTTTTTTTAAGCAACATCTATTAATATTTCCGTATGATTTCTCTCTCTCTCCTTCGACAGGTTCAAGTTGTCGTCACGTGGTGGGAACCTCAGTGGAAACAAGAGTTCAGTACAACAATGCAAATTTTGACCGGCGAGCCGTTCGACGATCATGAATCAACCCGGAGTTATTTCCAATCCGTTCGCGTAGTACTACAAGGCACAAAGGTCAGTACAATGCAATTCCGTCGGTGCAAGTCCGAGCAGGAGGAAATTTACGCCTCGAAGGTAACACACGTACCGGCTTATCAAAAGTTCAAACGTCCCTTTGCATAATTCATCGCACATTCATCCTTCGAGTCTCACACATCAGGGGAAACGCATTCGACTTTCCAGTGTATGGAAATTTCTCCAGCCTTGTGGGTATAATTAGCGATGAAAAAGCGTGCAGTTGCTGAAAATAACGCAACCGGTCGCGTTGCATCTCCATTAATATCGAGCTCTCGCAATTTGTGATGCCGATTTCATTTTTTTTAATGGAGACAATTTTTTTTAAGTTCGGGAAAGCTCAACTATTGTGACAGTACGATCGTTTTGTACCACAATTATTGTGATGTTACGATCGTTCTAGTTTTTTTGCTACGGTAACTATTACTTTATCACGACATTATCATTACATGCTATGTGCGTGGCTGGACAATTCTCCGATATTCTATAATCTCTTATAGTAGCGATACGATCGCGGCACCTACATTTTTCCAACGAGCGGCCAGGACACCGAGCAACCCCTTTTGCCTTGGGTCGTCGACCCACAGCGGGGATCGAGATCGATACACCAGTACTGACCAAAAAATTGGTCACTACGCCGTTCGGTTATTGGGGTCACGAGAAAAACGAAGTCGAATTATCGACGCGCGTTTCACACCCGCATGTACGAACAATAAAAATAGCAGAAAATCAAACATTTTAAAATTCAGAGAAATTTAAATCGAAACTTAAAAAAAAAAAAAAACACAAATTAATAAAAGAAAAAGTGTGAAATTCGTAAAAAAAACGCGAGTGATGTGGTCTAAAGAGTTTTTACATAAAATGCAACTTGGTTTATCGAGCCGTAAAATAAATAGTATGGTGGCACTCAATTCGTCATTCTTTACACAGTAATCGCGAGGTGACGTGACGCCGGGTGCAGTGTCGAGTTGCATTCATTGTCTTTACACACGGTATGTTCATTACGATCAAAGATCATTGTTGAATTTAATTTCGATAGTTGTTTTTATTTATTCTGAATGAGGAAAGGCCGTTGGGATTCACAGGTGCAATGAAAACAAGTGTGCTTTTATTTGTTGTTTTCTTTTTTTTTTATTATTATTATCGTAAAGTCTTTACCAGGTATATTTTCTATGTCGGGGAGTCCCATGTTTACACCTTGCGCCGCACGAGCCAGCAGACTTACTGCCGGCTTGGCATCGCTAGCGTGGTAGGAACTCCTACCAAAGGTTGCCAGGCAACTGGAAATCAATTCCGAACGGTACTTGGACGGTCGAATGGGCAGTGACTGGGGGAGTTGAGCAAAAATTTTCCATGCGTTATGTTTAAACAAAACTTATTTCCAAACTTTATAATTACAAACAATGCAAAAATACTATAATCATAATTTTTTGTGCAGTTTATCGACTACAAAAACTCTCATTTTATATTTTTCTCGTTAAAGAAACGTCCTACGAACCATTTTTTATTACGAAAAAATATATTCGAAAACTCATTACATTCGTAACTTGTGCACGTTGCAATATTTTGCGAGTTTTGACGTAACGCTCTCGGCGATTATGATACAAAAATACTACAATCTTAATTTTTTTTATAGCTTACGGATGACCAAAACTCTTGTTATGTATATTAGAAACGTAAAATTTTTTATATGTTGAAAAAATATGTCGGAAATTGATTACTTTCATGGTGAAGTGACTCATGCACATTGCAATATTTTAAGAGCTTTCGTAACGGGTTCGTCGATTGTAATCTCTCACGTTCGAAATTACGGCAAAGTCAGTTGACGGCGATACCGCTGGTGGCGCTGCGGGCGGTCTCAGTCAGCATGGCCGTTCGGGCGAGCACGGGCAACGTTGTGTCAACATTTCGATAGGCGCGTTTTTTTTTTATCGTCGATTTGCCAATTAACGGTTCGGGCACGGGTATGAATACGTACGTCGATTAAATCGGATAGTTTACTTCAATCCTGTCGGGTCGTTTCGGCGTCGTGTCGCGTTAAATTTACATGCGTATTTGCACGAGTCTTCGAAATTCATAACCTCGCGCTTCGAGTTGTTTACGTTCGGGTCGCCGAAACGTTCGTTCAGAAATAACAAATAAATAAATATACTATAACAATGGATGGATCTAAGATAAGTGCCGGTCCCGGGGACGGAGCTGACCAGGAGGAATTCGATGAGGACGACGAGGAGGAGGAAACTTCGAAGGAGGACAAGTGCAAGGACGACGACCCGATGAAAAATTACGAATTCGACGGCGAGACGTACTTTTACACAGACAAAACATCAAACGTAACGTACAAGTTCGATAGAGCGAAAAACGAGTGGATCGTCCGAGACAAAGACGAGCCAAAAAGCGCAGCAGAAACCGAAGCTGTTAAGCCGGCTACCGCGGCAAACGAACCTGTTTATGGCTTCGAAAACGACACTCACACGTACACCGATCCCAGCGACGGCAGTGTCTACATGTGGGACAAAGACAAGAATGCCTGGTTTCCAAAGGTGCTCGAGGAATTTTTTTTGTTTGCTATCTTCCATACCAGTCCCAATATTATTTTCAGATATTTTTTCTTCACTATTATTCAATGCGAGATAGTGGAAGTTTCATTGACTCAACTTAGTATCTCACAACTTTTCAGGATGATGTTTGGTTAAATGTTTATAAACAGTGAAGAGCTAAAATACGAAATTAAACATTGTTTAGGTGAATTTTTCTATGAGCAAAACTCAACAAGAGCTTCGAGATGATAGACGAATGTATGTTTAGAAAACATGCGCAATGCCTAATAAATTTAGTAAACATATAACGTTAATGAGTGTTCAAACGAACAAAATTATTATGTATCAATGGTAAATTTTTAACATTTTTCATCATGATCATCATCCTTAGGTTATGTGAGAGTTGATAATTTTACTAGCAAACATATATACAGAGAGTGGAAGTGAAGTCGTTATAAAGAAAAAAATGCTCGATTTTCATCAATTATCTCATTTATTTCAGGTGGACGACGATTTCATGGCAAGGTACCAAATGAGTTATGGTTTTGTCGATCCTAATCAAGGTAACGATTTCAAGAAGCCTCCGGAGGTGACGAGAGCCTCTGTGAAGCTCGACAAAGAGCAGAAAAAAGCTGAAGCTAAGAGGAAAGCTGCGGAGCCTGCGTCGTGGTTCGAAATAGATGAAGCGCATAACACAGCTATATACATATCTGGCCTGCCGCTGGATATAACGATGGACGAGCTCGCAGAATTAGTGACAAAGTGTGGGCTCCTTGCTAGAGATGAGAAGAACAAAAACAAGATAAAGCTCTACAGAGACGCCAATGGCGAGCCAAAAGGAGACGCTCTGTGCACCTACATAAAGGTGAGTAGACGACTGTTATTTGTTTTCGTTACATATATTTTTATTCCTGGTCATGCATCATCATTGTGGATATACAATGCTTTTTTTTTCTCTTCTTTTGTGACCGACTTTCGTTACAGATTGTAAATTCGACAATTAATTTAGCGCTACATTGTCAACAATTATGAAGTGTGAATTAAATTCTCCGATGTCCATGGGAACAGATATATTTACATGCGATAAAAGTGCGCGCTGTGCAAAAAGTAATACGTTGACGCTATTACAATTTTATTCTAAGTGTGTTAAATTCGAAGTTAATACGAGCTAAAAGGTAAATTTAAGTATATGCAGACATATATATATTTACGAGCTATAAAGTTATGTGAGATAGTGCGAGCTAGAGTTCGCCAGTACGACTTTTTTCTTTTTCACTCTACATAGTACACAGTAGATTAATAATAGCAATTAAATCAATGCAAGCATCTCGGGAGGCAATCCGAATTCTTGCTACTCGCTCAACGAATTAAGAGAGAGCACGAACAATTTATAGTACTTCATATATATATAAACGTGTATATATATATATATATATATTAAAAAAAAACAAACAAATGGCACGTAGATAAGTCACTGATATCGAAAACTCCGACCGATTGGTCGATCTGACGACGACAAACGATGTAGCATATATAACGAACTCGGGACGCCCTCGCATTCAGGATTTTTGCGTGAAAATCCTACAAAGCTTCTTCTTTCTATTTTGTTTTCTAAACGCAGATAGGGTGGTTTCGCTTTCAATAAATAATTTCTTATCTCAGTCGGGTAGAGTTTCGTGATTTATACCGTTATTTTTTTTCTCAAGGTTTTAGCAATATTTCCTCGAGCGACAGATCGTTGATTTTCGCTTGAACTTGATTAATCGCCTCGTTATTCTCGGAAAAAGCCGGGGAATGGGACATGGCCGGGATGGCGAACGAGCTGTATTCATGGTCCTGAGGTGCTGCTTGAGTGATCCTCGTGCTGTGCCGGCTAGGATGAAGTCGGCTCGGTCCGTGCCTCGTTCGATTTTCTGGTCGTTCTCCCTTGGCGAGCTGCATTCTGCAGGAAAAAAAAAACAAACCAAAAACACAAACATGAATATTTTATCGCGATATTTTGATCGAAACATATAAGCCCGTTACTTTTCCTATCAAGCAAACGATATTTCATCTCTTCTTTTTTTTACACATCGTCAATGCCTTATAATTTTGCTAAAAATAGGCGGGCGCTCGAAACATACCCCCAAATCTATAACGACTGGCAAGATTCATACGTAAACATAAAGAAGGTTAAAAATCTGCTCACTTTATCGGTGGCCTCGAACCTATCTTCACACCATTCGCCCATTGACCATTTCTGTTCTGTTGTTCCCAGTCTCTTCGCCATGCCTGCTGGACTCGATTTCGGCGGCGATTTTTGCCCTCCCCTTTCTTATACTTTTTGCCCTTCTTCCTGGGCTTTAGTCTTTGGTTCTGTGGCACGAGGTTCGGGTCGATTCGCTTCCTTCGCCTGCGTCCTAAAATCGGTCGTAGAAAACTCAATTGCATTTGTCACAGTGGCTATACTTTGGTCAAATTTACTCGCGGGATTGAATTAAAAAGCAGCAGGGCCAAGTTTGTATCTCAGCCGGAGACACTTACCTAGTCTACCTGCCGGCACCTCGCATATGTAATGTTTTCTCTCCACGCAACTTCTCGGCTTCCACTTGTACTTTACGCTAGGATCCATCACCACGCAGTGCCAAGCGTACTCCTTAGGATTTTTTGGATTTAGCTTGTCGAAATTTTGAAATACGACTTTGTCACCTGAGACACCCCATTCCCAGGCCATCTGCTGCCAGTTGTAAATCCCACCGATCCATCTCTCCAATTTGGCTAAAGAAAAAAAAAATTTCGTGCCGGAAAATTAAATCCATTTTTCACACGATGCAGTTTTTTTTACCGCTACCATTTGTAACACGAATTTTTTTGCTAGCCATCTGGACGTGAAAGTGTTTGCGCCACAAGCACACTTTTATAAGAATTTTATTTTAAAATTTTTTTCGTAAATGTGTGACTTACTGAACTGTTCGCCCATAAGGTATTTCCTTAGTGTTCGATCCTTCCCATTCTTGTCTAGGGTTGCCAGTGTCGAATTTCTGTCCTTGCAGTGAAAGTAGGCATCCCTCCATGGCGCAGTACCCGCGCTCAAGTAGTAACAATTTCTCTTCAGACGAAAGAAACCCACGGGACAGGCGAATCTCGCGATTGAATTACCCCCGAGGCTTACTCGATTGCTGGGTGGGTTTATGCTGAAGCTTTTTGGAAGTTCAACAAAGGCGCACGATATTCCTGAAATGAAAAAAAATTATGAACTAGTTTCTGTTCTATAATTCGTTGAGTTTGGCTTGTGAAAAGTTGTATTTTTCTCCGCATATTATGCATAGAAATATTTAACGTCGTTACGATTTTATCAGTATTAAAAAAAAGGAATAAATTAGTTTGTAAAGTTCGGGTATTTTCACTGTGAATCCACCGGTATAGTGTAAATTTTTTTATTCGTACGAACTTTAATTATCGTGCATTCAGCAATATATTTTTTTTTACTGTCGAGTTTAAAACAATTAAAATTATTCGCCCTCGCGAGTTCAGCAACTATAAGGAAACGTTTGCTGAAAATAGTATGCCAGTGAATATATCTTCTTTGGACGGGATGCAACAATATCCCCACGGGAATAAATTTGATATAAGATCAAAGTGGTACAGAGCGAGTGAAGGCGCCAGGCGTTCGCAACGTTACGACCGAATGCATTTTAGTTTTGCGTCCTTGAACGGAATTCGAAGTGCATTATGCAACGAGACGAGATGACTGCATCTCACGTGAATATAGATCGGATCTTAGATGTGTCGTGGAGCACAATAGCGAACCGTGAATTGTATTCATCCCATTTATTTCTTTTTACCGTATGGGTGATTCTCTTTTCGAAAGTGGACTGCATCGATTCAAGGAAAAAAAATACGTGTGTTGCTACGAATTTTTTCCCCAGTAAAAATAAATTAAATTGAGAATCCGCCATGATAGCCGGGGCAAGATCTTGGTGGGCTGGGAAAAAATCACCGAATTAAAAATATAAAAAGCTGTAGAAGGTATTCCATTTTTTGAAAAGTCGAATGTGTGGAAACAACAATAGGAAAAAGATGGAATTCCTCCTATAATTTTTTATATTTAGAGCGAGATTTTTTTTATATATTCGGAAAACCTCTACGATGGATGAATCGGTAGACATTTTTTGATCGACATTTTCGTTTCCAAAAAAAAAAAATTCTTTTGTCCTGACGTGGATGAATCTTTCACCTTAAGCTGCTCTGTGTGCAGAGCATCCAATATCTTTCTCTCTGACGGTGATCAATCAAACTGCAGGATAAAAAACTGCGGTTTTTGTGATAGCAAATAATAATAGAATTGGCCCAAATAGAGCGTGGGCATTCATCGAAAACGGTTGCTAAGCAAAAGGTTCTTCGTCGCGGATCGAATAACGTAGAATTCACTTTGAAGGAACTATAGGTCCGACGAGCCATGAGAAATAATAACGAAACGTGACCCGGCTCCTTTGGATCCTCCAGACACGATAAATTAATTTTTTTTTAGACCTACGAGAACCGCCCGCTCTTTTATTCCCCAGCTTCGATACTCTTTTGACGTCGATCCTCGATCCACTTGCCTCGTCACGTTCTGACAATCATAGCAATATGATACAGTCGGACATGCGATATATATCCGTATTTCTGTTTTTATGGCCTATCGCTGATCAACATTTATTTCTCTTACACGTGTTATATCGGTTTCATATAAAAAAAAAAAATTAAATGTTCTAAACTATTTACGAAGATCATGTTCCAAAGATCGTACTCTGCAAAATAATCGCCATGATCTGTCAGAAATCATTTCATGATTTGATCAGACCAGTTTTTTTATGAGGGTTTGATTTTTTTACAAAAATTATTATTATTCTTTTTTTTGTTTAAAAAAAATTATTTACAACGCAATAAAACCTCCACTCCGTTCAATCATCCTAATGAATTATCGAAAAATAATTAGCGCCCCATTGCGATAAAATTAAATAAAAAAACAATTACAAAAAAAAACTGCTTCTTTCATCCTGGTCTGTTCGACAAGCCTGGGGCTCTCTTCGAATTCACTTTGGTTTCGTTCGATTCTGACGAGCCCGTCGACATCAACGATCCAACGAACGTACTGGTTTCTCGTAGTGCAAATAATTATTGTCTCGTGAGCGCGATCTCGTGCAGGCAATCAGAAGAAAGTCCCACGAAGCGTTGACAGGAATAAGAAGCACCAACGTCGCCAGCGAGTGACTCTTTGAGTTCTAGAACAAGTAGATCGTGTACGTACGTACGTGATTCACAACTGCCGGTCCCGGTAGCAAAGCGATGCCGCTCGTTTCTAAGGTTAATGGTCTCTGGTATTTATCAGTAGCATTACCAGCGACGACTTCTCTCTCACTCTCTGTATATATCTTAAACAGTAATTTATCGCTCACGCGATTGGACGCCCGTATAGTGCGAGTATTTGTCGTCGCGGCTTTGCACCACTCTGCCCTACTAAGTTAAGGTGCATTAAACGCTGTGATTCTACACTCGTCTGTTTGCATGTATAATTGCGCTAATACCCTCGAAAGTTTCATACTTAGTTTGCATCGCCCCCCCAACGATTGGATGCACAGAATCCGAATCACAGTGAGTCCTAGTCTCATCACACATTCCTTCTTAGGAGCATCTCTAACGTCGAGGAAGTTGGAGATAATGTTGTCTTTTTTGTTTCTTTGATTATTATTTTTACTTTGTCTCAGTTCCAAGCTCCGTTTTCTACTGGCATTTGTACAGCCGGTCTGCTCCACTTCCATGATTAATTATTTCCAATTACTAGCAACAGTGGGATACGGTAGTGGATCTTATTAGGCTCGTACATTATGAAGCCACTTGGATATGGGAAGTGCCGAAGCGAAGGAATAGGAGATCCTCTGTTGCTATGACCCAGTTCGGTCGATTTTTAGTTTTTGCTTTGAACAATCGATCAAGTTTCAAAAGAAGAATTATGGGAAAGATCTAAATGTCGCGATATATTTATGTGTCTTTCGTATCAAGACAGGAAGAGAATATTTGTTAATATAGTCGAAATCAATCGTTGTTTCTGTGATAAAATAAATATTGGCCGATATCAGAAAAATTCCATCATTGTGGACTGAATATTACAAGTGTTCGTTACAGCTTCGCCAGTGTTTACTCTGACGCATGAACACTTGAAACTTCGTTTCATGATTTCAAAATAAGCTAACTCTATCGTTGAATAGAAAACATAAGCTTCGATCGAAGATAAACTTTGTCCGAACGTATAAAGAAATCGCCAAAAGCCTCGACAGATACATTCCCAGTTACATTATTGATTAATTATGTAACTGTTAGTAGCTCTTCGGAATAATTATGCAAAATCGATGCTCTCAGCATATTTAGTGTGATTGATTGTTGTTTTCTTAATCCAATGTGCAGTCGTTCCGTTAACTGGAACTGGGGAAAAAAACCGCAGGTATTCATTATTTATGCCGATTACAGACAACGCTCAGCTTAGATCAGAAAATCACGGTCCATTGCATAATCTATCAATTCATTAAAAACTTTTCGGAATAATGATGCAAAATCGATGTTCTAATTTGCATGGTTAATCTGATTGGTTTTTGCGTGTTTAATCAAACATACACTCAATCGTTAGCGCGTTATCGCAGTATCAAAGTCATTACATGAATTTTACCTGGAGAAAAAAAAACCTCACGTATATAATCATTATTATGTTTATTGTAGGAACCCTCAGGTTTATCGGCTTCGCACTGGACAGCGGTCTTTCCATCTGCCTCCAAGTTTCAAGCTCGAGAGAGTCGACCATATGGACATTCAATGCAAATTTCGTTCGTTCGAGTGCGCAAGTGAGAACGGCCGAGGCGAGCGCACATTGCGGAGGCAAGCCGGCAATAGTCGGACAATAAAGCAGACCGATCGTGAAAGCAGATTACGGTTTATTGGTTCACGGAATATCGTGACAAGTGCGACATCCGCCATACGAATTGTCGGGTCTCTCGCATAACGCATTCTCATTGTCGACTTTAATTCCATCCTCGCGTCATAGCATTCGTTAACCGAGCGCGGTGAGAATGTCGACGATAATTAAGTACGAATCGACTCGAACGACGATAGTCTATTGAGCCGGCGAGATCGCGCCGTTCACCCCAATGGGGCGAGATACGAAACCCGTTTGGCGTTGGCGGCATTAAAATTTTTGCATTCGAACGTTATTTGAATTATTACGTTATTACGCAGCAATTTATCGTGCGCGGTACTTCATAACGCTCGCGGCCGTCGTTAGACAAAGTCCTCGGACGTTTATAGTCTTTTCTAATACGATGTAATAATACCGTTTCCGAACACGATAGTCGTAATTTTCGTTTGTAAATTCCGCTTTAAACTCGCCGTGGAATGTAATAAGCCGCGGATATGTTTTTGCCTTTCGGAGTTCGTATTCGTGACAAATGTAAATATCACACCGGTCGATTATTCCAATTTTTAAAAATGTTTCGTTCGTGTGAAACACAGTCTGCAATTATTTTCTCACGATATACATACATTATTAGTTTCTCCTCTGAAACAATAGATATTTCCCACATCAAAAATAATGTTACACGCAACAGACGTATTTGTTATCTAATTTTCTCAAAAATGAGTCTTATGTTTATTTTATTTTTCGAGTATTAATTTCATTAATTTTTTTTACAGTAGCTCAGGTATTTAAAATTGCTGCCGACGGTTCATTAGAAGTTTTCCGTGAAAAAGTCACGATAGCTTTGTAGTAGTGCAAAACCTGATTACAGTCCCGAGTGTAATTAATTCTCGTCGCAGGGTGTCCCAATATCGCTCGGTAGAATGGACGAAAAAAATCCATGACATTGTGCATAAAAATTATATCGTACGTTAAAAAGGTGTCATATAATTCGCTTCTCAGATTTGCTCGCGTATTTATTTATCCAATTAATGAAATGAAGACGAATTTTCTTATTAGTGCTAAGTCATCTAAAATTCGTATTGATGGTGCGACGAAACTTTGTCCGTGAAAACATCGCGAAAGCTTTGTGACACTGCGAAAACTGATTAAAATCTCGGGTACGATTAATTGTAGTCTAAGGCGTCGCGATAGCGCGCGGTGGGATAGACGATAAATTCATTATAACAGGGTAGAATGTTTCGTGTATTAATTAGTTTCGCACATTCCCTCGCGTAATATAGAGATGCTCGGTTCTACCCACCGCAAAACCATCACGCGCGGAGACCGAGCTTCCATTCATATGGTACAAGGCTGTGCGCTATAGTCGTAGAGGTCCAACATTTATTATTAAACGCACTCCGGCGTCGAATGTGCGAGTGATAGCGTTGACGGTCCTTATTATTAATACCATCGGCTGCGTCGGGGCTTCGAACCCATCTCTCTCTCACTCGATTCGATCGTAACGATGATGATTATATAGTCGAGAAAAAAAATCTGCCCGATTATACCGCATCGAGAACTTCTGATTCGTCTGCCGCTGATAGACTCATTTTATCATTAAAATTTTAGATTTTTTTCACCCCGATAAGCTCACACACCAGATACTTGCTTGCAACCAATAGAACGATATATAGGCAACAAACACGAAAAAATTGCAATTTATTTCCTCAGATTATCTACTTTTCTGAATATTTTTATTCAATCGATAACGAACGGAATTACGCAATATTTTCACGAAGTTATTGACTGATCGACAATGTAATTCACCAGAAAGTTTGTCCTTGAGTAATTCTCAACACTCGTGACAAGAGGAAAAATGTATTCCTTATCAGATATTTCTCTCTAACAAATTACCCTCGGAGCTCAGACTGTTTTGACATTCTGATCGATAAAGAACACTATGTGTTATTTTTCCGATAGACCGGCGTATTTACCGGAGAGACATAAAAACAAAAATTTATATCAAACGATCATCGACACGATTCCCTACGAATTTTTTCCTCGAATAATTCTCGACATTCGTGACATAAAAATAGGAGCGGAAACACTGGGCATTTTCTTGTGTTAAAATCTACAAAATTCTGCGCTGGAATGTCGATAAGCGATTTAGTACGATTTATAAAACATCTTCCGTCCGTGTCATTAGAAAAATAATCTCGAGTAGGTGATAACATCTCAATGATACATACTTCTTCTTATCTACTCTAATAATTCAGCTCCGAATTGTCACATTGATTGGACAATTTGTTGGATAAGAGAGACTCGACAATCTTTTGCCGATCGCAGCTACCGGAAAGACATTTTTGTTTTGGCGCTCGTTTCCCGATCGATGGAACACGAGCGAACCAAGTTTGCGATAAAGTTGACAGTTAATGTCAAAGAATCGGGACGGCAGCCTTCAATATATGCTCGATCCGAAAGTCTCGCCCATTAAGAGCATACGCGCACCACAACAATTATTTGTTCTTCTATCTACTTTCTGTATTGCGATGCAAAGTACCCCTCAATGTCCACGTCGAATTAAAATGCCTAACGTGATCTCGTCACATTGGCGGGCAAGCACCTTACCCCAAGCTACCATAACTGACTCCAGAGAGTCTAACAGTTGATGGTCTCCATCCGGAGTCGACCTGAGGAAGAGTCCATCCCCATCTCGACGATCCATTATCAAAACTCGGGTCACATATACGGTCTCCTTTCATTGCATTCACCAACGACGAACAAGCCCCTCACCGACCGAAGTCGACTCGGGGAACCATATGCCGAATGTTCGTGGGGAAGATCACCCAGAACAAGCTCCGGGATGACCTCCGCTAAGACTCTGAAATCGGGCCTTCCTCGTGCGTTCGAAACAGGTAACTGGTTGGCTAGGAGCATTTGACAAAGACCCGAATAAACTTTCGTTCTCATTGTGAAGCGTGTCTAGCGAGCCAGATACTCCCCGCCCATGGCCCTTTTTGGCTCCGAAGAGATTAACGGTGCGCGGGTCACATATCGTCTGGTACCCCAGGCCATGGACTTGATGAGCAGTGGCGATATTTTTTGCACACACACTCATTAGGATAAAGAGAAATTCCGGGCACACTAAGGTAACGTTCTGTCATGACGTTTCACCCCTCGAGAACTCGTCCACAGCATGTGATCCTCATCGTCCCCCATTTATCTATGCAGCCGATAAAGTTAACAGTGATTCGCGACTTCGAAGACTCGTCAATCCGATGAACCTCGTTAGTTTACGGAGGCCGGCTATTACGTCGAGTAGAATTTATCGCGGCTGCCCGACATTTTTAGAACACCGATAGTCAACGGCATTGCGTCTACCTACACGACCTGCCCACCGGTCTGCCGCCGCGGCTATGCCTGAATTGCTCGGTTAACGTCGATCTAAAATAGATCTCTCACTCTCTGTACACAAAAACGGAAGCCATCCCACTCTGCCTCTTTCTCTCGGGTGGTCCGACACGTTTCATCTAGCCGATGACTGGAATGAGTCGCGAGTCCCAAACGAATTCATTTATTTCGCGAATGGACGGTTACACACCAAATACGACCTTACCTGTTGCACACAGCATCACGATCCAACATTGGAGCACGGCTCGTCCATTCGTGATAAAACCCCTCATCTTTGCCTCCTTTTGGCACTGTTACTATTAAAATTTTTTTTTATTCACCAATATTGCTCCAACAAGATATCAATGAACTGCGCGAAAGATTCATCATCATAAACACTCTTGGACTACAATTTTTTTTTTTTGTTTTCACCCAATGACAAGAAATAATAATTGAAATTCACATTATTGAAAATTTTACGTTTACTCTTTTTGGTGTATGAATTTTTGGGAGTTTGGAAATTTTTTATTTTGTTTTAATATGCTGTTTGTTCTTCTTTTTTCAATCGATCGTGATATTCGCGGAGAGCGACATCGATGCGTGGATCGATATTGTGCAAGGAACGTTCTACGGTGGAGGCTCGCGGGATACTGAAGCTGGCTTCGCTCCGCTTACCGTACGACACCGTGGAGCTTTGAATCCCGACAGTGGAGCAGCGGCAGAGCACACGCACTTCCCCTGTGTACTGCTGTTTCTCTCTTCCTCCGGCTCCCGTCGTAGACCACACTTCCCGTTTCTCCTCCACCGTACTTTTCCAGAGCACGTTCGCAGTCGTCAGGAATCTCCAGGGCTCCTTTGCACTTACTCACGGAGCAAAGACGTCGGTGTTTCATTAGGATCTTATTAAGAAAAATTCACGGAGAAGCTACTCATGCACTTGAAAAAACCCTGAGGATATTTCAAAACGAACACATCTTATCACTATGCGACACATATATATTGTCGTGTTCCCAGAGACAACTCAATTACAATATTCGACCATTATTTCATCTAAGTTTGGTGATCTCGATAGTATGATATTTAGCACAAAAAATAACCAATTAAAATAAATCGGATTCAAGCTATTTAAGATTTAAAAAATACCTAAAACGGTCAATGCAGTTGTTCGGGTCTTTTCAAGTTCGACAAGATCAGTTAAAAAAAAAAAGGAAACTAAAAAATAATGTAATATAAAATCTAATCGCAAACCAGTGATAAGTGACGAGCACTTGGTATGAATTCCCACAAAAGTGATGATGTCAGAGTGATCCAAAGCCATTTGAATAACCGGGGCACAGTGCCGCTTCGATAATAATCGTTGGGCGGTATCGTCAGAGATAAAAAAAATTCGCATGGATTTATGGAGCAAACTAACAATGATTACCGTACCGATAAGAATTTCACGTTCAAGTAGTTGCCGTATGATTCATGCTTCGACGATTTCCCCCGAGACACCTCTTCGACTCTCGCGGGGATGTATGCAATTATCATTTTTTTTTGCCATTTTTCTTTTTATCATTTTTTTTTGCCAATTCGCTGATCAAGCTATCTCCGCGTGAGATAACATCCTTCTGTGCCCGACATCGATTTTCTCCAGCGGCCCGCCCACGTCGATGCATCATCCTCCGGGAGCGGCCGAGGTCGCAGCCGTTAGCTGCCGCGAACTTTGCGGAATCGCGATATACAAGTCATAGACGATACCGTAGAGGTGCGACTATCTTCGAAGTTTCATACCGTACATAACTCTTCTACCGGTTGTAATAGGTATTTATAGTCCGCGTGCTCGCGAGACGCGTAACTAGATCGTAAATATTCGAAACACCGCCTCCGATCAATGCGAGTAACCGTTTATTTCCGACGATCGGATAAAAATAAAATACAAAAAAAAAATGCCTCACCTGGTACTGGGAATATTAGAGTCATCGAGACAATTTATCGGCAAGTGTGTGTCACGTGCGTGCACAGCTGAAGTTTTCCGGCATACCTTTCCGGCCCGCCAATCAACACTGAAAGAAATTTATCAGCGGTAGAAAAAATAACTTTGAATAATGCTTTTAGCACACCGATCTCAGGAATTCTTTGATAATTCCAACACTAGTGGGATTTCTATTTTCGTCGGCGGTTTACTTGACAGAGCCGCTCACGCTCGTCGTACACAACCTATTCTCGGATATTTTGATAATTCGTGAGGAAATCTCGGATCAGGTTCGATGGGACTTAAAGCATCGAACGCTTTGGGAGGTTTTATCATTTTGACGTGATTCTTAAATGCGATAAATTGTCCGGACAACAAAAACTCCGAGAATTAATAGAAATGTAAGAGTGCGTGCCAGAAATCATCTTAGCCGCCTAGTTTCGCGATCCCGAAAGCACTTTCAATGTATCAAACTATACGTACAAAACACTGAAGCTTCAGGCAATTGAAAAATTCGGCACGATAAAAAATTGATTCATCGTTGGAACCTTGATTATATTTTTTAAATTATATTGTCACATCATTTTTGCTCCAGCAGAGTTGCAATCCGGTAAAGTTACAGTATGACGAATATCGGAGAGCTTTGCATGATGAAAGAGTCGTAACACGGTTGAATTATAAATAACATGTAGGACTCAAGCGATAGGTAATTTTTTAAATAGGATAGAACAACGAATTGGTAGAGTTATATCTGATCGAGTTGTAAATATGTCATTAATATTTTTTTATTATTCCACCCGTTTCTCCGTTCCCTTTAGAAACCAGCAATCTATTAACTTCGCACTGACAGTCAAAAAAAATATTTTAGAACTAATTAATTATACCAAATTTTTGTTTCAGCACCGTCAGAGTTAAAAGAAAAATCACATTGAAAAAAATGTTACCGGTGTGGTTAGATCTGCGTGTCAAAAGTCTATGACATAAAAAATTTTACGGCTGAAGAGGAGGAAGTCTACGAATCTTTAATGAGTTTCGTCTATATAACTCTGGGTTCATTATACCTTGGACAGTGTGGCAAATATCCTCTCAGTTCGCTAACTCGGCGATCCGAGGATATCTCGCTCGCGAGAAGGAGATTCGGTCTCTCGTCTCATCGCCTGACATCGACGTTGATACATTCAATTGGCACTCGGCCACTCCCAAAGCTGTCTGTTTCCTCGGCCTTTTCGGCACGGTATTTCGTGAGTAGGTTCAACCATCCCTATCTCGAACTTTCCGCGAAATCCGGCGCGAATTTTGACTACGAATCTTTGATCGATGCAGATCAAGCTCGCCGACCTTTCAAAGTATATATCAAAGTAATTATCGGCTGATCGAGCAATCGATTATGCTAATCGTCAAGGTTCGCATAGTGTTGATCAGTCACGCTTGCAAAGGCTTTTCTCGTGCATAAATCAACAAGAGTAAACCATCCAATCGATTGTAATCGAATACGTTCGCCTTGGTCGGCCCTTCTAATAATCTTCAGGGAATTGAGTATGCGCCACATCGTCGATCATAATATAGAGATATGCAAAGAGCGTTAAGTCACGATTTTTCTTTCAATAATTCCTCTCTTATTTCAATTAGAATTTTTATTATTTTTTATCCGTTTTAATTTTATCGAAAAAAGAAGGTAGTGTGTGTTTACGAGAAGAAGAGGTGGAATTGTCAAGAGTCACGTTTCCATTTACGAGCCTTGCTTGTGATTATCGCGCAAAGGTCACGCGTCTGATTAATTGGTATCAATAAATAGTGTCTGTTTGTAAATACAGAAATCGCAGTTAACGAACGTAATTCATTTTTTACAAACCTCGAGAGACTGTTAACGATTCCTCGCTCGCGCTACAGTGCAGAGCACATCAGCGTGTACGATCCCCCTGAAAACTGTTGCTCACTTCGTGATTTATCATCGACGGGAGCTCGTTAATTGATTTAATAATGCGTTCAACGTTGCAGAATAACCGATAACGTCCGTTCCAATGGATTCAATAAATAACCCCACGTACGCTCGTGACGAGACTTACAATACGATCGAGAGGTCATCATACGTCGGCTCTGCAGTTGCTTTTCGATACGTAAAATCCTCCTCAAGTTCAGATTAGCAAAAATATATATCGCGATAGAGAAAAAAAACTGAACAGATATGACTATTTTTTTAATCGTAATTTTGTGTGTCGGAAAACAATGCATTTGGGATTGTAAAAAAATGATTGCACTACGTGCGACACCTTGTCAAGATTTCAATGGTTTTGCATCAAAACTCGAGAAAAACGGAATTGCGATTTTTTTCATAAATTATTTTATACACATAAAATTTAAACTTTTATTAATATATTTTTTTTTTTCACCGGGCTTTGTTTTAGACTGCAAATTGTGAAGAACGACCGATAAAAATATAGCGTGGCAATTTTGTCATCGTTATACTTTCCTAGAACCCTGACGTTGGTCGAATATGATCACACTCTTGGTACCTGAGACGCTTGTCCGATGGATTCACTTTCCGTCCTTCCAAAAGAGTCGCTTACACTTGCTTTCTCGTGAATCATTCAACTTGCCAGCGACAAATGCATTGTAAATGCAATGCCGGATGAACTTCGTCGAGCAACAGGTTTTTCGAGACTCGATTGTCATGACGTTCTGCTCCACGCCCTACGAATTCATTCGCTCCGCCCGATCAATCGTATATAAACCGGTGATAAATATGAACAAATTATAAATTCGACGAAGACGAAGAGGCGTGACCTTTTTTTTTCATAAGACTGACAATCTCCATTATCCAATTCAGGACTCTTGACCCTTGTCGCGATTGACGATCTCTCGTCGTGCAGAAGACACGCGTAGATTCCAAAGTAAAAAAAAGAATACGAAAAAAATGTCGATGACCCGAAGGAGAAATTTATTATCAATTTAAATAGAATAAGTAATGAAATTGTTTTTTGAACGTGACTTGCAATTTCAACCCAAATTCTAATTCTTATTCTGACTCTAGTTTCAATTCTTGTCTCAACTCTATTTATAAATCTTTGAACTATGGAAGGTTTCATGGATCCGATTTTGTGTAAGAAAGGATTTCGGATTAACTTGCGAGCAAAGTATGTATATTTTTGATAGCCCGCGAGCGAATTAATTCTTTTAGGCCGCCCAAGGAATTCGTCGTGTTACGGAGATTACCTTTCTAATCATATTCGTCTTGTCAAACATATTTATTTTTCAGTCGAAAGAAGTCGTTAATCCTAATGTTAGATCTTTAAAAAACCTTCGGTCATGTCCCTGTATGTGTGTTTCTGTGTGTTGCCTAGAAGTGAAAGAAGAAGAAGACGAAGGATCGCGAGCGAGCTCCGACCAACCGGTTTGAATTTTCGTGCGAGCTTTGCGATGACTCGATTCTCTTCGCGGCATCGGGCACGAACTTCAGAGCCGGAAATGGTGTTCTCTGGAGTATCTCGAAGAGAATTCGTTTATCGCAGTGGACGCGACGATCTTCGTGTGGTCGACGAACACATCGTCGAGACACATCTGCGACTATCTGTGTCTGAATGCAAACGTTCACGGAGAGAATATTCAGAGGCAGGTGCGACCGAGTCCTTTCATGTATTGTGTTCGTGGCACGGGTCTCGTTCTCACAACAGCGTTCGCACAGTTCCACGCACATTCACGTGCACGCGAACTCCTGGAGAATAAATTCGCGAGCATAACGGAGGGAGCCCGTCGGGAGATTTAAAGAATCACCGTATTTGTCGTTTCGAGTGTCCCAGAACGAAGGTAGAGATAGACCTCGAGGCGGAATTGTTGCGCGACGGGAATCCCAATTCCCTTACCTCCAGATAATTTTGTATCCGTCGGCATATTTTATTTCCTCCTTCATCCCTCTCGACATTTCCACGGGTCAAGGAGGAATTCGCTTGGATCCTGAAAGCATTCAACCTACTGTGAACCACAGCAGTGCCCGGAAAAATGTGGAAAACTTGGAGACGTCAGGGAATTTTATATGGGTCAGTAAAACCGGAGTAAAGCCGCGGTGTGGAAGAATTTTTTTTTTTTATTAATTAACAGTATTAAAAACTTTTAGTACACGACAGAATGTTTGGTGTGGGGAGAAATCTGGAAAATCTGGACATGTGAAAATCGGAAAAAAAAATTCGTACGAAATTCAATGTAATGGAGTGGTTTTATGCATAAACTTATATTACAAATTTTGACGTGCATTTGTGACGAAAAATTAATGTGTACTGCATTGAAAACATTAGAAATACTTTACTTTTTCTAATTTACTTTAATTTCAATGAACTAGTGTATTTATTTTTCGTCACATTTGTACGTTAAATTCGGTGTACCAGTTTTTTCATGAAAACTTGCAGTCCGGCACAGTAAATCTACGTTTTCGACAATTCATTTTTCTTCTACTCCATATTCCACTGATCATTTCCGAAACTTACAGTGAATTATCTTCAATATTTGACGTTTCTCCATTTATGAGTAATCTCGACTTTATGAAATTTATCCCGTTTTTCCTTCTTTAAGAATCAAAGTTCAAATTAATGACATCAGTCCTTAAATTAAATGACATGAATGAGGAGTTTAAAAATATCGAGTTCGTCGTGGTTTTTTAGTTTCCATCCTATTTCGCACCATCGACTCTAGCGTGTCTCTTCTCGACCCGTGAGTTTTAGTACTGTATGAGTGCTACTAAAAACCGTGAACACCACTTTTCGATGCTTCTGCTTGCGTTCACAACACCATTCGTCACAACTTCCTCGTAAGGAGAGATATCCCGCTATTCGCCCGATGCAAGTGCGCTTCTTGCAACCACGAGACCTCGAACGGATTCCTCATACCGTCACATAAAAACACACGTGAGACACGAAATGCACATAACCACTTGTGGTAAATAATTTTCATTTGCAATAATTATTGTACATTCTTGAAACGTTTCCACTATGCGATTTACAAAATTATATTTTTTTAGGTCTGGCGAATAGTCCTAAAAAAATTGACGATGTCTCATCTAAGAGTTTTTCGAAGATGCCTTGAACTTAGAATAGGTGAGATAAAAATCATAGAAGATGAGTCATATGTGCCGCGCAGAGCTCCCAAAAATACATCGAGAGCTCTGCAACCTCTCTGGCTCCGTTCTGTTCGATCGGCTCTGATCTCGATCCACTCGAAAATGCCGTCTCTGTCCTGTAACCGAGCGATAGCGCACATCCACACACGTGTCCGACGTGTACAGTTTGGATCTACAAGTGTATCGCTGAAAATTCTACATAAGCTGATTTCGTGCCATAGAGCATGCGTGTCGATGCACTCTCAATATATACAATCAACAATAATCTCCAACTTTAAATAATCCAACTAAAAAGAAAAAAAAAATTGATAGAAAAATGTTAAGTTCGAAATTTTTTGTTTGAAAATTAATTATCATTCTTTTACGATTACGTGGTTGTCCTTATAATTTTGAATAACTCAAAAAAAAAAAAATTACGTAACTATTCGCAGCACTTACAAGTATAGAGTGCTTATCGACAGAGTGAACTCTTGGCACGCGGTCGACCGAATGTGTTCGAGACCGGTAAGCGAGAAAAGCAATAATTCAATCGTTTCCGTCGATCGAGCGCAATTGCATGAATATCTGGGTGGTCGTGCTTCTTCTCTTCTCGTCTCGTGTTTACATAATCGTTTACGTTTCCACGCACACGTGGGTGTAGCGCCAGGCGTGTCGATACACCGTGGCTAATTCGGATTCTCGATCAAACCACACCCCGAGAAAGTCCGCCCGAGTCTCGTTGAGTGATCAAAGCACGATCAGGGATCTCCTCTTCGCGTGTGGCTTGACTTATGTCATGTGTTGCACTCTTATGCTCCTCGCTTCTCAAACGCTTCTGCAGGAATGCTTCTGCGAGGGAGAAGGAAGGATTAAGTCTAGTGCGTATCAAATTATTCACGGTAAAATGATTCGCAACAGACCTGCAGATATTCTTGTTATCGCTACGTGCACATTTATTTTGCGCTGCTCTTTTTGATATGAAATCGACCACTTTTTTTTTTACTAATAAATACACGCATATATTTATATTTATATTTATATTTATATTTATATTTATATTTATATTTATATTTATATTTCCATTTCTCTTACCGATCGAATTAAGTTCGGAGCGTATCGAATTATTCACGGTGAAATGATTCGCAACGGGCCTGGAAACATTTTGCTTTCCGCTACGTGAACATTCGCTTTTGCATTATTTTCATTCACACGAACTCTTCGACGTTTTATTATACGAATAATTATACTCAGATATGTACGTATATATTCGGAGTGAAAGATCGGAGAGCCGGAGATTCGCGATATATAGGCAGCATTAGACGTGTATATCTCGGCAATTACGAGGCGTACGGGGCAGCTGGTGCCTCACTTTATTCCCGGCTCCCGTAGGTCGAGAGATATCTTCTCCCTTTTCTCTCGCTCGTTGCTTCGCACTCGTTCGCCGAGAGAACGTGCGGGTTAACGAGAGGATACAGGTGTGCTCGACGAGCGTGTTAAACATATGTGGACAGTAGAGTAGTCGGGAATGGGTGAGAGCGAGGAAATTTTACCCAACCACGAGAAAATTCTGTATAAATTTTAATCGAATTCATTCGAAAAATTAAATCCCATCGTAAATACCGCGTGATTTTCCCAATAGCTTTTTTTTTTTTGCAGATTGTTTCAACGTTGTTAGCGTTGAATTCTGCAATTATCATTTTGGATCACTTTTAGTCATATTTAAAAAAATTTAATCATTTTTTTTTCTCCAAATATAATGCTTGGCACTCTGAAAAAAATTATATCCGCATAACGGTAGTTCAGACATTGATGAATCTTTTATTAATATTTTTGTCGTCGGCGCTTCAAAGAATATTCCATTGATGTGAAAATAATAAAGGTTTCTCTTATTCATCACACTCGTTTCGAGATTAAATTATGTCGCGTTAAAACTGCAAACTCGCTCACTGTAACGAGCATAGCCGGCAAGTGTATTCTGTTCCGAGAACTTTTAATTAAATTATAGGTAATCACTCGTCTGTATCAAAAGCCGGCAATCACAATTTTTGCATAATTCCCCGCACTTTGCATAAGTTCACATTCCTGATAGACAGTTTTCACTCTTATGTCTACTTTCAGCGCGCAACGGTCGATCTCATTAGTTATAAAGTTTACAACAACAAAAAAGGCGAGTCGACGCATCGGTGTATGAAAAAAAAAAGGAACGTGCTGACACACCCAGTGACTCGGAGCGGTGGATTGTCGGGAGTTTCTAACGATCTGGTTATTGGAATCGTCTAGTTTCCACGGAGTTAATAGAATGTCGTTTGAAAATATACGAGTTTAATCGGATCATGTATACTTACCTATTCCGCGGTACACATTGAATATCGATCTCGTTACTGGGTCATAACTACTTTCGAGAATCCGAAATTTACACTAAAATATTATTCTTCTCAGATAAAAAATGCTTAAAAATTCACACAAACCTACCGGGGTTTTTTGAGATCGACTGGTGGAACGAGCAATCTAATTATCTTTCAAAAATGTTCCGCCAGCAATCGTCAATTGATCAGACAGCGAAAACAATTTTTGATCGCTCTAACGACTTCCTGGATCGAACGAGATCAAGTGCTCCAATTGCTTTTTCAATGTCAATCTTCCAATGAGATACGATCCATTAAAGAATCTAAAGAAATAAATGAAAATTAAAACAACTTCGGACCATCACAAATGATTTTCTCACAAATCGTCTACATTTGCTCCCAACAATAAACAAATCTTCTGATTTCCGTAAATTGGTTTAAGATTTTAGGAAAAACAAAACCTAAAAAATAAACAACATAAAATAAAACAACATCTGACTATCGCTACGAATTTCGACATATATTCTGCATCGCTTTGCGCAATAAACATATCCGCCCGCGGCCGGACAACAGTTGGCTCGAGCACGCGCCTAGGTGCCGAGTCCTATTTGACGAATAATTGGACAGGATGTAGGTACGACCCTTCCTCGCACTCGCTGGCTAATTAGGCGAATCGGCCGGAGTCTGGAATGCATGGAATTGTTCGGTCTGTTCGGTATGTGCGAGAAGGGTGCGCGCGTTGAAAAGCATATAACCGAATGGAGCAGTGCGGTAAGGGGGGAATAGAATAGGATGCTCCATAGCAATGTGGATAGTCGAGTGGTAGAGCTCGAGAAATTTGGCTCGGTGCCAGTGTTCTAACGATGATAGACACACTACCGGGCTGGTGCTCGAAGTCAACTAATGTCACTATCGGTTCGCGGTGCTGGAAAGCTCGCAGCTTAAACGTGAGACACGAGTTCTCGGCCACTCTGTTTTGCCCTTCCATGAGCATTCTGCGCAGCATGAAATTTTCGACGTTCGACGACTGCAAACTTCCTCCCAGCACTGTGAATTCACTTCCGGTAATCACTGGGACTGCAGCTTGAATACGAATTAAGGTGCAAGCTCATTCGGTATCACAGAATAAAATTTACACTGAGGGGTTTTGGCAATCTTAAACATTTTTATTATTAAAATTAATATCGACGCTTGGCATCATATCATAAATTATATACGTTTTTTTTTTTAACGTGATAGACATTTTTTTATTCGATAGAAATATTTATTATGATGGGTATTGGGATTTTTTTATTGAGTAATCGTCGAGTTTTATTAAATCGTATCGAATGTTATGATTTGTGAAAAATTATAAATACGAAAGAACTTTTTTTAAATCTTACTATCCGCAAATAACAAAAACGGGTATTAAAACTTCTCACTGCGTAAATGGTTACGACGCTAAAAGACCGATAAATCACTTGGCGTGATCGCCGGGAGTAGCAAAGTGGTTTTCGTCAATAAGGTTTTTTTTTTATCTGGACTATTGTCAGTGACGCGCTATCTTAAATTGCTGATTGATCCATTATCACGTTGAGTCTCGTGCCCACAGAGTTTCGACTTTTGTTTCTCACATGAGAGCTCCATTGCATGAGTCAGTGTCTCGATGATCGATCGATCTTGCAATTATGTTGCTCGGGCAATTAGTAACGGGGCAACTACGATTATTCCGCCGGTTGTACTGTATACGAGACCGATATTATCCGTGCAATTTGAATCTGAACATTAATCTGTCGAACGATTAGCAATGTCGTAATCATGAGTTTATATTATGAGGCAGCTTGTCCGATGAAATTGTACAGCTTACTCCCAACATACGGGAACGTCGTTATTACCGGTTGCACGTTAGCAGAAAAATTAATAAAATTCTTGCCAATATTATTTATAGTTTGCAATAAAAATAACCCGAGTAAAAAGAAAGTCGAGTCTACTACAGACTCCATATAAATGTGTTACGTGAATCTACTAACGAGCCACCTATCGGGACATTTTTCGACATGAGATTTGGATTTCAAAAATAATTTCCGAGCCTGAAATTTTCTACTCAAATGGACACTCAACGTAGACTTCGGTTTATTTACACTAGTTTATGTGAAGTAAAACCGTGTAGACTTTTATTGTCTAGATGGAAGTCTTCCATCGTCTCGGTGGGCGGATTTTGGCCAGATTTTCGAAACAGATCTACAACGATTTTGCCATGGACGAGATGTTTTTATTACACGGTTTGTTTCAGTCTGCACAGCAGGTCGTTTGTCAGTTCATTAACCGATCACTGCACTGTGATCGCCCGGAGTAGCGCAGTTCCGTTGCTCGTTTCATGGCATCTCCACACATTGGGGACCGACCAGATGCATCCAGTTTCCGCGCTTACGCAATAAAACAGATTTCGCACTATCGCGCATCTCGAGCATTGCACGCACTATTTCCCATCTTGAGTCATTCTCTTATCGACGATCTCTTTCGGCCCGCGTATGCTGAGTCAAACGAGCGTGAACGAACGACTTTTCTTTACGTTTATAAATAAGATTTAAGTCTTTAAAGCAACATTACTGGCGATACTCAGTGAATTACATAAGTCTGTCAAATTTCTTTACCTGGTTATATTTTTTTTTTTCGTTTTATTGAATTAATTTCAAGGGATGAATTTTTTTGGTTGTAAAAACTAAAAAATTTCTGCGTGAAATTTTTATGCTCGCCGCGTCCGTTACCAAAACGCAATCTTGGAGTCTCCCGTCAGCAATTTCGGAATCTCCTTAAAGTTATCCTCGTGACCTTTATAAATCGTTTACCCAAGCGAAAACTGTCTCTCAAATCCTCCCGGAAGCGACAAAAAAATTTAGGTCCATCGTAAGGTAATCCACACGAAATTCCTTCACGACAAAAGCCGAATGTGAACAACCAAATTTTCTCCCTCGCAGCGATAAATATGCCCGAAACCAAGGGTACGATAAACTTGCAGAGACAAATAAGATTTATTATACGATCGACCCGCCAATAAGCATTCATCGTGAATAAATATTTATTTGCAGGACCCTCGTCAAGTAAATAATTTTTTCCGGGTGTGTTTCGAGTATTATTTTCCAGGGTAAAAGTGCGCTGTTACTTTGCCGAGCGATATTTCTCAACAGTCTAGCGAAGCGCCCATTATCCACGCAAGCGAAGTAATTACCTCGATGTACATTACGGACACACAACGCCCTTCCGAGTTTTGCCCGGGTGACCTCGGCTGCTCGAATTGAATCTCCGATGCTTGGCTCGTTATGGATATTTTGCATAATTTCACAATGGCCAAGATATAGTCTACCAAATATTTAAAATATTTAAAATATTTGAAATATTTAAAATATTTAAAATATTTAAAATATTTAAAATATTTGAAATATTTAAAATATTTAAAATATTTAAAATATTTAAAATATTTAAAATATTTAAAATATTTAAAATATTTAAAATATTTAAAATATTTAAAATAGTTAAAATATTTAAAATATTTGAAATATTTAAAATATTTAAAATGTCTAAAATATTTAAAGTATTCAAAATATTAAAAATGGGTCGAGTTGAACACACGTTCGACCGTCCAAGACGCGGAATTTCAACCGATCCCGAAACGTCGATTCTTCGAAACGTGAGCACAACGATAACAAACAAAGATGTATTTACGCCTAGGCAAATGCAATTTCCGGTCGCGAGTATCAGAAGCTTAATTTTTTTTTGTCGTGGCACAGTTTGAATAAACGTCGCCGAATCTCTACGATAATAAACAGTTGGGGATAGCGGTGGAGCTGCGGGTGGACTCAGTGTGCAGCAATGGTAATGGTGGAAACTATAGAGGCGCGGGTGGCTCAGCCGCCCTCGCCTCAACATTGCCCGACGCTCGATCGTTAACCTATTAATGCCGTTGCTCCCACTGCCGCCGCCGGCTCGAACTTTCCGATGACCAGTATTCCAGAATGGTCGATATAGGCTCGTTTCAGCAACAGCAGCAGACGGCAGCCCATTCCATTCTGCAGCTCGAGCCAAGGATAATTCGCGAATTTATTACCTTCCGGTCGATATAACTATGTGGTCTTGGAACTCCAGAACCGTCCGAAACGTTCTGTTTCCTCTCGCGGTCACCCTCTTTCTCATACCCGCTATGACTAAATCGACCGACGAGCGATTTCAGAAAAAAATAAAATATCATGACACCAAGTTTGCGATTAGGTAATGAAGGTCCTTTTTTCGCTCGGAAGCCATATACCTCATTCTGTAACGATTAACACTTTGCTGCGAGATAATGTGTTAATTTCACACCGTTTATTTTTCGAAATATCAAGACAAATTAAAAAATATTTGTTTTTATCAAGGAAAAATTGATTGTACGGTTTTCTGGCAATATTCTCTCAACCATGGAAAAGATTTTTTATTACAAGATTTTTTCAGAGAAAATTTGAAATCCATACTCATTCGAGAAATTTAAAAAAAATGACAAATGTGGGAACTCCGATTTTTTTAAGAACATAAAGTTCACGGATCTGCGACAAAGATTGGATCGTCCGATTTCTTAATGAGCAATCTTTCAATTTATCATATCGAACAATTTCTCCGTCTCGGACTTTTGGTTATTTCTGTTTTAACAATAAATTTGTTATTACATATAATAATAATTATTATTATTATGTTATAATAATTATTATTATTACTATTATTTCACAATTATTCGTACGCTTGTCTCAACGACTCTTTGCCATACTTTCAGGAAAGGCCTCGAGGGTGCAATCTTGTCACAGGAGTGCAGAGCGATATCTAATGGCGAAACAAGATCATGTCCCGTGTTGCACGGAGCAATTACGATAATCTCAATAATGCCCGTCGGTGGTACGGCTGGAAGCGGCTCGAACCCCTGGCTAGACCGAGATTCAGTGCAGCATCAGCGACTTGATTGATACATCTGTCGATGTAGTTGACCGAGGAAGGTGGAACGCCGTGATCGGTAGATCTAATTGATTAACTTGGGACCGTCGGGTTATCGACGAGAGTGGAGAACACGTTGTGGCACGAGACGGGCTCACAGTCGCTCGCCTTCCTGCGTGATTTCACGATTCTCTTTATGGCAATGACGTATCCAGGTTAAACGAGCTCTGGACCTCTCTCCCTCGGTCTGTGTATCCACAGCTCGCACGCAATTCGCGTAATCATAGCAATTTCCGTGCAAACATAATAATTCACCGGGCTAAACAGTCCGCGAGTCGGCAATTCGTCGTCAGACACTGTCGCGGATCTATGAATAGAAAAAATAAATAGAAAAAACCATTTTTTTGTAGCGTAAATGCGTAGAATGAGATTCGAAGGTTCGGCACAAAGAGATCTCGGGATCTTACGTTATACATTTTTCTTGGTAGTGAAAATGAGCTGGTATTAAAAAAAAAAAATTGTTTATTATGTTTTCACTGTGGCTTTTCGTCATCGCAACTTATTCAGGGTCGACGACGTAACACCCGCGTTTCATTACACGAGGCAATGCAAATTCATTATTACGAGTTTATGCTGATGTAATAATTCACCATTAATAATCCCGCGTGATTCTGTATTTATATTCTATTTCAATGAGTTATACGAGGCTGCTTGGAATCTCGGCTGATTATAGGTATGACACGTCGTTCGTCCGTTATTGCACATTCTCTCCATCCTGCGATTCTTTCATGATAGCTTAAAATCGAAGTTTCTCGGATAAAAATTTCATTTTTTATTTTTTACCTACGAAAGAATTTTTTTTTTAATTCTATATTCTTTCCATAATTATTTACAGTTTTTTTTCACTTGGAACAAAATATTTCGTATATTCATTATTATTCAAAGAATCAAAAAAAAATTTCTTTTTATCTTTACAATTTTTTTTTACTTCACCGCGTATTACTTTTTGAAAGCAACATCCTCGCAGCCGAAGATCACTCGTAGAAATTCGAACGAATGGAACTGTACTGGAACTTCTCGTTCACGTGCGCTCTAAGAGTTCAACGTCTCAGGGACTTTCGAGTAGGAGTAGGTACGTGCTGTGTGTAGTCAGACGTCGTGGGCGTCTCGTTGTATCAAATATATATATATACATATATATACATATATACATATATATACATATATACATATATATACATATACATATATATATATATATATATCTTGGATGTAATGAAATCTTCTCAAGGTACACGTGGTCCACTCACGACGCTTGCTGGGTAGTGGATCTTATAGGTCTCGTACGGTGGTAGACAAAAGCGAGAAAGGAAGGAAGAGTCGCAAAAAAAGGGAAAAAAAATTCGACGGAGATCTTCGCGAGGGCGGAGGTGCCCCGTCCGGGCAATTCGCGTCCGGTTCGCGTGGGTTCATTCAAGAGTGTCCGGCTCGCGAGAGGAGACTCGAGTTCAGTGTTTTTTTTTCATATCAGTTTCCTTTATCTCTATTTTCTCAAGTCTCGAAGGGTCACCCCTTGCCTCCTCTCTTCATACATATATACATGTATTAACTGTTCGTGCAGCAATTTGGCACGAGAGTGCAATGAGGACGGTAAAAATCTCCGGTACCTCTGTCGCCTCGACTATCAGCGTGGGCCGAAGTGCGGCTAGACTTGGGCGGAGAGTCCGTACCCCGCAATCGGACAAGTCCCATAAATTTAAATAACTTTTTCATTTTAATTCAACGATTGAAAAACTTTTATATTATATTGTTATACGGAGTCGTCGAGTGAACTCTTTTTCGATTTCAAGTTTGTGACTCGGAGGTTCAGTATGATTGTTAAATCGTAATCGTCTATGCGAGTATAAAAATTGTGAATAATGCACCAAGCATTATTAGTAGTATCGTTACTCCCGCATTCGGACAATTTAAATAAATTTAAATAATTTCTTTTTCCATCGGTTACGCAAAAAATTTTATATTGGAGCTTCGAAGCCTCGATATTTTAGGGTAAAAATTGTGTAGAGCGTGAATTATAACTGTACTTGCATTTTTACGCTTACCTTGCTAAAAGTCCCAAAAAAAAAAAATTAATCTACTTTTACAGTCCTTTGGGCTGGTATATCTTGAAGAAATGTTTGCATCTAAGAGCCTAAGGACGGTTCGGATTCCGGGGTACCAGCGTATCCAGTACATGAGTGAAAATCCGTGGATTGGATACAAATTGCTGGATTAATCGTTCGGGTCGTCCCGCTCGTGTTCCACGACACTGGCTGCTGACCTTCGATTTTTTATCGAAACGAAGATTGATCCTCGTTATTTCGCGACATCGTGTCGTGAGAGCGAGGCTTCGGCGAGCCCGGTTGACGAGCAACGCGAGATGCCGACTCGCGATCGATCGATCGTGATGGGTTCAACAATAATAAGCTGCTGGGCAAGCGATCGAAAGGCCGCGACTTTCCGACGTCTTTCGCTCTCTTACGAAGCTCGCGAAGAATGAGAACGCCCGGATGAAATAAAAAATTCACATCTGTCCAGTGCAGAAATAAATTTCTCCGGTTGAAACCGACTTCATACGCTTCGTTTTATTCATACGAGATTTACGAAAGAATTTTTTTTTTAAATCTTTCTATTGATGCACTGATTTTAATACTGTGGGGAAAATAAATAAACACGATGCTTCCAACGATGAAATAAATAAAACTGCGAAAAAATGAATAATGATAAAATAGAACGAATCAAAGTATTTGTCTGCCCAACGGAGAAATTAAATTTTTTGCCCCAAACCGTTTTGATGCTCCGTTCTATTTATGGGAAGTTAAAATACAAGGAAAAAAACTGCTTAATGAGGACACTGGTTTTACGCTGTGGGGGGAGTTCTTTTGTGTCCTGTGACGAATTGCGTCATCGCTGCTGCCGTTGGATGGTGACCAACAAGTAGTGGTCACCATCCGACTGGTAGAAGTGGCGAGAAGTCGGCTCCACTTGATGTGCATATTTAGGCATTCGTCACTCGTCCGTTAGCGCCGGGGCTCGTTACATAAATAAATTTTATGCGTTCAACGTGCCTCCTGAGGCGCTCTACCGTTGCCTTGTTCCTGGTATTTTAGCATCGAAATCGTTGAAAAACTTCTCGGCCGTGAGATGTTTCACTGCGAAGTCGTTGCGCTTGCGGTTTCGCAACGTTGCAACGCGCACCTTTGCGCCGGGGGTTTCTGGAAAGAATTTCCTTTGCGCGACGAACGCACGTACACGAAAATCACCGTCGGGCTCTTCGTGTTTCTGCCGGCGATTCCTGCGACTCCGAGCCTTCAAGGATTATTCTAAAAAAAAAAAAAATATATTTTCTCTATTCTCCTTTTTCCGACGGCTTTAACGCGCGCTCTTTCTCGTGAATACGAGAGGGCTTAGTACGATTCCACGATACCGAGAATAGTATTTCTATTCAATCGTAAATTATTTGTTGCGAAAGTTGCCGATGCAGCTGCTATATATTTATAGACCTCATTTCTTCGCATCGACCGATGCAACTGGTCTCTCCTGTTGGATCTTCCAGTTACCTCGGGGCAAAGTAATTGCAAAATCAAAAGATTTCTGAGCTTTGTCGGAAAAATACAGTGCTTTTAAATATTTTTTATACGACTGCAAATAAAAATATTAATCAAGAGTTTATCAGGAAAATATAAGGAAGTGAGCGACATATGTGAAAAAAAAGGAACGATACGATGGAAAGTTGCAGCAGAGTTTTCGCAGTGCGATCGTACATTGAATAAATGCATTTGAAAGCCTTGAGAAAGAATTAAAAAATCGTCATAAACAAAAGAAAAAAAAATCTATTCCGGATATTTCATTAATTGTAAAATGATAATTTTGCCGAAGAAATATCTTCGGATCGGATATTGAGGAGAGATAAATGTGTCTGAAAATTATTCACTAGTTATAAATAATTGATGAGAGGTGACGCTGCAGGTGTTCGTTAGAATTTCCGATTTCTAATTTTGCTTCGATTCAGTAAAAAAAAAAAAAAAATAAAAACATGCAGTTATTGGCACGAGTCGAGTGTGTGCGTGGTCGATTATTGCGTGCTGAGAGCGTGTATAAAACACTGCCGACGATGGCTTTGTGGCTGCTGGAAGCCTTCGTGACGCCGGCACGGATCGACAACACCACTACACGTTTATACTTTGGACAATAGGTCGCAGCGGCAGAGGAATTACAGTCCATTGATCGGTAGCGCGCGGAAATTTTTACAGTCTCGCATAATTACCTCGGACGAGGCTCCGGGACTCGCTTGGTGTGAATTTTGCGAGAACAAGCACGCACATAACAAAAGACATTTTTTTTTAAAGTTATACATTCTATTTACAGCAAAATTGATAAGAAAAAGTTAGACGCGTTCAATTTAGATTACCCGATCTCATGCAGACAAAATTGTAATTATTTTTTTAATTTTTAGGTCGAGTCCGTGGAACTGGCGCTAAAGGTTCTCGATGGATCGCAACTGCGTGGCAAAACCTTGTCGATACAGAGAGCAAAGTTCCAGATGAAGGGTCAGTACGATCCGGGATTGAAACCCAAGAAAAAGAAAAATCATAAAGAACGGCAGAAGAAGATACAGGAAAAGTTAGTAATTCGTGTATTTTATTTTTCATTTTTTTAATGCATAAAACAACTTCAATGGACTTTGAATGGTAAAGTTGCAGCAGATGTGAGATCGTGCCGGGAAAATTGAATGACAGAATTCTTACGAGTCCCCTGAATTCAAGTGAAACAACTGTAACGGGACTTTATATAGTAGCGACAAGTACTACATATACATATTAATTCCATTCACACTACTTTTTTAAATTGCGCGACTTCAGTTACCGACTCTGTTCCAGTCGCAAAAGGATAACATTTTTCGAGATCAAAGTAAGACAAAAAAAAAGAGATTTTTTCTGTTAACATTGCCAATGAGTAGCGGCTGAAGAGAATAACCGAAGCTCGAGTAGCGAATTATCGGGACCGCAGCATCTCTCACTGAGAGGGTCTGAGGAAGCTTGCCTCTCCTCGCCAGAAGTCGGCCGATACGTTTGACCACCAGACAGCCTGGCGTTTCGCTCGGAGTCTTCGGCTCGTCGGTGTTCACGGCTGGGCACCGGTAAAAGCAGCTGTGCCGATCGTTTAGTCGGTACGCCGCACTCGCACATCTGCAAACCGGCTACCTCTCATTCCTCTCGTATTGCGCTGCGGCGCAATTCGTCTCTCTCGGGTCGTCATGGGAGGCGCATATCTTTAACGTTTTTATATCCACCTCGCCGAGCATCATCTTACTTCTCATTTCATTTTATTTTATTTTTTTTCAGGCACTTCTCGTCGTCTTTCCCGATGTATACTCGCATTCACGTGCCGATTATACGCATGGCACAGGGTCGTCGCAGCTCATCGCGAAGAAAATTCTCGGGCAGCGCAAAAGGCCGCATTGGGATTGAGAAAACCTCTTCTCGGGCCGCCGCTGTGTGCAACTCATCTGCCACTCCGGATAACGCTCCTACTCACTTTTATTTTCGCAAACGTTTCATTTACTCTTTTTCATCCGCTCGTCCAAGACCGGTCGACTAATTAGTACGAAGTCTTGCAACGAGTTTCGATTCGGAGCCGCGGAGCATCTCGATGGCTCGTTAACGAGGTCGAGCATTTTTGCCGAAGACCTCTCGATGAAACTCTTTTTTTTTCTTTTGGTATACACCTCTCGCGACGAATATTCCTCATCGTAAAATTAATTATTTTGCCACTGTGGCCGAAACGGTGATATCGCGATTCGATTTATCGCTCGTAATTGCTCCCTGCATCCTTTGCCGCCTCGCGGACGGTACACGATTTCATTTTTGAACGGGGACGATCCGGGGGTCGATCCGTGCACGTGAAAGTTTTAAGTCGGTGTGACGACGTGACGTTGCCGGAGAAGCGAATACACAGTCTGTACCGAAGGTAAAAATTTCTTCTCCGCGCGGTTTTCGCAACGAGGACCAACCGTTGCTGGATGAATCATGCTTTATCGCCTTGGATCACATTTATTCGGCCCTCGCAAGAACGACTTTTCGTGTCTGTCGGCCTTCGGCCTGTTCACTTTTGTGATAAAAAAAAATTAAAGAAAAAATAATCTTATTGAAATCGTAATCCTCATACGTGGTATGCAAGAAAAGTGAAATAAGAGTGATGCAAAGTTTGAGAAAAAATGTTCCCTCTTACAGCTGCTCCATAATTTCTTTATTCGATATTTGTTTTTTTTTCTACTCCGAAACGAGAACGTCTTCTTACAAGGGCGATAATTCCTCGAAGTCGTTCCACACACGCGGGGACACAGGGTGCAATTGAGGATCTATTTTCAGAGAATTCGCGCCGCTCCGAGACTTCTCGCGTTCCTCATCCACCGCGCTCTATTATTTTTGTTTTTATATTTTTCCGGTCTCGTCCCGCGGACTCCGTCGGAGCCTCGGCGGAAGAGAGGAGTTCACAGAAGGGTGAAACGACTGTGAGGAATTGTTTTGCAGTCCTCCTTTTTCCTTTTTTCATTCTCCGGAGCGCGACGGGCGCGACGCGAGTTGGAACGAACTCTTTTAACTAGCTCCGCTTGGGCTTCGTTCGGAGGTTTCGGAGCGACTCGCCACCGATTTATGCGACGCGCGGTACGTGTGTTCACCCCTCGCGCGAAAAGTAACACACGAGCGTGTTCGTGCCGTCTACGAAAGTACGAAAGGATTCGTCGCTAAAAAATGATTTCGCCCTAGGGCGAGCACGATATATAAAGTTCGACGCCCGCCCGGATCCCGTAACGCGGCCCGTACGAAAAACCAGTTATTTGCCAAGTTCCAGACAGTTAAGGGCCAATTCGAACTCCTTCGGGCGCAAACCGGAAGTCTTCACGATGCTATATAACGGGACCTTCGACACTCACTGAGCCACCTTGTCAAGATCAGGCGCGAGTCATTTCACCGAATCGTTCGAGTTAGCGTCGAGTTCACGCGGGTTCCCACGATGCATTGAGCTCTAATAAGTCTACGAATCATGGCGGCCCCGACGATTGAATTTGTCTCTACACCGCCCCTATTAACGATAAAGCTAATCAACTTGTTTGGTCAATCCATTAAAGCTTCTATGAACGAGAGAATACGCTTGGGGAAATTATTATTAAAATTATTGGAATATAACCGAACGATGACACGGTTACACCCAATAAAAATAATAATAACGATAATAACAATTATAATAACAATAATAATATTCGAGGATGAGATACATTTTTTTATAAATATATATCGTGAGTAAAATTGAACGGATATATTTTTTTCCGTGTGGCGTATTAAACACAGGTCTCTGATTTTATTCACGCGACATTGAGTCATGTATTAAAGAAAATTGATCCATATTTGTTCCAGTGTAAACTTGAGTTCCGAAAGAGAAAAAGCATGTAATTGATAATTTGCCAGACGGCCTGCAAAAAAACCCTGGACCGATATATCCACAACTAATAATTTACTAAACGTCTAATTCACGAATTGATAGAAATTGAGTGGTCGCTTTATTTTCCGCAATTTAACGGGCGGTGAAATGGGAGAACAGCCTCGAGACGTTAAGTCGGCGGGACACAGACTATATAATTCGTCGCAATTGTTTGTGATTGCATAGGTGGAAGATAGACGACGCATTAAACTCTATGAGTATGCGGAGCAGCGATTACCAGTCGCTGGTGCACTCGAGGGACACCGATATATCAATGACCATTGATGATGCAAATCCCAAGAGATCGCGCTCGCTTCACCGGTCCATTCTCATACGATGTTCTCGCTGTGACTCAATGTGTATCGGTGATGCGCGCGCGATATGAGGTTTCAATCGACACGATACACAAGCTGCGTGGGTATCGTTAATGACTCAATCTTCTGCCCGAGGTGATCCGGGCGAGAGTTTAGAGTAGCGTTATGAGTGTAGGGAAGGGTGGACTCACAGGACCAGTTACGGCAACAACGGAAGATACGTGCGAGCCAACAATAGAGACAATGTAGATACGAAAATGGCCTCGGAAAGACAAAAGATTGCTCATCGCTTTCGATCAAATCCTTGCCGTATAGTCATTTTTCGCAAGAAAAGAAAAACAAAAAATTATATTAATTTTTTTGCCGAAAATTCCGATCGAAAAAATTGATCGTCCTACAGAGAAGGAAAAAGTAGTTTCGGTAGTTTCAGTTCAGAAAAAAAAAGTAGACATTTCGTGAAAAAAACAATTTTATTGGTACTTGGTCAATTAATAACATTTTTTCATTTGGAGCTCTCTTTGTTAATTTGAGAAACATCATTATTATATAGGGTCTATTCTTTGTATGATTCTATGATGGTGTTTATGCAAATATTTCATATGCCGGGAGACATTTCGCATCTGGTCATTGTTTGCAGCTTGAATATCGTAGGTCAAGGCTTGTTTTTCCAGTGCATCCGAATGTCGTGCAGTCGATTTAATTCCCGCCGTCAGAGTCCTTGACGACACGTACTTCACTTCTTTATTACTATAATGATTCAACTCTTATACCAAACCCCCATTAACTCCAATGGCGTCGCGTCCTTCGTATCACGTGACGCGAAGGGCAGCCTGCCTCGGTACAGCGGTCTCTTTTATAATATTAATACGCAAAAATTTTCAAACACCTCTCGAATGCATCACTGTCTGTGTATAAATTTGTATAAATGCGTTCCTACTCCTTATACGTACCGTCGTACGTGCGCCATACACGTGGCCACACGAGTTGTCATTTCTCGGTGAATTAATGGCTGCTCGCCCGACGCAGGAACGAGCGAGCAACGTAAGTCGTGCCCAAGGAAATACGGGCAGAGAGATTTATGCGCATTATTGTAAACGCGATACTGTCCAAGAGTGCGCAGCAAGATCCCGAAGCGAGCATCTTCTATTTTATTTTAATTTACATTTTTTCTTTCAGCTGGGAAGTGGAGCGCGGCATCAGCGCGAGCATTGTTGCGCGTGCTACGCAAAGGGGAGTCGCTAAATTGCGAGGCATTAATCTTCTTTCTTCTTATTTTAATATTTGCAGACTCTTCGACTGGAGACCGGAGCCGATGCGCGGCGAACCGCTCAAGTGCGAGCGAGTTGTGATAATCAAGAACTTGTTCAATCCCGAGGACTTCGACAAAGAGGTCGCTCTAATTCTCGAGTATCAGCAGGATCTACGCTCGGAATGCACGAAATGCGGTGACGTCAAGAAAGTCGTAATCTACGACGTAAGTATCTTGTTTAACCGTCTCGTTTTCATGCAGAAAATTGCTCACTGCTCCGAACAAACGGCAAGAGGATCGAAGCTTTAAGAGTATGTGCATCACTACAGTCGGTAATAAAAACTGCAATCAACTTCTCTCGTGGATTCTGGTTTGTACGATCAAAAGAAAGGTCTCATCGGAAGCTGACGTGATATCTATTTCAAATGGAACATTTCTTTTGTGAGAAAAGTTGATTGCAGTTATTCACACCGAGTAAACCCGATAATGTAAGGGAGAGAAATTTTTATATGATCTTCCTACCGAATTATTTTTCTTTTTAACAGTGCGAAAGATTTATCATTAGAAATAAGTTTAGCTTCATGTAATAATTTTCCGAATCCCAATCTGCAAGTGTTTTAAATAGTAAAAAAAACCTTAAAATGTATTCTTACAATTTAGTTTAAGTAAATCTTGAACTAATTTTTTGTCGCGAATACAAATTCAAGACCAGTTTCGGCGTACAGTGAAGCGTGATATCAGTTGCGAAGGACTACGTTTATTTTCTTCTGAAGTTAAACGTTTTATCATGTCCGCCTGCTAATCACTCGTTTACATACTGAATAGCGCTATTTGTATGCGACTGATACGAGCTAAGTAGCGAAGATATTCTCCTGCCGCTAAAGATCGCCGACATAAAGTTGGGTTAATAGCACAGATAAGAATGCAAGTGAACTTGCATACAATAGTGCTATTGTGTCATCCCGCAAAAAAAAAAAGAAGACTCGCGTGGGACTATTCTTCATTTTTCATTATACCTGCGCTCTTACGGAGTAGAACATCTTAAAGATAATTCTCACTCCGAAAAAAAATGTTAACTATTGTCGAGTTCATTACTTGAAATAATATAGACCATAAGTTTAATACGTAGTTCAAGATAGACCAGATTGCCAATAACTGTTGAGTGTTTGGCTAAAATATTTGCATGATTTATTGAGATTAGGATGGAAAAAAAAACTTAATGGTTCCTCGAAATTCCTCGAGCCGGCACGTTTCCAATTTTTAAAAAGTCAAGAGACAACGAAGGATTGGCGTTTGCATTAGCCTGCCATAACGCCATGGGGTCCACGCGGGTCGGCATGCTCGTAAAAGACGATCTGCTCCCACCGTTAGTATTCTCGGTCAAGAGTCACGCGTCACGCTTAAATTGCTTTATATACGCTCGGAACGTTACGAAACTGGCGCCAACGGGCTCATATTCGGTGTACACACATAAAGTAGGACGTCGATTATTTGAACCCGTTGAGACCGGGTCTGGTTCGGATAATCGAAATGCTATTTTTTTCCGTCATTATAATACTTTCATAATTCAGATAAACGTAAATGAAATTACGGTATATTTTAAGCTTCAAAACATATTTTTAACAATATTCCAATATCGAGGTCTTATTCGAGTCTTTTTTTAAGTCGACCAAAAAAAAACTTTGCATCAATTTTTTTCGAAATATAATGAAGATTTTTTGCCGCATGATTTATTGCGGTCTTACACTGTCCGTCGTGAATTTAATTTCTTGAAGTCCTGCTGCTCCCCTTTTGCTCAGAAATTTTACGGTCCACATGCGAGTCGCGGTTATCCCATCAATTTTTATAACTTCGGTCGCGGAGAAAAATTCTCGAACCTCCCCATTCCGGCTACCTCGCTCTTTCGTACAACGTTAATTATTTTTTATTTTTCTCTCAAGAGAGAGAGAGAGAGAGAGAGTGAAAGACTTATGTTTCTTTGACTTGTAATAAATAGTCCCATAAATTTCAGCGGCGAGTAGCTGCTTATTTTATTATTTTGTTTTTCGGAGCAAAACCAAAGACACGTGTATCGTTTAAGAAAAAGACGAAAAAAAGTCGAGCAAGTGTTCCGGGGCCGAAGAAAAATTGAGCTTCAGAATGAATCTCCCGGTTGCCACGGATGGAATCTACTCCGACATTGAGTAGATTCACGGTTGAGGCGCGACACGACTGGGAGTGGTCCCGGGACGAATTTATAGGGTTCGGTCATCCCCCGTTCGACTGATTTATTTGCGTCGACTACTCTTTGTTCGTTCTTTCTCATTCGCTCGCACGATTTCGTTCCATCGCCTCCCCTTCGACAGTCGATGCGTTTGTTATTTCGCCAGGTCGTCGAGTACCGACTTTTAAACGGTCGTTGCTCGACCTAGATACATAACGTTCGTTATAGTGATGTTCGGCTCCCCAGACCTTGACGGAATGTCAAAGATCAAGGCGTCTGCGTCCATTAAACTCTTTTACAAGCAATAAATAAATTTCGGACTCTCTCATACGCGGCTATTAATAAAAATTTCGTACGGTGGCTTCTATGATTATTTATGCCTTTTTGAACGTTTTTTTTTATCTTGGCGGGAGCAATTCGAGTGGAGTTCATCGACACTAATAACAGCTCTCGTTGGTTTCTTGGATTGCAGCGACATCCCGAGGGCGTTGCGCAGGTGACGTTTAGCGATCCGGCCGAGGCACAGGCGTGTATACAATTACTCAATGGTCGTTGGTTCGCACAGAGGCAACTCTCGGCGGAGATATGGGACGGCAAGACCAAATATAAGTGAGTTAAAAATTATTACGAATTCATAGTATTTCTGTCTTACCATTTGATGGTAACTTACCGACATGAGATTTGAAGTTCTCGAATACCTGTGATAGTTGCTGTAAGTTTCTTGCTGGCAGTCGAGTCACGACGATATTTCGAATTCGAGTAGAAACCTACTTGACCCTCTGTCAACCCTCTGTCTGATGGTGTACTAAATTTTTGTATCAAGAAAAAAATGTTTGCTGAAAAAAATAATAATCATTGCTAGAAACGAAACAAAGAAGAAACTTGTGATTTGAATTTTAATATACCCCTGTAATTCATAATACGGATTTAATGAAATTTATGATGAGACTTTAATTTAATATATAATAATATATGATATATTATTTTCCAGAGTGGCTGAAACCGACGCCGAGATAGAGGCGAGATTGGATAAGTGGGATAAGTTTTTGGAGGGCGAGGACGAAAAGAAGGAGGCGGCTGATTTAAAAAAAGAGACCGAGGAAGTCACCAAGTAGGCGCATTTAATAAATATCCTATCCTTTTTATCCCTGATGGAAATTTTTAATTGACGATTAAATTTGAAACCTGACGACCGAGGATCGGTATGATGTGTGTTATCAGTGCCTCAGGTCACAGGCTGACTTGTCACCATCGTACTGACGGAAGGTAAACCTACTAATGTAAGGATGCGTCCTAGTGGCCGGGCGAAACAGGCGTTCAAGAGTCTGATTTCTCATTTCTCTGGCCCGCTCGGTCGGATATTCGGCCACTGGTGTGTTTGCCTTAAATAATCAAGCGTACAAGTTAATTACCTAAAATTCGATGTCTAAAATAATTTACTCCGTTTATCTATAAAAACGATCGCTGCTACATTAGTAACGTCGCTTAAGCCACATGGAAAATATGAGAGTCGGAAAGGTGGGAAGAAAATAAAGAGGAATTACTTTTAGAACCTTTTCGACCATCAAAACATTTCTCCGTTCCGTCTTCTCGTTGGTAGGCTCTTCTACTTTATTTTTAATTTTTTAATTTCTTACAGAGTTTTTCTCGTCGACTTACCGACACATATATATTATAAATTGACAAAAAAAAGCCCTTTTCGCATCGCGAGTAAAGGAGAAAGAGGACGAAGAAACACGCATAGCCCAGGCACTCCCGGTGCCGCAACTTAGACCGAGAAGAAAGGTTAACGGAGCACGAGAGAAACGGTGGCAGATCGGTGAAGGAAGGAGAAAGGAGGATGGATGAGGGATCTCTTGGAATCTCCTAATTTGCTATTTCGACATTCCCGACGATCTCCCGCTCGTGTGTGAGTTTGCCTCGTGTCCCCCGTGCTCACCCGCTCGGCTCGTCGTGGCTCTTCTTCCTTCGTGGGACTCTCGTGAGACCCTCTTGAACTGCGGTGATGCCGAACTGTCAAAAAACGCGATTCCCTCGGAACGGCTCCTCTTTCGCGGCTTCGGAGGCTGCAAGAGGAGGAAGAAGGCTTCCTTACTTCACTTCGCGGACGGCGGCGCGAACTGCCTCTACCTCTTCTGGAGCGGATAGAGAGAGTAAAACAGAGCCCTCGCGAGTTATACCGATGCCGAAAGTAACCGACGAATTCTCGACGGCAATTTGCCTTGGGGGTGGTTCGGTGTCTCTCGAGATTATTCCAGCGAAGACGGCGTTCTCGACCCAAACGAATAATTTTGTAACCCTATGGAAAAACGCATTCGGCCAAAATTTAAATTCTCTTTGGGTATTATTATAGATTAAATTGATATTTTTTGTAATGAAATTAAGTTTGTTACTAAAATAGTCAATTGGTTGACCTCATTGATTATTCTATTATTTAGGCTAAGCACAAGCTCGGCTCCTCTTTTTATAATTTAGAAAAACGTAATTTTTTCGGTCATTTTCTTAACTACCGTAAAATATAGTCCGATACACGACTCTCAGGTATCAGTAACTACAATTTCACTGTAACAGAGACTCCCATAGAAAGATGCGAATAATTTTGTTTGTCTGAAAGAGAAAAATATATCTGATATCGAGGCCAAATCAATTGGCCATAGTTTGAGAGTCGTTACCTAAAGGAAATCGAAATTCATACAGATCAAAGAATAGTCAGTCAAAAACCAAACAAGAAGGCTAGTAAAAAAATATCATACACAGCCCCTAGGGAAAAATTTGCACGATCATCGAAAAGTCCCTGTCCAATCTTAACGCTTTCTATGTTTGAACAGAATAATCGCAGCCTCGCAATGAGGTGACTGCTGGTAGTTACAATAGACGTCGCGAACACTTGACCGTATCAGATCGCCTTCCAACGCGTATACTAGGTGCCGTAGCCGGTGCGTAATCCTATGTGTAATCTGAAGCAGGTCCCGCAGAGTTTTACCCCTGGAAGAACGGGCTTCGAACCGGGGGGGAGTTTTTCGGGCGCGGAGAAGCTGCATAGCTGGCCGCGCCGAATCCAATAAGCTCCGGACAAGCGTGACACACAGCTCGTGCCCTTTTTTTATTCAATCTTCTTCCTCGAGGACACAGGCCTTTCCCCTTTAGTCGATCCTGCGCATGAACCCTCCATAGTCACACCGTTGGCTGCTTGTTTCTATACCGGGCTTGCGCTGCTCCGGATCAAAGTACAACGCGGTGGTCCCGTTCTTGGCTCGATATCACCCCTGAACCCCCCTGGTGCGATTATTTAGTCGCGTACCGAAAGCCCACACGTGGCTCCACTCGACAATACTCGCTCGAGTTATTCTCTCCTTTTCCCCACAGACGATAGTGGCTCAATTCTCCCCCTCTTCCCCCACAACCCAAATACTCCCTGCTGATCCTAATAGCCGAGCATTAAATTTGTCAGTGATATTGTACGGGTAGGGTGTAGCACGCGACTCGTGAATCGTAGGGATCGAAAAGATGAACGAGAAATATGTTAGCTGCCTAGGTGAATCCTCGCGGGCCGAACCGACGGAGCGAGAGTCCATAGAGCGATTATTGTTGTATGTATACGGAAGGGGAGGGATATTTTACAAGGGGATGTTTGATGCGCTTGGATGCACGAGGATGAAGAGAGTACAGGGGATTATCTAGGCAAATGGTTTGGAGTGTCTGAAGGACTGCGAAATGCCGCGAAAAATGAGGGGTTTGATTATCAACGAATTGGAGGATTCTTTTTCACCTGTGAGTGAGTTCGAAAGAATCGTTCGAGCTTCTGATTTTTTGAGATGGGGGTCGTTACGAATTCGGTAAAATACTTTAGCGCGAAAATTGTATTATTTCATTCGTTACCGTATGAACCGTAGCATTTTTTATGAGATTGAAGACCAAAAACGAGCTTGAAAAAAATGGTGAGAAAAATGTCTTGAATACAGATTAATAATTGTCCGAGGACATCAAGCAATTTTTTAAATAATTTCTGGAGCAGCGCAGCAAGGCAGCTGTGGACTGGAGGAGGATGAGCAGAAGGTTTATTTTTACTAACATTTTTGTAAGGCAAGTAGCGTAAGTTTGATCTGAAACAGAGAACCCGCTTTCCTCCACTACTATATTTCTGCTTGTTGAGGGCGTTTAACCGATATAAAAATTTCTCTCAGGTGAAATATAGCATCGAAAGCGATCACAAGTGAAAAAAAGCTGTGGTCAATTAGACTTTTTTTTTTAAATCTTATCTATTTATCATATTTTCTTGTCATCACAACGATGCCCTAATATTGGACGACTACTAGGAAAAAAGACTTCAATTGATCACTAGAAATTTCTACCCCAGTCCACCAGCATCATCCGAGGGAAATTAAGCTAGCGCGAACACATAGCCAAACTGTTAATTGAGACTCATTATGAGAAGACCGGGGTTTTCCGCCTGGGGTTTAACTACCTCAGCCACTCCGGCGCACTCTGTATTTCTTCCCTCAGACCTCTCTTTCTCTCCGAATTCCACCCTTCCGCCATGCGCTCTGCACCGCCGGCGAATCTCTGCCCTCCCCTTTCTCCCAAGCTAAAAACACTGCGCCTCGACGGTTCACCCCAACCGCCATCTCCTAAAAAAAAAAACGAACGAAAAAACCCATTCATTTATTTTCCCCGCGAATCATTCAGTTAAATTGAACTAAAAAAAACTTATTCACGACCAAATTGCAGGAAGAATCGTCTCGACGTCTTCAACCTCTTCTCGTCCACGGTCCACCCTCGAAGACATCGGCCGTGAGGGTGACTCGCAGTTCCAAAAACCGAGCGGAAACTTGGCGATACCGTTGTGCGGTCTCGTCCAACGCTGGCTCCACAGGAGGACGCCGAGGAGAGCGAGGCCGAGGGTGAGGATGGTTCATTGTGGGATCAATACCCACGCGAATACACGGACAGAGGCTACGGATAAAAGCCGTCGAGGGCGTAGGTGTATGGCAACAAACCCCGTTCATTGGACGTTCCCTCGTCGTTCTCCGATTGGCCAGAAACGTCGCTCCCAGTAGGCGTGCACCATCGTTGGCCCAGACTCCCAGCTGGTTCTTCTCTTCTTGGCCTCGCCGTTCGCCTTCTCCGTCCTGCACGTCGGCCTCTTCGGCAACGTCCTGCTCGGTCGTCCTCGGGGGCCTCTCTCGCTCCCTCGTCAAGCGTGTCCCGTCGGCTCTCCCAGTCGGTTACCTCGAGGCCTCGATGACGCCGCCGGGGGGCAGAACCGGCGGTAACCGACGCCAGAACCGAAGGGATAGAGAAGGAGCGAGGTGGAGCAAGATCCGGAGTGAGATGACTGCGAAAGAGACCCCGACGGGCAAAGGCCCCCCGACGCTAGAAAAAGATAGCCAGGGTCGAATAACCGACCAACGGAGAAAGACGGCTGTTATGCAGGTCGAGTGAGAGAGGGTGACATCGGGGTCTCGTGGTTCAGTACGTGTTTGCCCATCAGAGACGCTATACCCAGGGCTCTCACACTCGGTTCTGCCGCATCGCACACGAAAGAGTTGTACGGTTTTTATTGTTGTTTTACCCGCGACTCTTTTGGAGGGATTGGACTGAGTCCCTAAATTCGAAGACCAGGAAGGTTGTCGGGATTTTTTTCATAAGACGCTCGTCCGAGTCTGACCGGTTCACCAAAGTCCTGACGGTGTGCGAGAATCAGCTGTTCGTGGTCCGAGAAGCGTTTTTGGAGACTGTCGTTCGAGGAGCCGGGAAGTCTTCGGTGGTTCGCCGCGAGTAATTCACCGTTTCGACGATCTAATTGTTCGCGGTTGACGTTGATCTTCGTGATGTCGATGGAGAACTCGGCGAGCTGACAGTTCGGTGGGGTATCAGGAGTGCTTGTTTTCAAGCGGTTTGTTTTGGAGCCGGTTTCTCGGTTCGTCGGTCGATCGTGCTCGAGTGAGAGTGGAGTGATAATTGAGGATACTCTGCGATTCACCGGCGGTGTTTTCGGTGAATAATTCCCTGCACCGTTGCCGACGGATGGATCGTGCGTTGTCGCAATTCGGCAGTGAACTTGGCCGTTGTACGTCTCGATAAACCGTGAAATATTCCGGCAGTTCGCGGAGAGGGATTATGATCGTCCCGTGCGGAAATCTGTGAATTCGCTACCGGTGTCCAGTTCGCGGTGTTTCTTTGGAACGTCAGGTTGAATTCCATTGAAGATTTTTTTTTAATGGTTGAAACAAAATATTTTCGTTACGATTGGGTTTTTAAAAAATATACATAGGTATATATTTATATCGAAAAAATTGATAAAACAATAAGACTCGAAAACGGAGCGAACGAGAGTAGTGAATAGCCGGGACGAGATAAAAGGTGGGAGTGGAGTTTACGGTGGTGGTGCAACGTTCGGGTACGCCAGTCGCCAGGCCGGCTCTGGGGTGCCGGGCCCGGGGGGTGTGATGAGCTGCTCCGAGGTGATGTATCAATATTATCCTTACCTCTATCAGAGGCCACCGCCACCACCGCATCCCACGCATCCTCATGCCGCGGCTCACACCCATCCACACGCGAATCCTCACGCGGCCCATCACAGTCCCGCGAGACCGGCGCCTTTTCAGCCCTTCTCATCGGCAACGGCGACTCATCAATACGACCGAGTAAGTACCGAGTTACACTCGAGTTCGTGTCTTTCAATATAATTTTTTTTACGTGCTGGATCCAGGCCGATGATCGGTCGGCGATTTTGTTTAGGCGACTGAGCAGCGTTCGCGTGTTTTGCTCGCTCCAAAAAATGTTAATGGCCAGGATGATTTTTTTTCTTCCGAGGCGGATTCTTGTAAGAAATAGTCAGACTCTTCTACACGGGTATTTTGTAGAAAATAATTTATTGTCTTTTATAAATCAGAAATTTCATCCATAGATTTGTACCGTCGAGGTACCCCGAATTTCCTTCAACTAGCTTCATTCTTTTTACTAGGAGACTGTGCTGTGGTTAAAAAAAGGTTTTCGCATTGAAGAAAAATTGATTTGTCACAATTTAGGTACAATTTGTCAGGTGAAAACATGGTTTCTTGAGACTCGAAAATTGTAAAAAAACTGTAAAAAAAAATTTTTGACGTTTTTTTGACAATACATATTTGTTGTCAGAATCTGCAAACTTTTTCCCACTGGTTCCTCCTCACCGGTGATGAAAAAATATTGCCCGAGATAGTCAAATTTTGTCGATTAATCGCAATCCGACGGCGAATAATTTGTCCCGCTTAAATCGGTTGTACGACGGTAATTTCGCGATTCCCAAGATCCCGATGTCTCATAAACTCCGAATTGTACGGTTCGTCGAGAGACACAAACCACTCGATTCGTTCGCCCTGTTGCATCGTCGAAAGGAAGAACAAAGCGCGCGACGGGGCGTGGGCGACCCTCGTTAGCAATCCTCTTCCGGTTGCATGTCACGGAGACTCTTAAAACGCTTTTACACGCCCAATCTCGGCGGTCTCTCCTGCACTCCAAAGCTCTCCATCCCATCGTGGAGCTTCGCTTACCTCTCCTTTCGACAGTTCAACCTGTCCGTTCTACCGAGAAACAATTTATCGTTCTATCTCCGTCGCTTTTACGCTAAATATTGATAGAACATTGGTCGACCCCGATTTGTATTTCACACGATCGACTCTTCTTGGTTTGTCTTATTAATTGGGTTACGATCATATTAATTTATGGGCTCCGAACGCTTAGACGCGCTGCTGATCACGGTGGCTAGGAGAAGACTAACACGTCATGAGAAATATAATGGACTACTTGAAAAAAAAAAAGTTTGCTCTCCACCTGTGTGACTGGTGTACAACCGGATTATGACGCCCCTCATAATTATTAGTCGCGACTACTGTAGGTAGCCCAGACCCCTCCGTCCTAAACAAACACTAGTGACGGCTCGTAATTTTGAACCCTTTAAACGGAGCAAGCCGCTCCATAGATTTGTGGCAAGGAAACGGTTTCAACTTTTTTTTACAGACAATTTTTAAATACTGGTTTTGTTTCTAATACAACATAAATTATCTGGGATTTTTTTAGCATTAATTTTTCGTAACAGTATTTTAAATGTAGAAAAATAATCTTAGGTTTGGGTTCGGGAAATTGTGTGAAATACATTTTTTTTTTGGAAAATAGAGAGGTGTGAAAAATTATGCTGAAGAAAAATTTTAAACCGTGCTATGATTTTTAAATCCGTGCGTTAATTTTTTTTCGCGTTATTGGAATACATTTGCTCATCATCAATTAGTTGTTAACTGAGCTCGCAATAAACGGTCACAATTTATTTTCGGGCGTAATAATTATTTTTTGCAACAGGTCGAGGTCCATTTTCATAGGTTTTATTTCCGCTGAGATATTATGGTTCGATTCATTGTTCAAAGCTCAATTGTTGGTAATACGGCGGTGCTCTCGTTTTTTCCGCCGAAGAATTAAATTAACTCAGGACTATCCAACGAATGACAATACCAAAAAAAAAATAAAATAAAATCCATCCTCTACCCATCGGCAAGGAATAAAAAAAAAATCATCACCGATGCATCGGAGAGCTGCGTGAATCAATGTGCGATAATTCACGTTAAAATAGCCGTTAATCTTCGTTTCCCTGAAAATTCGATTATCCCGCTAATGTGTTTACAAACAGAGACCGTAAATTTAATCGCGCTTCGTCACTCCCCTAGCGATACTTTTTTCCGAGTGTCTTCGTTCGACGTTGGTGGAGCAGCTCGTTCGAAAATTCCTTCTGTTCTTAGGACCCTCGAGACCCGGTCGTGGTCTCGGGCCGGGAGCTCACGCTTGAATTCCAAACTTCGAACGTCCTCGGTTATATGTCCTGAAATAGTTTTGTTGGCCGATGTGTCGTTTCGTTTGTTAGCGCGGGAGAGCAGAGTCAGAGTCGCTGCCGGGCGCGCGAGCTCTGCTCCGCTCGGCTCATCCGCTAGAAAGACTCATCTGCTTCTTCATCTCCTCTTCTTCCAAATTTCTTCGGACCGTCATTTTAATACGTCTGGCGCGAGGTCAGGCGTGCCGCTGTTTCTGTTACTCACTACCGCGCTGTACAACGGTTACACGGCTTACAATCTGCTCGCGTGGTGAGACGATCCGTGCTCACGAATCGCTGCAGGGTGTCGGGTGCCGTTTTGCTGTTTTACACCTCGTGTCCTCGCCGCGCTCCTCTCCACCACTTCGCCACTCGAAAAGATTTTTGTTTTTTAATTTTTTTTCTTTTTTTTTTTTTTTTTAGACTCGTTATACTTGTTTCACTCATGTCGTGTCTCACGACGCCTCGCTCGTACGTGTCAGGCCGCGGACCATTAGCTTTCTGACAGTCACGGCGACTTCAACGTAAGAGTCTGCGAGCTGATCGGGAGAGTTGCCGGCAAGACACCGGGCTCTAAACGTCTTTGGCTCTTAAATTCTTCGAGAACATGCTGATGGAGTATTTTCTCGGGTTCCCCAAACGGAAGCTGCATGCCGTTTCGCGATTTCGACTTGAAACGAAAAATAAAAAATGAACGATTTTTAGATTTTAAAATTGATGGCTTTTTTTTCATTTTGATCGGTGTGTTCTGTTTATTTTTTTTTTTTTTCTCGGTGGAGATAAAAAGTTATTGGAGTTTTCTCTACATTTTTCATAGTCGTATTAAGCTGATGTAACAGGGTTGGTATGGGTCGGAGTTGAATAAGAAAGCCAAGGTGTGAGCTTGGCAAATTATCCTATCAGTCGGTCGAACGCAAAGGCGAGATCATTGATGTTAATTTAGAGAAATTAGTGGAAAAAAAAAATTGGGTCCAAGGTTGATATCTTTGAAAAAGTTTGATCTGTCGAAGTCGGGTAGGTCTGAGTATGCAACGGATCAACGAAAAATGATCCTCGCTCAGTCAGTACCGCAAAAAGGCGGAAACAGTAGTATTTGAAGAATAAAATCGTATACAAAAAAAAATAAGTCCGACGTTGATGTCTTTCAACAAGTCTGATCGATCGAATCCAAATCGAGCTAAAAGTTAATTTTAAGGAAGTAAATTTGAAAAAAAAGCACATTTTTGCGACCAGAATTTCGTTCTTGTATCTGGGTTAGATAAATTGAAAATCCCGTTCAGGTTTTTTTTTTTTTTTTAATAAAAATACGTATATAATTCTAGAGCACGCGAATGATCGATCGTTCGTTTCCCATCTCTCCGGCTCCTTTACGCGAATCAACATTCTCAAGGAGCGATTATAATTTACAACACACGTTTGCCTTGTCCGTGAAACGAATATAGACTCACGAGCGCGCGCATTCGCTCGGGGAATTCCCCGTATGATCGATATCTCTCGAAAACGTTTTGTACATCGTTCTCTACCATTTTACGAATTAATTACTCCTCTAGTATGTCGTATATTATCGCGATTTAATAATTTACAACTATAAACTTACTGCCGATTATATATATATATATATACATATATATATATATATATATATATCTCCCTGCACGTGACAGAAATGATTACAGCAGCGTCAGCTGTGCGATATCCACGAAATGCAAAAAGAATATATTTTTTTTAATTATTGTTTTCGTTTTTTTTTTTTGCTTTTTATATTTATTCCTTTTTATTCTTGACTGAAACCGAGCGTCGTGGATTAATCGCCGTTACGTCGAGGCTAATTAATAAACGCGATTCTTAATTAATTTCGTCCACTTGCGTGTACATAAACTTCCAGGATCCTCGCCAACGTCTTTCGAGTATAGTTTCGTATTATAGCTTATACACACGCGCGTTATAAACGGACAGCCGCGAATGAAAGAGACCCGAGGAAGACAGGCAGGAGCAATAAAGCACCCGCGCGAGAGCAGAAACTTTCGTTAGCAAAGATAGTCGGTTATTTCTCTCTCATATACTCGCGGGTGTTTTGCCTCGGTCTCTTGGCCGCCGCTGCCGGTCCACGGGGCGGCTATCTCGCCGTGAGAAAACGGGTTGATCGTCCCCGAGTATCTTTCTCGCGAGCCCGCGACTTTTTAACGTTCGCCGCATCCTCGTGTTTCCGAGTGTCCCTCACGCTGCTACACACGGTTTATATATATATATATATATATATATATATATATATATATATATATATATATGCGTGTAGAAGAGAGAACATCCATATGCGATTCTCAGGCTGTGCTGATAATCGTGCAACTTTGTTAAAACTTCATAGCCATTGGCCGCTTAGCAACAATTAGCCGATGCACAGCCCTGCAGATTTATGAAACTTTTCCGCAAAGTAATTTCTACAAATTCGTAAATGAAAAATAATGTTTACGTTATTTTCATCAATTTTATTAAATTATCGCAATGAATAGAATATTTTCATGAAATCGACGAGAAATGAAATACCCGCAAACCTTTCGTTTATTCACGACTTTTTTTTATCGAAGACATTTATGAAAATCCACGAGTGAAAAATAGTTTTCAGTTTGTTGAATTAATTTTTTTGTTATTCGCGAGTTATGAAAATATTTTCGATGGTAATTAATATAGGCGCAGAGGTGGGTAACAAAAAAAAGGATGTTTTACAGTCTTCTCGGAGGGCCAATCACTGTGCGCGATTACTTCGAACACGTTCCCCCCCCCCCCCCCCCCCCCCCCTGATACCAATACAGGCTCGTTCGCGCAATGTGTTTCCGAGTGGAGACCGCGGATACGGGGCCGCGGCGCGGAATACGCTCGGCTATTAATTCCGAGGGCCGTTGGAGAGCCGCGCAGGAGGACGATCGTCCGAGGCGCACCGGTCAGGCTCGGGGAGGCGGCCGGCAAAGAGGCCAAAGCGAGATCCGAGGCGCGGCTCGTTGGGTCAGGCCCTAAATAAAAGGAAGGAACGTTTAAATAAAAGTAAACTCGTGTCGCGCTGCGATCCTCCGTTGCTGCTGCTGCTCCTGCTGCCGCGGCTCTTGCCGCGCCGTTTTCTGCATCCCCTCGCGCGCGCCCCAGCGTCCGTGAACTCTCACGATCTTTCTTCTGTTCCGCGCACACGGACGATTCCCGCGGCGGTTGGCACCGAAAAATAAAGAGAATCAAAATAAAAGAGAAATTAAAGAAAGAAAAAAGGAACGTTAAATCGATTAAATTCTTCGGTAAACGAGATGGGGAAGGGGAAACGAGTAATAGGCATCTGGAAGTGATACATCAGGCAGTGTAAGTTAATCGATCAGTCGGTTAAATTTTGCCACGACTGATGATTATTAATATCGCGATATGAATGAAAAATTTTTATCGGTACGAATATATAAATTGGATATTTAATTGATAATTAATTTAAATGAGGAGAAAAAAATGCATGTATAGAAAAAAAAAAAAAGTAACGAGGAGTTGTTAGGGACGATTCTTGTACACGTGTGCGAAAGAAGATCGCAGGGGTGAAGAGATGAAAAAGCGACGAGATAAAGAGAGCTCGATTAACGCGGGCACAGGCGAGGCTTCAATTTTTTTCGTCCCGTCGACTCGTGACACGTGACGAATGTCTTGTCTTGCCGATCGGTGTCGACAGAGCTCACTGCTTCTCTCTTTCTCCTTCTGGAACTCGTGCTCGGCAGCAGCAGCCAGCGCAAGCCAAGGGACAACTAAACAGACGAAATAAAAGAAGAATAATCAGTATACGGGGCGAAGAGGGAGATGAAGAAGAGAAATCGCGAGGAGAAACGCGAGGAACTCTTCCTCTCTCTGCAAATCTCATTCGCCGAAGCAACCGGAAAGCAGAGCATCGGACGTTCACCGCCGAAGTGAAGCGAGCTCTGTCAACGCTGAAAACCAAAACTAAAGTGTTTCGCCCTGAGCGAGCTATACAGCTTGCTTTTCCCCAGAAACAAAATGTCCGTCTTGCAGGTAAGCTTTTCATACCTCAGGACGATTTTTATTTTTGGTTTTCTTGAAACTGATAAAAGAATAATTCCTGGTAAAATGAGAAAAAACTATTTTTCACATAAAATATACTTTTCATCACCAATTTTGTCATCACTTTTTTTGTAAGAAAAAAATTAAAGAACAACTAGAAAGGTTCGTTAAACGAACGAGCCTTTTTGTCACTACGCAAGGGGGAACGAACCGAGTAGAAATGAACTGCTACGAGTGACACGGCGAAGTAGGCGCATGTCGAGCTGCCAATTCGCATTAGTCCAATTAGGTGTACTTCGTTCATAGAGCTTGGCGAGGAAACAAATGCAGAAACAAGGAACGAAACAAGGAACGAAACAACGTGCACAATTTACTCTCCGCACACTCGGTTCGCCTCTGTAAATAATGCCACGAGAGTAAGGACTGAATAAGAAAAAGAATAAAAATGTTGCACGCGAAGTGGCGTGACGTAGACACCACAGCCGGGATATAGGGAGAGGACAGGTGGAACCGCTACTGCCATGCACAACGCACACCGTATCGTATCGTCTCGTTGTCGTTGCCCTCGCGCCGCCTTCTGTCTCTCATCGTTGGAACCGGCCGAATGACGACAAAAACCATCGAGCCAGTCTCTAGCTATATCCTTCATTAGCACTCTCGTATCTCTTCGCCGAGAGTCCGCTTCTTCGTCCCCGTGTGTACCTGTACACGCGTCACCGGTCTCTCATGTTCGGCGAGCTCGTACGAGCGCCCGATTCGTATACCGACTCGTATAACTAATACAGGAGTACTTAGTTTCTCGAAGTCGCGGCTACCGCTTCGCCGCCGCTAGCGCGATCCGTCTGCGATTCTGTCCTTCCGGGATTGGGAAAGTTTAGTTTTTCTGCTTATCTTTTTTTTTTTTTTTTTTTTTTTTTTTCGTAGTTCCGACTGTGCCCTGTAGGTCGTTAGGTAATTTAGCTTCTTTGCTGGCTCGACGAACAAGGCCGATCGTCGATGTTATGAATTTTTTGTTTTAATTTTATTTGCTGATAGGTTGGTCGTGAAAAAAAGGTTTCTACAAGTGCCGTGTAATTTTGGTGAAAGAGGGTTTTAATATTTTTGTCTTTTTGACTGTGATTGGAAATTACAAGGATTTCGATGATTCGAGTATCTTGGGAATTTTTATTTATTTATTTTTACCGAGAAGTGACGGTCGGAGTGAGAATGACGTTTCCTGAAAATTATTTACTCTGTGCGTTGTAAAATTTTTTTACAAATTTTGCGAATATGTGGTTCATGGGTAGTCTCGATTGTCCATGAATTCATCGTCCTCGTCGTCGACTTTCGTTTTCGTACCTACCGAAATTTTTTTTGTTATTAAAATCTAAAAAAAAAATTTTATTCGTGGATCGCATTGTCTCCCGACATGCGCAGTGAAAAAATGTGCACATTTCATAAACTTTTTTGTCCATAAATGCTACAATTATCTTCACGATTATTCATTAAAATTATTTTTCCAATTAAGACATTTTTCGAAAACAGACTATTTTTTTTCACAATGAATAAGAAAATAATTTTTTATTTTTATGGTAAAAAAAAAAATTCGTATTTGTCGACGGTCTGTTACAGTAATCTCGAAACTGCAATCCCCGTAGTTGCAGGCACACACCGGGAGGTTTACATGACATTCTTAGAATCGATAAAATTTGTCTTTCACATCGACACTCTCGAGATTCTGCCCGTTCACTTTCGCAATGCCGTTAAGTGTTAAGAGTACACCGGTTCGCATTTAGTTAAACTCGAGTTAATGCGTCGTTCATTTGGCTCGCGGCAAGTTTCCCTTAATGCGCAAACGCTGAAGGCTGGAAATGGGGATAACTCGGTATAAAACGTAACGCCCAGTTACGAAGGCGCGGTTCCGGTCTCGCCGCCAGTGCGCTGCATTTTACCCGCTGCTCGTGCGTTCTCGCTGAGCCAACAATGCAAAAATTCATCGAAAGAACAAAAATCTTACGATTCATTTGTCAATCTTATTGTCAGTTATTATCTGTCTCTCCCGACGAATTTCGATAATGCAACTGCACATAAAAATTTTCGAATCGTTTCCACGTGCAATTTATTTTTATCCACGAAATTTCTACGATAAATATTTTTCGCACTTTTTTGGCTGTTTCGTGGAGAGAGCTTTGTAACTAAAAAAAAAATAGTGAAAAAGCTATTGATTCCCCTTTAACGACCTTTCAACTGTGTATACTTTCACACATGTGCAAACTAAAAATTTCGATTTGCATAAATAACACAATTTTATTTTATTTTTCATTTATTAACAATAAAAAACCTTCTCCCACGAGGAAGCAAAATTAACGTCACCGCTCGAATTTGTTCCCAACAATGTATAGGGAGGAATGTCCTGAAAAAAAATCTCGTGATTTTTCGTTTTAAAAATCCGAGGCTTTCTATCTCCCCGGTGGTTTTCTGGTCTCGCAGAAACTCGTCAGGCTCGTAAAGCGCATTTTTTCACCGCGGGTATCCGCCTCGGCACCGTTCCCGCGTGGTATCTTTACCGATTAATGAACCGATGTCCCGGCGCGGACCACCCCGGAGTAACACGTACGTTACGCGCGTGCACCCTCGCTTTTTTTCGATAAAGACTAGTTTCCCTAAAAAAAAAAAAAAAAAGAAAAAAAAAGAAAACAAAAAAAAAACAATTAAAAAATAATGCATCTCGTGAACACAGTAGGGAAGCCGATGACTTTCGGCTCTCGGGCCGAGCCGGCAAAAGATCAGCCTCATCGACGAGCGAGGGATCTTCGAGAGCTCCGAATCGAGGAAGAGACGGAACGAAAGCGGTCGGAGCGAGGTGGAACTCGATAGATAGTGAGATAGATTGTAAGTTGTCCTAACTATAATGCCCAGTCGATGAGACCAGCTCCCGGACCGTTCTCACTCTTTCCAGGTTCGAGCAAACACCGAAATCTCGGTCCTCGTTCCACCTTCGTCTTCTGTTAATTCTACTCGTCTGTTTTTTTTTTTTTTCTATTTTTTTTTTTCATTTATTTTTTTCTTCATCTTTCTCTTCTTTTCCTCAAACGAACCGCACTCGCACGAGCGTTTACCTGACCAAGTTTTACGATCGTCGCGTCGAGGTGGCGATGTGTCCTCGGGTTATCGTGCCGTCGGGATCTTCGTACGGTAACCGGCGCACGGGCATATTTTCTCTCTCTCTCTCTCTTTCTTCTCTTTCGCCGTTCCGCTCCTCTCGTCCGTTGTCCACTCTCAAACTCTTATTCCCATTTCCCCTCCTATCCCGCGTTCTTCGACCACGAACCATCGGTATTTCTATCTTTTTCCTCTCATTCTATTCGTGAAAAATAAAGAAACTGTCGCGACTAGGCAGCATATTCTCTTATATATATATATATATATATATATATATATATTTATATATATATAATAGCGTTCTCGAAAGCCTTGGGACTGAGACAGTACGAGCTTGTATATCCAAAATCCTTTCGCCAATTTGATTTAACAACGGAAATAAGAGGGATTGAACCGCGGTGAGAAAACGTATTCTAGAATGGCACTGTGGGCAAAATATAATTTGTAGGGAACTCTTGGAAGAATATAATGGCTCAATCGATAACGCTTGTTATCGGTTTTAATAGAAAATAGGGTTTTTTTTCTTTTTCATAACATTTTGCCACGCTACGCCATTTTTTTCCACATTCACCTAGCTACAATTAAAATTTTTCCGAAGAGAGCTTGTTGAAAAAAAAATAAAAATAAAATAAAATAAAATAAAATAGAAATTATTGCTGACACGCGATAATCCGCACTGAAGCTTACGAAACGATTAAATTATTACAACAGCATAAGTCAAATTAAACTTACATGTCAGAGGGTCGAATTATCTCGTCGGTTACGGTCTCGCTAATCGTAAATTAACGTCAAATATGATTAGTTAGATCCGCAACTCTACATTTTTTCCTATCCACTACACGTACAACACATACGTATATATATATATATATATTTTTTTTTTTCGTGAAGGATTGTTGTGTCTGCCTTGCCACGTGACACTCTTCCTCGTGAGTTAGAAAAGAGTCGCGCAAGTCTAATACACGCGGTTCCCGACAACTATGCATATATACACACACTATAAAAAGCAGAGGCAACTCTTAGCGCGGATAGAAGGCGTTTAGCGTATAAATTATAACGAGAGATCTCCGCTCCCCGAGTGCGCGGACTATGTGGCAGAGAGTATAACCCTGTTAGTCTTTTTTTTTTTTATTTTTTATTCCCTTCTTTCTTTTGCGTTCCGTCACATGTTGGGCCCTCGGTTTCTCACTTGGGTTTCCTAGGTTCCTACATAAATTAGAAGAGCCCGCGACGTCGTTCGCCCCGTCGAGACTCGAGCTCCGTCGTCGAAGCGGGACGAGGGCGAAATCTTCAACGGAGAACTAAAACTACGCACCGAGAGAGAAAGACCGGGAAGCCTTCTTTACTCCTGCACGGCGAACTACCAAAGTGACGTGTTTCCACCAGAAATATATAAAAATACGCATGCGCGACTACCCCGCGAGGACGTCGATATTACACCACGTTTAACACGTGTGTATTCCATCTCGCGAGGCCAAACTCGAGCTCGCTCCTCGCCACCCTCGTTACAGCTATATTCGTTCGGGTGTGTAACTCTTTTTCGGCTGTGCGATTTAATTCTCTGCCGCTCTTCGACTATACGTTCCGCCGAGCGTTCGTCTCGAGATATTTATTCAATGAGAGTAATTAAAAATTAAATAAATAATCGGACCACACAGGCCGAACTGAGAACGTCGAGGGTTGAAAATTGAGATCGTCCATGACGGAACATTTTAGATAAGATCGTTCTCTTTCTTCATCCTCAATTTATTTACGGTCGAAATTTTTATTCACGAGCGGGAGAGTCGGACAGTAATTGTGGAAGGGTAGAAACAGCAAGACACGTAGAAATTACGGTAAATAAAAGAGGATTTAAAAAAATGGAGAAAAATAGTAACATTTGTAATCACATTTTTCCGACCTAGTCATCGATTTAAAAAATCTCACGTCACAGGTGCGTTGCGTAGAGCTCGGTATGCAATTTAAGAAACTCAAGACTGAATTTTATATGTTGCTTGAGATTTAAAAAAATATATATTTTTTAAACCTTCCGGGATGAATGTCGATGTAATTACAGAATAATTTCAGCGACATCCTCGCAGCGACTCGATCGCGGGCCGATCGAGAACTCGTCGTTCTATTCTTCGAACGAAAATTCTCGAGTGAAGTTGTCGGAACGGTAAAACGATTTGTGTCGACGCCGGACCGGTATTAGTGTCGTCGATATCATTAAACGATCAGTCTAACTTGTTGCTCCTGTACTTAAATTCAGCACACGCGTTTGTTACAAGAACACACACAAACACACGTATTTCGCCCAGCTGTGTCCGACTCTATGGCGTACTTTGCCTGTAGAATTCCCGGCGGGGATCGTATTAGGAGAGATCGACTACTCGCCAATGTAATTTGTTGTTCGTCGGCATCGCGACGGAATAAATTTTCCAACTCTCTCGTCGCTCGTTTTCTCGCGAAACTTACCCCACAGAGCTGCGACACATATATCTCACCGGCTCTCGAGCCGCGCGCATTCCTGCAGCGAAATACACACACACACAGACACACAAACACGCTCTATAATGCAGTTGCAGCGATCTCCTTCTCGTATGTTTATACAATCGATCTCTACTCGCGCCGATGCGTGCGCCAAGGCGCGGATTGCGCTCGTCTAAAAATTTCGCTTCCCTCTCGTTTCGTCTCGGATTTTATTCACTAAATTATTATTCCGCCACGCAACACGGTATTCTTTTATTCATTCGAGCACGAGCCCTTTCACTGTGTTCCACATTGCGTCGACGTGTTACCGTTAATAAATTATTATCGTTACTCCTTTTCTATTTACCCATTCAGTCGGCAACTCGCATTCTTGCTGTGATAATAAACATAAGAATATTAATGATTTATGGTTGTAATTAATTTTCAGATTATTCGACAATTATCGAAATGACAATAGTAATAAGCATTTTTTTTTATATTATTACTATTATTTATATTATTATTTTTATCGTACTAAATAAAAAAAATAAAAAAATCGGTCTAGACATTCACTGGAAAAAAATGGTTGGATTCATCAAAAATCGGGATGAAATTCGACAAAAGCTGTTATTTTTTGGTAGAAATAAATAATTGTTTTTTTAGACGATTATTTCCTGTAATCGATTTGAAAAAAAAAATATTTCCGTTACGACCAACCAAAAAATAATTTCGAGCGGATGTTACCGCGCCTTGTTTAATCCGATTATTTATTTTTCTCAGTGTTGACGAGAGCGCGAGGTGTAAAATTGTTTCTGGAGAATAATCTTTTGACTCTCGATATCGTCTTCACGACGCAAACTCTCATGGACCCGGTTTATTATCACCCGTTCGAATTTTCCCTAACGCATCGCCGTAAAGATTGGGAACACGTGTTAGACGATAGATCACTCGGTGACACACGGGAACGTGTGCGCATACACAGCGTAGAGCTTGCACTTTGTCAACGATGCCACGCCCGTACGCCTCGAATTATGTGTGCCGCGGAGTCGTACACGCGAGACTCATCGTCGTCCTTTTAAATGTCGTTTCGAGTAAATTATAATGTCGGGTAATTGAAGTTTTCTTTTTTTTTTTTTTTCCTATTTCACAAACAACCAATTAATTATAGATGAAAAAAAAAAAAAAATTCTTCATTTCGCAACTGAGATATTATTTCCCCTAATGTATAAAAAATAACAATCACAATTTAATATATAATATTTCGATAAACATGTGAATGCATGAAATTTATTATTGCATCTGTTTCGAAAAATTGCAAGCTATCAAAAATCGCATTGAAGACTTTTTACATCACGGCATTTCGCACACGACGCACGATGAGTTCTCCTGCCGTGACATTTTCGCTTCGTTTTTTGCAGCGTCGTTGAATTATATACTCTGCCCCGAAAAGTCTTTCCGCTCACTCTCGACACTTCGGCACACTCGGTGCGTCAGCTTCGTCACCGTCGAAAAATAAAAGGTGCGCCTATCGCCGATGCGTTTCGATCAAGATTCCCCTCGGGAGCCATCGGAAGCCGAAGAATAAGGAAAACCTCGCGGACACTTTCTCGTTTTATATTTTATTTCCCTCTTGTCCCGATCGTCCGACACTCGCCCGCGATTATTCCGAGCGATCGCAACGATCGGTACCCGAGAAAGATATAGCTTCTCGGTCGTTTCTTCCCTGTCCCAACTTTTTTTTTCCCAGAGCCGAGTCCTCGTCGCCGTTAAACCCGACACAAGCAACACGAACTCTCGCTCGTTCACTCGACGACACGAAAAGAGTTCGATGAAAGTGTACCGTGCAAGAGAGAACACAGGCTTCGTTTGTCCATCTGCCCCCCCCCCTCCCCCTCCCCCTCCTCATCCTCCCCGATCGCGGCTAAATCTGCAATTCAATTGCGGTGTCGCGCGAATCATCCCCATCTTGTTTCATCACGAAATGTAATACATGTGAGCCGGAAGGCTTTATGTTTCGCAGTATTTATTGGATTTTATATATATGTGTATGTAATAGTTGGAGTTTTATGTGTGTATGTGTGTACGTGGAAACGTTTCTTTAGTTTTTCGTCATGCGGTATTGCGCAATCAATCGATACGCGCTGTCACTTTGACGAGGAATTTCTCGAGGTATTTTTGTCGCGCTTTAACACCGGACGAGGACACGTGTAAAATTAAAACGAGCGTCGAAGAAACAACGGTTTAAAAGTGTACCGGAAAAAGATGACGTTTTATACGGATTTTCGTTGAGCTCCAATCATTTTTATTCGGTCCCACAAAAATGGTTGAACCACTGCGAAATCTTTTTCCGCGAGCCGATACTTCGTCATTCGTCATTTTTTTTGTACCAAGACACATCGGCGGACGATATCCAAAGTAATCGTAAAATACCATCTCAATATTTTTTTTTCACACTTTTTCGAACTAATTTTTTTCTTTGGGAAATATAATTTATGTATTATATAAATATTCGAGGTTTATGAATTTGAAGTCTTGTCTATGCAGCACACACACATATATACACACAAAAATATTAAACATACGTGAGTTTGCAGATGATTTTTGCATATATTTCAGACGTACCCAACGTGCATTAATTAACTTTATTTTAACAATTTCTTTTCCCCACGTGCTATAATTTAAAAAAATATTTTTAAAATTTCTTAAATTTTGCAAATGATCGACTTCATCACGATTTATCTTCAGTGGGAAATTGAATGTGTTTCTCGAGAGGATTAATTTAACGGAAACGCTCCGTCCCGACGACGGATCTCGTAACCTAAATATTATTCGCTTGCAGAAGCGAGGCCGGAGGTGGCGTCGTCCGGCCTAGAATTCTGCAACCCTCCCAGGCGCTACACACGCGGTCGCGACTCACGGGAGGACCCCGGATGCGTCCATCTGGTCGCGATTTGCAATTCCGAACGATTGCCTCGTTCCCCCGCGGGCGTTTTCGATCGTTCAATTTTTTTTTCCCTGCGCAACGTCGCTGCGTCCGCAGCTTCCTCCTTTCTCGCCGAAGCCGTTGCTTCGATTGTCACGCACGGGCAGGGCGAGGGAGAGAGAGTGGTAGAGCATTCGAGCCGAGTCTTCGGAATAACTTGGAAACGCTTCGGAGATCCAACGATAGAGTCTGAGGAAGCTGTGCCGATCGAGGCTACCGTGCGGCGCTCGAAGGCTAACAGACTGTAAGGTGCCAGGAATCTCGAAGGACTCCTCGACTTCCGGGTTCCTGATTCACTCATTTTTTTTTTTTTTTTTTTTTTTTTTTGTGTTACCTTCTCCACCTTTTTTTCACTCCATTTTTCTCACGACCATCATCCGACTTCCTTTGTTTCATCGACGATAGATGCGTCGTTCGATTTCCGGAAACTTTCGATGTCGCAGACATTTTTCCGTCCGCATTGCCGTTCGCTGTCATCATCGCGTATTCCTTGATCCTTTTATTATTATTATTTTTTTTTTTTTTGTCATTGAAGAGACAATCCAGTGACGGACTAGGAGGGAGACTTTTGATGCTACCCGAATCATTTAGAAATTGTATTGGCCGGATATCTCGTGGGCGGATCGAGACGAGGCAAAGACGAGGGCAGCTTGTCGGGCATGTCGGCGCCTCTTTGATACGTCAGCTGTCCCCTCTGTCCGAGCGTAGTTCCTCCGCAGGGAACCAGCGAAAGTAAGATTCCCTCCGCTCGCCTCCGGTCACCACAGAAATGACCGACCCTTTCCGACTGTTACATTCAGCTTAAAAAAAAAAAACGCTGGCCAAATAGACACGAATATAAGGCTTGACTTTGTTGCCGTTAGGCGGCACGGAGTTCTTGCATCTTTTGTTTTTCGTGCACACCGCAACGGATGTGCTGGGGAGAAGTCGTTAAGCTGGAAAATTAATTGACTGCAATGAGAGAAGATCGAAAGGTAGAAATTTATAATCGTCAATCGACGATTGACTGAGAATATCAAAAAAAAATATATATTACTTAAGATTAAAAATTTCTGCAGTCGATTTTTTTTGTCCTCTTATTCGAATGATCTACATGTGAAAAAAATTCACCAGGGCGATGTGATTCTTGTAGCGATTTGTCGCTGGCTGTTTGAATTAAAAACTGCGGAACGAATGCATTTTTTATTCGTCATTCTTTTTCTCAAGTTTGAAGAAAAAATTGATGTTTGAGTTTACATTTTATACGTGAAAAGGAAATCCTCTCCAAAAAGTTATTACTCGGTCGGACCGACGGATGGGAAATAATTTTTTTCGTACTCCAGAATACACAAAAGAGCCTCTGGTCAACAATTTGACAATGTATAATTTTTAATTAAACCACTTTCTCCGCATATTCCGTATTTGATGGTTATACCATAAAGAAAAAATTCGAAAGCACGTTGAAAAAGTAAGAAACTTGCTCCAAACGGCTGCAGGATTTGTCAGAGCCGCAATATCGAAAATGGTAAAGACCGAAGAGCTTTCAAGAAAAATAAGAAAAAAAATTACAGGAAAAAAAAAAAAGTACAAAAATGCTATTGCGACACCGCAATTCGAATATATTACAGTAAGGGATAGATAAAGAAACGTATGGCCGATTGGACTGCACGCTCTCGCGCTATCTCGGGTGGAAGAAGTAGCAAAAGTATGCGCGAGTAAGTGGCGAATTAATAACGCTGGGGCATAGAGGAACGCTGGATGCATCTATACTCATGCGGCTAGACTAAAAAGCCACGTAGTTGTACTCGTGTGTGCACCGCGCGTTCTCCCCTGGGTCTCTCTCCCTCTTTTCTTCCTCTAAAGTTTCTGCGGTAGCCAAAGATAAGCCTCCATTACTGGCATACCGAGTGTGTTCGACCGGCGAGTTTTGCTGCTGCCGCAGCCTGCTCCTGGCTATTTGTATACACGCCATAGCTTTGGTTTCATATACACATATATGTATATACATATATATATATATATAAATATATATACCGCATTTACCTCGGTAAGCGAAACCTCCGCTCGGGCAATTATATCCACTTCTTCGCAACTTTTCTCGCTGTACAATCTTCCAAAGTTTCCCCTTCGATTAACGATTCAAGGCAGATTTTTTTTTTTTATTAATTTAAAAAAAATTTCTTACTCAAAAAACCGCGAAATTATGCTTCGAGGATTGAAGTCTGTTAAGGGTAAATTTTTTTTTTTTGAAGTTCATATGAGTTGGAAAAAGCCTGCAAAATTGCCCTCCAAAGACCAAAGTCTGTTACGGTCGAGTAGGTATTTTGTGTCTAAAAATGTATGTACATAGTTAGTGGACAGTAGCGGTGAGCAAGGATACCCTGCTGTCAGGCTGGTATGATTTGTCGCAACGTCGACCAGCTGCCGCCCTCGTGTTCCCGAACGATGTAATAAGAAACGAAGAAACTCGCGATCGGCCATGCGAGCCTTCTAACTGGGTTATCGCGCTGGCTGTCGGTTTTCTGTGGACTGCTGACGAAGGAGTCTCCGGGCAACACCGGGACTTTGCTCCGCTCGAAAGCTGGCCCAACGATGTTCGCCACTGAATTTATTTTTATTTGCTTTTTATTTTACGATATCGAACCGCTCGCCCTCATCGACCGGTGGCTCATTGTATGTGAATGCAATATGCTCGACGATATCCGCAGAGAGAACGTTTGAACGCAATTATCGGTGTACTTGTCAACGTACCAAAATTACCCTTTTTTTTTTGCAATTCAAATTTCGTAAAAATGTTTCGCCCTAATTCATCGGGAAGTAGAATACATCGGAAACTAGATAAAATTTGCAGAAATCTCTCTGAGAAATCGACTGAAATTGTCGGAGGTATTCAATTAATAATAAATTAATTTCCGATCAAAAAATTCGACAACAATATTCACGAATATTAATTCGCATCGTGAGGAAAATTCATCCTAACACTATTTCATCGTAACAATTTGCAGGCGTGGAAAAAAAAAAATTAACAATGTCCACTTATCGAACGTCTCAACTAAGGAAAATGTCGAACGGTCTCAAAAAATTGTTGTTCAACCCAACTTCCTCGGAATCATTGCCACTCCATCCTCCATAAAATGTCCAAAACCCCATCACAGAAAAATGAAGCTACCGCATATTAAATTTTTCGTCCAATCATTAATAACGTTTTCATCTTCATAGTCAACCCTCAATCTCCAACGCGCCTCCGTCCAAGAAATGTCTCCCAAAAATTTCGGAGCAACCCCCGGGAGAATTTTTCCATCTCGCCTCCGGTCCTTCGTCCCTCTTCGCTCGGTTCCCTCGGAACTTCCATAATCTTTGACCCCCCGGCCTAGAGAAGCTCCTCGCCGTTCTAACCAGCCCTAGGGTTATTCTCACCGTTCGGACTCCCGTTTAACGCCCCGAAGAGGCTGCGCAAAGTCTCCTCTTCACCGAGTGATTTACGTCGACGCCGTTACTTACCCGCTGACTTACGGTGTTTACCGATTCAATTAGAGGTACATTCACCGAGTTCTGTGCCTCGCGCGCATGCGCGAACGCACAGCAAACTCTAATCCGCAGAGGGTTAGCATACATTTGTTTCGACATTAATTTACCGTAACGGGTCTGTGTCATAACAAAACTATAATAAACCGTGACGGTCTGGCCCGGAGCCAGAGGTCGGATTGTTTCTTCGAGACTTTATATGCCTTAACTGCCGGGCGTACGTACGACCGTACGAGTGGATAAACCATCGGCGAACGCTTTGCCAGAGGCTTAATAAAATACTCGAAATGGCTCGGGACGACATTGTTTTCACTCCAGTGGACTCTCTCTCGTGTGCAGCTCGGCCTCCGAAGACTGCCACGAGTGATCTACTCGCGTTTGGGTCCATCCACCCCGTTGCCCGAATATATTAGCGAGACTCACCCCGCGAGAACTTCGCGCTACCGTTTCAAGTTCACTCGCGCGCGTAATTAATTGAGAGCTATGGCCGCGAGGCTGCGGACTCGTAAAATTTCCGTCGACGGAAACGAGAGCGAAAGGAGTCGGAGGTTCGTCTCGGAGGGCCGGGTGGAAAAAAAAAAGGACGACGATGATGATGACGATGACGAAGAAGCGCGTGTTCGTTAATGCGTGGCAGCGGAGGCGAGAAAGTTGATGCAGCTGCGCCTCTCCGTAGAATCGAAGAGAAGTGTTTAAGGCTCGACCATTAGTCTCGTAACTCGATCGCGACAAACGCACGGGAATAATCATGTATTCCACGTTCGTTCTCTATAAGTCGTTTGATCGATTTACCACGAAGAAACTGGTGAACGTAACGGGTACCTCCCAGTTAAGATGGAAAACACACGGATCCACGGGATCCTAAGTTTTTTATCGGCGACAGTGGCCGGAGCAACACGCTCGACGTGTGCAAGACTTTTATACGGAGACGCACACGCACGGAGACCCGATCGACCGGACAGAAAGTATAAGTTATCGAGCTCCGGGAGTTTACTCTTAAACTCCGTTGCGAATCATTCGTGGGATAATTTATACAACGAGGAATCGATATTAATCGCGTATACATACTCGACAATTCTGAGTACGGGTATGACACGGTTTTTTTTTTTTTTTTTTTTTTTTTTTTTTTTTTTTTTTTTTTTTAATATTTGACGACAGCGGAAATGAGGGGTTTTGAATTTTTTTTTTGTCTCTTTGGCGGGTTTATTTTATCGACGAGTCGACGATAAAACTCCGGAAATCGGCTTTTGAAATAAAAGGACCTACGTAGGTGGAAACTTTTAGTCATTCAACAGAGATTTCTCGTTGATGAAGACCTGGATTGGTTGTTGATTTATGGATTTTTTTTTTTTTAGCGTATCGAATATTAAATTTTTTTTTAACGCATGTTACAATATTCGTCAGAATTTTTTTTTACGTCCAAATCTTCGTCGCTGTCGAATACTAATGTCTATGAAATGATAAAATAATAATAATCGAGTAATTAATTACGATTAATGTATCTCAATCAAATTTTACTACAATGTGTTTACGGGAATTAAATTGCTGCAGAGCTTTCCCCAAAACACCGTCGAATAATTCATTGACACTGGCTCAATTTCATGAAAATGGCCGAGAAAAAAAAATTATTTATTTCTCTTCTCGTCAGTTGTCATTTAACAACTTCTAAATATGACAGCTTATCTCGCGCGCTCAACGTCGAGCAAGTCATTAACTCCGACAGAGCCGCGTGCCACTCGTCCTGGACTCTCGTCGCTGTATGAAAATATTCAATCCTCTTTTCGTCTCTCCCTCTATCCGCGTCTCGTGTCGGTTTGCGGTACGGCACGATGACAACTCTGTGTTTAATCACTTCGCGCCCGGCGCCGAATTCCTCAAATCGTTGACCGCGTCAACGAGAAACTCGATGATATATTGGATCTCGACAGAGCCAAGTCTCGGGCTTGGCTGCGCAATGTGCCCCGAGTCTGTTCAAATGACGATCCGCCCGAGTGCAACGACTTTTGTTGCGAGAAGCGCTCGATTATTCTTCTCGCAGAGACTCCAAGAATTCGTCGATTTCTCCTCGGTTGGCTCGCGAACAAAGTCCGTCAGAAGCGCATTGGTTTTTCTATTGATGAGAGCGAATAATTTAATTTTAATTAATTTTTTTGTCGCTTTTTCATTTTCATAGGGATTTATATAAAAAATACAGAGGTGGAAAATTAAAAATATGTACGCAATTAAAAAGCGCTATACTCGCGTTGATGCTGTTCCGTAATGTTCGAATGACGATCCACCTTAGTGCAATGACTTTTGATGCGAGATTGGTAAATCACCATTTTTCTCGCAGACACTCCAAAAATTCGTTGATTTCTCCTCGGTTGGTTCACGCGAGCGAATCATCGCTTTGACTATCGCCCCGATCGAATAAATTGATCAATGAATTCATTTTTTCCCGGAGCTTCATTTTATTAACAGCTCACTGAGCAAATTGGCCGGGTAACGGACGAGTTTCAGAACCGAAAGAAAATCGAGGAGCGGAAAATAAAAAATATGTATGCAATAAAAAAAAAAGTACTACAAGTTTCATTGACAAGCCGCTGTCCGGCTCTGCGTTATCCGAAGTGATGGTAGGTGGTCCAGCTTCGTTCGCTAAGTTACATCGGTTAGATTCGAAGATAAACAGAAGTTACACCTCGGGTAACACGTGAGTGAATTAACATATCGGTTAGACGAGCGGACCGGGGAACTTGCAGCGAGGTGAAACAGTTCGAGCGCGAGTTGGTTAAAGAAATAATAATAATAACGATAAAATAAAAAATATAAAATGGTCGCGAACCAAAGATCCCGATTCGCAATTTCCATACCGGTGCCATTCTCGCGTTGCCGCTTAAGGCTTCTCTGTTACAAGCCTGCTTTCACGTTTCTCACCTCTCCTTTAGCCGACTGTTCTATATACTGGGACTGGCTACAACGAAGTTGACACTGGTCTATATTTGCCCTCGGAAACAAACGGTGGAATCATTTATATCCTCTTATCCGGTAATCTTCGGGGCGAGGACAAGCGTATCCTGTCTTGGTCCGCGGACGACGAACAACGCACTCTTACACCGCTCTTCCCGCGAGATCGAAGGTCGCGAACGTCCTGCGCATACGTGTGGCGATAAAAAAAATGTTCGAAAAGAATCGGCCTTCAGAATGTTCGGAGCTTGTCATTTTTCAATTATTTTTTTATCTGGAATCTTACTTTTTTCCTTTTAATCCGCGAATTTGCGGATTATTCATCCACCTCGATTTATCGATACGAGATAAATACTTTTTGTTTTTTCTCCAACATTTTTTGAGAGCAACAGTTGGATTATATTTAATTCCTTGTGAATTCGGCTCGGTCGGCAAGAAAACCGGTAGTCCGTATTATTTTCCATGCTCTTCACAGCCAACGTCAAATTACCGCCGTCTCGATTCGAAGCTCTAGACAATTGACGTTTCCCAAACAATTTGTTTCGTCTTGGAAAAATTTTCTTCCCTTCCTCACAACGATAGAAAAATCCGGTTGAATCATCCAAAGATAATCGCGACCTTAAAATTAGTATTTTGTTGGTACCGGTAACAAAATTGCTCACTTCAAAAATTCCGTTCGACACCGACATATTTTCGCGCCATTAAAATATCACATTCAATCGACTAATAATTTTTTTTTTACCAGAATCATCGAATTTTTTTATCGTACCGAGTCCCTTTCCGGCGGAGAGTTCCGAAGCGTTTCTTATCGACTGGAATCGATACCGATCGCGTCTCCCGTGCGCCACCGATTTCCACCCAGTTCGCACGATATCTTTGCATTGTTTCTCAGAGCCTCGGCGACGACACATTAATTACGGTTCGATAATCGGCCGGCAAGCGGTGATATTAACGACCCGTCGGCCACCCGTCCATACGTTCGATGGATCGCGACGAATGCTAGCCCGCGAGGTATACAACGACCTGGGTTATAGGATTCGCAATAAATCTGCTATCCGCGAGTCCGGACGTCTCGGCAGAGAAAGAGCCTTTGCAGCCAGAGTTCCTCTCGTCTATCCATCAGCGCCCATTAAATCTCGACACCGGTACGATCCATCAGTTAAACAACTCGACACTCGCAAGATTTCAAGATTCCCGTACCGTTGTATAGTCTCGCGCGGATATCGTGCGTTTCTTTATATATATATATATATATATATATAGTGGTATTATATGTTGCTGCAGCACTTGGCAATGTATATAGAATATATGACAACATGGATAGAGAGTCGCGCGGAGGAACCGAGCCAAATCGACGGGCGCGCGGCAGCAACTTTGGCTTAATTCGATAAGCATCCCGAGTCGCGCGATCTTCTCTCTATCTTGTTGGCAACAGTAGGATAAAGTGAGTTAATATAGAGGCGTGCGAAGTTCGGCTCTCCATGCCAGTGGTGCGTACCGCGGAGCCAAGTTCGTCGCGGGTTAATATAGTGCCTCCTAGAGGCATACCGTGGCGAATAATCCACACACGCGGTTCAAGTGCTCCACGCCTGCTTCTCGATCTCACCCAGCGACCGCCTTCCGGATTATCTTCGCCGGGCCCGATAGGCCGCGGCAATGGAACATTCAAACTCCTTGGTTCGCACGTCGATCGCTCAGTAAAACGCGACCGGTTGGAGCTTCATTATTGGGCAATTTTCCGTCATTGATTTTCCGTCCGAAAGTGTAATTCATTTAATTCGGGCTCTGAGAACGAATCGGTTTTTTTTTTCTTTTTTTTTTTTTTTGAGAGGGTTTATGGAGCTGTGTCGATGTGAGAGACTGTGGAAAAAATGGCTTCGTGGGATTATTCGAGATTGAATTTAGAAAATTTGTCATCACCAATTATTTGCCTAAGAAATAAATTTTTCTCCGGTATTTCGTTTTGCTCCGCTTTTCTTCGACTCACTCCGTTTTCTCTTTGAGACTGAAAATTCACGGTTACAAGAATCTGTCCTTAAAGAAAATTGCCTTTCCTATTTCCCATTAATAATTGAGGAAAAATAAAATTTGGCTTTCGTGCTCCTAAAAAAATTTGTTCGTCACCAAAGAGATCTCTCGCGGTAAATAAAGAAAGCTATTTAATCCGCATTAAATCCTCGATCCGACGAAACTTCATCGGTCGCGCAGGACTTTCACGTTTCATTCTCGACTACGAAAGCGCCCCGTCATGCTTCGGGGGGCGTTCAAATTTTTTCGCATCAAAAACCAAAGTCGCTCGACGAGGCACGAAAATCATTTTCGTCGCGACGAGAAAAATATTTAGAACGCGACAGAATTCTGGCACCCGATGCGCATACAGAGACCGCACACGAGTCGTTCTGATTAGTCGTTGCCACGAGCCGGTCATCAATGAAACGAGATAGGCCGGCAACGCGGCCAGACCGGGAGGAGACGCGAAGGGCTCGAAATCTGCCTGTCGCTGCGCGGCGCTCGGGTGCACGCGTTGCATGCGAAATTGATTAAAGTATGCCCGAGCCACGAATTCTTGGAGAGTTTCGGAGACGGGTTAGCCCGGCGAATGGCGCGCGACGAGAATCAGCCACACACGCTCGCGCATGTGCGCCCGTTTCAGATCCACGAGCGCGCCTGAGACGCACGCGGAATCGCTCTTATTAATGAGCGGGACATTCCCGACGGGCTTTGAATCCCCGAATCGTCCCTCGCGCGACTTTTCTCGCCTCGCCGCGAGACGATATATGTGTATAATGTGTATAATGTATATATGTATCGGATAAATGCGCGATGGGCGTAGCGAGTTGACCGAAGAATTCGCTGATACGCGACACTGGCCGAGTTCGGATACGGACACGAGCAGCGACGAGGCTGTTGGAATTAATGAAAAAATCCCGTTCGGTGAATGAGAATTATCGCAAATGGGAATTTACTGGCGATAAGGGAAAGAAATAAATATGTACCGACTAAGTAAGGGAAACTTGGTATTGGATTCGTCATCGTTGAAGCTTCAAGCGACTGGATTTTTTGCTGAGAAACGATCATGTTTTCTTTTAAGGACAAAAACTCCACGGTTGTGAGTAGGACATTTTTTTGTGCGCTAACGAAAAGCAACACTTCGAGATACGTCTGTGCATTTTTACAGATTTTTCTATTATTTTGTATTAGTTTTTTTTTTTGGAAAATGTTCATACGTCAGCTGGAAAATAAAGTTCTGATAAAAATCTTGGATACCTACTTTGAGTTGTCGATTAGCAATTCCGACCTAGAAAATTTTTGGCAATTATTTATTTACGATAGGAGAAAAATGTGCGGAAAAAAGGAATTTTTACCGCGAAGCGCGGGGAGAAATTTCAAAGGGATTTATAGCTCGAATGGAAGTTTCGAATGGAATTAATGTGCTATCGTAAATTACCCAGTGATTTTTCGCAATTTCATACTTTTTCATACGCAAGCGTTTGTGTCTCCACCATTTCGGAGTCGAAGTATCCTCGATGGCTGAATCACCGTCGAGACAGAAAGTAAAAATCATATTCGATACAGCGTCGAAGGGTTGAAGGATCTACGAGACTCATTACGAGAATTAGCGAAGTTTGTTGCCGAGGGATAAAAAAAAAAATTAAGTGGCTCTTGGTCGGGTAGATCGACTCTTAATTTTCTTCGAACTATGCGAGAAAGCCCTGGAGATGCTCGTCGGAGGATCGCCGCCGAAGAAAGTTCGCCTCTCAACAGCCCTTTTCCATCTTCTCCAACCCCCGCGTCTTTCTCCTCCGTCCGGCTTCTTCGGAACTTTCGTAAACGCGGGTAGATAATTTTTAAACAAAGCACTAATTCCCCAACTTCATAACATCGTCGTACTCATTATAAGTCCCGGTCGGTTTGGCCGGGGATAATAAATGATTATTACATCGGGGCAGACCGTCGGGGAGGCTGTTAAAGCTTCGGCGAGTTTCCGACGATGCTGCTGTTGCTGTTTCGACGGTGCGTATGCTCGGGGTGAAGAAAAGACGCGATGCAGGCGAGGGTGAGAGGGACGGGTTAAAGATTCCCTTTGATGTCCTCTCGCTCGGCTTGACTCAAGTCGAGCGACAAATTCTTCTATATTCACACGATGAAAAGCTCCTCTCCACGGAAGATTAAACATAACCTGAGTCGCGGTACAAGGCGCACTCAAACGCCGATGAAGAGAGTCTCGAGGATGATTAAACTCCTTTTTATTCCGACGCTTCGACGAGTTGGGAAGCTTTACTTTTGCGCGACCCCCGAAGATGACAATCGGGCTAAGAAATTCTCCAGGGGAGTTGGACAGAGAAAAATCGAAGAAACCGCAATGCCAACATCGATTGAATTGCAACATCTTGTGTATAGTCAAAGTTAATTTTTTTGGTAATCTTACAGGTGCGTTTTCACCTGTAGAATGATGGACTAACGGCTGACGATTGCGTTGACACCGTTTTAGGAGAAACGGTTGAAGAAAAGGATTTCAATAATTAATCCGAAAATAAAATAACTGGACTTTGTTTAATGATTCTACTTGTAGGCAAAAATTAAATATATATATTCTATATTAATATTGAATACTAATATTAAAATGTCGAAAAATATTAAATTCATCCGTATCTAATATTTACAACACATTTGAACATTCAGTTAATTTTTGTGCGAATCGGGGTGAAAAATTCGTTAAAAAAATGTTGACTCCACTTGAAACTATTTTCAAATAAAAAAAAACCTTTCATCGCGAATCTTCTATTCGTTACACAATAAATTAAATATTCGCGAGTTACCCAGCTTTTACCGTTAAAATCCGGTCTCACAATCCCCGAAAAATCCTATCGACAGTTCATCTCAAAACCCTTCAAGAGTGACGAAAGAAAAAAAATTGAACGAAAATCAACTTTACCTGATATGATATTTTCCTAATATTCTTAGTCGCTCCTTCATGAATTTCTCGCGCTCTTCCATCTCGATTCCTCAATAATCCACCACGTTATAATTACCTCCGCGGAGATCCGATAACGATCGGCCTGAAAATCGCCGTGGCCCGTTGATCACCGATGCGCGGCGAAGCAATTAACAAGCCGCGTTAAACACGGCGATCCTGGCGATGGTGCCAGTGGCCGGTCTGATTATCGCGCGGCTCCTTCCTCCTCCTTCCGATGGCGGTTTAATCTTGGGCCGATGCATGCCGCACAATACAACTGGCCCTTCTCCGGGTCACACCCCGGCGAGTATTCGACACGCCGCTCTGCCCGGCTAAGGTCTTCTTCGGACGTTCTCCTACCTGCTTGCTTCACCATGTAAGTTAACGCGAGTACGCCCCCGAGGACTCTCGTGTGTGTGCACAAACGTGCGGAATAATAAAGTCTACAAGTCGGAGCTCCTGGCAGCTTTACGACTTTCGTTTCTTATTCCTCCGGTTCGCCTCTTCCTCGGCGAGGAACTTTCCTCGGGATTCCTAGACGGAGCCTGGACGTTCGCACTCCGTCTTCGTCTTCCTACCCGTTCGTCCTGGCCTTCTTTACGAGCTAATAAGATCTCACGCGCGCCTCGTCCATCCTCTCTGCGTACAGCTCGCACGGATGCACCGGCTTCTCCCGACCCCTTCGCCTCCTCCTCGTCCTCACTCGCCGCCGTAAGTCTGTCCGATCTAGGAAATCTCTTCGCGAGAATACGATTAAAATGAGGGGTGGAGGGGAAGGGGTATCGGACAAAAAGTTGCCGCATCAAACAGCGGAGAGATGCAATTACCGGGTACGAGTTTTTGAGATTGATTTAGAGACGAGAGCCGGAGCGAGTCGCTGTAGGAATTACGGCAACAAAAAAGGTGACCAATCTTATTCGCTGCATGTGCATACGATCGTTCTGGGACGTACCGCGAAAGATCCAGCTATGCGCTCGAGTTACCTCGATCGCAGAAGCGCACTTCCGGTAGAGTCGGCGCAATCGCCGCTCGAGATTCGCTTCCTCGTGTTCGACAGCGCGGGGATGAAAGCCGTATCATTCAATCGGACATCGTTTGGGGGCAAAATGAACCATCTACAAAATTTTATGAAATATATTTTTAAAAAAGTATCGCGTAAAATTAAAGTTAAAAATAATCGTGTCGAGTTAACGACTGAAAAATTTTATCGTCGATATTTTATTTATTTATTTTTTTGCGTCCTTAAAGTAACATAGAGTCGAGTTTATCTACGACAGAAAACGTTTTTTTCTATTTCTGCAATTTTTTTTTTATTACCATTTTTTTTATACGTTCATGATTAAGTTTCCGGGACTACTCTGCTCGACATTTTTTGTCAAGAGGATATGAAAACGAATGCAAATTACATTCGGGGTGAGTGTGGTGAACATGGACCACCTACTTTAGCACTTTGGCCAATTACCTATTGTTCTGCCCATGTTCATCATTTTTACTCGTATGAAAATTCAACCAAAACTGCCTCCGAGTTGCAGAAACGCGGTTCCATGGAAACGAGCTTTTCCACCCGGAATCAAATCCGAAAAAATCCCGATCAATATTTTTTCCACAATATGCGTAGATTCACAAGAATTTTTATTCGAAGCTTCCGTACAGTTTCAGTTTTATTAATGAAAAACACACAGAGAAAAGAGAAGTTTCCGTAGCGATGTTCATAGAGACACGCGCAGATTTCTTTTCCCCTCTTCTTCCTCTTTTCTCGACACTATGACGAGCCGATGTCTTTTCCGAACCGCTGCCAAAGCTCGTCTCTAAGCGTTTTTCAAACAGCTTTCTTCAAACAGCTTTACGATTACCTTGGTTATAATTTAATCAAAAAGGTTCTCGGCGAAGGTGGCGGCGAAGGAAAGAAAAACCCGCAGAAAAAGAGGAAGCGGAAGGCGGAGGAGTACGAGGGTCGGCCATACTTTTTACCCCGCACACGCCCCGACGATTGTACTCTCCACGCGTAATTGTGAGCGTAATTGGTCAGTCTCTTTGTTTCTTCAATTACGCGTCTAGACGACTGACTCGGCGCACGGAGTGCTCGGGCTGTGCCACAGACTATAAAGTCGAAGAGAGAGACCGAGAGGGTTCGCAGGAATTTTTATGAAAAATTATACACACCGTTTCCCGCATAGTCCTTTTCAGGCGGGCGAGTCTCGTCGAGGCTTCGGCATAAATTTACGAGTCGTCTGTTCTCGGGAAAAATTATTAAAGGGCGCTGCGAGTGTTTCCACACCTGCGGAGGCTGACAGGTTTTTTTTTTTTTTTGGACGAAAATCCATCGACACTTTCATCGAGTAGAATCGAACACGTGGAGTTAAAAAGCAGGGCGATCGAATCAATGCCGAAACTGAGGATTCGTCGCCTGTTGTACGCTTGGAATACGATGTTTAAAAAATTACTCTAAATAAAAAAAAACATTCGAAATTCTTTTTAAAAATAAACAAAAAATTACTCATCGCTTTTCGCGTAGTCCTTTGGGTCGACGAGATTCGATGAGGCTTCGGGATGAAGATAAGAGTCATCTGCCCTTGAGACGACTTATGAGAGCCCATCGGAAGTATTTCGACACCTGGAGGAGTTACCATTTTTTTTTTTTTTTTTTTTTTTTTTTTTACAAAAATCTACATTTATTCGAACAATTCGATCGAATTGACCCGGGAAGGAACGACACGTCATCGGATGTAGGATTGTGATTAAACGGAGAAAAAAAATCATTCGCTGCGGACAGGATTCGAACCTGTGCGGGTAGAACCCAATGGATTTCAAGTCCATCTCCTTAACCGCTCGGACACCGCAGCTCTTGCGAAATTTTTCTCAAATTTGCGTACACCTTCTCACACACCTTGCGCACTGTGCAAACAATTGAATTTGTTCCACTGACTAGGTGCGAAAAAAAAAAAAATTTCGCTGCGAACAGGATTCGAACCTGCGCGGGTAAAACCCAATGGATTTCAAGTCCATCTCCTTAACCACTCGGACATCGCAGCTGGTGAAAATTATTTTTCTTTTTTAATTAATCGTTCGGTTAATTAACACCGGAAATTTTAATCGTCGCGCCAGGCAGGTGAACGAAAATATTATTTTTACGTTCGGCGAGACTGTAATTGGTATTGTCCGATAATGTTAAATCGCCCGAAGTGTGTGCCAGTGAAATAAAAAAGCAGCGATTATTCCTATTGCGCTGCAATTCGTAGACAATTTATATAATTCCTCGCTAAGTGAGGAAAAATTTTCGAACAGTGATCGCAGGTCGAGTCATCTGTATTCTAAAAAAATTCATAAATTTCAGCTTCAATCCGCACACGAAACATTCTCGAGTAAAGTAAATATTAAAAACATTAGAAAAATTCCCGAACGATTTTTCGAACCAACCGTGAATAAAATTTAAAAAATTTAATAACGATAAATCGAGGCGTTGAAAAAAAAAAAAAATGAAATTTTAGAAGCCAGCAAAAATTGTGTGCTCGGCGTCGAGTCAACGATCGACTCAGCGGAATTCGCTGCCGATTGTGCAACAAGCACAATGTGTTTTCGAAGTAAATTTATTATCGAACAGTCATAATTCATTTTTATCGCGATGGTTTTTTTCAGGTTTTTTTTTTTTTTTTTTTTTTAACGTTGTTAATCGATGCGCGAAAGCACCGGCGGAGTTGTGACCGATGATTCGATTCCGATCGTTGATCGATAAACCCTTCGATCAATCGATGGGGACGGCGTCTTCTTTAATTGATTGACTTTTCGATCCGCGCCGCGGTAACGCAGCCGTCGGAATATACGCACGGTACGATGGCTCTCAGCTAGTTAGATGAGAATTTCAATTAGCAGTGCGCCGAGTCTGCTCAGCGGCTGAACAACCACGGGAGAGGTGAGCGAGAGGCAATGAGCGCGAGCGGAGACAATTACCGGCGGCAGCCGCCGGTAGTTCTCTCGAACAGGGTCGCACTTCCGGGTTTCGACGAATGAACCGGGGAATTAATTAGAAACGCTTTTCTTTATGCGAAGACGGGATCGGACCGTGGAAGAGGGTACACGGGAATCGCGACGGACAACCGTCCTCCCTTCAGCCCCACGGGAAACGCTCCGTTACGATAATTGAGCCATCGTTCGGGACTCTTTTAATTACCACTCTCATAGCGATGCAACAACCAACAGAGCTCCGATGCTATTATCCGGTAATTTATTAATCGAAGCACACGAAAAATCTGTCTCGCGAGAAAGAAATCGGAAAGTCTTGAAAAATCGCTCGTTATACTGGAAACGTTCATTTTTTTTGTTTATTGTAATAATTAATTTTTATCAATTGTATTTTAGTATCGGAGAAATATTGTGCAAGGTTTATTGGAAAATTTTTATTTTTTTTAATTATCAAAGGAAATTAGAATTAATTAGTGTTAATTAAAATGAGAATTAGAATTAAAGGAAATTTGTTTGGTTGACTTTTTTTTTCTAGATTTCCTCGTGCTCCTAGGCATTTTTCTCGGAGAAAGCGTCGCAAATTTTTGTTGCGTTTTTTCTTTTTTTCGGAAAATAAATACTTAAAATCCTCACAACACGAAAAAAAAAAAGAAAAGAAGAAAACATCTGAAAACTCCAAAGATTTTCCGGAGTCAGAGTCAATCCCTTCTGAGTGACTGCTCAATAACTAATTTCCATTTTTTTCCACTTTTCACCGCTGTAAGGAACACTTTTCTGGACACCCTTTCGAAGAATCTCCGAGACGAGGTTCTTTCGAAGGATACGATCCGACGATGAGACTTTTCTCCCTCGGGGGCTTCGCCAGCCTCGAGGAATGCCTCCCCCTTTTCGCGGATCATTTTTCATCCCTCGTCCTATCTATTGTCTCATCTACAGCGCACGCGCAGTCGCGCGCGCCCGCGCGCGAGAGCGAATGACCGTGACATCGCGCTCTCTGACAGTGACGAATCGAAAGAGCGGAGTCACGTCTTGAGTCATTGGCTCGTGTCACTGTGCCGTGCGCTCGTTGTTCTCCTCCGGACCCTCTCGGTATGATCCAATGAAGAGGCTAGTTGAAAGTTTCGAACGATCGAAGGGAAAGGAAAAAAATGAAACTCTACATCATTCAATTTTACAGGTACATTTATCAGTACGAAGAACGCAGTGATTTTCTGCGAACGTTTTCCTTTTTTTTTCAAGAGTTTTTCCATCCTAAATTACCAGGGCTTAATCCGTCAATTTCCACTGCGCGATATTCGGTAAATTGGTAAAAAAAAAAAAAAAAATGATCGAAGTATAATTCTAATCGAAAAAATTATTAGAAAAATTCGATCTACGGTTACGCATAAAAAATATAGTTTCTCGATCAGAATTTTGTATTAATTGTTCGAATCGTTCGTAACATTCGAAAGTAAAAAAAAAAAAAAATTTAACAAAAACACATGACATGTTTTAAATTTTCTCGATTTTTTAATGTAAAAAAGTATCGAGAAGTCCAGAAAAATAATTTTTTTTTTCACCGGGAAAGAGACTCGTCAATTAAAGAGTTATGAGACGGTCGAAGACGAATCGTCTCCGCTGCGGGAAGCCTCGCCGAATAATCGTTTAACAAATAATTGGCCCGCTAATTAGCGGGCGTCTACCTGACGTCAATTTAAAATGTTTTTTTTGTTTCTTTTGCTTTATTTTATAATGAACATCCAGTTCGTCGCCAGAACAGAATACATCGGCACGTAACGCACATATCCGATGTGCCTAATTAACCAGTCAATGATTATTGATAAAGGTCCCTGAAGAGAAACGAGATTAATGAGGGCAGATAGTGGAACTTATAACTCTTAATAGTTTTTATTGACTCGTCACTTTTTCTGTAACAGCGTATAATAGCGAGCAAGGGACAAGCGGTGTCGTGCGTGTCGTATTCTCAAGGTGCGTCGCGACGAGCGCCAGGAGCGAGACCCTCGCACTGAAATACGACTGCCGTTATTTCTACACGGTCACTCCACAATTATACCTGTACGACACAATGGCTAACTATACCGCACGAAAGATCGACAGCTGACGAGACCTCGGAGAAACTTCTCGTTTTTAATTCATTTTTATTTATTATTATTATTATTATTTTGTTAATCGCCTTGCCAATGAATTGAGAATCGTTCGGGGAGAGCTCGAAAACGATCTGAAAGTCCGTTTCGCATAATTGGATCCATTTCGATAAATGCTGAAAAATTATACGAATATCGATAAAATTTTATTTCCAGCGCACCGTTTTGAGCGAATTGACGTTGAACGTACGCATTCGTGAAACTTCATCGGAGTAAAATATAAAATCGCCTCTCGGATGCTATAATTCGGACGTCTGTTTTACACGATTACATTTATTTCGCTAAATGTGGAACAATTATATGAATATCGACAAATTTTTATGTTGCGCACCGTTTTGGGACCAATTCAGGTTAAACGTATGCACGCGAGTCATAGCGGTCTCGGGGTAAAAAATAAAATCGCTCTCGGACACCATCATTCGGAAATCCGTTTTGCATAATTTCATTTATTTCGTTAAACGCAGAGAATTATACGAATATCCGTGAAATCGTTTTTTCGCATCGATCCGCACGAATTTACGTTGAGAATGCGCATGCGTGCAGGAGCTTGGCGGTGAAAAACAAAATTTAATAATCTCGAGGTGCGTTTCCAGTCGTTTTATTAATTGCGCTTAAATTTTAAAAAATTACCCAAATATCGATCATTTTTTATTTTTCACACGGCAAAATGCAATCGTTCGCGGCCGAGATAAGATATATTTCGATAATCAAACATAATTGGCCTTCGCTCTCCGTGTTTGCTTAGGTGCTTGGCGCAACGCACGAGTTACAAGTCGATCACGCTTAAAAAATAATCAGAAAAAAAACGTCTGCCTACTGTGAAATTCGGTTCAAATTTTTTTTTTTTAAATTAGCTACTTTGTAGAAGAAGGTAAGAAAATTTTCGGAAAAAATTTGTCTCGAACGAAGTTTAACGAAGATGACAAACTGCTGGGAGCTCGAGAGTTTCCAGTGTCGGGCTTGAGTCGTGGGCGGTAGCGGGAAGGATTAGGAAGCTGAGGAGCTCGGCGTTATCTCGTAGGTGGAAAAGACAGAAGGCGGCAGCTATGAGATCATTGGCAAAATGCTCGAGAGAGGACGAGCGGATAAGAGGAGACGACTGGGAATTCCACGAGCAGGGTCCTCTCTTTCTCTGTGTCTCTTTCTCTCGAGATGAGGTCTCTCGGTGGAGTGGAGTTTGCGGGAGCCCGCCGACGGGCGTAAAGAGGCGATGCTACCGCAGAAGCCGGGCGCATATTAAAGAGGCTCGTAAAATTATAGGCATTCCGTGGAATCTCGTAATACCGGGGCTTCTCTTACCTCGTCCTCGCAGCACTCTTCCATCCTCGCGTGGCCCACGAAACTGCGCTGTCTATAGCTCGAACCGCCTTCGAATTACACGGTTATTGGCACGTTAAGACGAACTCTCGCCTCAAAGCTTGGTGAAAGCTTTGTGAGTGAAAAAAAGAGGAATTCGAAAAACGACAAAACAAGAAATTTTCCTTTGATGCGCGCAGCTTTGTTACGGAACGTACCTTACACGAGGAAGCATCGCTAGTATTTTAAGTTACGCAGGAAATTTTTACCAAATTTTTTACGCGGAAAATATCGTGAATTTTATTTGCAGAAGTTCATGATGAAATGTTAATGAAGACGATATAGAAGGATTTTATTGGGACATTCTGTTGATATAAAAAAAATTTGCTTCGTGAAAAAAATATCGTTTACATAAATTAATCGAGCACAATAATTAGAGATATTTGCACCAATTATTTCGCTTAACGTGATCTAATCAATTTTTTTATCGAACAAATTTTTTTACCAGTGCGTTTGAAAAGAAAGAATCTCAGCCGGAGAGTATCACACGGTCTGGTTTTCCATCGCTACGGCTCGAACTACGGAATGCTATTCAATCTCCCGGCACAAGCGTGCCGTTCACTCGTTACATTAGAATTGAATCGAGCTCTTCCGAGATTTTCCTGACCACGTCTGTGCGAGACGGTGTAACGTGTAAAAGAAAAATTAGCATTCCCTTCTCCCGTCGCCAGAGACATTGTCCCCGGAAAATTGATGGTCCCTCGGAGGAAGATATCTTATGCACATATCTTCGCTAAATCCACTACTTAATTCTCGCTCCCTATAAAAATTGTAAAATAAAAATTGCGAATACAATGCAAAATTTTTAATCCCAAAAGAAACAAACGAACGAAAATTCCCACCAATTGTCAATAGCAACGGCAGCTTTGAATTGAACGAAAAAAATCCTAATAATTTTTTTAAATATACACCGTTCACCGATAATACAAAATAATTAATTTCAACCGCGTACTTATTTCGTCGGGCACTTTTTCATTTCCTATCGAGGGTTCCCTCTCGGTGAGTCTAATTGTGCGAGCCTCGCGGTCTCGCGAATGCAATTTGGCAATGGGTCAAACGTCCGCGCAATCCGTCGTGGAATTAGCGAGGCCGACTACGACTATAGCTCTCCCTATCTCCCTCGCGTTCCTCCGCGCTCGTTCAGCGAACAATTCGCGTCCGACAATATGCTATCTCTCGCACTAATACCGTTTTACCGGTGTCTCTTCGCTGATCACGTTGAATCGCAATTCCTTCGGTGCTGGGACAGCGATATCTCCGTCTCCCTTAGGTATAGCGGAAGAGAGTGACACGTCAAGCCCAGGCAAGACCGGTAGTAACTCCCGACAGAATGGATTGTCCCCGGCATTGCTGGGATGTGCGACAATTATCGGGCGCTCTTCGAGTTGCCATATCTCACAGTGCGTCACCTACCAGCTTGCAACTCCACGTTCGTAACCCCCGAGGCTATCGCTCGTACCAGCGATACTCTCCGACAATTTTGCAGTTCAGTCGCGTACTTTTCAGGCATGCATCCTCCGCTTCTTCAGGATAACGCGCCGCGCGTATTACCTTCGAGAATTACGTCGAAGCGAGACGGAGGCGACGAAGAATGACGACGAAAATAAAATAAAATAAAATAAAATAAAATAAAATAAAATAAAATAAAATAAAATAAAATAAAAATATAGTACAATAAAATAAAATCGTAAGCATCCTGAGCTGTTTACAGATCCTCCTCTTCTTCGCTCGCGCATCGGAGCGCTCTTCGGCCAAGGTGTGCCGCAACGTTGCATTCCAAGTCGCTGTTCCGTTTTTAGTCTAGGTGCGCCATTCTTTGCGACACCGCGAGCGATCTCTCGCGCGCGCGCGCGCGCGCGCGCTCGTTCGATTCCTCGCTCCCGAGTGGATCGCGCAGCACAGTGGAAGAGATCGAGATGAGCAAAAAGAATCATCGGTGAGCGAGAAAGCGAGAGACGGAGGAGAATGAAGGAGAAGAACCGATGCTCGATGACTGGTATACAGCTTCTCTGCTTCTCGGGGCCTCTCCGTACCTCGACCCTTTTTATCCTCCCTTTTCCCGACCGGGCTCCGCACCGAGCCACGCATTCCGATCTCTCGCCATTCGAACGATTTTCACTCATGAGCATCAATCGTTCTCGCGCTGATGACAAAATTCGTTTTGTATCCTTGAATCGAGACGACAATAATAAAAAAATTGTTTTCATAATTTTGATTTTTTTTTTTCTTCAAGATTTTTTTACCCTGTCGGTAAGACTTGAAGACAGAATTTAAAGCACGGATCGAAGAGAAAAATGCACGTCGTCCGAACCCTTTTGAGTATGCCTTATCATTCCTCAAATTAAAAAAAAATTGTAATAATTTCGATTCTCTGCTCGGTTAGCGTTTTTTTTTATAAAAAAAAAAAATGTTTATTTTTCCATATCACTTTGAAGCTCTCCACACCCGAAGAGAAAAAAAAATCGCCGTTAATGTTATATTCGAGAGAACTGTTTTCACAATTTATTCCCGATAGTCAAACTGTTTCGGAATGTTCAACAAGAAATTATTTTTGAAAAATACGGCTGTCTTACAAACCCCGTAAATACGGTTCGTCGACCATTAAAGGGTTAAGAGTCCTTCGACAACGTTCGCGCACCGAAGTCAAGAGAACGGTCCTTGCGGTTTACCGGCGCAGTTCAAACGAGCGAGCGGCAAATCGCGCAGCGTCCTCGATATGTACCATAAACTATACGTAGTATATATTCTCAATCTCCAGCAACGGGGCCAATGCGAGTCTACCATTGGCCTATCTTTGATGGAAAAAAAAGGAAAAAAAAAAAAAATCGAAGGAAAAAGAATTACAGTTTCGAACGATTCCGACATTAACGCCGGCGCGCTCAGCGGAAAGAGCGAGATCGAGTCGGCCGTAGACGAGAGTGGAACTCGTCGATCGTTCGCGAGTCCATACGTCTCGTTGCCCGCCGGAGTTTATGTCCCGATCGTTTAGACTTTCAGAACTCGGTGAGCTTAGAGCTGGAACTAGTTGCCCGATGGTTTGCGCTACTTGGCAGTAGCCTCGCGCGTCCGGTGTCGTTCAATATTAATTGATCTCGCGCGAGCGCGGCCTCCGCGCTCAGGATCTATCCGTGATCCGTAGGTCCCCTCTCTGCGCCGCAGGACGGCACTTCTCCGCATAACTATGCATTCGGCTCCCGAGAAACGAACAACCGTCGGTTTCTCGTCGTTCAACGCAGGTGTGCGCCACGATGTGTGCGGCGCGCGTATAACTTCGAGCGGTATTTTTATTATCCTGTGGTCAATGGTTGTCGCTCGGGCATTAGAGAGAAGTCCATGGTAGAGATTGCGATCGGGCCACGGCGAGCCGCACCGGCTATCGTCGAGTAGAACGTTAAAAATTCCACCGTGAAATATCTCGGCGACAATTTTTACGCAATGAAATGTCATAATTGCGGATAAATGTCGCACGTCCGGCACTTACCTGCCGCAACTGTCGACATCGTCGCTCGTGTGAGAACTGCTGTGTCGAACACACCGACGATCTTCGCTCTGTTGGAAAAATTTGGATTCAGTCGTCTTTCGTTTCATTATTTCTCAACGTGTAGATGCTTCGAATTTTTTCGTTTCTTTTTTTTTTTTTTTTTTTTTTTTTGAAGTTCAAGAAAAGTGTTCGCGCTGCTCGGTGGGTAATAAAAATTCTTGGCAGTCCGGGGAGCCGCGGAAATCCTCAGAGGCAACGCGACGACGTAATAACGACGTGACAGTAGAATTTTCGGCGATTTGGAGATAGTTTTGTTAACGGGTGGTTGTAGCGGTTTATGGCGGCTTTCGTTGAGGGAGGACTTTTTTTTTTTTTTTTTTTTTTTTTTGTATCGGTCCGCTTTTCGTTTTCGATACGGCTTTTAAAATTTTTGACCGATTGGTCTCTCCCGTAAACCGAAGGGCGCCCTTTGGGACTCGGGAGGGCGCCCGAGATTCGCCACACTTCAGCCTACCTGCTCAGAGTCTACCGGTGTATATCTTCCCGAAGTGGCGTGGAAATTTGATGTTTCCGCCCTCGATAGACGCTCCTTGTCGCGCAGATCTCTTCCCGATATACGGATACGAAAATTTTCTTTTTTCTTCGGATTAGAGTCAGAAAGGGAGAGTCGGCTAAGCGAGACTGGATCTAGAATAGTTTAGAGCTGTCGCACATTTTTGCGTACCAAAGGTCAACATTGGAGCAGGACTATTAACGCCAGAAAAACGCATACAGGTCTTGTTGATAAAGGAGTAATTTTTTAAAGAATTTTAATTTTTTTTTAATACCTCATTTTCGGTATTTCAGAAAAAGAACAGTTGGATGATGAAATAAAAAAATTAACGGATACAAAATTGCGAACCCTTTGGTACAATAACGGGTTGACGTTTGACATTTCACCTTGAACCCTTGAACACCTGTTAAGGTTCTACCTCCAATGAATTTCCTCAACGAGAAAATGATATCTGAATTTAGCTGAATAATCGGGAAATTTTTGTGAAAATGTAGAGCGAAATGTACGAATTTTGGTCGAGTTTAGGTTCATAAAATGTTGCGCATGCGTGAACGGCGCGTATGACTATCGCGATTCTCTAATGACGGCCGCAGCTTCTCGTCGATGTCTCCGATCAGTTTACTCCCGCGAATTAGCATACGTCCTTGCTACCACCGGAGGTAACTCCCGTACAGAGTGCTCAAACGAGCCACACGTGTATCTCTCGCGCACACTCGCACGAATCGTGGACGAAAGGTGCACAAAGTGCCGAAGTAAACGCGCCGCCGAGAGAGCTCCGGATAAGTCGAGCATTACTCGCGAGAGATCGTATATATCACTGTGACGAGGGAGCTAATAAAACAATTTGAATCTCGGGTTAGTCGTAAAGTGAAGGTTCAGGGACTGCGACTATTGCCACATGGCTATCCGAGGTGAAACAATTTTTTTTTTTTTTTTTTTTGGAGCTCAGAGTTCCGGTCATTGCATTTTTTTTTTATTAGCACAATTGTAATTTATTCGGTGATTCGTGCAATATATCACTGATAACGAGCAGATAACTTTGTTTAGATGGGATTTTTTTTTTTTTCGGTAATGAGGGACTCGAATCAGAACCGGTAGCACAGCGGTAGATGAGAGAAGTTCCTCGAGTCAGCTCAGCTGCCTTTCCGGCTCGAGTCCTCGAAAACGCTGCGGTAGGTGGCTCGCCGTCCATTGGCAGGTCTCTATCGGATCAGTCCTGATAACGAACACTAAAGACTCCCATTTCCGTATCTCGGAACTTCGGGCTCTTAGTTTTAGTGCTGCGGGGCACGGCGATCACCCCGGTTAGCCCACACGCCGAGTGTGTTCCGCGGGCTTCCGATGCAGTTGTCGCCGTTCCTCGACGACTCGATCTCCTCTCAATGATTTTTTTCAACCGCGCGTATCTACGTCGTATGCATGAAAAAAGTAACGAAAGTATTTCAATACTTCCCTCATTTACTTCATCTCGCTTAATCAGCTCGAATAAATATCGTAACATAAATCACAATTATAATCATCAGCAGTGGAACTACAATCACACAAATTGTAATTCGCGTGTCAAAAATACGTTTCAAAAAATACGAAATAATTGAATCTTGAATTTTTTTTTTTTTCTTTCAAATTCACGTCCTCAAATTTGAAGGGGTAAATTATTCGACCTTCCAGCTCACGAAAGTCTGTCGAGCATCGTTGAAAAATTTTTATGAATTTTTTTTTTGTCTCTTCTCGGTCCTGCGAATGTCACAGTGTTCTCGTCGAGCGAAATTTTCGCGGTGTCGGGGAGCGACTCTCGTGTCGTTGTTTCGGAGCGTGCGGGATATGGCAGTCGGCGAGCGAGATCGCCAGGAGTTAGTTCGACATAGAGAGAGCGTAAGGAAAAAGAAGAAGAAGCTTCTGGGTTGTGGTCGCAATGTCGTCGGCTGGCTCGCTCCTCGACGACGGGTCGCTTTCCTTTGATCTCGCACCTCCGCCGGACCGATAAGCCGCTCCGATACCTTCCCAATAAACAAGACCAAAATGAACGCGGCGGAAGCAAAAAAGAAAAAAAAATAAATTCGCTCCGGTACCAAAGCAGAACGGCAGGAGCGAAATCTTTTTTGGCGGATACTCCAAAGGCTCGACCGCGGTATAGTTGCGATCTACGCTCGAATGGTAAGCGCGGTGCATTATGGCTCACGGCGGCAAAACGGGACGAAACGAAAGACGCTAAATAATTCATCCATACGAGAGCTTACTCCACTTTCTTTTTAATTCCTCCCGTTTCTATTACTTATGCGGGTCATGCGTAGCGAATTTAGTTATATCGGTCGTGGGGAAATGAATATTCCCCCGCGAATTAAGTCATCCGGGTTGCGCATTGGCGGTACGGGAAGGATGCTTTATGGCGCGCCAGAAGTTGCCGGCGATCGCGCCGCACAAAAGCGGAATTCGAGCGCAGTCGGGGTGATCAGAAAATAAAAAAAACAGAGCGCGCCGACGACACCTGTGCATTTCACGCGTCAACTGACAAATTGCTCGAATAATTCGGTGTGCGCGGAGAGTATTTATACAAATTTATTCCAAAGTCGAAATCTTTTTTTGGGCTTGCGGTTGATTATCGCGAGGGGCGAAGGAAGAAGCGCGAAAGGAGCCGCGCTCGCCAAAGACGACTATCGGAAGCGTTCGCTCGATCGGCGGTCGCTGAAAATGGAACTCCTGTGCGTACTCTCGTCGGCTTAAACTTATGTCCCCTCGCGCTATACGTTCGCTGGCTGCGGTCTGTGCGACGTATAGTAATTTGTAACTCGTCGCCGCCACGGAGAGTTTTGATGTGCGAACACATCTTGATAACCACGGATGCTTCGGCGATTCTCGATCGTCTCTCGCTCTCTCGTTTGTCGCTGTGAGTCGATTTTTCTCACTCCTCGACCGCCGGTAGTGAGATCGTTGCTGCGAAGACGAGTTGCTTCGAGGCGAATTTTATTAGTCCGAGCGATCGCAATCGACGCCGTCGATTTCTCAATACAGCGTGCTACATGCGGTAGATATGTTGTACACACCCAAAAAAAAGCAATTGTCGGTCGGGTTATCCAGAAAATAAATGCACTTAAATTAAATGAATAATTTAATTTATCCAAATGAATATTAATTTGATTAAATAAACAAGTCAGTTTATTCGGTTGAATATTCGTTCGAATTCCAATAATATTTAATTGTAGGCAACTCGTAAAATAAATTATTTTTCTGAATTTTTTTATTGCGGCGCATCGAGCGAAATTTTTATCACTATTAATGATATTGACGAATGAATTTATTACCATCTATCCGCATCACCTTCAGCGCTAAGGTGAACTGGCCAATCGCCAGACATTTATTTTAAACCCGATCGTCACAATTAATAGCAAGCATAAAATTCCTCGAACGATCTGTTGAAAATTCTACCGAGCGATGGTCATACGGTTTGTCGTTACCGATCCAACGTCGACGGACGTACCTTTCATCGCTGTAGTGAAAAAAAAAAAAAAAAAAAAACCACTAAGGCCGTCCAGCCCGCATTACCCTATACTTCACTCGGATTCTATATCGGTACGCACGATTTTTTTCATATTTATTTTTTCTCGTGCAAGGAGCTTTCAGTGATGCATACCGATCATACGCTACGGCATTTACGCGATTGTAAGGGTACAGCTCGGTGTGTAACGACCTAATCGGGTGTCGGCGATGTCGTTGCCGGTATTCGTGCGAGCAATCGTTAAGGAATATCTCCGGCGCTCTTACGATCCATTCGCTACGTGGGCAAAAGGTACCGGCTCTGAGACGTACAGGATGGATTATATACACACCGGTAATCGTTACACACTCGACGACCGGAGTATGTACCGAGGGATTTTTTTGCAACGAGTGTATATAAACCCGCGAGCTAACTCACCGATCGGTATTAAACGCAAGTACGGCTCCGCGGGCTCCCTCGCCGGCAACTGACTCGAATGACTCGATTTGTAGACACGAGGAATGAAGCGAAAAAGCAATATGAGTTAGCTCGCATAGTATACGGCTCGAGCGACTCCGCGATCCTGTCAACTTATCCGATTCCCGATACTCGCGAACCCATCTCGTTTCAGAAACATTTTTTTCGCTCGTCACTTCGGTATCGACGATTTTCGTCGAAACATTAAGCGAATTAATTTTGAACGGCATTCGATCGAATTTATCTACGCTTATCGCGAATTTTATTCTCATTTTTTAATTTTATTATTTTGTTTCATAAAAAAAATAACAAAAAATATCGTAGTCCATAAAACCGTCGCGAAAACAGGAGAAACTATTTTCTTTACCGATCTCTTTTTTTTTTTTTTTTTCGACGACGATCGTTGTTAGACTCTTCGTTCGCGTGTCCGACGAATCGTCCCAAGCGACATTCGTCCGACGCGATCGCCGATCTGCGGAAGGTCGTGAAAATGAACTATCGGTAACGATCGTTCGTCGGACGAAAGACGAGGAGAGTCGAATGTAAAGTTATAAATAGGACCGACGGGATCTCGACCGAGGAGGTTGTCCCTTCGTCCCCCTCTTCTACTCAGGTTGCGCGGCGGAGCAACGCGTGTAAGTGGCTCGATCGGATACCGATCGGCGGCGGTTCCCACATCAATTCGTGTCGCGGGCGAGCACAGAATCTTCGTCAATCTGTTCGGTCCGAGGTGCTGCTGCTTCTGCCGGCGGGACGGAAGAAGGACCGAGGGTGGAGGAAGGCGAAGGGGGCGAATCGGTAAGGAAAGGCCGCGAGCGGCTCGGTCACAGGTAGCATCCGAGAGCGAAGGTATCGGAGAGAGAGAAGCACGAGAGAAAACAAGAAGACGAGATGCGGGAAGGTTTCGCTGGGTTAAGATGGTCCCCCACCTTCTCTCCCCCCCTCCACTCTTGAAACGAGTGAAAAAGAAAGAAGACGAGAGGAGATGGAGCTGGTAACAAGCTACCATTTGGCCATGGGGGTATCTCGCAATTTGTTTGCCGGACACGGCCATTCGTCGACACGATTCTCCTATCTTCCTCGAAGATGAGAGGAGTCCGACTCTCTCTCGGCTCTTTCGGCCGGAGCTTCGCGAAAGCGGCGCGTATTCGTACTCGTGCTCTCCACCCGGATGAGAGAATCGCCGAGGGCTTTTCTCTTTCTCCACTTCGTTCCGTTTCGTCCGTCGTTGCTTTTATTTTCGCCCACGTTGCGCGGTGGCTTCTCGCCCCCCTCGCCTCGTGCGCGATTTTTCGTCCGGCTCGTTCGGCGTCGGAGCTTACGACTGTCGATAAGCGTCGGGAAACGAGTTCTCTTTAGTCAAGCTTTCTCGTTCATTAAGCGGCGAAGGTATAAAGCCGCCCGGGAGAGCATCGCGGCCAGGTGGACCGCGACGATTTTTATCTTCGCTCGCCTGCCGGCCTACTCCGCTAATTTACGATTCCTCGCGGCTTTCGTTCTGATCACTCTGTACGCAACGAAACTGATGGATCGTACAATTTTTCAAAATTTAATACCCTTCGAATTTTCGATAGCAACTGTTTCAATTTATCACGTCCACTTTGATCCAAATCGCCGAATAGCTCTTCGTTTTAGATGCGTGTTACATGCATTTAACATTGGGATAATTGTTTTCGTACGTGTACGAATTCGATTATCATTCAATGCATAAATTTCTTACGTTACATGTACAATAATATATTAAATATATTAAATACCTTGAAGAAGCTGACGCGCGCTCGCAGTTCAAATGCGTTAGATTTAATATTTAAAGTTTCATAATTTCAGCAGTTTCCGGTAATTCGGTTCAGTTAAATTGGCTAATAATAGGACTGTACGACAAACAAACAGATTCATCTTCAAGAAATATAATAAATATATATATAAAAATAAATAACACGCGCAAAATCACAGCTATGTATCTCGAGCACAAACTGTAAAATGCCCGTTCTCTCTAAAAGTTCGATCTAGACCCGCATCCGATCAATGATCGAGGCGTTCGTCATTTCTCCGAGCTATTTCGGTCATCCACGTAATATCCCGTGTCTCGATCCTCATCACAATATTCGTTGCAATCTATAAATTACATCAGCCTGTTTAAGGCATTGTCACAGTCGGAGGAAGATGGAAAGCCTTTTTTCCCTCCTCAGGAATAAAGATCGAGTTCGTTTCGCAGCATCTCACGATCCTCAGTGGTCGGGGTTTGGTGAGCTCTGGTGAAGTGCGCGGATTCGATGGCGGCTCGCGCTCGGTCCGGGACGCGGAGTTAAAGAGTGGAAGAGTGGGGCGATCCGCGGAATGCTTTGAGAAGGACCGCGGGCAGCTCTCGCGATCGTAGTTGTCTCGGTCGTCGTTGCGAGAACAGGAAGAAGCCTCCTCGCGAGGATCGCGAGGCCCGGGGCCAGCGGAGCCTCGTGGATCTCCTCGAGGCGGGAAGGACGCGCGGCTCGCCGCTGCTGCGTGCAAAGTGTGTTCAACGACACGAGAACGCAACGAGACGGAGAGAGAGCCGAAGGTTGTCCGTCCCTCCGCTCCCGCTCCCGCCCTGCTCGCCTCGATTAATTACCACATTGTCGAGCGCGAATTAAACGACGACCCCGTGGATTTATTTATCTCTTTTTCCGCGCTCCATTCGCTCCTGAGTAACTTATGGCTCCCGCGGTTCGGTCCGCTTCGCGCTTACGTATCGCCCGCACTTAAGAGCAACATATCGCAAGGGCATTGTTCCCTGTTGCGGACGATAGAATTACAGAGATTTCGTCAATGCCCTCTCGCCAGAGATAACCGAGCTAAGAAATTATTTGATTCATAAAAGAAAATCATAATTTTTTTTTTTTATGATAGACTGAGGAAACGATTACTGAATTCGTTATTAATGATTAGTTGGTGAGTGAACGTCTTAGCGATTGAGAGAATAAATGAAAAATTGGTAAATTTTCTTGGCGACTGAATCGTTGGTAAATTGGCTGGCAAATCACCTCCAAAAAAAAAATTAAAATTAAAAAGTCAGAGGTAACAATAATTATATTTTTGGTGGGAAGAGCAGGAGAAACTAACATATTTTGATTCCCCGCAAATTGTATGCGAGGAATGGTTCGTTCGGCTCCTTTCCCAACACTTCCGTCGATTTCTTAACCAGCGGAGACGAGCAGCCAACTTCAGAGTCCAACAAACTCCAGCAGTTTGAAGTTTCATCTTTTAAAAAAAAAAAAAAAAAAAAAAAAAAACCGTTCCCAAAACCCTTCTGGACGAGGAGCGAAACCCTCCGAGAAGACGCACTGCGATCGCGATAACCCCGTTGTCGACCAGGTGTCGTAGTTTCGCGCGCGGGTGTGAGAGATATATTTCGTACTCTCGGAACGCCGCAGGACGCGAGCGAGTTCTTTCGGCTCATCACTCCACGAGGCGTTTCGCCGCGGTCCTTCATTATGCCCCCGCTCGCTGCGGATCCTCCCCGATAGTATACGCCGGGAGGCTCGAAGAAGTGAGAAACTATCCTCGTTTCTCCCGAGCTTGCAAAAAAAAAAAAAAAAAAGAAAAAAAAAAGAATTAGAGAAAAAAAAAAACGAAAGACCCTACGACGAGAGAGTGCGGAGCGTGTACGTATTTTCTCGAGACGTTCTCGTCGCTTTGAGGAGACTAGTATGCGCTCTCAGCTCGACAGTCGAGCTCCGGTGATGTACTGCAGCGTGGAATGTCGGGACTGGGTTTATTAGAGCAGATAATGATAACATCTCGGAGGCGTAGACCGTTTCTACTTGATGCTGCTCCTTATGCCTGCATACGAGCGCGTCTGCACGGTACGGCATATTCCTACTTCTTCATCGTCATCCTTCTCCCGAGAAAATATCTTCTGAAATTTTTTTTTTTTTCTTCCCTTCATTTGCCCTCCATCTTTTGGTTCCAAACTCCGGTGCTTCTCTAGCGTCGTTTCGACCGAGGGGAAAGTGGAAGACGAAGACGAAGAGGACCGGTGGCGAACGGTGGAAAGACAACCCCTCGACTTCCCCCTCGTGCTCTCGCGAACCAACACTCGGTTGGGCATACATCACCGTCAACTTATTTCTGTTTGACGCTCGGCTGTTCAACGAGCAACAGCGAGCACACCCCGGTGCCAACTGCTGATGTATGGACGTAATTGGTTAGGCGGGGTTATTGCCGGAGAAACCGATATATACGTCGAAAGGCCTTTATGTCGGGTTACGGCGTTCGTTTCGCTCGCGACGGATAACACTCTGTCGATCTACCGGTCAAGGATCCTGTCAAAGGAATCGGCTTCTGCGAAGAAATAATCAAAAGGCGGTGAAAAAATTAATCGACAAAATTCTTGGAGCTCCAAAAAATAATTCACGTGGTCACGATTGCCTCGTGTGACTATTTCATTCAAATAATTATCAATCGGATATGAAAAACTACTCCTTTTGTTAATTATTTTATTCAGAGTAACAATACGGAAGGATGCATGTGGCGAGAGGATTTTTAATTTATGCATCTACTCACGAGAAAAATAATAAAATAATCAACAATAACTGGCGGAGACATGCGAAGAGCCTGACATTTTTATTTCACTTGTTTTTTTTTTTTTTACAATTTTATCAAAACAAATATTTATTGAGATATTTTTCTGGGTGTGGGAAACGCCAGGTGATTGTTGCTGTTCGAAATGAATTATGTATCCATCATGATAGACTCTACAAATATTTTTAGTATAATTTATTCATGCATTTGGGTCGAGATCATTTTTTTTTTTCACTTGTTTGGTCATCCGCTATCCTGGCGAAATTCTGGAAGTGAGGTTTCTCAGTGCGTTGATTGGCGCCGGTTGAGCCGCCGTGGAAGCAGAAAGAGAGAAGAGCGCCCGAGCCTCGGACCGCGTGTTCATAATTCATACACGCCCAGCTCGTCGGTAGTTCCAGGCAAGAGCCCGAGGATTTATGCCGTAGCGAGCTGACGTGCCTCGAGAAGCCGGGGCTTCTCGGGGTTTCTAGCACCACAATGGCTACCGGCGAACACTTTGGAACTATTATACTCCCGAGCTCCCGAATAAGGTTTTCCATGTGTTTCTATATATGTATGTCCGCACCGGTTGGACTGGGAGCCGACGTGAATGGCCACTCCCACTCATCGTCACAGTTCTCTCCCCGACAAAAACCAATTAAGGCGGATTCTCATGTTCACGCGCTGTCCGTCGACTCACGCTCCGTGAGCGTGTGATTTTACTGCGGTGCGAAAGAGCTCATTGGCTCGATTTTTCACCCCCACCCTGCCATAAATAACGTTTAGAAAGGATCTGAAAAAAATGAAGAAATTGTCGGCAAAAAATAATCATAATTCTTGACGGAGGTTGTGTCGATCGACCGGATTGTCGTTTAGTCCAATCAGTTTGGCCAATGTTCGATCGCGTATTGCCTCGCCAATCGTTGCTTTATTCCTTTGTTATTTTTTAGATTACCGATGTCGCACCTTCTCTTGGTCGACATTACCGAATCATTAAATTATTGGGAAATATTAATGAAATTTAATTATCACATGGAGTAAAGCCCGATAGCGAGGAAAATTTTCATATCTCCACAATCTTTCCCACCCTCCACAAATGAAAGTCCCCAAAGTGTCGGAGATGCCAGAACGGAACTCACTGTTTAGCTCCTCATCACAGTTTGTAAATTTGCTAATCACATCGGAATGAGGAAAATCGCGATAAAAATTGTCTATCGGTGGGAATTTATTGGAAATTCCACGGTACCAGCTCATGCGATCTATGGCTCGGGTCTTGCCATCAATGCTCGACGATGACTTCCGGAATTGTCCCACCGTACGAGTTCCGCGGCCTTCTTTTTCATCGTCCCCAAACGAAAGTCCCCAAAGTGTCGGAGATAAGACGACGAGGACTAAAGGTTTGGATCCTTTGATCCCGACGGTGAGGTTTGCCGCGGAAGGAACGAGCACGACATAAAGAAGAGAAGGAAGAAGTTGCAGGTGTAGAGAGATGAGAATCGGGCAGATTGTCCGGAAAGTGACAAACCGCACTACTCTTGCACTCGAGCGGCTATGAGTCTCCCGAGCACTTTGAGAGTGCACCGTGGCACGAGAGTTTCGTGTAAGAGAGTACAACCACGCGCACGCCGAAATAACCGAGAGGCCATGGACACCATGTCGTCGGACAGCGGCAGGTGATCCTGACGCAGATATTTTTCGTGCCTCGAGGAGAGAACCTGTTGTGTCGCCGGAGAGCTCTCCGAGAGTCACCGGACGCACACGTTGCAGGACGCAATGAATTTTCCTGGCGGCGCTTTTTGAAACGACTTCGCCCGAGAGGCATGACCGAGACAGGAGCGTCCAATCGACACCTCGGGAATCGATCTTGATATTGAGTTATCAATTATTTTCACGCTTTGATCAATCCCGCTGCTTCGAGTCTTTTTTTTCACACCGTTGCGACTCATCCAGAGCACTGATGAAAAAATTATTGAGGGTCTTATGAATCCCGTAAGAAATCAGGTATTTCAAGTTTTGCGCTCGCACATTTATCGGCATATCGCGTCCCATTTAATCGACATATCGAAAGGATTTTTTTGGTAAATCAGACAACAACACTTGGAGTGAAATTGGCGAAAACGGATCCGGTCGATTTATCACTGATTTGGTCGTCATTCAAGGTGGTCAATATTCCCTACTACGAATGTTAGGCAAGTTTTGGGATCAAGTCCAAGGTACAGAGTGCCGAAATAAAAACCCACCCTTCATTGCAAATCAAAGTTGCATTCCCTTGCTCCGTCTCGCTAAAAAATTGATAATGATCCTCCGTTCTCATCTGGTGGTTTCTACCGTGACGCATCGCTCTCTCCCTTCAAATCGCCAACTACTCCCGATGAAGGTTCTTCAAGATTGTTCCTGACCCCAATTAAAAATATCGTCGCTGTCCGAACGCGAGGAACGTCGCATATAGAGGACATGTAGAGCAACCAGGGGGATGATTCGAGGTCGGGTGAGATGTACGAAGCTATCGGAAGACAGCCGAGTTACGAGGTGGGGACAAGGGTGGACGAGTTCCATTGAGTCGCATAGCGACGCCGGGCGTCGGCGGCGTCCATTGTGCGAGTCCGTGCGGATGAGGTCGCGAGGTTCCGTGAGCCACAGAAGCGGAGGGTCGAGAGGCTGCAAATAGCGCAAGAGCCGGGCTATGCGACTGGGGAGATGGAGCGCGACGTGGACGTTAGCTCTCTGTATCGTCATCCCGTCGACGTCGTCTTCGTCGTCACAGCGGAGAGTCGCGTCCAACGAGTCCAAATAGGACGTTTCTATAGGCACGATCTCGAGGGGCGCGATGCGCGCTCCGTCAGCGAGCTATTCATTAGATCCCGACGATGCGATCGGATGCCACCGGGTGGCGACTCGCACGGCATTCCGGGAAAATTTTTGAACAGTTCGGAAACATCCGAAGCCTCTGGAAATTCGAATGCTCCTGGCGATATTCAAACCTGAGCCAGGAGTTGACGAGCAACATTTTACCATGAATACGTCGATCAAAATTTCGTGCGGGAAAGATTCGGAGTAATCAGGACTTGGGACGGTTCTTGAGTCCGGGATGGCTTTTGATCTGGGTGAAATAATCAGGGCCCGAGTGAGGGGACTTGGAATAGGTGCTGCGAGTTAATTCTGTGAGGATTTTGAATAATAGGAATGTGGGAAGCGACGGCACATTTTCCATCTTATCCTGAAATTATTGAAGGTTTTTTTTGATTTTTTTTTTTTTTTTTTTTGGTACCAGTGGCGAATATTGCTCTCGTAATTAGTACGCGAATCAATGAAGTAAAGATGAGACGGTGTTCATAATTTAACGCCATAGAATTTTAGAAGACACGAAGTCGAACTTGTCACTTTTTTTTTTGTATTCTAGCAATATGATTTTTTTTTTTTAGTAACATTACAACGAGTTTCGAACTTTTCGTGACGTGTGTCTGTCAGCGATGAAATACCAAGCACGATTCCCATTTTATTCGAATATTCGTTTTTATCGGAAGACGTTACGATACGATCGTTCTTATCGAGTCCGAATATATTTTAAGATCCTTGTGAATCGAGGTGAGAAACTTCGTTGACTCGTAATTTCTGTATAGAGTCGTTCCTCGCTTTTCTACCCGGGGCCCAGGCGATGCCGCAACTTTGCGTCCCGAGTGGAAGACCAAAGGAGAGAAATCCCGATCGAAGCTCACCGGCACACGGATTATATCGTCTCTTTACGAGTTTTCCGCCAACGACCGCCATAAATTCCATTGTTCTCGGGACCAATCCGGCCGCATTCTGGTCCTCTCCGTTCGAGAGCAACCGAGTTTCTTCTGCACACCGTTTCGTTAACCGCTCTGCAAGGGCATTAAATGCCCCGCGCACGCTCGTCGCTTCTGCGACACCTCGTTGCTCAAAAAAAAAAAAAAAAAATCATGATCGGTGACGAACAAATGCATGAACTGGAACTCATGGAGATTGGACTTAATCAATTGATAAATTAATAAATAAATCAAATCGCCGTTGATGTTCCTTCGATGCCCGTTAATTCGTCTCGATCGTCAAAAAATCGTCGCGTTTCAGATCGAAGTCTCTCGGCAAGTCGAGTCGCTAACTTGGATTCTGTCAATGTTGCAGCTAAATGTTCACCAGAGGTCTTTGGAAACAGCGGGTCTCGAGATCTGCGCGGCGGGCGGAAGTGTGCCGCAGGGACAACCGAGCAGCGCTGGATCGGTCGGCTCGGCACCTAGTCCAGCCTCACCTAGACCTACACCTCCTCAGCCTAGACAACCTCTCGCCACCGCGACAACCACATCGCAACCCTCGAGAACGTTGGACGACGACAGATCGACGGACGGTGAGAATTATGTCATCGATGATCGTTGCTATAAAAATATCCGTCGATTTCTCGTCAGACTTTTGTCAAGACGTGATGCGAAGCTCCAAAATTTTTATCGGGCTTCGCCGATACGGAAAAGAGTAGACCGTTGAGTGCCAATGAATATCTGAAAATTAGTGTTGATTTATCGCATGGCAAATATCGCAATCAATTTTTATAACACCCTTTTTTTTTTAACTTCAGTCAAACACCCGCCTTTAACACGTGCTGCAAACTCAGATCTTTCAGAAAAATGTTTATCGCACTGGTATCATAATAGATTTTTTTCGCACTCGTATCAGAATGTACTAATTTTTTAATTACTTTGGATAACGTACCTCGGCACATAAGTAATGGTGGCTTTCACTCTTATCGCTCGTACGACAGTAAATTGAGCTCCGGTGGAAGTCAACGTTGATAAAGACCATTTGCAAGGAAACAACACGAGCAACAAATGCCGTGAGATAACACCAAACCGCCGGGTATAAAAAATGCGATTCTGAAATTGAGTTCGTGTTAGTCAACTCGTTTTTTTTTTTTCAAATTTTCCAGTCATCTTTGATTGATTATTGATGGACAGATATTTGTGTACGAATCCTTGTATGCTATCGATGTAACGATCAAATTTTAATCTGGGGTTTAATTTTTTTTTTTTTTAGCGGTAGGTCCCGCCGGTGCAACAGCGGATGACTCGGACGATGGCGAGAGCAGAGCCCAGTACATAAACGCAAATTGCGTAGTATTCACGCATTATCGGGGCGACGCAGCGTCCGAGGTAGAGGAACACTTCCAAAGAGCGTTGGCTCACGATAAACTCAAAGGTATTCCTCACTTGTATTTCATTATTAAAGTCAACGACTTTTTTTACTGAAGAAAAAAAAATCAGCTAGACTGATTAAAAATTTTATATTTCGTGGTTCACACGATCGACAGATATTGTCATATGTGTAAAATTTATGGTAGAGCGATTCGGACTATTTTTGACGTCATACAGAAATCTGCGCGTGTCAAAGCCGTCCACGGTTTCCGTGACTTGTTTAACACTCGGTGTCTTCTTTCCGGTTTGTCCCTCAGCGCTTTCGCGAAAGCCACGGTCCGCGCGCAACACGCCGGTCGTTCTCGTGGCCGCGAAGTAATAAAGTGCGCCATTAGCTCGACAACGCTAACAAGCCCCTAACAATTGTTCCGCCGTCGTGCTTCGAGAGTTAATACCACGCGGGTTCAACCGGCTCGCTGTTTCTTCCATTCTCTTCTTCCTCCTCTTCTTCGTTTTTCTGTTGAGCCGTACGAAGGCGACAATTTTCATCGCCGTGATAGCCACGAAATCAAAGCGATTATACGAGAATTAAGAAAAAGGTAAAAAAAAAATTATATGGAAAAATTTATGAACAAAAAAAATCGCCCATAAAAATACTGAGAAGAGAAAAAATTACACGGAAGATGAAAATTGAAATTTTTAAAAATTCGATTAAATTATTCTAAAGAAATCTTCCTCTGTTTCCATTCCATTTATCTCGCTTCTAAGATTTTTTTTCCTATGCAGCCGAACTTACATGAAATCGAAAAAAAAAAAAAAAAAAATGGCCGGATCACAATTTTTCTTCGATACTCGTAAAAAGGAGAAAGTCAGTAGAAAATCGTATCGCTCCGAAAGGGTGCAAGAACGTGAAAGATAAGTCTGGGGATGGAGTTTCCGAGAGGGTTTGGCAAGCGATCGGCCTTTGGCGTCTATATCGGTGTCGTTTAAGGCCACATTTATCCCTCCACTTCTCTCACTCCGTCGTAGAGAATCGCCGCGAAAATTCTCGACACACCTCGGAGGAATCGGTTCACTAGCCTGCTTAGAATTCAAGGCAACACGACCTAATTGTTATGTGCGTCTTTTGCTGTCGCCGCGGCTCCGTTCGATTCTGGTTAGCACGTGGTATCGCCAAACTTCTTCCTCCCTTCTTTGACTTTCGCATTCCCGGATTAACGCCGTCGAAGCCACCGAGTGCGAGCCAGAGAGAAAGTCGGCTCGAGAGATAGATGTAAATTGAGAGCTTTCCGACGGGTGTAACCGAGAGAGCGTGAGGTACTGCAAGCGGAAGATGCGCGCAGTCGGTGCCACGAAAATCCGAGAGGGACAGAAACTTCTTCTGCTCGACGGAGCGCGGAGAGCTTTTGTGACCGCGAGCTTCGCGAGGTACAATTTTAGATACGGTATGCAGAGTCGGCTCGAGTACACACAAGGACAGAGGACCCTCTCGCCAGTGATGCGTACCCTGCGAGCAATGTTATGCGTTGGGCGCATTTCGCGGGAAAAAAATTCATGGAAACTAAACGATGTATGGAAAAAAAGAAAAAAAAAATCAAAAATATACTGGGGAGCTAAAAAATAATTTCTGATTATCAAAGACAAGTGAATATAACATTTTTTTCAAACTTGCTAAAGTGTTTATTCCGAATAAAATATGGAAGTGGGAGTAAGAAGGTCGGTAAAAATGTTGAAAATTAATCGGTCCTTTTCCAGACGTCGACAAGGTCTGATGTAACGATTTGAGATTCCCGTCGGGGGGGGAAGAAAAAATGTCATAATGAACCACCAATTTTTATCGTACAATGGTGGAATCCCAAATTGTTCAACCGATGAATTTTTATTTTTCCATAGTGAAAGTGTAATTGAAAAACGCTTTTGTTTTGAAGTCAAGCGGGACATTTTTGAGCACAGACAAAGTTTCTTGAATATCAAGTTCGACGAGTTAATTAATCTTATGAAAAATCGTTGCCGACTCCTCGAAATGAAACGAAGAAAACACGACGATTTTCAGCGTCGAAGCGCTTTAAACGCGTTCACGAGCGCGTGGCAGCGTCGACAGCTGCCTCATCAACGTTGACATAATCCCGCGTGGAATAATTTTCGTTTCGTCGGCGTCCTCGCTGGGGCCGCGGCGTGTGAACAAGCCGGAAGAAGGAAGGAGCGAGGCGAAGTGACAGGGCGATAAAACGTTTTCGCCGTGGCGAGAGGAGGCTGCCCGTGTCAGACAAGAGAGACGAGACGAGATTATGCGTATATTTTCGAGATATCGTTCCTCCGAGATCTGAGACACGATCCGCGTGTGAGCCTAGTGACGAGAAACAAAACACGTGCGAAAACGAGAGAAATATATACGAGGAAGAAAATAAAATGAAAAAAAAAAATGAAAAAAAAAAAAAAAAAAAAACCCGCCACCGAAAGATAGAGAGACGAGGACGAGAGGGAGTTTGGCAAGTACAAATATCTCGCGGTGCGGTCTCGTCGCGGCCGAGCAATATCAAAACAGTAATAACGTTGAAGCCGGGAAATTGAGCGAGTCGTTCCGGTCGGTGGCGTCAAATTAACGCCCCGCGACGAGATAGCCGCGGTGAAGCTCACATTGCGCGGGTGTGCGTACGTTTGTTCGTGTGTGTGTCCTGCACGAGGGTGCTCATAACATATCGCGAGAGGAGAGCGCGTTCGCGCGCGACAGAAGCCGCAATTACTTGACACGAGTCCTCCGACGCGCCGCGACGCCTCTCTTCAAAGCGAAGACGGCCCGTGCGACATGGCAAAAGCGAGAGCCGAAGGAAACCGACGGTAGAATGATAGAAAGAGATGTACATTCGCGTCACAGGGACTGCAGCGAGAGGCAACCAACATCGCTCTAAATCGGTATAACAAGCCGTTCGCCGTACGGGACGCGCATCAATCTGGCCTGGGTTACGTTTTGACGAATCGCCGCTTCGCCTTTTACCCGCCGAGTCGCCTCAACTAGAGAGTAAAACGTCTCTATAAACCACCGAAAGAAATAAGAAGATCTCTCAACGAAAATCCCGGAGAGAGTGGAGAAAAAAAACAGGAAAAGAGAGAACGTTAGTGTTAAAATTGAATCCAGGAGTTATTACGAAAATTAAACCTTCGATCAATTTTCCGGAATACCTTTTATCACCATTTACAAACCCCGTTGCGCGAATCGTTGATTTCGCAGATCAGTGCAGAGTATTTTTTCCCTACGTTTCTCGAGTCCGAAAAATAATTAATATGAAAAAAAAAAAAAATGTTATATAGTCTAATATTATTGGACACTCGAGTGACGCTTTCCATTGAATTACCCTCGGCCATTAATTTTTTAATTTCCACCAACACGTAACTTTTACGCCTCGCTCCGATGTCGTCGATTCACAAGTGAAGCGTTCGCCCCTTATTAAGTATTTTGATTATTCGAATCGAAGATACATTGTCGCGAATCGGTCTGATTAATCGGTTCGGTAGATGAGAAAACGGGCCAAGTTCGGCTTCCTTATCGGGAGACATCTGTCGGGTCGGTGCGACCTTCGGTCCTTGCCGATGTAAACGTCGATCGACGGTGGATCAGGTTGGACCAGGTCTCCTCAGCACCCACCATTCTCAGCGTCGCATATGTGTCGGAGCGGTTCTGGAGCGCGCGTTTGGTACCCCCCTTGCAAAAGCATGTCGTGTGTCTTCGTGCGTTCGTTCCTCTGGTCCAGTCAGCCAGCCAGACAGAGGAGCCACGCTCGTTCACTCCGTTTCTTCCCTCCTTCCTCGACTCTGTATTTCTTACTCACCACTCGACAAGCTACACGCACGCGACACACACACACACACACACACACACACACACACATCGGTTGATGCTTGTGCTCTCAGCGAGCGCCGATCGCGGCTGAGCCGCAGCTCTCGTCGGGCCACAGAGGAAAGCCGACGGTGCTGCGAGCGGCTACCCCGACACTCTGTTTCTTTAATTGCGTTAATAAATAAAGGACAGGATCCGCGTGGATCTCGGAGAGCGGAGAAAGAGGGAAAGCGAGAGGGGTTGGGAAGGGAGAGCGATCTCGAAGGCTCTCCGCGGCGTTCACCGCGGCGTCGCAGAAGCCGCAGTGGAAATAAGAGAGAAAGATAAATACACGGGTGTAAATATATATATGAAGATAAAGTCGGGACAGGGAGAATGAGCGAGGATAAAAGCCGGGAGGGTGGAAGAGAGCCGAGAATGAGCTTAGATGCACCGGCAGCCGATGAACGAGAAGAATACGGCTTGTACTCTAGGATAAACGAACGAAAAGGGCAAAACAAACGGCACCGAAGAAGAAGGAGAAGATGAACTAAAGGAAGATAAAAAAAAAAAAATAAGAGGCGACTCGGCCAAGCGCTATCTCGCATCTCTCCTAAGCAAATCGCAATATTTAACGCGATAGTTAGTCCTCGGGTCCCGGTGGAGTTTTGCTTCAGGGGAGGAACGGAGTGCCGGACGACACCGTCGCGGATCATCCCGCGAATCCAATCCGCGCCCGGTTCCCGTGGACATCGCCCGAGAAGCATATTTCAGATGCTGTCCGAGCTCTTTTCTCTACTACGGCTAGTTCCCTTCCCACCCCTTCCCATTCCCCTCCCTGTAGGGCCGACCGTGTGCGCGATATTCCACGTCGCCGGATCCTGAGGAGAAACGAATAGACCGCGGAAAGAGACGCGAAAGGGAAGCGAGAGGGAGAAGAGGATCCCGCGACTATAACCCAGCCGCCGGCGCATTCCACGCGTGGGAAACAATGCAGACTGGCGTTCTTTGTACGTGTGGACGTGTCGCGGGTGGCTGTGTTCGCTTCTCTCTCCGTCGCTTCGGTTCTCCGGCTCTTTCTCCCGGTTCGTTTCTCGCATCGGTTCGACCCGGTCTCACACACGAGTCGTCTTCCCTCCCCGAGGACCTCTCGCTCCGTTCCGCGGCTAAAGATCAACCCGCAATATGGTCATCAACTATGTATCGCGAAAAGGACACGCAACTAACAGATTTCACGGTTCTCGTACATTCGTACATTCGTTCGCCGATGCCGCGGCCGAGTTCCGCGGCTCATATCTCGCGTATCTCACCGGTACGGCTTCGGATACGCTGGACAGATCGTCGATAAGGCTTTCGCGCTCGGAGCCGAACGCCGGGTGGCTCTCGATTAGGAAGCCAACTCGATTAGGCCGTTGTCGTTTCCTCTCAACGCGCATGATTTTTTTTTTTTTTTTTTTTTTTACTTTCCGTCTCTCCTCGGTTCATTCTTCTCTCGTCCTTCTCGGTGTCTCTTTCTGAAACGAGGCTTGGTGTGGGCGCCCTCGGTCCTTCTCTATGTTGCAGAAAATATATCGCCGATGTCCATGAGAAACTTCCCACCGTCCTTCTGGAACAGCCAGCATCCAGGTGACGTGTACGAGTATCCCACGGATCCCTGGCATCCCCATTACCCACAGTATCACCACAGGTGAGTGTGCGTCCCCGCGCGGATATATTCAAATTGGAACCCCGATCGGTGATTAATGGTTATTCGAAGCCGCTGTTTTGGGACACATCGTCTCCGATCGTGCGAAACTTTTGGGCTACGCTTTTTTTTTTTTTTAATTTTTTTACATCTTTATTTTACTTGATTATTTTTACTTATTGAATTTGATAATCTTTGCTTTTCTTTAAACTGACATGGTTCCTTAACAAATTAACTTTGCCGTGTGACTTTGGATATCGAACAAAATTATTTTACACTCGAAAATTGCAACTACCATTCGGATCAAACTTCAATCGGTCTCAGCATGCAAATTCCATTACGGTGTTCTTGTATACAGTAAACCGAATAAAAATAATATCTATTATTTGTCGTAACTTCAAAGAATTTCCAATATTCACGTGCCAGTTCAATTTTTCATAGAGAAATAAAAAAAATAAAAATTCTTTTTCTTTTATTCGCCATTGCAGAATATTGATAGCCATTGTTTTGAACTTGGATTTTACCATCAGTTGCTTGATAGAAGCTTATAAAAAGGGGTTTATATTCAAAGAAAATATTTTTGTTTTTATTGTTTCAGAGCCGTGCACGAGTACCATCATCACAACATGGCGGCAGCGAGTTACGGTGGTTTGTTACTTGGCGGTGCGAGGGGTCTCGGCCACCACACGTCACATCACGCGGCGGCACATCACGCTCACGCAGCGGCCGCCTCCTACAAGGATTGGACGTCGGCGACGCCATCGCAATCCCTCGTGGACGCTTCCTCGGCACCCCCATATCCCCACGGTCCGTACGCACCCCTTTCCGGTGAGTATTGGACCTGAGAGTAAAACCACCGCTTCGCGTCCATCAGTCCGAGCTGCTATTATAAAAGAGCACTTCCACGAGGGTATTAAAAAAAAAAAAAAAATCGACCGCGTCGAGAGGGATTGAGCGAATAGAAAAATCAACCCTCTCGATTGAGCTGACCCAAAAAAAGGTAGAAATTAATCTTCGGTTGAATGATTCATAAGAGGGAATCTGCGCAAGTGCGAATGTCGGAGTTGATATAGTCGAGTCCGATATTAACCGATAGGGAGTTCAAAAATTGTTCCACGGTCTTGGATCTCGAGTGACGTTTCGAAGGACAATTTTTTTTGCGAATGACGAAGAATCGAGGACGATGAAAATTTTTATTACGAATATTCTCTGTTACTTCCCTTCGGTTCACGCTCTATTATATTATAGTGTAGTGTAAAAAAAAGAGTGAAGATACTCAGAGAGATACACGGAGACAGATACGAGGGGGAAGGGTAGAAGTGCCAACACCCAGTAAACCCAAGTTTGTACCCCAGGGTTATAAAATCCCACTTGTGAGAATGTTACTTGTGAACTGTCAAGATATTTATAAATATATTACAAATCGATATGGACGATTAATGTTAAATAAATAAACGATCAATGAGAGCTTTACTTCTATTCTTTTGTACCGATATAAAATATTTGTGCGTGCCTTGTTGGGCCGGTGTTGGCCCTGCTCCCACCCCTAATTTTTCTCTCGTACGCTCCGCTCCAAGTTATCTCCTTCAAGCCTCTTTTTTACACGTGCAACCGTCACCGTTCGATTTTTCGTCTCACATTTTTATTTATCAATTTAACATTTCATTATTATCGCGGAAATCATTGACAAAAGCCTATTATTAATCATCGAGAAATTATTAAACTTATAAATCAATGCATATCTTTTTTCCGATTTCCTCGGGCATTGATTCTCGCAGAGTCGGGTCAGATGTTAGTTTAATCGGCGCCAGAAAGGCAGCCGAGCATCCCAATTATAGTTGCTGCAAATGGCAGCCTCGACAGGCTCGTAGATCGTCGTGAGGATGACGAAGGGCTTTCCCATCTTCGGGTGATCTATTTATAGCCATATACATATATATATAAAATTTTGTGTACACGACTCTTTATATCCGGGGACCAATGCCTGTGTCCCGTCGCCGTCGTACGCTCTCGCCGTTTGCCGCTGATTTTTGCCGCTCGGCTCCCGCGAAGTGGCCGATGCCCGGGATCTTTCTGCATCGTCCAAAGAACGACGATGAACGAGTGAGAAACATAAAGAAAGAGAGACGGAGAGTGAGAGAGAGAGAGAGAGAGAGAGAGAGAGACCAGCAGGCGAAGGAGAATGGCAGGATGGGTTCTTAGCGACGGTAGAATGGCGCCGCAGGTAGGGCAAGAAAGTCGGGCGGTCCTTCAGATCCCCGCAATTAATAAGAGCTTAATGGGGGCCGCGCGGCGTCCGATAGCGTTCACCGCTCTCTGATCCGCTTCGTTCGTTCCCCCGCTATCTTTATCTCACTCTCGTTAGTTTCATCCTTCCTCCAACTATATATATGTATATATATATATATATAGAGTCAACATCACGAGGATAATTTCTTCACCTCTTTCTCTTCTCCCTCTCACCGAAATGATCGTCAGTAGGCAAAAAGCGAACCGGGAAACGGGAACGTAAAACATTTCGCTTCACTGTGTTGTACAGTCGATTCGAGCCGAGAGCTCGAAGAGGGTGCATGGCGAAGACACGCAAAAAGAGCGCCGAAAGGGCTGGCCTTTTCCTCCGCTAATATCATTCTTTCCCGAATGTCGTGTCTGTCTTATGATGGATAATATACCGTGTAAAACGCTAAACCATTTACCGGTGCATGCTCGGGACGATTCGTCGAGAATCCGCAACGATTGGTGTGGGTTGGACGTGGAGAACCGTCGTCGAAATTCCATCGATCGTTCGCATTCTCCTCGCGTAGCTGCTACTTCAGGAAGAAATAATCATTTCGAAACTTCGATTTTTCCGATGACTCTGTAACAAATGCCTACGAGCTTGGAAATACATTCCGATCGAGTCTCATCGTTGCAGAAGGCGTCACCGCGGCGTTGAGTCATTCGGTGAGATCGTTAAAAAAAAAAAAAAAAAAAAAAAAAAGCCACGGAGAAAAACGTAAGTGGCAGAAACCACTGAGGCCTCTTTCTATCCGGTCATTTTTATTACAACTGCGATCGCGGCATCCCTATAACAATCAAGTTTTATTTTTCTAATAACGGCTTAATATACGTCTCATCTCGCCCCCCCCCCGCCCTCCCCTCTCCGCCCTTCCCCGCCAATCTGGATCATCATTATACGTGGCTGGTATATGAATTCTCGCTCATAGATCTCTCTCGTGTCACGGTGGCGAACCGGTTGGCGATAGGAGGAAAAAAACGATAACGAGTCGTTCCCTACCGAAGAGAGCGGTCCGCATTGCCCGTCTGCTCGTCCTCTCAATGAGCCAATGACTTTCGGAGGACACTAAGTTCCCGAGGTGTTTGCGATCCTTGCTGGGGCTTTTTTTTTTTAACGTCGCTTTGCTCAGACTCGTGAGACCGTTTGTGGATCTCATCGGGCCATTTCTTGATCACCTCGAGCCTTTCAGGAACGTCATCCGGTATTTTCTGGACTTCATGGAGCGTTTTCCGGAGCTGAATCGAGTCTTTCCGCATCCACTCCTTCCTTTTCTGGGCTTTTTCTGGAGATGTCACACTGCGGCAGTGATTTTGGAGCATTGGAGCAGGTCTCGATGATGACCCGAAAAGACGTCTTCAGGACTGTCACTGGATGTAAACTTCGCTCACGACCGATGCACTCCTGAAACTTCCACCACGGTCAGCCCTTTCGTTGGACTTAATCAAATATTTTCCGGATCCTCGCACGACTTCTCAGGCACTCGTTTTCTGGACTTCGCTCAGAGAATCAGACGCGACAACGTCAGGACTCTGAAATTTCTACTACGGTTAATTTTTTTTATCGGACCTAATCAGGTCTTTTTAGGACTTGGTCGGACCTTGGTACGGTCGGAATGTAACGCTCCAAAATTTCTCTGCCAGGGTTGCAAATGATAATCTTCACCAAGTCCGACCCTGTTGGCCGCACAGTTAAACGTATGCGGGTTTTTCCATTGCGCAAACAAGACATTCTACCCAGCAACATTCCTCGCGATACACCGCGTCCACCGCACCGTTCTCAAGCTCTATTCAGGCCGAGGGTGGATAAAAAAAAAAAAAACAAAAAATTGCATCGGGTGCGCGAACCCCCGCGAGACGTCGCGGTTCGGTTGTTGCGCGGGTGTGAAATCCCCCTCGCTGCACAGCTGCATCGTTCGCGGTCCGCGTCCTTAGTCCTGCGCCACCACGAACGCATCCTGTGGCTCCTCTTCGTAAATTCCCCTCGCGTCCCCCTTAACAATCGCGACCACGCCCCGTCACGATTTTCACAAGCCACGCCCGTTAAACTGCACCGCGACGCAGCACGAAACACGCCCAACCAGTCGCGGACAAGTTCGATCCACCGAGTGTGTGTTTCCTCGTCGACAGGATAACACACATATGCACGAGTCACGCGATATCTCGGGTGTCGGAGCGAAAAAATCATTTTGATAGATTTTAATTTTTTTTCTTTTTTGCTATCAGTCTCATCGAATAATTCCCCTTAATTTAAATTTTATTTCTATCGATTAATTTTTTTAGCGAAAAAATGACTTCAGGTTTTTGTTATTAAATTCGCCAGAAGGAGTGACTGGAAATTCGGGACATGAAAATCTTATCAATTTCGCACTGAAGAAGAAAAGTTCAATGACCCGGGAATAATTCACTTGGGAGCTTTCTGAAAACTATAGACATTGTCCTGAGCTCCACTTCGAAATTCTTAAGATTCCGTGCGGTATTCGAAGAATAAACGTAACAACGTCAAACTTTGTTTTCGGTATTGTTTCAATTTTCTATGGAATTGTCATAATTATTAATGAAGTTGAAGGAGGATTTATTTTCTTTGACAGCCCAGAATCAATTATTTTTTTGCTGTTTTTCGTGAAGTTCCTGGGTTAACAAGGGCCATCAACCCTCGTCTCTCCTTGCTCCTCGTTCGTGCTGGTATCGTTCCTTCTCCAAAATCGATAGCGTGCCGGAGTTTCTCTTCGCCGCACCGCTCCTATGTAACCTCCCTTATACATTCAACCCTCGGCAGGATGTCACTGATTCAACCCTTGGCAGCCATTCCTTCGAACGTTGCTCCGCAGTTGCAACCGAAGATTCCATGGACTTCGCGTTCTCAATATAATTCAACCGGGTTAACCCGTGCGGAGGTGGAATCCCTCGTGGCTTTCGCGAGGTAACGCACTACCCTCTTTTTCCTAGGGTCAAACGGTTCTTCTCGAAATGATGCTTTGATCCTGAAAGGCCGAGCACACTGACACGACTTCAGCTTTGTTCCACTTGGCCCACAATCTTTATTTCTGTTTGGCTCAATTGCAGTGAAATGGGTAAAAAAAAAAAATCAGGTGTAATTTTTTACAGCGTTACATCAGGGTCTTTTCAGGTTATGATTTACCTATCAAACGCTGAAAGTGGTACCGAGGTGAGAAAGGAAAATCGAGGCGCTGAGTCGATGCACTGAGAAAAAGAAACGGTTGGATTGAGCAAAGTGCCTAAAGATGTTTGTTGGGAACAACAAAAATTTTTTTTTGGAGTAAACTCTGAAGCGAATTTACAATCGGTAGGAACGAACAATCGCGGAAGAGAACAATGTTTTCCTCGCACTGAGCAAATAACAGCTTTTAAAGTATTCGGCAGCTAAAATCGGAGCTTGCATTTTAACCGGCGGAACCGAACGGACCGTCCGAATCAAATTTTCCTCGTGACTGAAACCAAAAAAGATCAGTTTTCGCATCGACGCTCCAGATTTCATAAAGAGTTCCTAACGGCCCGAGCGAATGTCACGGAGTAAATGCGGAATCGGAATCGCTACAACCGCATCTCCATGAAAGCTCGGACGGTCGCCGGACAAGCGTGCCAGAAAGCGGAGCTGGATCGCGAAGATCGCCAGAACGTCAAGTGAGCGCACCAGTCCTGGATATAAAGCTCGGCTCGGCCCACACTCTCTCTATAAAGTTTCGCAGACTCTTGGCGCTATCCACGCTCTCCTGGGCTCCGCTATGGAATAATACACTCGCCGATTGAGAGCCGCAGTTTCTCGCGACAACGGGGGATACTCGACGAAACGGGTTCTCCAAGAATTTGCCTTGGAGGAATGCCGACAACGTCGTTGCCCCGTTCAACAGAAGTGCGCTGAGTGGTAGCGCACAAGTCGCGGCAACAGTCGTTCCGTCATTCCCTCAGCAGCTACCGCGTTTTAACGCGTGTCCGTTTTACTGCGTCACCTCAGGTGAACCGAACGCTGGATCGGTTAACCTGATCGAAAAAATTCAGTTTCCGGGCGGTCACGAATTTTCTCAAATAATTTTATCCACTCGGAGTGGTAAAGAAAAAATGCTCAAAAAAGATATCGAAATTGAATTGAGAATTTCTTAGGGTTGATTCGCATGCGACGCAGTTAGGGGTGTGAGAAAATTGAGGAGGTAAATAATATTGGGAATATGATACAATTGATGAAGATGAGACATTTTTTTGATCTGCCGGCAGCTGAATGAGCTTCGTAGGTTTGAGTGGTTGTTTCATCGTTTCGATTGACCGTACGCAGGGCGGTTTCGTCATTAATGGACAAAACAACGTATTCCGCAACGGAGCCGCGTGGCAATGAACGGAACCGAAGCTCCAACGACTTCCCAGGATTCAACTGAGATGCCGAACGATCTCGCTAAAAGCAAAATCATTAAGCCTCTTTAAATTTAAGTGCATGGCTATTACGTTGCCTCGGTTGGCACACAACAGGGCGATCCTTCTCTCTCTCTCTCTCTCTCTCGCCTTCTCTCTGGTGTAGCAATCCGTTTAGGTATCGCAGTGCGCTCGGATAAAACTCGCTCGCTCGTACTCCTCCTCGTACTCGGTTTACAGTTTTCTCGCCAGTAATGATATAATTGCGTAAATTAACCCGGAACGGGCATAAATTGGCGAACGTTTAAGCGACGATTACGCGAAATAAATCGCAATTACGCGGGATAAGACGCCGACGACGAAGTCGACGAAAGAGTCTTCGAACGGTGCGTAGATGGTCAACGCCTCTGCGAAATTGTCTGCGCTGAAGTCGCGCTGACATCGTATCGCGCTCCTCCAGAGCCGCTGCTTCGTCGTTGCTTTTACGTAGCTCTAGGTGATTCATTTATTTCTCCGAGCGTGTCTCTTACTCTTACAGGAGTGAAACATTCGATAAATGCAATTTGACGGGGGAGACGAGATGAATTATTTATAAATGCCCGAGATGACGTCCAGCGACTTGCGACTGGCTGGGTGCAAGTTCTCGCTTGCCCTTGCTCGCACTCACGCCTTCTTGCGGCCCCATCGGCGATGCCAACTTCCTACGGGAGTTGCCGCTTTCGCACAGTTGACGCACCAGTTGGATTCTTTTTTTTTCCGATCGCAGCGCCCTCTGGACAATGTCAGAGGCGAAACTAGGACGAAGTGTGACGATCAGTTTCGATAGGGGAGAATAGCCGGTTGGTGAAGGGAAAGCCTTGATATCTTCGATGGAAATTGAAGTTTCGATTAAATTTTCATTACGATTAGGTTTCAGGTGATTTATCTGAATCACTAAAAGGTTTGGAGCTGCTTCCCAAAAAATATAAGTTTCGCGAAGAAGGAAGAGAAATTTGAAAACGGCCTCTATGAAGGTCCGTCGATTAAATATTTTTACACTTTCTCCGAATTACGAATTCCAGTTTCGCCGGAAATTGTAGATTTTAGGGAAAGGAAGAAAATTTTTCCTAAACACTCTTCCAGATCATGCCGAAAAAAGGACGTATGAATTCTTGTTTGTTTGTACTTTTTGTACCGTTTGTAATAAAAATTGTTAGATTTCGAGAAAAAAAGAGTTCAGCGTTGACGGAAATTATCCGCAAATTCCGGACTAGAGACAACGCAGCATGAATGATATATGAGAAGCTGCGGAGCTGCAGGCGAGTAAAAAGCCTCGGTGGAGATCGTTGCCGAATCCGCGGCGAATTCGGCGAGGTCGAAGAAATCGGTGTGCTCCGTTTCGTGCCCATCAGTGGGATTATTGTGGTATCGAAAAAAGTCGACTGTGGCCCTTCGTGGAGGGCCTTCTTACGACGAAAACGTGTCGAACCCCCGACGCAGTCCGCACGCTCTCCACTCGCGTTCACCCAGTTCCTCGAAGAATCTTGCTAATTTGACTCCTTTTCCCGTACTCGCCTTCTTCCTCCCTTCCCAACCTTCTTTCTTATTTTCTACTCCACGCAATCTTCGTCAAGAAGATTCGCAGAAAAACGCGGCTTTCACCGGTCAACAGTGATTTTTTTTACTACTGACATTTCAAGCCCTTCTTTCTTCTGCTCAATGTTGCATCAAAGTCTTGACCGCAGCGCGAAAAAAAAAAATTTGATTTTCTGCAGGTCTTCTCGATTATGATTTTATCATTTCAACACATTTTTTTGTGCATCAACCCCTCTTTTTACCAACAATGTTGCGATCTGACTCACGAATGTAGCTCCAAAAAAAAAAAAAATGCTCGCTGCACGTCTCATCCCAATTTTTTGTATTTCTGGTTCCAGAATCACATCACCAATTTTTCTCTTCGATTTCCGGTACCAACCCCTATTTTTTTTGCACATTGTCGCCTCGGACCTGCAAGGAAACATTGATTCCCCCCTTTTAAAAATATTTCCGTCAAATCGATGAGTCCCACTTTCGAAAAAAAAAATTGATTCTCGGGACCGCTAAATGGCTGAATATCTCGCCGAAATAAATAATTCCTTCGGTGCAATTTTCTCGGAGACGGAGGATGGATTTAAATTCCTCGAACGGGAGTGTAAGAGGTCAAAGTTTACGAGGGAATTATGGGATATACGAAACGCACAGTGGCCGTATGTCGTTGCGTCCTCTTGGCACGCGCCTCGAAAATGGCGTCGCGACTGACGTCACGCAATTCTAGCTCGTGAGGAATCGAACGAGGAAAGGTGAAAAGAGAGAGGACAGAGATGGCCGAGGAAGCAGTGGGAGTGCAAAGGAGACGATGGTAATCCACCGGGGTTCTCCCAGCACCGGGGATGGTCAACGCCGTCTCGATTGGTCAGCGAGCCGAATGGAGGGAGTGGTCGCCACCGAGACAGCCGGCTACATCGATCTCTCGACGAAGCCCCCGTTTTCTCTCTCCATCTGTACTCCGTTCTCTCGATAAACCGAGCCGCGGGAAACCGCCGATTTACTACGCTCGTCCATTGCTCCAAATTAACGTGACGACTCCTCGACGATGAAATATCTTTCAACCCCCGAACTACCCGTAGATTTCGCGGTTTTGAAGTTCGAGATTTCCTTCAATAATAATTCATGAGACGATGTTTGAGCTGAAAGGTGATATGGTTTTTTTTTTTTGGAGAATGTTGCATTAAATAATTTAGCGTGAAGTAGATTTCACGGAAAATCCGTCATCGTAATTCGAAGGGTCAAAGTTTTCGGAGCGGGCGGTGAGTCGGGCGTCGAGGGCGATCGAGCTAAATGATTTAGAGACTCAATTTCCAATTAATGGTTGTTAGAGGGAAGTGTAGATTGGTCGGGAGTTTGAACGCCCGACGAATTATCTCGCTGGAGCATCCGGGTTCTGTCGGATCGGTGAGAAAAGAGAGAGAGAAAGGGAGGAAGAGAGAGAGAGGGTGAAAGAGACGAATAGACGGGTCGCTCCTTCACCACGCGCTCACCGCTCCGGGTTTATTGGATTCCAGTCTCCGCGAGGGTCCAAAACCTTCCCCCATTGATAAGGGTCATCACAATGCTCCTGCCGCTGCTACTGCTTTTCGTATGCAACCCCTGTATTTGAGGGCTGCTCATGGCTAGAGCTTTTTTCTCCTTCCCCTTCCGTCCGGACGCTATCAACGTCCTTTAATTCTGCTTCGATATTCGCCGTACGAGGATCGGTGTAAAATTTAATTGCGTCTATCGATGATTTTATTTAAAACCCTTTTTCACCGCATGCGCAGTCACCCAGGCCAGAGTCACAGTTCGTCTGCCCGATTATTAAATTTCTATAATTTTTCTTCAAAAAAAAAAATGATCGTTTCTTCGATCACTCAATCTGATAATATTGACTAATTTTTTTTTTTTTTTTTTTTAATGTAAATTGCCGTCTTGTCGCACAATCATTCTGTTATTTAAATCATTAATAGTGTTTGCGGTAGAAACGGAAGAGCAGAGAGAAGCCAAAGCAGAGGAGCGGCGAGATCGACGAAAATTATTTCCCCCCGCGAAGATTTTCCTCGACCGAGTGCGGCAAACTCCGTTGCCGCGACTTTGCTTTACGTTCAACGAAACCGCGCCAGAGGCAGTTTCCGTGTTGCTCTTTGATCCGTACACAGAGATATATATATGCACAAGTTATATCGAAGCATCCGGATATTCATAAGCGAGGGTTTCGACTGCTCAGAAGTCTCTGCTCCCTCAGCGTCCGCATCTTTCCGCCTTTGTGCGTGTCCCTCACTTTGAGGTTTCTCCGACCGAATATCGGGCCGTGATGTGCTTGCGAGCGGGAGAGAAAGAGCGAAAAATCCAGGTTGAAAGAAAGTCTCGTATATCGAAAAAATAAATCTTTCATAAATAAATTTTGATACATATAATATATATAATTTATGTATATTTCTCCCAGTATACATTCTCGAATTCACAGAATTTCACGTCTTCGATATCATAAAAAAAAAAATGAATAATAAACAAAATTCCGTATTTAATATTATTCGTGATTTTTAGATCTTGGACGAAATATACCGCGATTAAAGGGTCTAATAATCTACTTGACGATTGAACGCGCCTCCGTTATCGACGATTATTCGTCCCCTCGATGATTAACTGAATGCATCATCGGACCTATATAGCATTGATATAATCTCCGTGCGACATCGATCTGACGATTTGGCATTCTCCCGGAAAATTGGAAATACCTTTGTGCCCGTTAAACGGTATACAGTGTAATATAATAAATTAATGATGGATAGTCGAATGTACACTGGGTATTAGGTGGAAGCGTGCTATCTACTGTGCGGACGTGGTCGACGAAGCTGATATATATTTGACCCCACCAGGCCAACACCGGCAATATAATGTGCCTACCGACGACAAATATGTGGAGCATTATCCACGGACAAAACGGCTCGAGGGGGTTCTGCAACGTTCATACTGTGTGCAGCCCTCATCGGTCTCTCTCACTCACTCTCTCTCTCTCTCTATACGCTCCACAGTCTCCCCGGCTGAACTACAGCGAATGGGGTGTCTCGGCTAACCCGGACAATATTGCTACTATTTGCCGAGTCACGGAGTCAGCAGCCCCTCAGGGTTATATTGTACCGAGGAGACAGATACGAACTAGCTACATGGGAGCGTACAACAATTTGACTGGTTCAAGGGGAGGCTGAAAGTGGCATCGAAAACCATCATCGTTCGCAATCCTATAGAATAATTTCTCGTAAATCGGAAAGCAGACATAGATATCGGGAACTATCCTCGGATTCTTCAGATTGTTCGTCTATACCTAAATTAATTTTTTTTTCAATTTAAAAGGCGATTATTGAAAAACGAAAAAATTTCGATTAAGAGGACATTCAGTCGCATTTATTTCGGACCTACACTGGGCGATACCTCGTGTGAAGGTTTATTATTTCGATTTTATGATAATTATTACTTCGCCTGTTTGTCTTACGTTTTTTTTTTACTACATTCTGAATATTGAAATTAATGTGATACAATTTAAATTCGCTTTCGTCGAAATTAAATGACTTGTGTTTTCTACTCGCTTCACAACACCTCGCAACAGGCACTATTTGGTTTTTTAATGTCACGATAACCGTAACTTTGCCCATTGATCTCATTGTTTTTCTTTTTTTTTTAACGCTCGGAACCACGAAATTCTTTTTATGAAAACGTCCCTTGAGAAAAATAATTCTCCACCAATCATATTCGCACCCCCTGCATTTACACGGCCTGGAGACAACTTTTCTGCATCCTCCCCTCCCGATTTTCTTCCGCGTTCCGATCTCTCGACCCTACCGTCATATCGCGTCCAGGATAATTTTCTGGCTCAGTGACTTTCCATCAAATAACACTTCGCGCTTTCCGCCCTTCTGCCTTCGTGCTCTCTTTCTCCCACTCTATCGTCTCACGTCCTTCGATGTCATCTCGCGATAAAATCTTTTGTCCAGCGCCGCACCATTGTTGGCAACTCTCTTCAACCATCCACAAAGTAGCTTGCCGATACATGAAAAAAAAAAAAAAAAAAATGAAAATACACACGCATGGACACACTTTGGTCCGACACGCTTGCGTTTCCGCATCGCTGACGCAGGAGTGACTTGGAAACAGGTAAGGCGAACACACGGCGCCACGTGCTTGCGATTCAGTCTATTAGATAGACGTTTCACACACGGCGATCCTCAAACGGTCGTGGACGATCTATCGCGACTCGATATACACATCCATACACATACAAACTTCTCCCTTCGTAGATCCGACTATCAAGCATCGTTCTCACCGATCCACCCGTCGATACCTGCGAGCACTTAACGCGCACGAGCCTTTCGCGCACGTTCTAAGTTTTCGGCAGGTAAGACACGCGCCGTCGCGTGCGCACTGCAGGATATTCTATAGGGGTTGAATGCATTCAAAAGCCTACGATCTTTCGCTCGCTTACCTCGATCATATCACATTTCGTTCGCTTCTAGTTGCGGCTCTACGAAAAAAATTGTAATCCTTTTTTATTTCAATCTCTTCCATAATGCTGAACTTTTTTCCACAATTTGTGTAAACTGTTGAATAATTTCCCAAAAAATCTGAGACCCTCAAAATCACGAATTGACTCATTATGTACAATTATTACATAATATTATTCATTAATTATGTATGTATAATTTAATACCGAGAACAAATAATTTTTCGCTTAAAAAATAATTGATTCTTTTTCGTTACCGACTGAGTACGTCTAACATCGGTTTGGATCCCAAAAAATACATGCCTCGATCCCGGAAATATACACTCTGATCATGAGCCTGAAAGCTTGGAAAATCCCGTATAGGTTGCATATGCATATGCATAAGTTTGGTTCCACAAGTCCCGGCGGACTTGTACTCGAGCGATCGAAAGTCCCCTCTTAAACGCGTTTTATCTTTTCTCGATGATCTAGCGCGTTAGGCCGGCCGTTGTGCGAGACGTATCAAGATCCACGTAGATAAAACAGTCGAAGCTATACAGAATCAGCGTCGTGAGACACGTGAGATCTCAACTGGTCGATCTTCGGTGACGTCGCGCCTCCCGAGAGAGTCCACCGCGAGGAGAAATCCGTGACTGGGGACCGGTGCGCGTCTCTCTGGGGCGAGCGGACTCCCGGCGTGAGATCTTCTCTCGGTTGCGTCCACGAAACGTGAAGGGAACCCTCTAGGATGTAACCGGTCGTTCGGCTGCTTGTCCCGTGTCGCTCAGCAAGGCGCCATCACCGAATCCGCACCCTCGCATCGCTCAAAATCTTCGTCTTGCCGTCCTCCCCGCTATTCCTCTCGGTCATCTCTTCCTCTCCATTCTCCATCTCGACTTCTTCATTTTGTTGGATCCCGGCCACGATATAATTCAAGTCCGATCTCACGCGGTTAAAGTCGTCTTCCATGTGGATAATATAATGTTTGCACGAGAACGATTTACAACCGGAGTTATTAATTTTCCCCTCTGCGTCAGGTGAACAAGCTTCGGTAACGACAACGCTAATTACCAACGATCTCTTCTTCTTACTCTGTTGCAGGTCTCGATCCACAGGTTCAAGACTCCAAGGATCTCTACTGGTTCTAGGATCGAGAGTACCGGCGCGTGCGCTGAGGATCAAGACTTTGTTATATACCGTTGAATAATGTACACCGAATGGGCTGAGATTTTTTCGTATGAACAAATGGAAGAAGGAACAAACATACGAAAAGATATCGTCTCTCCGAATGCGCAAACCGCAAGTGCGTATGAGTGTGTGTGTGTGTTTTACGAGCACGAACTCAACGAGGGATACTCGATGGAGCGTGGGAGGAATTGTATATAGTGTTACCTAAATCTTTTAAGAAAAACAGAAACTTACTATTAGGTATTAAAAGGAAGCGAAGAAAAAGTGGAGAATAATTGAAGTATTAGATATAGTGGGTAGGTTCTGCCCTCCTGTCCCTTCCTTCTCTCCCTCCCCCACCCTCGAAAACCCATGTGCGCACACTATCTACCCTCGCATAGTGATTGCCGCCGGTCGACGCTGATAAGAGATCTCTAGTTCATCACGTGTAGCGTGTAGGCTATTATTAATTATATCGTGTATAGATTTTTAAATGCACACTGCCCTCGACCGTACAATCGTGTCGCGAAAACACGCGATCTTTCAAATATCTTTTTTTTTTTAATAATTGGACTGGAGTGTGCGTTAAAAAAAATTATGAAAAGAGAAAAATAACAAATCGTTCGCTTGTCGCGAGACAATTGTACGGTCAACGCAGGCGCCCCTCGAGAGAAGTATTTATTGACCAATGACCTTGCCATACTATATCGCTATTACTATTGTAACATAAATATTCAAGCGCCACGTGATTATAAAAGATAAAATATCTTTCTTTTTTTTGTTTTTTTTTTTTTTCTTTCTCTCATAGTCTTTATCGTGGACTTTGCGATACAAGATTCTTCTTTGTAGAGTCATATTTTTTTTCTTTTTTCCGGCTTTACTTTTTTTCATTGTTTAATCCTAGAAGATCACACATGGGTCAGGATAATTTATCTTCCGGAATCTGTAATTGTTGTACGACTCGAGGCATCGGCACGGCAACTTGACAAACCCGTTGCCGACACACCGACTTATCGGTTTCACTGGAAACAAGTTCATAAGAAAAATATTCCAGACAAGGTAACGCCTCCCGATGAGGAAGAGTGGTGCGAAAATATATGTGTGGTTTTCCGGAGATGCGAAACAAAAATGCACAGCCTCAATCCACACCACGATAAATACCTACACCGGACGGAAAACTATCCCGTTACACCGTGTCCAACGATTGCCCATTTATGCGCACCCATTATCAATCATGTTATCATCGTATGGTGTTGAATAAACGAAAAATTATTATCTAAAAAAAATGGTCTTATTAATTTTTATTATATTTTGTATTTAGTAATAGACGAGACATAACGAGGTCTTTTAAGAAATCGACAAAAATTTTCGGCTCATCCGAGTTTAGTTACTGTTCTCGTTGGAGCTCGGGTAATTAAGCCGAACCGACAAATTTATAGTAATTCACTCGGGCACCCCTATCTAGCCGGGGTTATTTAATCGAGCGTTTAATGAGAACGCTTAATTAGATTCGCCGGTAGCGCCACGAGGCGAGGACGCGAATCAAAGTTACGCGATGTGTGCGCCTAGAATTACTCGAGGACTCCGAAATGGTCGTGGAAACATTAGTGAAAAGTATACTAATTATAACGAGGGTGGAGAGTCGGAAGGAACACGTTAATCTTTTTTTTTTCACTCATGCGGGAAAAGCGACGTGAGAGTCGGGAGTGAGAGAAACACGTGTAACGATATTTCGGGAATCGGCTGTCGGATTCTCTGTCGTTTGTGAGGCGACCTTTTGGACATCTGGATAGAGCGGTCGTGCGGAAAAGGCGATCACTTCGAACGAAAATTAACAGATATGGGTCGAGAGACCCATAAGTTTCTTTGAGAAAGCGATACGTTGGCTAAAAACAAACTGTTATAAAAATTTATCGGGTCGACGATATGTCGTGTAAAACCTTCCTTTATCAAAATTTATCGTGCGAGCGATACATCAAGAAAACAAAATTTATTAAAACCATCTTTTTCAAGATCTGACCAAACATTAATTTGATTGATTTAATAAAGCGATTCGTCAATTTCGCGCAGAACGAATTTTTTCTTATCGGTAATAAGAAAGGGATGAAAATCCATATCACTAATTTTTATGTAATGATGTTTAACAATGTAATAAAATGCCAAGGTTTGGATACGTAAAATGTCTTGTGCGATAGACTAGAAAAGTTCAAATCGATGTTGAACCTTGAATTCCAGCGAAGGTGAAAAATATTTTGCAAAAACCTCGCTTTCACAGAATTGTACGTCTAAATTTTAATCCGTAGTGTAGTACAAGTTTCCTGGATCGTCGGCAAGCTTTTATCGTTAAAGTCGTCCGCTGTGAGCGTTACGCCGGGTGTTCGACGGTTTTGGGGTTTGCACCGGAAGCTTTTGGGGCGTTTTGACGGAAGCAAAGTCGCTTTTAACGAGATGAGAAAAGTGGCAATTAACTTCGACACTTTGGCTCGGCGAAGGAAGTCGCGCGCCTCGGATCATTTCCTCGTCGGCCGACTCTCGAGGAGCGCGTGGACGATTCGAATCGTTAATAACTGTCGATGGGTCGGTATCCTGAGAATCGAACGATCTCCATACCTTTCTTCCCCTCGTGTTTGTCCTAACTGACGTATGGAAAATTTATGAAACGGTACAGCAGCGAGACGCCGGGTAAAGGATGAGGATGGGAACCAGACCCGTGAACCTTTCCCCACACGGGGATTCCCGGTATACCTCATAGCTTCGGCGATCCCTCTCGTCGGCAAGCAGGTCAATCCGAGGAATTATATTCCGTCGGCGATAATAACTTGTTTCGTAATTTTCTCTTGTAATATAAATCAGATAAAAAAAATATGAATATTTATAATTAATATTGAATCAACGTGTGCCGCGCGTCTCGTCTTGGAGCAAAGGGGCGCGCGGTATCGACGCTCATTGCCGGATATCTAATATTAATTAATGTGGGACACGGTCAAGCTCTGGGATCTCTTTGATTTCCTTCGATAAACGGTAGTCGACCACTAAATCTACCAAATGGTAAGAATAAATCGTGGCGAGTCGTGGGGATGGAAAATCGCCGAGGCTCGGCATGATACACGAGCAGAGGGGACGAGTGTCTTCGATGCCGAGATAAGGTATAAGGAGCCGCCGACGCTCAGACGTGAAAGATTTACTGGGCGCCCCGACGCCCTTGCGTCCTCTCTCGCCCTCTTGTAATTACTGAATTTTTTTTTTTTTCTTCGTTTTCCACCACTTTCGGTCGGTTTCTCTACGTATGTACGGATTCGTGTACTGGAGTTGCGATGATCATTCTCGGTTGTTGCGTTGGAATAATGATAATGTGAAAACGAAAAATCAGGAAACGGAAAATTGTGAATGTTTGTGGACAATTAATTATTAGAGGCACAAACTTTCACTGTGCCATTAGTTGATCTCATCCCGATGTTGGCGACATTTTATACAAACATTAGTATTATATTATTATTGTAATATTACATTATAAAATAATATAATATTAATATCAAAATATTTATCGGCGTCGATTCTATTTATCGACAGAGTTTTTCACCTCGCGATAAGTTTCGTAATTTTCCAATGGAACGTTTAACAATTAAATAAATAAAAAGAATTCTCGCGCGTTGTTAACTTCGGGTACGAAAAAAAAAATTTGGTCCGTATGAATGAAGATGAAAAAAAAAAAAAGGTGGACCTGAGTGAGTCATTTAACGTTAGGTCGTTTTAGCGACTCGTGATTCGGGCGTTGCGACTTTCTTCGCCACGTCTCGTTGGGATGCAAATAGGGCAATGCTCCTGTAGCGCATAAATCAGTCTGTTCCTTCGTCTAACTGTCAGTTTCGCGGGAGTTTATGATTTGTGTGCCCAAACCCCCCTCCGCATCCGTGTCAGTGTGTGTAAACGTGAAATGTGCCCGGTTACGCAATGATCGCGCATATGCGAGGCGCGAGCAAACGAGACGTGGAAAAACTCTTCCAGGCAGGAAACCACCACGTGAGGACCACGTGCAGACACAATTCTCTTACATCCTTCGAGTATAAGTACACACACTGAGTACCAACAACACAGTACGTTCTACTCGTACAGCCCTTGGCAGACTTCCTGGCTCTCATTCATCCCCCACTCAGGATCACCGATCTTGAGGAATTTCAACCGCGAAATTCCTCGCTCCTGCAAAGTCGAAGAAGAATAAGACTGAGTAGAAAATCGTCTCCTGCGGGTTAGTCTTGCAATACGGTCGAGCGATCGAGAGACCGGAAGCTGTCAAACAGACTTAAACGAGACTTCCCCTGCGTCTCTTTTTTTCCAGACCCAAAAAATTGAGCGAGATAACGGATGACAGTTATTCGGTCTTTGCGAAGTGAAAAACACGTCGGAAAATAAATTTGTTTCAATAAGTTTAGCTTGAATATCACAAATCTGTCGTCTTTATTCCCGTGTCATCGACGATATTGGTTTGGAATTTTTTATAGACAATCAGAATCGCTCAGTTCGATAGGAAAATTAAGAATAAAAAAATTGTAGAAAAAAAATAAAAAGTTTTTGCAGTGTGTAGAAAATCTTTTTTTTTTTTAGATCATCAAGAAAGGTGAAATTAAGACGAGTAATGTGTGATTGTTCTTGCAAGTCGGACGCGATGGCATTGAATTTAGGGTTCGCGCACTTGTACACGTCGAGAGGAAACTATGAAGGGAACCCTTGGAAATGTGGCTCGGTAATTAAATAGTGAGCACGTGGGGTGAAACGGTCGTACAGCCTTCGACCTCCCTTCGTTGCACCGGGTCGTATGGAGCGCACGAGCAAGGGTAGTTCACCCTCGGAACGTGTGTAGAGGGTGAACGGCGACCGGGATGCAATAATAGTTTGGGGGGGTCAGATTATTGATATTGCAAATAACGTGGACGAGGCCGAGGGAGGATCAGCAAATGGTCGGACCGTGAATATGAATATCAATTTGACTTTACACGGTGCTCGGCGGAGACGGGTGCGGTCTACATTTTATTACTCCTTCCATTTGTCACTGGACGGAGATAATCGACGAAAATCCACACGTGCAACGCCAACTCCGACGTGCTTGATCGACCATTAATAAATAAATCTTTCATATTGAGATGACTTCAAACTGGTGCGATTATTTTTGCTGATTATAAACGCATTTTTTTTCGTCTGCATACCAGATGTATTTTCATTCACACGAAACCAACTAGCTTCCAGAATTCTCATTATTACAGCCAAGGCCCAGACACTGCCTCGTCGATTATGAAAAAATTTCTTCGCGATGTAATGAAGGAATCTGTCAAATCGACAATCGTATCGGTCGCAGACGGGAAAAGTCTGTGGGATCAGCGGCTTCCAGGGATGTTTCTCTGCGGAACAGTAAACGCCGCGGTCATCTAGACAACGAACAAAAAGACATCAAGGAATGCAACCGCGGGCATATTTCGGCGGTGTCACCTCAGAGGTCTGTTGAGGCCGCGCCGATCTCGGACCGGCTCTCCTCCGGCCGAATCCTCACCGAGCTCTTCTGTTCCTTGAGAACCCACTTCCCTTCTTCTTCTTCTTCCTCCTTCCACGTGGTCTACCTGCGGCTAGTCAGAATCTCTCGATATTTTCTGCCTCTTCTATTTCGTCTTACTAGTGTTCTTCACTTTTTTTGCCTGCCTTTTTTTCCCCCGTGTGTCCCAACGAAAAGCCGTCCACTTCGTGTTCCCACGGATTCGGAACAGCAGAGCGAATTAATATACGTCATTCACCTGGACAGTGGTGGGACCCTGAACGCATTTTGCGCTACCGTTACGCCGAGGTTGTAGTAGAGAAAGTGTCAACTGAACGAACTTCCGCTTCGAAAATCCCAATTTTTCAGCCGGAGTGACGTGGACGAGACCGGAGACAAAACACGGCCAGTTGTAAGAAGCGGTCGACGCTGCGCCAGATCCGACGCGTTCAAGTGCATCTCGAGTATTTCCACCTAGGGAAAACGGCGACGCCATTTCCCCTAGGTTAAAATATTCGAGGTGTATATTTTTAGTTCTCAATGGTACGAAAAGCTGTTTAACCGAAAGTCGGAGGGAAAAACTTCACTAACGGTTGAAAATGTTCGTCGTTGGACCGGAAGTGCCACCATTTCCAAATGAAACGGCACTTTTTGTTTTAAAATCTCAGTTGCCCATGGTGACGTCATTTAAGGGAAACGTTACATCCAGTCGAAAATTAAGTATTCGAGTGGGAGAAATAAAAAAAAAATAATTCTATACGCAAATAATTTATTATGAATGTAAAATAAAAAAATAAAAATTGAATAGGAAATGCAATTTCCATATTTTCCGGATTTTTCCGGATTTTTCCGACTAACACTAGACCGACGTAAACGAATTAATCGTACGAGCCATCTTGTATCACGCGATCCACCTGCTTCTTTTAGTTCAACGCGATCTTTAATACTTTTTGTTACACCCTCGCTCTCTCGATGCCCCCCGGATTTGCATTCAGGAGACCCGGAGGGTGTTTGCAACATCGGCGATCCCCGAGAAAAAAAAAAAGGGGGGACAGCAGTTGCACACAAAAACGGCTAAACGAAAGCATAGCGAGAAAGAAATACGTGACTCGTCGAGATCGAAGCTGTTGGATGTTGAGTTTGAAAACACGTGCAACGATTCACTGTCGCCTTTTCCTTCCTTCTCACTCCACGCCTATTTATCAATGCTGTACCGTAAGCATCGAGTGCACGCGTGTGTTTCGTACGCACCATCACGCCACTCGTTTCTCCCCCCTCGTCCCTATTCGTTCGCCTTTTGCCCCACGCTGATAATGAATGCACAAATAAATTACACGTGTGTAGTTCTCGTTTTCTATCTCTTTCTCGGGTTGTGAACTGGTTGTCGTTCGATGTGGCGAAGCGAACGCACTAAAAAAGTTGCTATTGGATATAGAGGCGGTGCGAATTTCTTCGATTCGATATATACGCGGAGGGTGCCGGTCGACTCGACGGGCACGCGAGACACCTGCCCGTTTCTGGATACCAATTAGTCGGATCGGTATCCCAGTCGATAATCAATCGTCGATACACGCTGTGCCAACGCGAACTCCGCGCGCGGCACGGTAATATATTGTGCGACGATTGTGACGGGAATTTGAACATTGACGAATGCCGGCAATTGTAGTAGAAACGAGAAACTCATGAAAACGAATGATAATTAAGATTTCGGAAATTACACCAATTACGGATTTTTTTGTGATAGCTAAAGTTGAAAGCAATGGAACCGAGAATACGGTCTGAAATTTCTGGACTGAAAACGATTTTTTGAGTATCGTCGATACCGATTTTTTTTTATTAAAATTTTTTTTTGTCTTCTTATGCAGTGAATAACTAACTGTGAGGGTAGAAAGGTTACTCAATAAAATTAACATTGAAAATTACAGTGTCTCATTGCATTCCCATTTTTCTAATGTAAATAATTTTTTTTGAAAATTAATATCTGGAATGTTTTTCCTTACATTTAACTCCTATCAAGTCCGGCTTAATCCATTTCAATTGTCGATACTTTAATAATTTACGAAGCGAGGGCACGATGAGTGAGCGTGGAATAAAAATTGTTAACACGAAATTTCACGACAAGCATGTCTCGAGTTTACGGCTAATGAAACTCGGTTAATAATGCGATCGAGAAGTCGGTAAAGTGAGTAGAGAAAAAAATGTTTAAAAGAAGGAGAAAAATGCTCAGGGCGACTAGTTCAATTCTTGATAGTCTCTTCTCCGTTGGATCTCGTCTCGTTCAGTCTCGAGACTCTCGTTGGTTCCAGTGGAGACGACGATGACGACGACGACGACGACGACGACGACGAGAAACTGAGAGCGAGGAGGCAAGCGCCCGTGGAATGTCTTCATTAAAATACCCAGGCTCATCATTTATGCAGAGCAAAAACACAACGAGGTGAGCCGGAGGCGGCCGGCGCTTGGCCGAAAGACGAAGAAGACGAGGAGAACCGAGTTCTCTTCGTTCTATCCGTTCTACATCATCGCGATGCGTTCCGCTCGACGCGATTTTTCAGTTTCGCGTGTCAAAACAACGGAGAGGCACTCAAAATAAGAGGAAAAAAAAAACGTCTCCGAGAGTCTCCGATGCAGCCGGGGCGATCGAAATCTATCGATCGCCCTGGTTCGATCGATCTCGACTCGGTCGTTGTGCCGCTCCGTATATTTTGTATGTTATGTATGACACAGCTTGAGCTCGGAGTTCGATCCATCGAACGATAACGATACGGAGCTTCGAGTGGATTCGACAAAAATATCCCAGCAGTCGATGCGGCAGCTTCGTAGGAATTTTCGCGTTCGATCGAACGTTTTTAATTTGATCCGTCGATCGTCTCGATTTTATTCGATATCGAAAATTGCGCTTTAATTTCGCGAATCGATAATGACGTTTCATCGAATCATGGTTATTGTCTTTGAGACACAACCGAGACTTACACCGTGCAGGATTGCAACTTACTCGGGAGCAGGAGAATGGAATCCTCGTATGGTGGCTCGAGGTGTACGACCACATAGTTAGATCGCTATCTCGTCAGCGAGACGTGGACGTCTCGCAGTAGGATTAATTGTAACGATACCGGGTCTGTGCGATGAACTATGCGAGTCGGATCGCACTGTCGATACTGACTTTGTCGTGACGTGACGTGAAATGCCTGGAAAGAAACTCACTTTTATTAGCGCGATCCGACGATCAACGATCCTGTTGTTTTCTGCAAATGGCTCGATCACGTTGCGATAGCGATTTTCCTATAAAAATATATAAAGTGACGATGAGGAATTTAAAAAAAAAAAAAAATACTCGATATATTTCATTTTAAGGAGGTGTCAATATGACTTTTGTTATTTTTTCGTAAATTACGTGTCGTATTGTCGGGCTGTCGAATCCTTTTCCAAATCTTTCACAACCATATCTCGCTCATATAAATCCGCGCTCTTCACCCATTTTCCAAGGATCCGGCAATAAATTCTTGTGGATTTGCCTATCTCTCGCGGTTTCGTCCTTTCAATCTAACTTACAGTGACGGATGCAAATAATCGCCTGTACGAGTGCACATTTAGCGCTCCCTCTCTGATCATTCGTTGCTTCGTTACTTCACTTACACTGACACAGCCCGAAAAAATAATTTCTCATGCGTGCGATGACGATATTCATAAATCAACAATCGTCCACGGATAACGCGGCGGAACAGAACCGCGGGTATAAATTCAGACCGTGATTGCGTGACAAGTTTCCGGCCAGTCATTTCTCCAGTGTGCATCGATTCTTCTCGGCTCGAAGAGTTTTGGTCCCAGCAGCAACGGCAAATGCAGCAGCCGGAGCAGCGGATAGACGAGAGTCCATCGGCAGAGAAAGACCCGCGTCTTCGCGATGGACCCCACGCGAGTTCGACATACTCTCCCACGAGGTCGATTTATGACCGTAGAAAACCGGACGGAAAGAGATGGCAGCGAAAGGTCCATCGGAGTTTCTCCGTTCGAGCTGCGCAGGTGAAATCTCGTACACGAACTCGCGCACGATCACCGGCCGGAGCAGCGGCAGCAGCATCTGGACTTTTGTCTCGGCTGTTACGTAACTCGCATGCCACGCATTAATGCAGAAGGAATATAGTCGCGATGCATCGACAGATAGACGGGGAGATAGTGCGACCAAGGGGAGGACTCGTCGCCGTCGTTGTCGTCGTTGCTCCGACATACGAAGGCGAAACTCTCGACAGGGGGATATAGAGAGGTATAAGGAAACTGAGATGCGACCGGGGGTTCCCCGTGGCGTTCGGCAATCCTGGATCACCGATCGACGAACGACCGGGTGAGAAACGATAGGACACAGGATCGAACGGCGATCGGGGGAATTAGGGAGCATGATTCGAGCATTCCTGAGCAACATCGCGCTCGCTTGTCGTCCACTCTCTATGGAGATAGGATTCGTGTCTTTCTTGCTTGGGCTACACTCGGTGGCTGCTGACAATACATTAGATAGTTCAGTCAGGATGAAAGAAAAAAAACAATCGTCGATTAACACGTTAACTCTTCGATGACCAACGTACCATATTTGTTACGTTGATAAGACAGCTTTTTCTTTTCAAATATCTTTTTCATTGTCGGTCTACGAAATTCTGGAAAAAATTGACGACGTCGAATTTTTATGGTGAAAAGTGTTTATTCGTTGGGGAAAATTTTTTGTCTTTTCGGTGTTTGCTGACGATACAACAGTTTAGCCGAGACAAACTAGAAAAAATCATATTTGCCACGTTGCTTAAACGGCAATTTTCAATTGATCAAATATCTTCCTAACGACTCATCGTAAGAATTTGAATTTTCAATAAAAAAAAAAAGTGTTCATTTACTCGGAAATAAATTGTTCACCGAAAAAGAAAATGGGATCCAATTCTGATAATCACTCGAGAAATCACGAATTAAGCTCACTATACAATTCGTTTTTACGGGCCCGACTGAAGCGTACAAAGTCCAGCGATATTCAAAGTGTTGGCAGGTGCCTCGTAAATCCATGCCACCTATCGGAGTCGTCTCTTTAGCCGTATCTTGCATTATCCTCGGGCACGTAGCCGAAGGGTCGAGGGGGATGAGTGGCGCTCGGGCGAAGGAACGTCGCGCGTCGCGAAGGACTCGAGCGATCATGCTATGAGGGATGGTACACCGAAACGTTTCAGCTTCCGTTCTCCAGCTGTCCTCCTGCATATGCATACAATGAGTCGCTAGCGGGCGGGTTACCTAAGCTGAACTTCCGTTCTGCCGGGGACACTTGCTAGCCGATCGAAAACATCGCAGACACAAAACCCCTCCTGATGGCCCTTTTGCGGGACGTCGCATTCCGCGTCCTTCTGGACTTGCCGGATAATTCCTCCAGCTATCTACTTCGTTGGATATATATTAATATATATATATACATATATTGCAAATAGGTATGTACAGTCTTTTTCGTTATACACGGATAGAGGTGACAGTTTATATGGATACAAACAAGACGACCGTTTCCTCTCTGCTACCCTCAAAAAATACGCTTCTCAAGTCGATAAAAAGCCTATCAGCTCCCCGTGACAGCAATTCCCCTACGCGGCGATAAGTATGTGTCCCTGTTTTGTTACTTCGCCGCGAAAGAAGTCACCGACAAAGAAATTAATGCACGAGCCGCATCGAGCAGCTCGTCGCCGCGAGTACATCGAGAATTCCACGAATGTCTCGCGAGTGAGTATCCGAAACGGTTTCGGTTTTGGATTCTCCGTTCCGCACCGGACCCTCCTCTCTTCGACTCGGGCATTTTTCCAAGCCGCTCCAGGGTGCTGTCTGACACTTCGGACAGCGCCGGGTACTCGGGCCCACGGTGGGACTGTCCATCAGGTGACAGGAAGCATTCGCAGGACATCCTACACGAGTACACGCGGATAAGAGCTCGGATGGTGGAATAAATAAATGCATTGAACGGTATCGGGAGGGGACGATGGTGCACATTATGCGAGAGTTTGCATACGTCACCGACCACGAGAGATACGAAATTTTGTAGGGTCTCTTTATGTCACAATACTGAGAGACGAGGAGCCAGTTGGTAGCGGTTTTGTATATGGGAAATAACAAAAAAATAGGGTTGAAAAAAAATAAACGTTTAACATATTTTTTTTTAATTTCTGTTCTGATGGCGATTATTCATAAAATTGAACGTTTAACGATACGTGTTACCCTTTGGATTAATTCTGTTAAAATAATTTTGGATCTTAATATTTTTTAATAGGTGATTTTTGAAAAAAAATTGACGAATTCGAACGGAACCTAAAAAAATGGTTCCATGCGTAATTTCACGCAATAAAAGAGAGAATAAATTATCGTTAGCGAGAACGTCGCAGATATTTGAAAAATCGTCGTTGTATGCTCGATCATTAATCGAAATAAAAGCTGTGAAGGTGAGGGTTCCGATTGTAGGTCCGCCGATTGCTCCTTTCGAAGAACTTCGAGCAAGGAGCGAAGAGCCAGGACGAGCCGGTCGAAGAATTGAGATTTTATCGTGAGTGTTGTCTCTGTTCTCGCAAGGTCTGTGCGGTAGCTTTGCGAGGACCCTTGAGCAATCTCTTCTTTCCTTATTTCTCATTCTCTTGTTTTTCTCCCGAAAGCGAGGTTCCCTGGGCCGCTTGTGCAGGCTTGAATTTGCATGCGATCAGTTGGCGATTAATCGCGATAGAATCGCTTCGTCCGTAGCACCGCGAAACTTTACACCGGGCAAGACAATCGGTAACTTTCCGTCTTTATTTGTTCCCGCGACACGTACAGCAGCGCACCGCGGTCGCTTTTTTTCATTCGCGACATTGTTGTCGCACACGTCTCGCGAATTTCCGACGTGCAAAAATCATCGCTCGGGATGATTCCTGTAACGTTGGCATAAATTCGAGTGTCCCTCACGTTAAAAAAAAAAAAAAAAAAGAAAATAAATCTCAATGACTCGAAACTACTTAATTTGCGACCCGAAAAAAATATTTCGTTGTGCCAATCGCAGATCACTCCGTTTTTAAAAATGCAACCAATATTTACAGTCTTCGATTAAATGTACGCGTGTAAATTGTCAGAATCACAGGTACCATTTAAAAAAAATCATTTTCCATTAATAATTTTTCACTGTGTGCAATTGAAAGTACTAACAGCAGATTCTTTCGTCTCCGCAGCTGTGGAACGTGAATTCGGGGGCTCGGCTCGTTCTCGCTGAGAGGGTATGAGAAACGTAGAAACTGAGGTGTACTTTGGTGGGTTAGTCGACTCAGGCTCGGTCGAGTTAACTGAGTTGAAAATTAGTAGCCTGAACTCGAAGTTGCACCCAGGGCGATGTAATCCACTTGGTTAACCGAGCAACGCCCCGGTTAATTCGCGGCCGGGCATGCGCCGAGCTCGCGGCTGATAACGCTCCAGTGCCGCGACGACTTTCCATCGCGACGATAAAATTCTCGTGTTTCCATCGACGACTATACGACAGGACACGTGTAATCGGTGAGAGAGATTATCGAGGTATAGACATCGGACAGAGGAACGGTACGGGCAGAGTCGCGTTCTTCTGGGTCTGCTCCAGTTCGGCAGTGAATGCGGTGACGATGAAGCGACGGGAACAGCATATGCGAAGGCGACGACGACATTCGTGGCGCAAGTCGAATGCCTCGCGTTCTATACGCTTCGGTTTCTGTTTGCACTATTCTACGACTGTAGACATCGTCGTCGTAGTCGGGAACGACGTTCAACGCTCGCTGATGATGCTTCAACCTCTCTCCGTCTACCTCCGTGGAATGTTGCGAGGGAGACGAATTGCCGAGACTCTATCTGTACCGGGCCAATCCGACGCGCGTGCGACCAAAAGACGCTCACGTTCGTTTCGCGAGTCCGACAGGAAGCTGCATCTTCTGCCTTGTGCAGTTTTTTTTTTTAATTTATGTAATTATTCGATTATTTTTTTTTTTTTTCTTTTTTACGAGACCAGGAATTTATAAACATGAATAAGTGACGGGCGCGCGCATGCGATGCGTAATATGCGGATCCGGCAAGTGCAGCGGTAAGAAATAAATAAAAGACAGATAGAGTATGTAGAAACAAGGTGGTTAATAATAAAGTCGTAAAATGATGAATCGTTTTTAGGACATTTTTTTTATCACGATGAATTTTTTTTCCGATCGATTTCTGCCAGAACTGAGTTAAACTACTGTTATCTTAAAATTGATTTTTTTTTGTTACCTGTGTCGAAATAATTTTCCTCAGATGAAGCACATTTTATTCAGCAAGGATCCCGACACAACTTACAAATTTTTTGGGCAATATTCTTTGCATGATTCTTGGATGACGCGGAGCGTTAATGATTTTTTTTTTTAACCAGATTCTCCGTGTTTGGGTCCGCTTAATCGGATATCAATGTTCCTTTTTTCCACCGTATTAATCAAAAACAATATAATATTTTATACAAATGCTCGATTTTAAAACAGGATGATCACATTTTTATTTGAATTGTTATCCGAACAATTTTTCAGAACGCCAGAAAACAAAATTCGTGAAAATTATCGAGATACCTTGAGTGGCAAAATAAAATTAGTGTAAATGTTGAAATGAAGCTCGGTTACCTATTTTTCAATAGCTTTGAATTCGTCCCTTGTGTACGCTGCAAATAGCACGAGCGAGGTATTCGACCACGGCAAACGTAACGATGGCCGCCCCACGAAGCGCGCGATGCATCCTTCGCATTTCGTTGCACCGGAAGTGCATTCGCAACGAGTCGCAGTGCATTGACCCTGAACAGTGGTATAGCAACGAAACGAACCTCCATTACCATTGCTCTTCTACTCCGAAAATTAACTACATCTAATATACGCGCATAAAAATTATTAATTATTATTATTACTTTTTTTTCTCAAAATTTCTACTTCAGACATTCGATATCCGAGTAAATTCTCATTAAATTTCTGTCGTATTTTGCGTTCTCGTAATTTTCTCGAAGGCGAAGATTAGGACAAACGGAGTTGTTTGGTGTATGGCGGAAGGTGAGGACGAGGTAGAGAGCGTCGATTGGGCGTCGCGGGAAATACAACCCCCGGTGGTAACCATGGAAACGTGAAACCCCCTTCGACGTGCTGGCCAGAGGGAGCTGGCGCAAGAGCTGTGTAGCGGTGGGAGCGAATAACTCGCGAAAACACGTAAATTAAACGCACTACGGGGGTTGATGGGGCGGAATGGGAACGGAGTGTCTCTCCCTCGTGCCCGTTCCACACCGTCCTCCTCCGGTACTCCAAAACCCCGTCGCACTTCGCTCTCCGCACTTCCGCACCCGTGAAACATAGCCATCATAAGCGGATATTAAATCGTCCTTTCAGCCTGAATACTTCCAAACCGGGCGACGCTTTGAAAAATTCCCGTCGTCTTGGCGCGCAATTTCTATGGAAATAAAAAATCGTCGCGCAGTGATGTGAATTCACAAAAACCATCTTAATCGTCAAATTTTTTTTGGTAATTAACAATTTGATTTTCGCAGTGCAGTCTTTTGAAAATTAAAAAAAAAAACGAATATTTGTCATGTGCTTGAGGGAAAAAAATTAAAACGTAAAAAAAAAAAAAAGCTACTTGAAACCTGCAGTAGAGTTGTACGAGTGACGATTAAATGATAAACCCATTTCGGTTAATCGTCGAAGTTGCCAGCCTAGAATTTCGCGTGCTCCAGAAAAATTAACTTGGAGAACGGAAAAAATGTATGATCGTCTTTCATTGAAAGAATCCCGATGGAATAAAAAAAAAATCAGAGATTCGAGACAGCTCTCACTCTATCGGCTAATAAATTTTCCACGATCTTACCGATCGGATCGAACGGTCGATACTCGAATGGAGATCGATATCTCACTATGCCGTTCACAGCTTTCCACTCGAAGAGGTGACAAAGCGTCTGGCTATGCGTTTATATACAGTTCATACACATACAAGTTTCAGCGGGGCGTATTGCAGTAAACCAGTTCGTTCCAACGCGAAAATACCTGCTAAGGAAGTGCGCGCCGATACAAGCTGCCACATACAATGAACGACAAAACATCGTATTCTTCGCAGACTCTCGAAAAAAATTTCATAATAGCAGGATTTACATTTTTTTTTAATAAAAAAAAAATCATCGTCTCGAAGGGCAAGGGAGATCGGTAAAGGAATCGTCTACGCTCAAGGTGGCTATTGTAGGGATTTTACTCTTGGAATTTCTACCGTCAAGATACCGCGACTCAGCCTTCCCTTCGTGCGGTTCTCGACTTTCCCCGTATGCGTTATTCGGCTCGCAAGTATTGCCGGTTTTTCCCCGCGCTCGTGTCCAGGCGACGATCCTCGCCAAACGGGAGTCGCACTCGATGTCCGGCACGTACGCGGATCGGCATGAAAGCGCGCCAATTACCTTGTCAATTACCTCTCGATTGATGGTTGCCGCGCCATATTGATTTCGCAACCAATCCCTCGAATGCACCTTCGCACCGGACAAAGTGTGCACACAGGTGCCGAGCCGGCGATGCGCAGCGGCGACCGCGCAAGTATGTGCAGGGTGCAATGAGTATGCTGTCGCGCCGTCGAGACGGTATCCGCGCCCTGGACCGGCAAAGCCCACGGTATTCATACGAGATCTTCTCTCTCGCTGTCGAGTGAGCGATAGTTCTTCATTTCGCCGACGAATGCCGGGCACGCTTTCGTATCGAAGCCATCGAATAAGTTATCCTAAGTATTTCTCACTCCGCGAGATCGCGAATCGGAAAGGGGGGAGAGAGTGCACGGCAAAGGCGTTTCTCGCGGCAATTGGTCGGCGAATACTCGCGATTTTTTATTTTTATTTTTTTATTTATACCTGAGCGAAAGGACAACGAAGACTCATGCGCGACTCAACCACATGCCACGGGAGCAACGAGAGCCACGTGGGATCTCCTAGTATTCAATTTGATCGTCTCTGATTCACGAGCTCATCAGGGTGGTCGATGATTACCGATTTTACCCGAAGTTCGGTATAACTTGGCAGAAGAGCCAATTTTTATACTCGACTGAGCAAGAAAAATTTTGGTACTTGGTACTGTCTTAAAATTTGAGTTCGTTTTGGTGAAATTTGCCTGGCATCGAAACTCTGTCGTTCCATCGATGACATTTCTTACCGTGCTTATAATTTGTTGGATAAAAATATGTGTATTTATGTGTATAATAGCGGGCTGTAAATTGTCACTGGAAAGAGTTACGTTGCAAAGTTAAATGTTATTTACATGCTGTGCGCAGTGTGTACGCTATCGGGAATCGCTAATGGCGTCGCTAATTACCCGGAGGGCACACGCGATACTCCTCGGGCTAACACGAAGACCGGAGAGGACAACGCGCAACGATCGAGCAACCGGGAATGTCGGAAATTCTGAGGATCGAATTCGCCTTCCTACTGCGATTCGTTAATGCACATCGACACGCTGCTTCGCTGTGTGCACGGCGTATAATGCCAATTATATTAGCGCGATCAATCGTTCTGCCAGGATAAGGAGGACACATCCGCGTGCGTCTCGGACACTCTCCGAAGATTTCCCGGTAGTGTTTACGCTCCGTCGATCCGATCGATTCAGCACTCGGTACTGTCTCCTGCACACAATTAACGGCGCAATTCTTTGTCATCCGATGCACTTTTTTTTTTGCTTCATCTCTCAGATATTAAAAGAAAACATTATTGGTAATTTCAAAGACCGAGTTTGCGTCAGCGGCGAAAAGGAATTTCGCAATCGACCAACGTCGATTCTTCATGGTGCAATCTTTTCCTTCAATCCCGTGATAAGAGACACTTACCGGATTGCAATTTTCACAGCGACCAAGACAATCCTTGCTGTTACTTTTTTTTTTTTTGGTGAAATAGAGAAAAAATTAAAATTCACCTCTGTGACTTTAAACGCAGATGCAAAAGTAAACGTAACACTTGCCGATCTTTTTCGAAATAAAATATATATATTTAATGGTCGAATGCAATGGAGAGATTCGTCAAAATTTTGTACTGCTTCGCTTCTCGTCTTGGAAACTCTTCGCTGCGGTAGTTTGCAAGCTGAGACTTTGATGATTTTTCACGAGACTTTACCGAAAGAATTCGACACGCCAAGGTAGTACGAAAGTTCGGACAGTCGCGGTGATCGCGTCCGCCGGCAAAATCCCCGTGAGTTTATAGCGAGAGACCGGTCGGCACCCTTTGTGGAGCCTTTCGTGCCGCGGCCATCGCTGAGGGGGGTTTTTACCCCCGTGGAATCCGCGAAACACTTTTACGTACGCGGGCGGGAGAGCCTCGCTCTCTCGGAGGGACCCATTGAAATGCAACTCGCGTTCTCCCGCACTGGTCCATCACCAGGCAGAACTTCTCTCATCCCGCTTATTTCGTCCCTTCATCTTTCGATGCCCTCGGTCTTCACCTTATACTCCCTCGTCGCTCCTCTCTTTCACTCCCTTTCAGTTTCGCTTATTGTTCGCCGTATGTTTGTTGTACTCCGGTTCTTTTTTCCACCCATCGCTACCTCATTCTCTCCCAGCGCATGTATAAGATCTCGACTCTACGATAAACCACTAATCCGACTGTTCGCCTCGTTTCGATCCCCGCTCGCTGCAGCTACTCGATCAATCTCGATGCTTTTTTTTTTTTTTTTTTTTTTTTTTTTTTTTTTTTTTCAACCGAGCAAAAGTTCTCCGGAGACAATATGAGGCGAAGCGCGGACCGCGAACCCCGATCTGCCCTTTTACTTTCGCCCAATCTCCGCTTCAGCCCTCGCGGTATCTTCTACTTTTGTATACTTGTGCATTATACTGTCGTCCTCGTCTTTGGGGCAGCGAGATAAGTATGGTTTGTGTAAGAAAAATGAAGAAGAGACGGAGAGGAAGAGTCCCGGAGAAAGAGGTGCAGCGAATAAGGAGCAGAGACAGAATGAGGGAGAGCATGCTCGCCATGTTTATTAATTGCCTTCTGTCGGTACCAACTTGTTTGGGATTTATTGCCGTGTTTAGCGATCCTCGCTCGCGACGACGCCGGTGCAACAGACCGGTGGAAAGCTTTGATACTCTGACGAGGTTTGGCTGCAGGGGTGAAAATAAAAATTCGTGAAGATTGGTGGATGGGGAAATATCGCGTGGACGAGTTGCCGTGGACGCGAACGCGTAAGCATAAGTAATATTTAGGAACGTTCTTCGTGTCTCAGGTAATGTTTCGACTAAGAGTTTGTCGGTCGTGAGAGGTGAACTTTGATTTATTCGACTCGGTGCAAGGAGTTTCGATGGGACTTTCGTTACACGAAGTATCCGAATAGTATCCAGAGCCATACATTTTATTTTGTAGGTCGATAGGTCTCAGAACGTAACGCTGGAAAGCCAGCAAAAAATGCATAGACATTTTTTTTCTACTCATAATGGTAAAAATATTGTTTACCGCCAGAAGGGTTCGAAAATTCTTTTCGAACGGCGCTTTTCTTCTACGGAAGCCCCGTTATTGGCTGAGTAATTATTTAGGTCATGGTATTCAGGTCTGGAATATTTGGGTCAATTCCCGTTTAAAGCTCAGTGTCCGACATGGAGGATGGAAAAAAAAAATGAAGACAACTATAAAAAAAAAAAGGTGATGGCAAAAAAATCGTTTTATAGCCAACAGTATTAAAAATAATTTTCCAATGCCGAGTTCTACATTGTTACTGAACTATCATAGCCGATGCAGCCAAGCTTTTTCCCACAAAAGCCTCATTATTAGCTGAGTAATTATTTGGGTCATGGTATTTAGGTCTGGAATATTCGGGTGAACTTCCGTTTAAAGCTCAATATCCGACATGGAGGATAAAAAGAAAGAAATGAAGACAACTATAAAAAAAAAACGTAATGCCAAAAATATCGTTTTCCGGCGACAATATTAAAAATAATTTTCCAATGCCGAGTTCTACATTGTTACTGAACTATCATAGTCGATCCAGGAAAGCTTTTTTTTCTACAGGAGCACCGTTACCAGCGAAGTAATTATTCAGGTCATAGTATAGTGCGGTTTCCGCTACTGCGAGTCGTTGCATTATTTAACGCTTTCTAAACGTCGTATAAATCAACGACTGTTAGTCGGCTCGTATTCAAAGAGCGGCTCGCGAGTCCCGCGAGACGAAGGAGCAAAATTGCGTAGAGAGTTCATTATCGCGGAAAAGTCTTTTTCCCCAGCGCGTGGTTGCGCTCGCAGCGGCAGCTCGCGTGCACGGCAGCTGCGAACGAAGCTCAAATCGCGGGAAAATCACCGCAAACGCTATTACCGTGCCGATGGAAATGCCGAGTGCCACGTTCAGGAATTCGCGAGGCTAGATCGATCGCGAAGCGAGACCAACGGACGATAATCGATAAATCTTTGACCGTCGCTCGTGCCGATCACTCGACCGTCGTTTTCGATCTGTTCGACGTGCAGAATTGCCGATTTATCTATCACTCGGACGCACCGAGAGATTTTACTAATGGACTCAAGCCGGCTTAATGCCGGAAAGCAAATGTCAGAATGGAGCACACGACTACAAATTGTCGACGGATTATTATTTTTTTTTCAATTATCCATTCGGCACAGACGCTTCTGCGAGTTGCATAAGATTGAAAAACATGCGTCGATATTATTAAATGTTAAAAAGTTCACGGAAACATTTGGATGGATCGAAAAAAAATTGAAATTAAAATAGCTTCGATCCAAAGGACATTTTTCCGACGATTCAAACAATTTTTCAATGTGACTTTCGCGTCCTTAAATTATTTTCATTTCTAAAGAGTCCTCGTGAATTACACGGTGAATTTTTTTTCTTCTTTCGACAAGTTTTTCCAACGACACGTGTCGCGATCATCAACGATTTTCCTTTTTTTTTCCGGCTGTTTAGCGTTTACTCCGAGCCGCGAAGGGTCGCACCTCGAAATGAGTTATCGTTGCCCGGTTTCCTATGCTTGTCTTCTCAATTACCCTAACGAGACCAGGCCGATACTCCCTCGCACCGTCTGCCAGCACGTTTCTTCCGACGAGCCAAAGATATGTCTTATTTTTAAACTTCACCAAACGAGGAGGGTTGCACACGTTGACGAATTTGCGGATGCTCGTCAGAATGCCGGAAGAAAAATGAACACTACGATAGATTCCAGTACGCATCCGTTCTCAGTGCTGAATTCAAAATATTGAGTGTGCAACTTTGCTTCCGCCGTTTTGCTTCAAAAGTTCGCTCCAAAAGATTACCAATTTTTTTTAACGTCTGGTACGCTGCTCGAGAGACGAGAGAAATCGGTGGCCAGCGATGGACAATATTTTTAATCATAAATACATAATCAATTTTTGTAATAAAGTCCCGAATTTCGAAAAAAAAATCTGTCCCTACAACTCATTGATAATATTCTCAATGAAAAACTCATGAAAATCGTCCCTTAAAATTATCAAAGTTCATCGAGCTAAGCGGCCATTTTTTTTTTAATTCATTGAAAAAACCGAAAAAAATTGAAATAAATTTAATTTTAAAAAATATCAGTAATTTTTTTTATTGCGATTTTTTGAGGCAGAATAAAAAGTATGTTCGAATCTCCTGGAGTTCGAGGTGAGACGGAAAGTACGCTAAGGGCGCCACCTGACACGAGCATGTCCTCGTCGTCGCCGATAATGCAGAAAAATCGATCGTCACCGGCGCACCGCTCTCGGGCCTGCAACGTTGCCACGTTTGCGTGGGTGGCCTTTATTTAGCAAGGAAACAAAACTGTTCGGTGCGCGACCAGAGGGTTGGAAAAAAAGTGGTGTTTTCGGAGGACAAATATTTTCGGAAAAGGAACACGTGGGTCATGAGGCTCCTGGAAATCGAAGGTACGTTTAGTCTGTGTTGCTTGAACGACGATATATCTTTATGGTTTTGCGAGGTTTTGTCGACGTTATGCAATAGTAATCGATGCGTGGAAGACCTGTCAGGCTAGTTCCGCAGTCGTCTGTTTCCCTCACGTAATTCACCCATTTGTTTTTTTGTCTTCTCAAAACAATCGACCATTCACACTACAATGCTTTATCAGTTGATCGGCTACGATCTGAGGATACGAACAGAGAAAAAACATCTCTTTTACTGTAAGATAAACAATGTCCTTCGTGTGTTACGCAGCTTACCAGCATGAGTTCCTGGCCTCGGAGACGTTTGCGTGTGACGCCGCTTCGGGCGCTCGCTGCTTTTCTCGTCGTGGGAATACTCTTTTGGTATAGCCTCGGCAGGCAAGAGGAACCACCGCAACCGTGCAGCGTTCCCGAAGAATTTACGGAAAAATTGCACGATCTTGCATACAGGTTCGTTTAACCGCCGTCGGTGATCTTAAGTTACTTCCTTATCGGTCCTTCTTCCGGTCGAGAATTCGGACGATTCTGGTGGAAGTCCTCAACTTGTCGTCAGGCATTCTGAGCTTGTTATCTTCCTTGCCTTTCGTCGGTAGGCGAGGGATCTGATACGATTTCGAGTCTTTTTCAGCTGCACTGTTTCTCTTTTTACAAATTCGTCTTTTGCCAGAAACAAAACAGTCTCGACTGGTTATTTCTCCTCATCACCTCTTGTGTTTCCTTAATCATATTACGGTGTTTAAACACTGCGTCTTTTATTGCAATCAGGGCTCATTTGGTGCTAGCCAAACTCGGTGTCGTCCACTTTCTGTGCTTCGGTGGTCTCTGGGGTCAGGTGAGAATCGGTCGAGCGCTGCCCTGGGCTCGTAAGATTGAGCTCTGTCTCGTCGACACTCTACGCGACGATGCCCTCATCACAAAGGCGTTCAGGGATGTTGGACTCAGCGCTAGTTATTCACATGCAGCTGGTGTCTATCACGTGCAGGAGCACGAAGTCGGCGATGACTCGCCTAAGGTAGAAATCGTCGTCTTCGAGGAAGACACCATGGTACGTATGTTTGTGGTGCAAAAGATCAATGCCCTGATGATCTACGACAAAAATAAAATGTTTTATGTTTACCTTTTATCGCAGACTCAAATGGTTAGGAGGGTTGGATGGACACGAAGAGTTTTGCCACCAGACTGCGAACTCTCGCCAAGCCTTCAGTGCTTTCCTCCTCAATTGGCAATTCCGCCGTTGCCAACAAAGCAATTCGGCGGCCTTCTCATACCAGTCCCTCGTGAGGGAATTGAATTGCAGAAGTACCATTACCCCAACGACTGGTGGCTCGAAATAAAACCCACCGACTGTGTCGAGCCTCGAGTCACGAATACATAATAGTGTATCCTGTGGTTGCTAAGTTCAACGTCATTTAGGTATTCTTGTGTTTTATTTATTCGTTTGTTCGCATTATCATGGTTGTGCAGTTTACGTACCAAAAATGTATTTTTAAGAGGAATCGGATTTGGTGAAAAAATTCGATGATAAGAGAAAAAAAATAACACTGAGACACGATGTTTCAAGCGATAACAACGAGCTATAACTAATTATCATTGTAAAATGGTCTCAAGCCTATGGAATTCGAAAGTCAACAGTTTTGTGATGCCACACATTTTAGTCGCATGCCAGGAGCTACGAATTAGAATTTTAAGGGTATAAAAGTCACAAAATACGCATAAACTATTCCATAATAACGACTCAATCATATCAAGAAAGAATGTTTGTACTTTAACATAATTCTATAAACTATTGCATCTGCACATTATCCTCATTGTATCTACTGTGTTGTTAATTAAGGTGAATGATCCGGAACTGCCTTCTTCCAGCTGTTGATAAAAACAGAAAAGTTTTAATTTCCTGATAAACAAGTTTTCGGTAACGAATCATGAAAAAGTAATAGCATTTCATTAAAATCAGCGCCACAAAAATGCTAACATTTTGCCTGGCTTCATAAAAAGTTCCCTCTAATTTACGAGTCCTAGTTACTGCTCAACAGCTTAGTTTCTTCCACTTTTCTAAATAAAATTTTTTAAAAAAGTTTTCCGTCGGAAAAACTATAAAAGTTTGTCAATCGTATTTTTAACAAGTGAGAAATCGAGTTTCAGCGGTCACTGGAACATTCACTTCATATTCACGCGCTGTTTCATTGATTGTCAACTAAATGTTAAATTTCACCGCCTAGTTAGTATAATAAGTGATGACGGATAGTTGAGCGCTTCCAGAGCTTTAGACGAAGCATCATCGTGCCATGTTGAGTCTTCGCATTTAGAAGTGGTTGAATGTTATTTCATCGGTTTCATTACACTTCTTGTATTCTTATACACGCCTTTTTTAAATAATTTATTTTATTGTAATGACTCTTGTAATAGAAAATATTTAAGCCTGTGCAAAAAGTGATGTGAACACTCATATCGTCGTGCGTGCATTAAGACGATAATTTTCAAACGAATCAATTGTTGCGTCGATTCGTGGTAAATAAACATCAAATGACAATCCAATCGAATTATAGAAAATGTTGATTTTTTACAATATTTTCGGCAACATAAGTGGATGAAATTATATAGGAATTTTATTTTATTTTAGAAATACGATTTTTAATTTATAAACACTAATATATTTGTTGCCCAGTTATTTATTTATTGTTGACAAGAGATTCTACAAAACTACTTATCGTGAAACTATATTTGGAACATAATTTTTTTTCGGCATTCGCATAAAAGTGATGAATAGAGCGCTTCTGCCTTATAATTACGCATACTCCTTAACAAGCGAGTCTTTAACTTCGTTATGTTGACTCCACCTTTGGCGAAATTCTGCAAAAAATTTATCGGTATCATCAATCATAGAAACTTGATTTATTAAAAGGGCACGCCCCAGGCTCGTGATGGATCTTGGTGTCTTGGTTACCGTCTTATATATATTTTGGATACTTCTCTACTCCTCATTTTCAAGAATCCGTCTTGTTCGGAACTCGCATGGCCTGATCGCAGGATTTCCCGCAGGACTTCCCGTTTGAAAATAATATTATTTGGCCCCAGAAATAAGGTCGTTAAATCGGAAGTGATGTATTTTCCCGTGCAACATTGCAGTCAAGCAGTTACGTTGAAAAATTTCATTATCCAAAAGCGTTTCCGGTTTAACGAGTATCAATCTCATCAACGAAGATCGAAACCTCTTCTCGTAGAAAACGAGGTTCAACGTCGCGATGTCGTCGTTGTCTCGTAGTCTGGCAAAGTTACCATTGTGTAGAAGAACAGGGAAACCGAAGCCCGGGACATCCGAAGACCGTCATTGTGTTTCATCTGCTCTCAATAGCGCAAACTACTCCTTCCACATCACAGCTCTCATCAGTATCCATAAATGTCGCTGGGAAGATAAACTAAAAAACTCCGAAAGCTCGTACAAGGCGCGAAGAAATTTCTTCTCATTTCCAACATTTTTCGCCGTTTCTCTACTTTGCTTTCTTCCCTCGAAAATCTTTCGTATCTCCGATACTTCACGTATGTATCTTTTTTATATCGAGAGAAACCCCTTTGAGCTTTCCTTTTTTTGGGGGACCGGGATTTGTAAAGGCAACAAGGCTGGAAGAGGGTGTTGACATGTGTTCGACGAGGGTTCAACTCGCTCCCTTAACAGTTTACATTCTGCACCGTGGAGCTGGAAAGTGAATTGTATCGCTTAGTGTCGAAGCTCGATACCAAGCGGGAACGCGGAAGTTGAGGGAGTTTACGGCTCAAGCGACTATGATCTCGTTACAAACGAGCTAGGAGAACAATTTTCCTCTCGCCTGATGTTGTTCGGAACTTTAGTGGACCTGGCACACGACTATCGGCCGGAACTCGGAAAAAGTTTGGCGCTCACCTTGACGCTCTATCGGTAGTTCTCTGGCTCGTCCCTACCTAACGCGGCCATCGTATTCATAAATCGGGGCTGTTGTTCAACGCCACCTCGAGTAAGGTTCATATGAGTTCACAAGTACACCTCACCTCGTCCGTGGACTAATTTTGTTTCGATATTTTCTAATACATATTTTTTTTGTACACAAACAGGCAGCTATTGTTTGAATTGGAAACGGGGTCGAGTGATTAATGACGGCTCGACTGATCGGAAGTGAAGAGAGTTGAAGAACCTACACTGAGAGAACTTTTCTTAGATATTACGGTAACATTTTTTTGATAATCTGGAATTTTTTGGAATATGTGGCACTCTGACGCTTTACTATGTGTTTATTTTTCTCAGATCATCGGTAATAAGTCTGGATCATTCTCTCAGTGTAACTGATATCGTTGGTACCACTATAGGAGAGCGAGGCAAAACCAACATTCCCTGACAGACTGGATTATTTTTCATAACACATTTTTAACGAGCTGATGGAAAATAAAGATTCATCTGAAATTGAGGCCAGGGGGCCGTTTTGCCCCACTCGCTGCTATAACTACCGTCATGGATTTTACGGTAGAACACTTATGGAGAGGCATCATGAACTTTACTGCTGACGAGCAGTAATAATGCGAGAACGCCATTTCCACTTTCCGTGCGGTTCAGAAAACTCGGTCATTCGGATGTCGCGCTCCCGATTACAAAAACGTATGATTAAAATCAGTAGACGAAGGAGAGGTAGTAAAAAAAATCTGGATTTAAGTATACAGTTAGAGCTGACAACGGTGATGCATGGCTTTATTGTATGAATGTCTTGTACTATGTTAATACCGTATTATACTATGCAAGAGAGCAAAGAAACGAACTGGCTGTTGATCTCCATGCATGGACGCAATTCTACGTACACATCTGGCTCTCAGTGGTTAGAGAAGAAACTTCCTGTGAGAAAGAGATGTTCCGTTGGGTGAAGGTAGGGGATTGTAGATATAAAGTCGAACGTCTTGGACAATATTCTTTCGAGTTTATGTTCACAGGTTCACGGACACAAGAGGCTTTGAGCTCCTCTGCAATACACTTGTTGGAGTTCGTGTAATTGCAAAAAATTACGAAGCGCGGGAAGAAAGTGCTCCGGTTACTGAAACGCGTAGGACGTCAGATGGATTCCCACCCAAAGCTGGGCACGTATTATCGAGGGAAGTTCTTCGAACCGCGAAAGTAATTTCATTTATGGATTGTTCGAATCGGTGAGATCAAATAAATTCGATCGTCGACGATGAAGCTTCAGGTGAGATTATCATAAATTTATTAATGCGTCGCCAAAAATGTGGAGTTATTGTTGTTGAATACATAAATTTATAAGACTAATGATATTTCGATTTTTCGGAAATTCGTTAATTATCGTTCATTGTTACTTCATTTAATTTTGTTGGTCATTGGACCGAATGAGAGGAAATAAATTTAGTATTAATATTAGCTTCATTACATTCATGGAATTTTTATCGAAAATTCATTAACTCTCGTTCAGTGTATTTTATTGGCTTGTTTTTCTTTTAATTCAATCGATAATCGAATCTCCAGGCACTCGGTGCGATTCTTCTTCTCGTAATTATCGAAGAATTCATGGAAACGCGAGGCGTTTATGAATCGATAAGACCATACAAATATTATCGTTCGCGGAGCGGAGCCCAGAAGCGAATGAAATGGCATCCGTTCGTTCGAACACCGCGATATCGACAGTACAAGAAAGGACTACTAACTCTCCGTTATCGTCGACCCAGCAAAACTTGGTGAGTAACTCCATTGCCAAAACATTAGTGGGCAAAATATCGATATTGAATTACAAATCATCGATCACGACAGTGTAACAGAAAATTATCACGAAAGGCGTCCGATAGGCCTCGATGTTCCATCAGCCCCGGAATAATCGACTTCCGGTACGTAAATACCGTCGAGTGTTTAACTCAACGAAGTTTCGAGGCTTTTCGAGTGCGGCCTCGAGAACCCTCGACCCACGTAGCGTAGAGCGTTCTCGCTTCTCGAGACTCTCGACCGATCGTAATTTGCATGTGGAGAGTTCGATGAACGAAGACAAAACGGTTTTACTGCGATTAAATACAGCAGGGCAAATTTTACTCCCATCGAAGACGGAGACAGTTGGAGCATCTCTTTGAAAATGTGACGGATGGTCGGCGGGTCTGGTGGAATTATCGAGTAGTTGAAGGTAAAGGGCGAATGCCGGTCACATAAGGGGCGCCCTTAATAAAGTGCAAGCGGGAATGCACTTGATTATTAGATAATAGTCCAATTTTTTATTCTACTTATTCTCAAACTAAAATTCTATTATTTCGATATTTTATAATACTTTTCATTGGACCAGCTAGTGCTCCAAAACTGTACATCACATTTTAATTATAGAATGACGTTTGTATGAAAAAATACCTTCGGTAGACACAAACTTCAGAATGTCAATTAGCAAATACAGCTGAGGTAGGTTGAAGTTGCGAGATGAAGTGGTTAGAAGCCGGAATGAAGCTGAGGACTTCACGCTCCGAAACGGGAGGGTCCGGGGTGGGAAAGGGAAGAAAGAGCGGAAGCTCGTTCGTGAAAGACTGTTTCTAATTTGAGTTTCTAATAGATTCGAGGAATCTAATCAGCGATTAGAAAAAAATATTGCTTGTGAATTGAAGATTGAACGATTTGATATTCACACATCGCTAGCACGGGACGTAGAAAAATTAAGTACGAATCAATAGAATTTCACTATAAGGGTATGAAGAGCAGAATAATCGACTGATTTCATTGCATTGAATATTCTGCAGGATTTTTTATTACAGACACAGAAATAGCTCAACCGGATTACACTATAGGGATTAAAAAAAAACAACTTGCATTAAATCGTTGTAGTAATTCATAGCATTAATAAACTGTCAATCTTTATAGTTTATCGGAATGGAAAACAAAATAAAATCGGCGTGGCGCTTGCAAAAAATGTAGTTCCAAAGGGCCCGTATATTTATGTCGAGTAGAACATTAGGACATTTTTTTGTATATTTGCCAAAACCAAAAAAAAAAAATTTCGTAAATGAGTCAACAACTGAAAGCTTTTCGTTCGTAACTCGTAAAATTTTAGACACAAAAGTGTGCGAGAGCATTGTGGCTGGTACGTCTGCTTCATGTGTGGACACGCCCTACATTCGGTGCACCGCGCCCGCCTTTAAGGTCTATTCCGAGCGATGAGGCTTTCGGGTAATTACCGGCCTCTTTCACGGCAGTTTCTCTATCTTCAACTCGCGATGTCTTCCCTAATCGGCGGCTAACAGCCGGTAGCTCGTTATTATCGTAGCGGTTGGATATTCCGATGTCGATAAAGCTCGAATTTCTCATGCGATAAACCCTCCTCGTCGAAGTTTTTTACCCTTTCAATTGAACACTGGAAAGTGGAAATCGGTGGTGTATCGCCTTACGATTAAATTCATTATAAATCACACCTGCTTTCTACCTCTTAGGTGCTATCGTAGAAACATGTGGTGTTGACTCCGCATCCGTTTGTCCCATTTTGGTACGAACAGGGTTGATGCATGAAAAATCTAAATTTATTAAGACAGCTCAGTTGAAAATGTAAATAAAAAAAAGTGGCTTAAATAAAAAAAAATGACTTAAAAGAAGATAATAAATAACAAAAATTGATGGTTTGAAGGCACGTGCCACGTTACACTGCTGACTACACAGAGAATGAGCGACCGTACACGATCGAAATCGAATTGCCGAAGGGACTACGTGGTAAATCGTGGTTGAACCAGCGACACAATAAGATATATTATGATCGTGGAATTGTCCGAGATTATTACAACGAAGAGGATTATCCCGACGAGGACAGGGACGACGAATTCGAGGACAGAGTCATGCAGACGGGGAAGAAAAAATTACGAATAAAGGTGAAAAAAAGCCGCTGAGAATGATTAATTATTAATGCTCCCGAGCTGAAACGACGTGAAGCTTTCGGAAATAATTTTTCTTGTTTGCTTTCTCTTGCAGGTCGTCAGAGGCGTAAAACCAACGTTGAGGATAAACGTCGAAAGGACCTACGATCTCAAAGATATCGCTGCCGGTGGAAACTCAAGTCTTGGGAGAAATGTCTCGAGACACAACTCTACGATGGGTTCAAAAGAACTGGGACAAATGGCCTATGGCGAATGGATTCCTGTTCAGCCGGTTCCATCATTTCCGGTAGCACTTCGTGGCGCATAGGTTTTACGTCTTTGTTATTTATCGCTATCATTCTTATGGATTTATTGAATAAAAGGGAATATAATTGGTACGATTTACGATGTTTTTATTTTTTTTGTTGGGGGAGAAAGATGGAAAAGGAGAATGAGAGACGAGGAAGCACTATGAGGTAAATAGTCGGTCGATGGTGATATATTTCTTCCTTTGTACCATCACTCCGGAAATTCCTATTTGACGAAACGCTTTCGTCAAAGGAGCGAGCGGAGCTTCGAGTTTCTACGAGGATTCTTGAGTGGTGTGAAAATTTATTGGAAGCGCTATCAATATATCTGCACGTGAAGGTTTCGGTGGGTTGGGCGCTTCGCACCCAATGGGCCGTGGAATTTCGGGTTCTGAATTTCACTGCCTGTTAAACTCGCCAAGTTGTTTGGAACAGTGCTAGGACAGTAAAATAGGGGAATAGTTAACACGGTTTGCAAGGGAAGTCGCTGGTAAAAAATATGTCACTTTTTTTTTTAATTTCACTTTTCTGCCGGAAATTATTTCACTCTTCAATTCGATCATAAAACCGGAAGTGAAGTATTTCCGGCCCAGAAATAAGACCTTGGAACAACCTGGGCTCGGTAGGATTTTTTCTAGAGACTTTGGATAATCGGAAAAAGAAAATTGGAACAAACAACTCCCTGAAATATGTATAAGATGATACGTACGAATGCGAAATCGTGGTATTTTCAGTAGAAGCACTGGCATCCGATGCATAAATCCACAAAAAGTTTGATGAGCGTCCTGTGATGCCGCAGATTCCACGATGCTGAAATCCATCTTCAATTCTCCCCCATCTTATACCAATAAAAAATATGCAACATCAGTAATCGATTCAATATTTTTTGTTTGTTTTGTATTCCTAACATAATAGTCAACGAACATATAATAATAGTAATAAATACTTATTCGTAGCAATAGTAATAATATACAGGTGGGTTTTGTCGCTTTTCACCCACGTTTTACGTTTCTTTTCTTCATCTCGTTAACGTGATCTTAATATACGTTTGTTTTCACAACATCGAAAACGTTCTCGCGCCCTCACATTTTTGTTTGCACACACACGCTTAACATCCACACATTGTTTCATTCGCTTTTCTCCAGCGCTCTAAATCACTCATTCACATTCTCTCCCTCACACTTTCTCTCGCTCGTCGGTGATACGAGCCAAGCTCGGAAAATATATTCTTCCAATATTTTTTTTTCATCCACCTTCTTGAGCTCTCTTGTTCTCCCGAGTTTACAGCCGTTCGACGAAACAGAAGAGGGATAGAAACGCGGAACTGATTTTTATTTATTTTTCTCCGTTAAATCGTTACTCGCCTTTTTTTTGTTAAACCATGATTTATTATTGAGTGCGCGTCGTAAAATGTCGTAGAATCCACGTATGGAGGCGAGTACGTGAACGAGACCGGGAACGTTCCCCGTTGCCAAGTTCATGCCGATATAGACGAGATAATTTCTCAATGTCGGTGAGAGTTACAGGACTCAGGGAATTCTACGACTGGCATGCAAGAGAGCCGGTGCCTCACGTGCCTTCGAGAGAGACTTCCGGTATCGCAACCCTCTCCTCGCTAACTTTGTTACGGAAGTGTCGTTAAGAGCGACAAGCCGTAAGAGCCGTTCTCCAATAACCGGAAAACGGTTAACCCCCTCAGTGCGCCGGGGCTTTCGCAACCGCGGAGAGTGGGAGTTAGACATAGACTCGCGGTCTTAATTGCTAACTGGGAAATTGAACAGTTTTCCCGCGGCCGGATGTAAACCCTGCGGGAAATTGAATAGCGACGGAGCTCCCGTATCTGCCTCGAGGGCGAGTCGGAGGACACGAGACGATTGTCGAAAACTATTGCCGCCTTTTACAGCTCGTCCGCTGATGACTATCAAATAATTGCGCCAGCCCTTATCGCCGAGGTCGGTGGAGCTTATTTGAAACTTTTTCATTATCAATAAAAAGAAATCTCCGACGCGGTCGTAGACGTTTTTTTTTTCATAAAATCTAAAGATTATATGTTTTCCACATTTTGCTACTAATTTCGTGTTGGATTACATTTTTTTTGTCCTTTTCATGGAATTATAACTTGGCTGTCGGGGCGGTGGTTTTTTTTTCAAAATAATTTTTTTTTCTTTATCTAAAATTTTTTTAACATTAACAGGGTTTTTTTTTTTTAATTTGGCGGTATTTGGTTTTTTTTTTTTTTTTTTTAAATAATTCAACGCACCGTCGATTGTTCTCCCACGTGTTATCGAACGAGATGAGGTATAGGATAATTTATTCGGCGGTTGAGTTCGTCCATACGCGAACAAAAGGCTTCAGCCTCACAAAGAGGATTGTGTAGGTTTCGAAATATCGCGATTTGCCTGGGGCTGATAACGCGCCGATAACGTTCGGTGGAGGGGAGACACGAATAGCGAGAATTTCGCGAGTTCCAATTCAGCTTTCAATAGCTCGGTGGATGCATCGCGCGGTTTCGCGTTTTCTGCCTTCCTCTTCTCTTCATTCTGTCTAAATTTAGACCATGCACACACACACACACACACACACACACACACACACACACACACACACATCACGTATCAATCGTGAACCATGCCCGCTGGGGTGGCTGGTGAAATATGCTCGACGGTCGACGACGCGAAAAACTCCAACCAGCCTTCCCGATCCGTTTCAGCGAGCACATCGCCATGTCTCGCAACGAGATCGGAGTTCAACCGGGTTGAAGAAAATGAGAAACCGATTTGACGCGTGGGAACTTTAAGCGTCGACCGACACTCCCGACTCGACGAACAATGAGTAACCCGACTGCAGTCGGTTGCAATTGGATCTAAAAAAAAAATGTTGTCCACAGAATTCGTGCGGTGTAGAAGGGATCCGCTTGACGAATTTTACTAATTTTACGTTAGAATTGTTTCATGCATTTTTGCGGGTCTCAAAAATTCGCGCTTTTACACACACCGAGGGGTGGTTTTTGTCTAACTACAAAAAAATTCCCGGGTCTTTCGCTTCGACCGGCAGCCAAAAAAAAATCTTGTAAACGCCTCAGACATTTCCTCAAATTAATTCCCTCACGGGGTGAAACTTCGCTCTCCGATGATAACGAATATTTAATAAAATAACAAAATAAACCCGGAATATCCGGACCGCAGAGACGAAGGCACGACATCGCTATTCGTTATCGATTCGATCTCGACTCTATCGCCGTAGAATGTTTCTCCTCCTCGCAGATACCTCCGGATGGAATGCGAATTAATTTGGGATTTTCGAATTCTCCGGTGCGTCGCCATAAAAGCATCGGAAGCCATCGCCATCTCCGTTGAAAATAGGTACAAGGAAGCGAGGGCCAATAAAAGTCAACGGAAAACGCGATAACTCGATTTTTCCCTTTCCGGGACGGGGACGGAGCGAAAGCGAAACGACGACGAATTAAAGTGGGGCGACCGGAAGTGCATAAAGGCGTTAGTGTCGCCCCCCCCCCCCCCCTCCCCTCCTTCGGGGGGTTGGTTGGTTCTGCCGCACAGCCATTTGTCTCCAGTTTCTACGATGCCCGTGGGCAGCGAGGCATGGAGTAATATAACGTATAGTACCGAGCCGAGCTCTCTCTACATCGTGTAAGTAAAGGTATAACCGGTGAAAGCCCGAGAGGGATGTGTACGTAATGGAACTCGCGGCGTATGAAAATGCTTTTAGCAATGCTGTAGTTGCCGGTCGCGAGCACCTTCTCGAGCCGACACCTTCGGTGGGGTAGTTGGAGGAATATATTTTCCGCTTTGCCTGTTACGGAGATCGCACCTTGCGAAAATCGCGCATTCGTTGCATCCAGGCACTTTGCTTACCGTCCGCACCCTCCGAGTATCAACTTACACCGGAAGCGCCGTCGGACGCAGCCGCGCGCCTTACGGTCGTTCGTTATCGCTTATTCTGCAATTCCACGGAATCAACGAATTCTTACAATTTTCCGAACATACCGCGACGACGAAGACTACGACGCAGGCTGCGACACTCTCGCTCGAACTAAAGTTCGACACCCACGGTCGTAGTCAGGTTATTTTTTTGATAGGCTACGGCGGATTATCCACTGTCTTTGTGCACGAGGCAAATTCCGTGCGTCGAGTGACCGATAATTTTTTTCATTGAGCATTTTTTTTTATCTGCATCGTAAATTATGTCGTTTTCTGCAATTTTTTTTCACCTTGGTTGCGACTGAAAAGAGTTGGAGAAGGAAACTGAAGTGGTCATTCGAGAATCGAAATTTTGGTGTTCTTCGGTTATTTTTTTTTCTTCGAGAAAATTTAGTTCCACACCTGACCGCGAAGTGCCTCGTGCACAGATAAATATCAAGTGTCCGCTGCTCACTGTACATAATCGTCACTTAATTTTTATCGCAATCGATCTATCCGCCTGTGGCTCGTCTCACTTTTATTCTTTTCACCCGCTCGCGCACACTCTCGTCGAGATTCTTATATAAACATAGAAACATACAAACACACACATATGGGTTTCTGGTTTTGTTTTTTGAATTTTCTTTTGTCTCGTTTCGTTCGTTCTCCCTTGTAGTTCGCGACGTTTCTTTTGTTTTTTTTTTTTTTTTTTTTTTTTTTTGACAAGAGCATTCCCCAGCATTTCCGACACATTTCTTCTCGCATTTATTCCCTTATCGTTATATCTCGCGTACTAACTACGATGCGTTTTCATTATTTTTTTTTTTTCTCTTTTCATTTGGTATTTTATTTTATTTGTTTATTTATTTTATTGTTTTTTTTTTTCTTCATAGAACAACTTTACTCAATCGTTAACTAGCGTTTTACTCTTTCGCTCACATTCTCCGATTATACTCACGCGAAGCACTTTTTATTGCAAATTTTGTTTTTCTCACTCGATAACATAATGTTACTTTTTTAAAACTGTGTTCTCCAAGTTTGTATTTTTTTTTTTTTTTTTTTTTCAACGAAGCACGTATTGCGTTAGGTGTGGATAAAATGTTGTTTTAAAACTTCTTTTACTGTTCATACGCGATTCTTGTGTAATTTTTTTCATTGTTTTTGATCGTTTTATTTATGTTTATCAGTTAGTTTGTTGCGCAAAGATTGAGGGTTAACGGCAATCTCGATAGTCAAGCAGCGATCGCGAGTTATCGTTATCGTTTATCACAATTATTATTTTAATTTTATTTATTTCTTTTTCTATCGTAAGCACACGAACGGTGTCCTTTATTTCGCGATGCAAATTCGCGTTGCCCTAGGTGGTCGAGACGCGGGCACGTTTCTCCCACCGTGCTGAAATTCGGCTCTGAATAAAATTCTTCGGCTACCGGATGGTAAGAATTAAAAAAAAAAAAAAACAAAAAATTGGGGGCGAGAAAATTGCAATTAAGAACAATGCGTACTGCGACGATTAATTTAAAAAGATCTGTTCTTTTTTTTTTTCTTGAATCATTAAAAATGTCGTCTCGTGTTTTTTTTTTCTCCTAAGCTTAGATATGTTTAGTGATTCGTGTGCGGTTCGTCGTCATTGCAACCGCGATGATGGTACAAGCCCTTGAGCAAATCTTTCTGCAATACGGAAGCGCGCGAAATTACGAAACTTTACTTTCACAAGTCTCATACCATCGTTCCTTCAGTCCCTGTAGACAAAATCAGCCTTCAGAATTTCATTCCTTTTCGTCTACCGAATAAATAACCAAGACCGGAATTACAGAAAATTTCAATTGCCGCGCCTTGCGCATGGACTCAACTCTTGAACATAAAAAAAAAACCGATAATCGTATCCGTACAAAAGCCAAGGAAAAAAATCTTATCGTCCTCGGTGTTCGGGTAACGAGTCGGACAAAGTTTGTGTCTCCTTTCGTTCGGGTGCGAATAAAAGAAAAGAATCTCCGATAATTATCGTAATTTTATTCAGCACAGAAGAGAACTCGGCACACTTCAGCGCGGGTTATCCCGACGGCCCGGAAGCGCGAACAGCTCATATATTACATAATAGTTTCTCGCTCGCTGTACCCAAAGCATCACGCGCATTTTACGCGAAGACGGTGAAGAAGACTTAGCAAATTTATATTCCGTTTTTTTTTTTTTTTTGTAATCACAGTCGATGTAAAAGTTATACACAGAGGTGTGTGGTGTTCGTTTCGGAGTACCGTTTCTTCAATTCGTGTTTATCCGCCTCTAAGTTCTCTTCAAAGATCACTTCACTCCTTTCTCGTTCAAATTTTTCATTCATTTATTTATTTTTAGTCTTTTTTGGCTGACCGTTGCCGTTCATCGGCAATTAAAAAAAAAATAAAAAAATAAAAAAAAATAAATCGGTAGAGCGTCAAACCAGCGAGACGTTGAAAAATTGTTCAGCATCGTTCGTCATCGCGGATTCAATGTAATCAAATGAAACTCACCATCGGAGAAGCTTTCGTCGAATGTCGTGAGTTTTTTTTTTTTTTTTTCGCTCACGTCACCTTTTCCACTCTTTTGTCGCTCGGAGCGATCTCGCGAATGTGACTATGTCGATTCGCGAGAAACCCATTCTTGACCGCGTGTCCAGTTGAATCGTGGTGAAAAATTGGAAGAACACACATCACTCTCGATCTCACCCAATGACGCTTAGGCCACGTTGAAAGGGATATACTTTTTTTTTTATGGATTCGAGCAGTCGAATTGATTTCGCAGGTTTTACAGTACGAATCTCGCGATGGAATGGTATTTGAGGCCTGGGAGATCCTGTCGATAAAATGGACGACGACGCGGACGACGACGACGACGACGTCGACGACGACGGGGCTAGGCGATTCGCTGCGGCGACAACGAGAGAAGCGGCACGCTCGCAGGGCCTTCCCCGTCGAGCGAGCGTCATACCGGTGTTTCGAAGGTCACCTGTAAGCATTCCAAACATTCAGATGCATCAGGTGAGTTGTTTGAAAATGACGAAATATCTATAATGGCTTCGACGTATCGATGACAGGATAAATAAAAACATTTAACTCGGAGATACTGAAAATAATTTTTTTTTACCGCTGAATGCTGGACTCTCAAGAGAAAGCCTTACAATCTTAATGTTAATGTAAAATTTCAATCGAAAAATTAAACGTTCGATACAAGAACCCAAGAATGTCGACCAGCAAATATCGATATTTTAGAATGAAATTATTGACGGGTGACTGAGAGAGAAAATTGTGAAGGAGAATAAGAAAACGCTGTTATTTTGGCGAATTTTACAGCGATAATGAACCATTGAGAAAACATTATAGTTGTGATACACCGGATTGGAAGTTCTTAAATTAGTTCTTAAACACCTGTCCATGAAACTTATTACACCAGTTTTGAATAAAAACTTTAGGTATGAGATTTTTTCCAGCATGGTACGTAAGCTTCGAACGATGAATAAAACTCTCCTCTTTTTGCGGTGATTCAGAGATTTTTGTCGTTGTTATTAACGTAGCTTTGAAGAATGATTCTCCACACCTTTTCTGCTGTAATTATCACAGCAGAAAAAGAACACCTGAGAAACCTCGAAAGACGTAGGAGAGATCCTTGAGAGCAGCAAAAAGTGACGAGACGGTGTACAAGGTAAACGTATAGAACTCGACTAGAGTAATGCTTGTAGTTATTTGAGAGAGCGGTCGCGACACCCTCTCGTCTAGGGTCAAGTGGTTGTACTAGGGTGCGCGACCCTTTTTCCTTGAGTCGCGTGACGACGGTATCGCTCTGTTTTTCTTTGAAGGCCCGTCTACTAGGACAGCCCCAGCCCTAGCAGTGCCTCGTTTCGTCCTGCAATTTCTTCTCTCTACCGGCTAGGTCGCAAAAGATCGTTTCTAAAATCATGTAAATCTCCTTAAATTTTCAAAGCTTTGTTCCAATCGAGGAATTTCTAGGTCGTAAAAAAATAAGCCAAAATTATTCTCCCAACTTTGTTACTTTATAAACACCGCTCTATTTTTCTATAACGTCGCTCTGCACTCATTTACCATTTTCGTATTCGTTTCTCCAACGTAATGAAAAATTCCCCGACCTTTCGCGAACTTCTCTGACTTATAGAAAAATTTCCTGATTTCCCCGGATTTAGCTGATTAATTTCTTACGCAATTGAAATTTCGGGGATTCCGAGGTTGACGCTATCTGTCAGGCAACAGTAGGGATGATTTCCGCTGAACTATATTCTTCTAGCTACGAGTTTCGGAATGGAAAATTTCGTATTGTTTATTAGTAACATACTCACCTCTCTGGTAGTCTTTTTCGATCGTTTCCTTTCGAGCTTCGGTGTCTGTGGGAGAAGGGTGTAGTCACCACTGGTGCCGCCACCGCTCCTCTGTCTCGCGACGGGGGTGTGAGTGGCCGTCGGTAGTCTCGGCGGTGGTGAGAACGTGACACCCTGCGGTAACAGGGTGTAGCCGAGATTCTGCGACGGTACGAACGGCGAGTTTGGCGGAAAGTGATTAGCAACTACCGGTGCCCAGTACTGATGGGAGTATCGGGCCGGTGAACTTCCTGAATGGCCAATGAATGCGACACCAACGCCAGGAGTATTAGCAAAGTCACACGTTACGAATCGATACACACGGAGACAAGATTTAATAATCGTACACACAGTGGATGATTATTTGTATTGCAACAGATGTCCTTATCTTACCAAAATATTAATTGCGATGGGTTTTACAAAAATATTAGTTTGTGCTAATTTTCGACGAGGAACATACTCGTTTAGTTTCTTCAAATAATAATTTGTAATTTATTCTCGGTTTTCAGGTATGATGGCTCATTTTTTTTTTCGACACATGTTTTATAGATTCACCATCTGAATATTTTATAGTGATTTTTATATAAAAATGATAACCATTTGTTCATCCACCGATAAAATGCTTTCCTTTAATATTCAAAAAAATTAAAATACTATTAAATGTGTGGATTTTGAATTCGTAGAGCATTTCTCAGGAAAAAGAATGAACCGTATTCGGTCAAATTCGAGCAATCATTATAGAACATTTTAAAAAACTGAACAAATATGTGCCTGTATCAATATCAACACAAACCGATGAACCGTTTTGCAGATTTATGCCAACAAATGGTTTTCTATGTTAAGGATATCCGCTGTAATATAAATCACAGCGTGCGTTACAGTTTGATTTATGAATTTAATTGGGAACTTCTGTTCGCGAGTTTTCCATGACTCCAACTTTTGTAATAAATCCGGATTGACAATCTCAGTCACCACTGTGGTCGATAATATATTCTTATCATTATGTGAAAGGACATATCCATCAAATAAGAAAAAAAAATACAATCAAATAAGTGCAAATAGAGCTCGATGAAAATGATTGCTTGGAGTATAAATATGGAATAGAAAAAAATGATTCGATCGCTTACTATCACTGCGAGGATTGCTGTGCCTCCTCTGCTGTTTCCACGTGGAAGATCTCACCCTCCCCGCAGTCTCAGTGTTGACGGCGTCAACGCTGAGACTCCTCGCGACACCCTTGTAAGGATTTGTCTCGGCGTTTTCAGTGGCCGACGCGACACCGGCGAGTTGCTCGTTAAGGGCGTACAGTTTCGAAGTGATGTCCTTCCCGATTAGGGTGTTTATAACTACCTTGAGAAGAGGCCTGTGCCTCAGCACCCTCATAAGCTTCATTCTCGTCCAGCATATATACGTGCTCGACTCCTCGGCGAGAACCGTGACTTGGAAGACGTCGTCGAGATTCTCGTGTGTAGCTTCCCACTCCGGTGAATCGACGAATTGATAAGCCCTCACGTAGTGCAGATGCGTCCCATCGCACGTAACTTTCAGCCTGTTACGAACACATGAAAAAGTCGTGCTTCCCAGTTTGAATTATCACACGAGACACGAATCTAATTGTGCTGAACTACGGGAACAAAAAAATCAAACTGTAGCTATAATATCTAATTTGCAAGGTTTTTATACGACAGACAGCGGACTAAATCTGTAGTCCATCCCCTAAAATAAATTAACCCTTCGCGTACAGGATCCTTGTTTAAACGAGGACCTAGAATCTGTCAAAGTTTCAACGATTCGACTGACTAGCTGATGTGCTAAAAAAATTTGTAAAAATTCACTGTCGCATCTTAAAGGGTTTATTCTTGGTAACGTCGAAGAAAATTTATGACATATCCGTATCGTTCTCGTGCCTGAAAGAAGACATGATCTTTTGTTCTAGGCGAAAAGTCCTCCGTACTTGAAGAGTCAAAAAAAATAGAAAAATTTAATTAACATTATTCGGGTGATTTATAAAAATCAATCGTCATCAAGAAGTTACGATATTTAATGGTATCGGAGGAACTAACTTGCCACGCAGCAGTATCGACAGTCTCTCGTCAGCCGGTGTGATGCCTTCCGTTGCGTAGGTCTGTCCAGGATCGAGTTTCAGTATCCTCGCCTCTTTGGCGAGTTCCTGAAAGTGTTTCTTGCTGACCCGATAAGGCTTGAAAAGCTTGAGGTACAGCTCAGCGAGTTCGGGACTGAGCGCCGGTGGTAGAAATCGACATGCCAGTATCAGCGAGTGTATCCCGTTGAGTAAACCCAGGGCGAGACACCAGAGCATCGCGTCGAGGGCGCAAATCGTTATACCGGCCCAGAGAGCCGCCAACATGAAGCCCGCTGTGAGGAAAGTGCGCAGAGCTAGCACCGAGGCCTTGAACGACCTCGGCACGAGAAAGGCGGCGGCGAAGAAGATATTGGCTGCCTGGATAATGAAAATCAAATTAAGATTAAAAAAAAAAAAAAGGAGAAAAAGTGTTTCATCAAAGATTTTCTTTCAGGCTTCGGATTATCCTGACAAATTGGATGTGGCGGAAGGTTCACAATGTCAAAAAGATAATAAAAAGTGCAAAAAAACGGTTCCTGCCCCCTCCGTTCCAGTCCGATAAAAAATTATGTATCCTGAATTGTGCACAAGAGACACATACAGTGTTATTCAATGCCTCGAAAAAAAAAAAATCGCCAATAGTCACAAAAAAGTACTCGAAAATAATAAAAATCAAAGAAAATTGCAAAAAAAAAAATGTGTCATCAGAGATTTTCTTTTAGTCTTCGGATTAGCCTGATAAGTTTGCTGCAGCTTAAGGTTGACTATAGCGAAAAGATAATGAAAGTGCAAAAAGGCTGTTAATTTCTCCTCCGGCCGTGCTCGATCGAAATTTACCTTTCTTAAATTGCGTACGAGAGGTACAGCGTTATATATTGTCACGAGGCAATTGCGAATCCCTAATAGGTAGTACTACTGTACTCGACGATAAGGCAAAGCCAGAGCAAGTAATCTAACTAATCCAAGTAATCCAACTAAACGGCAAAGCGAGTCGAGTTAACCGAGGTCCTGTTGTCTGGTGCAACCGCAGCCTGGTTCGGAGGGGGTTGAAGCGCGGTCAAAGGTGGGCAGTATGGGACGCAGATGCGTCGCACCCTCCTGAGAGAGTCGGTATCGGCTTGTGATTCCATCCGGGCGATTATAGCTCAGTTGTAATGGAATCGTCATTACTGAGAAATCGGTACGCGAAGGACCTGGAAAAATCACCTGGAAGAGCTTGTGCTGAGCGGATTCCCACTCGTCGCAGTAGCCACCCGGCGGCAGTACCGTGGCGTTCAGTCTCTCGGTGACGTTGCTCGCCTCGGTGCCGTTCCACACGTCGACCCAGAGCTCAGTGTAGTTGAGATCGTCGAGCGAGTAACCACCGAGATTAACGAGACCGCTGTAGTTGAAATTGTAACCCTCCGAGGGATAAGTCACCGAGGCTGATGCACCGTCGAACGTCGTCGACGTCGTACTCGATAGAAGGCTGCTCGCAGACGTGGGAGCGTCGGTCGTATTTGCCATCTTTCGTCGCTGGCGCGTGGTACGGGCCATCACCTGCTTCTTTGCCTAATCGAGGCAGCGAACAAACCAAAAACGTACGTTTATTAGTTTTTTTCTTTATTCAATTTTATCCGTTGGCATATTTTTTTGAGAATTCTTTGGTTATCGTTTTCAGGGTGAAAGTGGCGAAAGTGGTCAAGACTGACTGCATTTTTGCTACTCGAACTCGGTATCATTCTCATTTATCGTAGCAACGATAATTTAAAGTAACGGACGATAAACATATTTCTAAATTACAGGAGCTAATTCAGGATGGTCTTTTGTAAAATAATTTTTTAAATTCTCAATAGCTGATTCGCCATCAATAATCTATAAATCCAAGCCGAATTGTCGACGATACGGCCGTTTAAATGAGACTTTATTCCAGTCAAACTGATGCAGCTTTCGCGGCAAAACGGCCAATAAAGTATCTTCGAAATATACGATTCGAAATCGACTTTCAGAATTTCCTCTGCAACATTAAACTCAATAATACGTTTCGCCGTCGTAGGACATACCCTTGAAGAATCTCGCCGGTGGCTCTTCAAGGTAAATGCAAATCGGCCGAGTCTTCTCGGCCAGTGCGAATTCGCGTGCGCCTGGCCGACTGCACGAGGCAACGGTGATCTTTATCACGCTCGATTTCCTCGCGGTATATAAGTATTATATTCGAGAAGTCGGAATAGTCGGCGAGGATGTTCCTCGGCCATTATCGTCGACGGTCTCCCAATCAGGGCGCATTGTCGAGGGAATAATCTCGCGGTCCATCGCCCGCCCGTCGCGAGGATGATGTTCCTCCCTCGCGAGCGTCCAACCGTCGGTACGCCTAACTGCCGGAAGATACCAATAAGAAACGACGAGTAAGTAGCGCGAGCACGATATAAAATTGAAAAGATGCCTTTCGCGGTCGTCCAGCGATGGAAGAAAGGAGACAACCCGAGACAGGATATCGAAAGGCGGGTTCGAGTAAGATGATAAGAGGCTCCAATTTTCGGGAGTGCAATCAGAGAGCAGAGCTCGCCAGGTCGCTCTCTCTCTCTACTTCGGTCGTTCCGCGAAACGACCTTCTTTCCCGTCGATGCAGACCAACCCCCCGATTCTCGTCAGTCGTTCATTTCAGCCAAACTGTACACTACGTCAACCCGAAAATCCGCCACAACCGTTCCATCCGATCCACTCCACCCAGTTACATTTTCCTCAATCTCTCGGCGAGAAAACTTTTACCTCGACCACTGTTCTCGCTTGCCACGAAATTCTTTCAATAGCCGTCGGTTACTTATCGATATTTTTACATTTATTTTATTTCTTATTATTTTTTTTTTTATGAAAGCGAACACTGGGCGCTCATTGTGTAACTCGAGACTCGCGAGGTATTCCACTTTACTCGATATCCCAGAGTTTCATGTTAAAACTTCTCGTCCCACCTCCCTCGCTTCGCTCGGCGAGGGCTTTTTTGCCCATCCCGCCGGGAGTCTGGGAGACAGATCGATTTTCAAGAGTCTTTCGGAAGTTCGACGGACGTGGGTTGGTAGCTTGCGAAGAGAACGGGCAAAGAAAAAAGGACGAACAAAAAATCGAATGAAGTACGAGGACGTGAACGGGTTGTTCCGTGGACGGCAGTTACTTTCGGTGAAATTCCATTGGTTCCGTCTAATTTCGCTGGACGAGATGTACGGACTCGCGGTGAGAGAACCGAGGCTCGGTGACGGTTATCTCTCGGGAGTGGAGCTTCGCTCCCGACGAGATTTGCATGGGAACGCCCGTACCGTTCCAAATCGACCACCATCCACCGCGACATAGCGTACGGAAGCTATCACAAGGAGTTGACGCAGTCAGCCACGTCGGTCCACCCGGGAGGTCTCGTCGGCGTGCGGTTAGGCCAATTTACATTAGACACACGCGTATGTGGTACGTAACACTCGTACGCGGCGAGCGAAAGCCAAAGGGATGAATCGTGAGGGCTGACGGGAATTTCGCTCTCTTCGGACTCGGTTGAACCATCGCGCGAAGGGAATTTCCCATTCCAAAGGAAACAGCCTAAGGGTTACAGTTTTTACGATGTTGATTAATCAACTGAAAATAAAAATAAAAAATTTATAATTTGTGACAAATTATCGCGTGTATGACTAGAAAATTTCGGAGCAGTCGGTCGGAATTTAACGGGATTCGTGCAAGGCTACTTACATGGAAAAAAAGGTGTCTGCGGCGAAAAATATTCCTGTGATTTATGAACTATATTTCGATGTACCTTCGACCGATGTATTCAATGAAATCTGCAGAGAAATTCATATCGATGCGTGAACCATAGTAAATGATCGAATTAAAAATATCGCTCATTTGTTTAGTTATTTAGTAAATTGATATGGGCTTGAATCCAATTACAAGATTATGCCAGAATAAATATCCGCACAGCCATGAATTTTATAATTTAATATATATTATTAGTAATTTAAATGTTGTGACGAGGCCTCGAATTGACACTCCAAAATTTCTTCCAGGGTGTCCGTATGACTACGTAAAAATAATTTATTCCAAAACTGTTACCCGGATTAAAACAGTTACAGAACGTACCTACGTAATATTAATGTCTGTTTTACTGTCCGACTTGAAAATAAATTACGTCTGTCTTACGTAATTTATTTCCAAGCCTTCATTCACTGCTCCACCATACATATTACTGTCTTCCTATCAAAATCGGAACTGTGTGACTATTCACAAAACCCATTTGTCAACTTGAATCCATGCGATATTGAAAATGCCGATGCCGATATTGCTGGAGTTAAATGACGCTGTAGGAAGAAGTTCTTCCGCGAAATTGGCAGAGTACGTTTTACCTCGCGCACGATACACCCGAGGGAAAAATTTGCCTGTCTACCTACGGGTTTCTCGTTGCAACGGAGCTTTCGATCTCCTTTCTTTCGTGATGACATCGACGACAACAACGAAGAAATTGGTTTGGAGGAGACATAGACGTGTTCGCTTCCACTCGTAGGTTTTGTGCGCTCGCCCGATGCCACTCGATACATTCTCAATCTCTCCGTGCTCAACCAACGGGAAGATAACGTCTTCATTTTCTTCAACCATGCGCCTATACATATACGTATAAACCTCGAGGGTTGTATATATGTGTGAGTTTTCTGTTCTCAACGTTCGCCACAATCTCGGTCCGCCAAAGGGAAGGACCTAGCGAAGCGATGAATCCGGTGCTTTTATGCCATACACAGACGCACACCCATATGGAAAGTCCCAATGAAAAAAGGAAAAAACCATGCCAATATACGTGGAACGGGTTTCGTTTAAGGAGAAAAAAGAGCAAAAATTTGAGGTCTATCCGACGGATCGCTATCGGACGCGGAGCAATTAGACGAGATTGAGGGAAAGTTCCACGAACTGTGACTAAGTTATTCTTCCCCCGTACTGCTTTTTCCACTAGCTCATTTTTTTTAAATTCATTTTGTGTCTACACTCTTCTTCCCTTCAGACTCTTCCATTCAATTCTTTAACCGACGTTGCCACTGAGTGTCCCGTCATTTTCATTGCTGCGCGCAACAGCCACGAGAAAACTTTCGCGTGTATTGTTTTCCCTCGGCTGGCCTGAAGAGTCTTCAGACCCAACGGCGCACTTCTGTGCCTCTGGCTATGCGATTCTCCCGGTGATGCGCAGAAGATACAAAGTCCCGGAAGTTTATTCTGCATCCGTCCCAGCGCGGTTGATGTTCGAGACGACTGGAGGGGAGGTTGAAGATTTTTATTTATCGGGGTCCGAAGCGTTTGTTCGTCGCTTTTCTCCACAATCTTCCATCTACCCCTCTGATTGTTTCCGTCGCTCTCTGCGGACGGTTGTGGAGAGGCCTCATGGATCGTCAAGATGGAAAAGGGGCCAGCGATATATCGCCTGTTTTGAGCGAGGTCGAGCCGAGGGCTGCGTGACTCCCTCGGCTCGCGCCTTGGATCTCCTTCCGACTCGAAGGACCTTCGAGAATATATTTTCGTTGTGGCTTACCGACGCTCGGGTTATCGCCTGATTCGCCGCAAGAGCTTCTCGAACCAGTCGCTCGAAGGTCCTCCGCGACATAGAAGCGCTCGCGCAAGCTGTTGGTCTCGCGTTGCTCAACTCTCTTCCTTTGCCCCCTGCGACAACTGCTCCAGAAATAACGTCGCCTTGCAACGATCTCAGACACGTAATCGCGGGAGTGTAGCCTTCGAAAGGCGAGCGCCGCGTGTGGTAGCACCCACGATCTTATCTCCTCTCTCGCCCACGACGAGAAGGCCGGCGATTTACGTCGGCAGACTCGCAGCGCTGCACCCTCTCGGATTCGAGCTTCGCGCGAAGAGTCATTGGGTCGGGGTGTTTCTATTTATCCTCGCAGCAGGATCGTTCCTAGCTCGACGCCGGGCGGACTCTGGCCGACGCTGTGCCAATACTGTTTCAATGTTGCACACCCGCTGCAGCAGCTATTTCAGAGTGCTCGCCGATTTCTCACATAAAACCGTGGACATTTTTGCTGGATCGGCAAATAAGCGCGGCAATTTTCGTCATTTGTTATACAACATTATGAAATGTCAGACGGTTGTACTCGTGAAAATTCAAAGAAATTATATATATTTTCGTCGGAGATTTGAAAAATGTTTAATATTAAAAACAATTTTTCTCACAGACAATAATATTTCTCATGCATGTTTCGTTGAGTGATTCGTGGTAAGAAGAATAAAACGGATGACGTAAGACCGCCGGAAGGAACGGCGAGAATGGGTGGCGAGGGGGATTTAACGCGCGAGTGTGTCCTCATCGTAAGCGGCTTTTCGCTGGGAATCTTCCTCAGCTTCTCACTTTATCGCCACATACTGGATACACGCCGGCGTGTACCCATGAAGTCGCTGATGCGAGGGGAATATAGTCCGCGGTGGCATGGAATAAATGCTCATAAAACGCAAGAGAGAGGGAGATAAAGAGAGTGGGAGCAAAAGATCTGCGAAGCGTTTTCCATTGGTCACAACCGATGCTGAGGAGAGCGGGACAAAACGGATTATTTTTTACAAATTTTTAACGGACCCTCAAAAAATCGGAGCGCACGGGTTCGTTTTTCCCCAGGGTTGCCATTTTGCCCCCCCCCCCCCGCGCGCTCGGTCCGTCTCACCAACCCGGTCCGTTCGACGCCGATGACTTTCCACTCGGCTACGTCTTCCGGTTATAATTCCCGACTGCGGCCAATCGTAAAGCTCCCAGGAAATATCGCAAGTCCCGAAAGGCTTCCGGCTCATTCTTGGTACATCATATAACGAGGACGATCCACTCCATGAATAATTGCCCGTGCGCCGACGATGGCGCATAAAATTTCCTGAAGAATACGTAATGCGCCAAGTTTGATAGCATCATCCTAGACATATATGTGCGTGCATACATATATATGTATATATTGTGTGCATGAGTGCATATGGGAAAAATTAATGTTTGGTTCCAGCATCCCCTTAGGAATTTAAGGGTTCCTTCTTCATTTTTTCCTCCACCTTCCTTATCCGTTCGATTCTTGGGTTCGGAGCTTCGTCTCGGCGCAAAGTCCCAGACACACGGAAATTACCTATCTCCCTATCTCCAGATACACCTATCTCCAGAGCTACGCGTCCTCTCATCCGTTTTTTTCTCTCACCCGCAGAACTTGAGTGTCGAAAATCGAACCCGCGGACATTTTCCCAATTTTCCGGTTTACCATAAACAAGGGCGCTTTGACCTTTCCCCTCTGGAGCTACTATTATATTGGGTTCCAAATCACTTTTTCGCGGATAACACGGAACATTTTTGGTACTTCCCGGAAATCGAATCCGGGCCTACTGCGTGTGAAGCGCGCGCCGTTTCACTCGACCACGCTCACCCTTGCGCGAATGTATACCTACATCCGGTTATGTGTACGTATCGTTATGGCCACTCATCTCCCTCTCCAGCATGGTCCGCGGCTATCTCGAACCGCCACTCTTCATGTATATCGTTCATTTACGAGATATCTCGTTACGCGAAGCCGCTTTAACGAGGCTGCAATTTATAAAAGCTTTTAATAAATGCGACAAAAAAAAAATTCTCTATAACGCCCCATCCACAAAATCAACCCTCGTTATGGTCCAGGCTTTATATCTCGTTTCTTTTTTTTTGTTTACTGTACTCGTTAATATGTCGGGCCCTAACTTCGGTCGTAACTTTGATTGTTAAGCGGCACGGCAATCGAAAATTAAGAAAGCGAGAATGACGTACGTGAGCTCTTGAAATATTTTTAATTTCAGGACAAAGCGCAAGCTTCAAGAATTTCCATTAAGACTCTCGGATTTTTTAGATTAAATTCTCTGATAAATTTCATTGTAGCCTACCTTGGAGCGAATGTTTGAATTTTTGAAGATTTTTAAGAGAATTTTCTAGGAAGTTTCGAGGTTTGGAGTTAGCGAAAATGATAGTCTCGCTAGTCCGAGATGTGTGTCAAGCGTCATATTCCGCTATCCGGAGTCTTCCCTTGACGTCGCGGACGGTTCCGAAATGTCATGGAAATGTTAATGGTGCCACGCTCTCTGAATTCGACCTGCGTTGGTCTACGAGCCTTTGTAATGTGCTTTGTGTAGTCGAGAGGCCTCAGATTCCCGAACATTGAGATATTCCAAATCAGATACAAATGGTAGGACGGATTTGTTCGTGGATGCTATCACGTCCGGGATTCCAAATTGAATGACCAGTTAGCGTGATCGATAGTGTCGGGCTGAGCTCCAGCTGACGGAACGATGGGTCGTCTCCCAATTCGTACGAGGCTTAACACCATCGTTGCTCCACTCTGGTCACGATAATATCCTTGATAGTTCCAAGCATTTGAATTGGTTTCTTTCGACAAAAACATTGATTAGTCAGCAAACGTTGATTCGTCAAAATGCGGTCCAGAAACGTATTTTACCCGCACTGAGAAAAGAAGACGGTTGGATGAACGAAGGTACATTTAAAGAAGTAGTTTCGTTGGTACATCGAAAACGTTTGAATGAATTTTGAATGCCTTTGAGACTTCTCCAGATCACAGCGGAATCCTCCATGGAAACAATCGTAGGATTGTGATCGATACTTTGCCAATATAGCTTCGATGTGCATACATGCAGATCGAGATAACTGTCCATAAATCGCATTGCTATCACTGCGACCGCGATCGTAGCGATAACGATTCGATTGTTCTCGCCAATTATTTCGCATTCACGGAAAAAATTAATCTCCATCAATCATGCGTTCCGCTTTTCACCGATAGGTTAGAGCAACGACCATCGGGGCAAACATAATTAACGAATGGAATAACGTTGTTACATACCGAGCCAACTCGAATCTATTTATGCCTCAGCTCAATCCACCTCCGCTATACCTTTAAATGCAACGATCGGTCGATTTTCTGTTGCTGTAACGACGACGAGCGTGTGCTTCGATGTTCACGTTCGCAGTAAACCAATTTGCATTCATTTGTAACCGGGTAACAGCAATAAATATTCTGTCGTGCAGCGGGACAATCAAGTCGTATAAAGTATCTCGGAAATTCGGTAATTCGAGGACGATTATTCAAAAAGTAACGTGTACGTGTATTTAATTGTTAAACGAGCACCATCAGTGACCGTTGACCGCGAGTTCCCGATTAACTTTCTTTCTCCGAGCCGGAGCTATAAATTTCCCAAAATCCGACACCGCACAGACCCGAGCTGGCGAATCCCGGCAAGACGGATTCTAAATTATTCAACAGTGATTTCAAGATGAGTCTTGTGACGTTTCGTCCGTGATAACAAAAACATTGAGTTTAATTTCAGCAGATTTTTTGTTATTATTATTGAGTATAAAACATAATAGGCCACGCGTATTAAAAAAAAAATAATAAAATAAAAATAAAGTAACAAATAAAAATAAAAAATAATAATAACTTGAAAAAAAAAAAAAAAAAAAAATCCGATCCGGAATGTCTTATTATTATCAGCATCAGTGACAGTCACCAATAATTTTATAGTGTGAAAAATTAGTATTTTTTTTGTTCGGAAATCCAAAGCTCATACGAATTGAAAATTTTTATCGGAAGTTTTTACATCAACAACTGAGATATTGAGGTGGTTCGTTAAGTGGCCGAGGCTCATTTAATCTTCCCTCTAAGTGAACCGACACCCGACTTTACGTAATACCAATGCTTGTTTTCGTCCTCGCAGAATCTTGAATTCGATTACGTTCACGATTTTGTACGTAAGAAAAACGGTCCTGGACGAGGAGCTTGGATCTCACGTTTCCAAGCGCGCGCGCTTATCTCGCGTTCCCGTCGACCTCTCGCTTCGCGTTACCGTACAAGAGACGAACAGCAGGTTGTCTCGGGCTTTATTTCCTCCCTCCGTCTCGCTGGGAAGAGTCAGCACAAAAGTTCCGATTCTATTGGTACGTTTCCAATTCCATCGCGCACGGGGCAAGTGAGAGACTTGGGGAAGAGTAAACCATTCGACGCGAGAGATTTATATATGACCGAGAAAGTTTTCTTTTAAAAAAAATCTTACCTCTTCTAACACTCGTCTTAGCGCAGCTGATGGGACAAATGTTGCAGTGATCGATTAAGTGACTGTGCGATTTATTTTTTCCTTCAACTTAAAATGACACACAAGCGACACCCGGGCGATAATTGAGGCTTCCACTGCCCAAAATTCCCGGGACCGGAAGTGACAACCTCTTCGCTGCTGCAAGTCTTCGGACGGTCCTAAGAAAATCAACGAAAAATGTCTGCTTCCCTTAAGTGCATTTTGCCAGTACGCCAGTTTAATATTCTGCCAATTTAATAATTTTCCGGTTTCACTTGCTCGAAAATTCTACAGAACCCACTTTCATTGTCCAATTTTTTTAGACAACCCTCATCAGACCTCTTCCGGACCCAATCAGTTCTTGATGCGACGCTTCAAAATTTTCTGCTTCACGTTACGTTAGTTTCGTTCACTTCCGATTTTCTGAGCCGAGAGGATGAAACTTGGTTAATGGAAATTCGTTAAGAACCCGGTCTAGCTCACGACGAGAACCAATCGAGAGACAATCGTTTCATTCCAAACATTCCACCCCGTTGAGTCGCGGCATTCGCTCGCTTCATCTGCTCGGTTCTACCGTCCCATCTCTTGTTCCCTCGTCACTTTCATTCCAACAACAACGTCGTCTCGATGGCGTTGCTCGCGTGTCGAAACGATCCCACCGTTTGCCACTCCGTCGGTAAAACAGGACACGTCGCGAAACGCCCGCTACGTCGTCCATTCCGAGGCTGCATCGGGAAGGCGGTTCGGAAGAGGGAGAAGGACGATCGCACGTGATACGCGAGGCAATGCCGCGGGTAAATTGTTATCCGCGGAAGAGCGAAGTCTCGTGCTACGAGGCTTTGGAAACGCGTTTCGCATACGAAAAATACGATACACCGTCCGTGTTTCGCGCTCGGCACACATTCCACGAGCCTCCGAAGTGTCGTCCTTCGAGGAAGCCTCTCGGCCAGCTGGTGCGGCACCTGGACTGGGCCATCCGTATCAAAGTGCTGTAACGGTACCCACACGGCCACGATGATACCTCGGAGAACTTGTTTTATTCAGCACGGAGGAAATTCCGGAGGTCGCCGAGGCAGCGATCGACGTCGCGCCGATATATTTCACGGGATGAAAGTGTAAATACCAATCTTCGCCGCCGTACACTGTCGAATTTATTTGCCGTGTCGGACACTCCGATATAGGTTCGCGTCGAACCAAGGACCCTGCAAAGTGGAGTCTGTCGATGATTCGATTGGTCGATTCGATTATCAACCCTTTTCCACATGATGCGTGCGAAAATAAACGAGTGAGACATTTCTGAACGAAGCGGGGACCGAAATCTTGCTCCTCTATAATCGACTTTTACGATCTTCATGATATTACGGAGAAGAAAGTTACATGAATTATTTGCCTCGAGAAATTTTGTCTTCGGGAGTTTTTGGATCGTGAAAAGTTTTTTCGAAAAAACAAAAATACCAAAAATAATGTCTACGAATAGATACATGAAAATTGCAGGGAGCTTGGAATTTTAGCTTCGGGTTGTCGAAGGATCGTCGATCCACATTCGAGCGATCTTTCGGAGCGGAGGGAAAACAGGTTGATTGTGACAAATCGTCAGTAGTGAGATCCGTCTAGTGGAAACGAACGGACGATCATGTGGATCATGTATAATGGCGACTCCTTGCCCCTTCCCCCTCCCATCACGCTGAGACAGCTGAGATTCATTTATTTCCATTATTCGTTGGGATAAACGTCAATTCGTCTTTCTGACCTGACGGCAGCTCGATGTGTGTACATATATATATATATGCCCCAGGATTAATTAAAGGTATTTTTTTTCTGAATTTGTGTGAATCACTGCATGGCTCAAATTGCCCGCAACAAGATTCAACGGAAATAAACTTTGCGCTAAAATAATCACGGCTTACTTTCGAGGCTGGTATCTTGGTCGTTCAAAAAAAAAAAAAAAAAAGGAACAGGTAGACGTGTGTGGCGTGCGCAAATATTTTTATCGTTGACGCTGTCGGGGCGTTCGCGGGCCCGGATAATTCGGAATACTTCACGTGCTCCGCGTGAATGTAGGATAAAAAGAGCAACGTGCGAGAAATACACAACAAGAGTCTTGATCAGGTTTGAAAGGGGGGTGGAGGTCGGTGGTGGGTAAAAAAAGTGACAAAAATTTCGCGAGATTTCGGGTCACGAGGTCGAGAGAGTGACGACGAGGCGAACATGTGTGCCGGCCGAGTGTAATCCGACGTAAACGTACTAAATGTTGACGAACCGGGCGTGGAAAGTATAAAAATTTGAGTGATCTCTTTCCACCAAAATTCGAGCCGGAGAAACTGATGGGAAAATCTTGAACACGAATGGTCGGATTAGAAAAATTAGTAAATAAAAATCGAATAAAAATTAAAAATCTCTGATCGGAGTCGGACAAGCGGGTGTTGGTTAACAGCGAGGCTCGGGAGGGAAGGAACGATCCTCGTACCTTGCTCGCGAGAGGCCGAGAGCAGATAGAGAGCCCACCCGCAGCTTTTCGGCCCGGGACATTTGGCAGAAAACCAACGGGTTTGGACTGTCAACGAGTGTGCCAAGTGAACGCACCTAAATTATCGTTACGTCACGAGGCCGGGAGGGCGGCCGAGGGCAAAATCTAGTTTTCACGTTGCCAAGAGATTACATACACGGCGGTAAAAAAAAAAAAGAAAATCACACACAGAGAGAAAAAAAGGCGGAACGTGTAACCGGAAAGCGGTGCGAATAGAGGTGGTATTGACAAAAAAAAAAAAGAAGCGGAACAGATGAAAAAAGGTCGAGATAGCGAAAGGGAAGTTGGTCGTTCAGGCTTTACCTATGCATGTAGTTGAGGCTGGGCCGACGAATAAAAAATGATATTAAAAAAAAATGTAACGCAGAGACGAGGCAGAGTGATGGAGCTGGGCGGTTTATGTTACCGGTCGGAGAATTTATTGGATCACCGGTTTAGTTTTCTGGAGCAGCCCTGACGGTTTACGCCGTGGTTCGGTGAGTCCGTCCGCGAAAGCCGATATAGATGAACCGTTACCATCCAACGTCACGTCCAACTTTTACCGCCTCGACGATGATCTAATCGCGAAAGAGAAGCCGATCGAAAGTTTGTACAATTCGTTGCCGCTTTATTCGAGGGTAATGGTGTCTTTGGGACTTTGAAGTCAATTCAAAGGTGTGAATTTTAATCGAATCGAAAATAAAAGAGCCAATTTCCGCACTCGTCTGTGAACCGGAACTCGTACGAGCGCTGACGCAAGACGAATCAGTGCGCGACGTCGATTCTAAGCCGCTGTAACTACGCTCCGAATGTAAAACTACCGTCGACAAATTTATGTAACGAACGTTTCCACCCCCTTTGCCCTTGCTGCTCTATAACTCGCAGGACATACCGGGACAACATGGATAGAAATGCGACCTCGTCGTACCGACGGATATTTAAGGAAACAGCACGGCACAGAAACTCGCCTCTGCTCTTGCAGCAAACTGGACACTCGCAAGACTTATCGTAACGTCGTTTCACGCTGCGTCAAAATGTCCCACGTGGAAATATAACATCGACTGTGCAAATGCACGATGCTATCCGTCGTTTCGCCACGACTCATGGTTTCTCGCTCCGCGGAGTTTCCGCGTTAGAGTCCAACCAGAAGCTCGTTCGTTCGCTCCAGCCGGAGGCATTTATCAAGAGACCTGACTCAGCCTTCTGACGCGAATATGCGTTTTAGAACAGTGTCAGACACTAAATTAATGCACAAAGGGAAGTCACCAACAGCGACACGCTTCGAAACGCAGAGAAATCCGGTGAAACACGCCCCGGTGACTGTGAAAATTAAGTATTTAACCAATTCGAGTTTCGTGGCTGATCAATAATTCGCGACCTTTTCACCCAAGACCGCGAACAGGCGGGGCCATCGATGAGTTCGAATAAAAACCCACGACTAAATTATAGTTCGATCGATAATAGCCAAGTTAATGATACACATATTTAACGCCCGCGTCCGAGAGTCGGGCAAGACATTTGCATAATTATAAATTATCGGTGCGCTATTCGTGTCGCGCGATACTTGGGCCTTAGGCGCGTACATTTTTATCGGATTTTATTCAGTATGAGAGAGGAGAATATTTCTGTCCGAATTTTTGCAACTTTGTCAAAGCCACAAATAGGCCACTGATTATTCCACTTTCAACTGTATATATTATTTAAATACTGAAATGATATTGAAATTCGCGATGCGCAAAAATAGTGAATTGAGCGAATTAAATACCAGTTGAGAAAATTAATAGTGCGTTGGCACGTTTCATTATTTTTTGTCGATCGGCCCAATCGATTGACGATGTTTTTATTATTTATTCGATATGGAAACAGAATGGAGTAGAATATAATACTGTAGAATAGAAATGAGAACGTATCAATGGCAATGGGGAAAGACATACAAGTATTGATGCGTTGAAATGATAATTTTTTTTCGTGTTGGGGTGTAAGTTTAGGCGCGAGTTAATACGAGGGAACAGTTCATCGACAACGAGCTCATATCGCGGATACGTTCGATATATAATTTGAACCGTCGAGGCATTGAAGCTTCTTCGGTTTTGGACGCCACAGGAAATTGCATGAGCTTGTTCCTGCTGCAGTCTGAAACGGGCGACGCTCGACGATCGAGCCCAGTGAAAATTGTTTGTATCGACCGACGAATCGCCAAGCGAGCGAATGCACAGAGGGGATAGATGGAAAATATTGAATTAAAATTATTACGGAGATAATCGTGAAGAACCACCTATGTGTATACAGATTGAAGTAGATGCGATAGCGAAGCGAAGCGGCGACCCCAATCGCAGTGAGCCGTTTTAAAGTTTCATTTCTCGATATCACGCAAACCCGACAAGAATCTTACATTTCTTTATTATTCCGAACAGATGATTTTTCGTGGAACGAGTATTGAGCACATTGATTAGGTAACACCCATCTACAACTGTAGCCTTTTCCGTGAAAAAAAAAACATGTTATAAAATTATTCGCTTGGAAGAGACTGTTCAATGTCATTATTTCCGGTCAAAAAATTTCAGCTACCACAGAGTGTTAAAGAAAAAAAAAAAAAAAAAAAATTCATTTATCTAAATCGTTGACTTACCTCTCGAAACGACGTGATGCAGATAACACATTGCTTCCGGTTAAAAAAAAAAAAAATTTCCACAAAAAATTATGTCGCAACGAAAAAACGTCACTACTGGATTGACAGTTTCATTTTTTTTACATGAAGTCACGTCATACCGCAGATCGGTATATTTCACAGATATCGAATACGATTAAAGGTTCATTTTATACCCGTAATCGTTGTGTTCGATGCAGAAAATCGGTTTTGGGTCCGCATTCTCATTATCAAGGAAATGATATATTGAGGTGCCGTGACGATTTAACGGAGCGGCATTCTCAACATACACGTCCATATTTGTATCCGTGGACTTGGTAACAGGAGCAGATTTGCCGGGGAATGAGGGAAAAAACTAAAATCGTTTCCAAGGTAAGGCGGTGCGCATCGTCACGTGACACGTCCGTTCTCCGCGCTTAGGAATGATTGGGTTCTTTCGTTCGCCACGGATACGTCAGGAATTCTTAGGCCCCTTGTTAGCACTTTCCACGGTTTCTCGGGGCATGCGGACTCCTCAGAACAGGCGCGAAAAAAGAGTAAAACCACCGAGGACCAACAGCGCGCTGAGCCACATACTTTCTTAATGACCACAAATGATGGCTACATCATTCGGACCCTGTTATTGGCGCGTCCTGTGGTAGCAGCGTAATAGCCGGTCTGTAGTCGTGGACAAATTTCATCGTACGGCTGCAATCGATGTCGGTTCTCGGGCAAATATGGCCTCGAATTACCAACAGCGAGAATCTACCATAGGGAAAACATTTGCTTCATCCAATTAAATTTGTTTGCATCCAATTTCACCTACGATATTAACAAAACTAACGACAACGATACTACCGATATCATCCGAATACCGGTCTATTGAAACGTTCGGTAGACCGGTATTGAAATACGTATTCGAATAAATATCACATTTATTTAAATAAAATTACAAATCGGTCCTCATTTTTTTTTACAAAAAAAAATGTCAGTCACATATCACTTGCTACTTGGATTGTCGCATCTCGTTATATTCCTCTAGCGTGAAGTTCCTGTACAAAAACTAATAAAATCATCCGAGTACCAAGCAGCAGAGACAAGTCAACGAGTGCTCCAAGAGAAAAGAGGCGGTGCAAAGAAAACGTTAAAATCTACGCATAAAAAAAAAAAAAAAAACCCTCGACATGATCGCATGAAACGAGAAATTGTTTCGGTTCGTGTGCGGCAATTTTTTGTCGGTGCATCGCGAAAAAATATACGGAAAACAGTAGCAAAAGCTTCCACGAGTATCACTATTATATCGTTATGCTAATTTCTCGAGGGTCTCCACGGAACCCCCTCCGCCCCTTCAACCGCCCGTCCGAACCGCCCTTCCAGACCTATGTTGCAAGCTTCCTTTCGTGACTTAGCTTTGCACAGGGTCGACTCTGCGAGATCGTGGTGTTATACAGTACAGCACGGGGGTGCTCGAGGTACCGCGCCTTGGTAAGCTCGCCTCCAGGTCAGGGTGAATCATGTGACGTCATAACGGGGTGTGGTGATTTACGCGAAAGCTTCATTGGTAGCGTACTGGCGTACGTGTGCGTCCAGCGCCACCGCACGATCTTCGCAAAGCGTGCAATAGTTACGTATATCAGAGCGGAGGCGTTTATCAAAGGGTTGAAATAAGCTGGCGAGAAGTCCAGGGACGCCTGCTGATGCTGCTTCCGGTTTGTCCGCGTTACAGACTTCCAGACGTCGCGGCGCTGTACCGACGTTAATTTGTTTGCCAACCGGCAGGCTATTAGCAGATCGTTCGAACTCCAGTCCCACGTCCTTCCCGACCGCCCGCTCGTCTGGCAAAGTGTGTTTATTCGCTAGTCAACAGAACCGGGAACTCATCGGTACTCCAATTCCAAAGAGCTGCTGTCCGATCGCGAGCATAACTCTTCGGGTCCACAAGAAAATTGGCGGGAACATTCGAACAGCATGGGGGTCGAAAGAATTAAAAAATTGAAAGAAAAATATAGAGTGCGATGTTTGTATGAAGCTTACGTCGGAGAGCTCTCCAGCAAACATTTATCTGTGGACTCTCGTTTGAATCGCGGAAAAGAGCTTTCCAAAGTTTTCAGGGATTGCAATAAAAAATATGTGTACTCGATTGTGGACCAAATTTACTTCGATTGAATGTAATCTTTAATGAGTGATTATTATTTGCGCGATGATATCAGGAAAGAAGATCTGACAAGCCCTGAGTCTTCGATGGTCGTTAAAGTAATATTTCTGAATTTTCAGAAATATGAGTTTTCTTGTAATATGTATTTATCACCAGAAGAGAAAAGACCTGCCTGGTGGGACTTTCATAAAAATTTACGACCATTTTTTTCCACATTGCCGAGAACTTTATGAAAGCGAAGTTGAGAATAATTTAAGAAATAAACCCCGGAAATACACCACTGCTCTACGCAGCGAATATAACTATAATTCTCCGGGCACCGGACAATTTTCATTTTTTCTTTCACGCCTCGAATTAAACGCCACTCAGGGCGCACAAAATGTAATAGCCGAAGCGGTGAGGCGATGGACACGGAGTAAGGGCGACATTGAGAGGGTGAAAGCACGAAACTCATTTACTCTTTTATTACACGCCATCATCCTCGGCAACGAAATACGCCATGGCCAGAGATGCGATCTTCGGTTTCCATTCGGTTACTTTTTTTTTTGTCTGGTTTCAACTACGAATCACGTGCCAATGGGGAGGGATTCGACAAATCGATTGTTCTTGAAGCTCGAAGGCGTCGGACGAGCTCGAAGCTCTCGATGGCGTCTCCGGTGGCCGGACTGTGACCATTACCATTCGCGAGTGGTGTCCAACTGCGGCTGGGGATTCGCGAACGATCGTGAGAGATAAGGGACGGCAGAGAGTTTTGGTACCGTCGAGGTTTTCGAGGGGAAGCCGAGGGGGCGACCATCACGTACACGAGTCGGCTGTGGCCGAAACCGCCACAAGCCCTGATCCAATTCGAAAGCTGTCCGACGTAAGCGTATCCAGCGGTATCCACTGTAAACGAATTGAGCCGTTGGCGGGCCAGCTCGTGCATGAGGGAACGACAGCGATCGAAGAAGTTCACAAGTCGCAGCCGACCGAGTGTACCTTGTGTGCTGCCCGAGGTTTACTCTCGTGAGTAAACAATTTGAAATCGGTAAGGAATAAGAACTATCGAATGCTGCGACTCTGTCTGGTCTTCGATGCCTCTCGCAGCGCTGTGAGTCGCGATGGCTCACGCACATCTCGGTTGCTCCATCGCTCGCCAAGCTCGCTTGAAATTAAGTTACAGGCTGGAGCTAAAGATGATCACTTGAAAATTCCGAGTTAGGATCAGGATACGGTTACTTCGGGTCATTTTACATCGCGTCGAGCATTGAGAGCGGAAGGTTTTTTCGAATTTAGAAACTGAGAGAAGAGTCTCAAAAAAAAATGACCGATCATCTAAGAAAAATTACCTCGGCATACAATATTGAGGCACTTGGACGCTGCCTATGGCGGAGAGTCTCATTTCAAGAATTTTTTAAACAATATCTACGAATTTTTTTTTTTATAAACACGATGTTTCCTACCATGGGTCGAACCTACCTAGGTTTTTGCTCCTATGTCTTATGGTAATATCTCTCAATTAATATAGTCGTATTCACAAGATCTTTCTTCTACTGTGTATAAAATATATAATTTTCGATGCAATCATTTAATTCTCGAATTTTACGAAGGAAGAAAGATTAAGGGTGAACCTTGGAATCGTAATGCTTCACGACGGATATTTACCTGGCGGTACGAGGTTCGATGTTCGAGGGGAATACCGCCGGGTGGCTGAAGTAATGGAGATTGGAGCTCGTTGCAGGAGTCGCGGCTGCGGTCGAATGTCACGTTCTCCCGAGTCGTGGATTCAAATATTGAAGCCGCGTAGCAAACATTGACTCTCGTCATGCTTCCCCCCTTTTGTTTCATCGATCAATACAAAACTCACGGCTACGTAATGCAAAGACACCGCTCAACAACTCTTCTACAGACTCGTCCGATTACCCGCTTTTACCCCTTTTTGTTTCTAATTCCACAAGGGGAGTCAAAGCAGAGGGTGGTTCTGTAACTTGGGCAAAAACTTTTTTCATCTCGGTCAACCGACCCTCTTCCGTGTCCCGGTGACGGTAACATCATAATATCGACTTAGTTTTTCTCGATTCTCGTGTCGCCTTCCATATCATTCCTGGGCTCCCTTTTCGGCTCGAGCTTTTCCACTGCACCGTATGTAGCTCCTGCTTTTCCTAGCGGAAGCCCGCGCGGTCGATCGATGAACTCGATGGCGCAAACGACCCCCAAAAACCAGCCGCTCTCTTTCACTGAATTGCTCCTAACTTTTACTCTCTCGCGGCATTATTTTTAGCTCGAGGAAATTTTTTTCCCCCGCGAGATTCTCTCACCCTTTTATCCCGCCGCCACTCCGCTCTCCTCATCGCAGCATTCCGCTGTCTGTCGAAAGGGGATGATCGGTGAAAAGTCGAAAAGTTTGACGGTTTTCTGGCATCCCGGGAACGTGGTTCTTCAACGGTTAGTCACGCGATGTAAGCACGTCTTCTCTCGTATTATATGGTAGATTTAAGTGATGTCGGGAAGCCGTGAGGGACGCGGGTTGTTTGCGGTGCATGAGAAAGTCGTTGCAAAACGTCAGGGATTTTTAGTTTGAACCCTCCTGCACGTTACGCACGCGCGGATCGGACGCGGTAACGTGGAGTTTCTATTATGCTTGATGGATAACAAAAACGCTTGGCGACTTTCATCAAAAATTTTCTGCGATTGATTATGTGCAATGGTATGATAATAAAAAAAATAGAAATAATGTATAAATAGTACAGGAGAAAATCCCTATTTAAAATACAGTGTATGCAAAAAAAAGTAATAAAATAAATGATAAAAAATGTGTACATTCACAAAATTAGAATGGTTTTTTTTATTTATTTCGTTCATCGACCAATAATTAATTGCCCTTAATTCTCTATCTTTGAAGACTCAAAAATGCCATTGAAATAAAAAAATTCTAGTTGGAACTTTGAAAAAAATGATCTGTTTACAATTGTGTAGAAAACAAACTGCATAGTTGCAGCTGCATTTGGAGCAGATAAATTTGTCTTCAGGAGAAACGTGTACTTCGTGATCTTCATCGTTTTAATCCGCTCCATTCGGGAGATTTTTTTTCCACCTTCCCACATTATTTTTGGATAAAGCATAGAAAATTCTACTGGAAAAGTTTTCAGCGATGGTGTACGGATGTTAACGAACGATTAGTTTCGAGGTCGAGAGCGGTGAGGCGAGTTATCGATCTTTGTGCCGGTCGCGGAAGGGGTTGGCCGGGCTTTTAGCCGGCATAAAAATTTATTTCGACCCACACGATTCATCGTGAGTGCACGACACACAGTGTGAGGTAGGTCTGTGAATAGCTCGAAGCGATAACGGCAGAGAAAATATATTCGTCTACTCGCTCCGCCACCCCGCTTTTTGGTCTCTTACGAAAAAAAAAAAAAAAAAAAAAAAAAAAAAAATCTCGGCTATACTAGTTCGAGTTACATCGAGGCAGAAAATCGTGAATAAATGCACCTGACCTCAGCCGAGTCCCTCGACGTAATTCTTGAAGATGTACAGTTATCTTTCCGCATTTTCGAGGTGACGAGGTAATTACTTAGTTCCGTCGATAAAATCTTGACTCGTCGATTACGATCACGATTCAACCACAAATTGGAAAAAAATTTCTACGAATTTTTTAATAATAAATAAATAATAAATAAATAATAAAAAAAACAGTGAATAATAATAAATGAGTAGTAAATAATGAAATAAATAACATGTCCAAACAGTTGTCATCGAAACTCCGTTCGCCGCCAACCGTTTCGTGTTTAGTCGTTAGATAAAACAAGGAAACGGAAAAAAGTGTTACAGTGTCATTCGGTTGAAAATTGGACGAGCCAAACTGTGACAAGAAACCGCGCAGCATCGTTATCCCGACGCTTTCGAGTGTACACCGGAGCTCAACGCGTGACACTCGAAAACTTCGCGTCTTCGGCTCAGAGTGCACGGACGAGAACACGTGTGCGTATTTGCGTCGCATGCTACTGCAGTAACAACTTCGTCATTATGAGAGAAAACGCGCTTGTTCACTCGTACTCCAGTTCACAAAAACGAGTAAGGCGAGCTGGCCCGAACATGCATCGCACTTCAATCGCACGCCAAAGAGGGCACGTGTGCTGACATCCAAAGCGCACTCTCGTTAGCCAGGTGCATTACGCTGCTCTAACGACTGTTACGGTTGACGAAAACTCTTCGCCCCTGATTACTCGACTCTTTGCCTCTGTTAATTGCATAATCTCGAGAACATTTCACTCAATTATCCGTCCAAGGAGAACCAAAAAAAAAAAAAGTGGCAAACGGAAGCTCGAGAGTTGCGTACTCAAGGAAATCGCGGAGCACGTTTCTGGAAGAGGATCGTTGAGTGTCGACGGATGCACCACTTTTCGAAGCTCCGATTTTGAGGAAACTCATGGAACAGTCGAGCAGACTTCGCCCTCGCGAAACGTCAAGTTTGCCAATCTTCAAGGCATCGGCTGAGTGCACGATGCTCTTTCATACATTGCTTGAGAGTTTGCAAAATTATGTATTTTTTTTTTTTTTAGAATAGAGAAAACATCTCAGGGGTTCTTTCTAATTAATTTTTTTTCCCTTCTAATGTACACTTTTTGTAAATAAAATGAATCATCAGCCTTTGATGCGAACGAGAACACTCTCCAGTAATTCTCGAGTCTGGGCCGATTCTCAAACGGTTTTTTCGACGAGGAAACATTCTTAAAAAAACTCCGCGACTTCCGCGATAAACCTAGTTAATTGAAAATCGTCGTACTATTTTTTTTTTTTAAACACGAATAAACAGCGGAAACTTTCCTGAATCCCAGTAGGAATTTTCGAGCATCGTCTTTGGATCCGATGAAGTCCCTATCGGTGGTTCCACCGTCTGTATCTTTAATCTGGTAAGTAGTCGTGTTCGCGGCATCTTCACTTCGGACCATTTCACTCCGATGAACGAAACGAAGTGGTCGGACATTCCGACTAAGGTTCTTCGTGCATCTCGCCTGCTCTTGGTGTACCTTTGATCCGTACAATTTTCGCGCTCTCCATTTTACGATCACTCGTTCCTCTAGCAACCCCGTGGTGAGTCGGCCCAATTACGTTTCGCACACCGCTGACGCCAGACTTCAGACGCCTCTTTTTGCTCCCGAGTTCGGCTGTTTCTGGAACGTAGGAATTTCCATCGCGCTCCGCGAATTTTATCCTTTAGCGACGGCCAGCCGGGTTCGCGAGCACGTTAGTTTTCTATCACGCGAGGAGAGCACAGGAAGGTCGGTCAGTCCTCGCCAGCCCCGCGTCAGATAAGGAGGTACGACCACAATAGGCCAGACTTGTCTGACTCGTTTGCACGGGACGATTTTAAGCACTGGTTCAACTTCACCTCCTGTCTCGAGAATTTCTCGCTAGGACTAATCTATCCAATTTATCATTTCTCCGTAACAATGATGAACGATGCTTTGCAAACCGGATATTTTCATGCTACTGCTGATGCGCGGGTCGTGCATGCATCTCGGCGCACGGTTTATTCGCGAACTCACAAGGCGTTCGGAAATTATTAAAACTAAACTTTGCGATATCTCATCGGATACTGCGAATGAATCGCGCACGAGACACGCTATTTTCCGACGAATATTTTCCACGCGGTGGGAGTGAAAAATTTTTCTGGACTGACAATCTTATCGCCGGTGCAGTGAATTTATGGTATCGAGAAAGAGACAAATAATTACTTGAGACCTACCGACTGCGTGGTTAAATATGCTTCAGGCAAATTATTCGACCAGGCGAGTCAATTGCTTCGGTCGACAAATTGCTCGTGCTAAGAAATTATTTGGTTTATCCAATTAATGAATTGATTGGATCGTCAAATTTATTGACCGTGTTATGAAATTTATGATCAGCTCAAGGGATTAATTATTCGGGAACTTTTTTTTTTTCCTCACTGAAATTAATCTGCCGTCGAATATTTGTTTGTTGATGGAGCCAAGGAATTACTCTTTTATCGGTTTTCGGATACAAAGATTGTGGTATGACAGACCCTCTCGAGCAAGGCGGATGGAAGGGAACCTCCGCACCACTGTGTTATCCAGACTCAGGACCATAAGCGACTATAAGACCAGTCTCTTGATGTAGGAGTCGTAAAAGCTCGTCGTATAACCATTCGTTGGATGTAGAAGCGGGTGAAATGGGATCTAACGTGGATTACGATTTGTCTGCAAACGTGTTCCCGATCCGCAGAGGCGCTCTCTACATCCGTGGAACTACTTCCGGCTGGCTTCCTCGCAGTCGGCCTTATATTCAACAACGTGCCGGTTTTCTCGCAAGTTCTCTTTACGAAATCGTGGCTGCCACGCATAATATCGCATGAATCTCGCTATGCGCTGTGAAAACTCGGTCTCACTTTATTTTCGGCCCTACTCCTCGGTTATCCATTGAAATCATGTTCGGTCATTAAAAATTCATTCACAAAAAAATCCCCCATTTTTCAGTGTCCCACGCGCTTTTCCCGAATTAAGCTTCGTCGTTCAGCTCGCGTTTCCTTTGAAATTTTCGCTGTTTTTTTGAATCTTTGCGTGCCGGTTTGAGGGGTCGCGAAAAGCTTAAAACGGAAAGAAAAAAAAAAATCCAGGTCGTCACTTCCGATTTGGAAAATTTCAGACAACTGGATGTGACGTATTTCCGAACGAAAAATGAGATTTTCAAACTGGAAGTGAACGTTTGTTATTTCGCTGTGGAAAGTATCTCGAATGCATTTAGTGACGGAAACGTGCGATTTAAAGAACACTGGAAAGCGGGTAAGCGAACGTGCGTGATACCTCAAATGTGTTTGGAGTGAACACGATGCAGATTCATGGTGATTGTATAATATTGGCAGACCTTGAATACGGATTAAAGTGGTGACTACAATACTGGCCCGATACAGGGGCAGCGATAGAAAAATCTATGAAAAATGCTATTGCTGCGCTTGTACCGGGCCAGTATTGTATCCAGCGAAGCGAACATATCGGCTCTACAGCCGATATGTTTGGACCGACTCAATAGCGGGGTTGGACGAAATAATTTTGTAATCGCACGGATAGGCAAATGTTACGTTGCGAATATTAGCTATTGGTCAAATGCTGTACGAAACATCTTATTAAAACTGAAGGTCTCTCGATTGGGGCAATTTTTATTTATGGTTCCACTTCGACGAGCTTGTGAATAAAAACGATCAAACTAACGTCCAGATCCATGAAATATGAAAGAAACTTTCTTGTCCACCTCTCAACGGAGCTTATGAGCGTGGACGACGTGAAAGTCTCTTTAAAACCGTTTCCTTCGACTCCTCTTGTTATCACGGATTATAACTAATTCAGAATCCGTGAGAGCCAATGAGCGACCACTGGGGACGTTAAATATTTAACGTCAAGGGTAGAGCAGAGGAGCGCTTTTCAATGCAGATAACTAAATAATTCGACGCATCGAAACGAAGAATAGAAAGTACAAAATATTTTCGGAACACGGAAAAGGAAGAAAGTTTCCTGCTAAAGTTTTTGGCTAATTTTCACCTCGCATACATCACACGAATAATTCTTGACACGGCGTCGAATTTCGTGACGCGTCAATGTAGGTGATGAGACAAGGTAAGCAGGAATAAATGTCTGTAGCTACCATAAAAAGAATAATTTAACGAGTTTGGGTGAAACCCAAATTCCAAACTTTCAAATTTCCGCACGAAACCGAATAATCGCCACCGGATGTTATTTTAATTGATTTAATTTTTTAATTAATTAAATAACAGATTAAATTACGAGACAACAAGCGTTTAAAGTCTACATTTCTAGAACAGTTATCATCTCCTCATAAAACAATCGAGCAGTTCAAGCTTAAAAAAAAAAACCAAAATCCCAATAAAAAAGTCGGTCTCCTTTCGCCTCGCTAGATCACCGTATCGTTTCCCACATGCCGCGTCACGTGGAAAGCCTACGACCAAAAGTGATTAATCGTCGGTGCCCACCGATTTGATTGATTCGGTTTTAAGTACCGGGTAATGTGCATTTCAACCCGCCATTTCCGGACAATTATGAACTGCGCACGAAACGTTTAAACTCCCATGAAAAATGCCAAAGTCAGCGCGAAACGATCGCGATCAGTTTCTGATGTCGCGTCGTGAGATCGACGATATCTATTTGGCATTATGTGAGAACGCTTTTAGGACGATGCGCATGGAAAGCGTCGAATGGACCACGAACGTCGGACCGGAGAGGGCGAAAGGCAGGGGTGAGAAAAGCTCGCAAGGTCTATCGGAGCGTGTCGGACTCGAGAGTGCAGTGGGTCCATCCGATTTCACGTACTTTCCGCCCTATGGGACACGATAGCACGCTCGTGTGATCATATACTGTCCGGCGTGGAGCTGGCGGTAAAGCTTTAGGCGTCCTGACGGTGCAGCCGTGGTTATACCTGCGCTTTGGGAGCGTTGGGCGCACGTTGGGAACGGGTGCGCGAGCGCACGGCTCCGAACAGGGCTATCGACTCTCTTCCAACCTGTGCGAGACGCCAAGAGAGAAACCCTGTACAACCATCTCGTCCACGTCAGCCGCGAGGTTCGCCGTTCTGTGACTGCGAGCCCGCTGGCCCGTATCCCCGTTTCACTCTCCGGTTTCCACTTGCTCCCCATGGCCAGTGAGTTAGCAACCGGTATTAGGTATCAGGCTGGCAATCGTCGAGTGTACCGAGTACACTGGCGACCGCGAGGGGGAAAAACGTAACTGCACGTGTGCACATCGAAGCGAAGTGTGTTCTCGCCCCGGCAATTCGTCGGATTGGATGTCCTTGTGTTAAGCGTAGACTCGGAACAGAGCTCGAAAATTGGCCGATTAGAGCCGCGAGTGATGTGGACTGTTGGTCCGCCTGTTTTCCGTGTACTTCGGGAAAAAGGACGGACCTTGGGTGGAATCCTTCGTCGGCATTATTCCGAGCTGTACTGTCGGGAATTTCGACTGAATTTTATCCCCGGTCTATGTAATTTCCAGGATGCAGAAACAGGTGTGCTTAACTGCGCTCGTTCCGATGCCGAACGACGACATTCGGGGAGCGTCAGCCCACTTTGGCGCCCTAGGACCATCGTACCATCGAGCTTCGTCTGCTTTCTATTGAGCTTCACCGTCCTCCAACGGAATTCTTTTACGCGAGAGCATCCAGGCATTCTCTTTACTGAGGGCGAAACATGTTTCCTGTCTGTTGGCCCAGGAACACACTTTGTTTCCCAGGTCTGCTCTTGAGTTGCCTTGTGCTGAACGTGGACCTTCCGGTCGACTCGAGATAAGCCGAGTTCCACCAACTTCGCAGCCTCCGACCGCGATTTCAGGAGTCTAGGGATTCTCTCTGTTTCCGTACGGCAAGATGCACCGAGTACGTCCAAATAATCGCGCAGACTTCAACCGGAGATCCATCGCGGAACTTGGAACGCTTGTCTCACTTCGGCTTGTCCAATGAAAATCATTCTACTGAACTGATCTTCCACGAATTTCCGGCTGCACAGTTTCGAATCCAAACTCAAATCCGTCATGTTCGACTGGGACTTGATGTGAGTTCGGAGTGAGGAAAATAAAACGCACCGATGTCTCATGGTTTGCTTAAGTACGTGACGGCCCGTTTCAATAATAAATTGGCGTGTTACCACGCAAGTTCGATGTCATGAAAAAGTCGCAAAACCACGTTCCAACACTGCGTTCCTGGCTCCCTTACACCCTTGGCTTCCGTAAAATCCTAAAAAAAAGAAAGCGCACACGACCGTTAACCGAGCGGAAAGACGTGTCGGAAGTGATTTTTTCCCACTCGTTCTCTGAGCATTGGTGGTTAAAACATGAGTACTATTTTCTGCAGGACAGGGCGGCTTAAAAAATTGTATGTTCCCACGTAAGTTCGCTGCCATGAAAGAGTCGTAAAAGCTCGGTCCAATGCTGCGATCCTGATTCGCCCTTCGCTTCAGTAAAATCTTGAATAAACTCGCACTCTTCCGACAGCCGAGCGCATGGAAAGAAATGTGTTGGAAGCATTTTTTTTTTTACTCGTTTCGTAAGGATTGGTAGATAAAATATGCGTAATACTTTCTGCAGAGCCGAGCGAGGTTGAACCAACCCGTCTGCTCCATCTGGAAGAAGGTCTTTTTTTTAATTCCCCTTCCGGTGGAAAATTCTTACAAAACGATCCGTTTTGCCCCGTTCATCCCTGCGTAACGATTGTTCGAATTCGCACGTTGGCACACAAAACGTGTCGTTCGTAACGTCACCAGTGAAAAATCCTCTGGATAGCGCACAGTCGTTAAACGTGAGCTGCTACTCTCTTTTCATATCCTCGTCGCTCCTTAACCCCCCCTTCTCATAACCCAGCGTTTTCCACAACGATAAGTGCAAAGTGTGTGCGTGCTCTCCAGCTTCATATGTATCCGAGACTGTATTACAGTGGGACGCAAAGCTTTATACGTATCGGAGATTGTATTGCAGCGGAGCATACAGAGAGGCACCACTTGTGGATTCAATTGTTAAATCGTCGAATCGAGATAAAGGGAATGTGCTCTGGAAACAGATAGAAAAAAAAAAATGAAAATAAAAAAACAAAAAAATTTTCAATTTTGTATCTATTTTCGATCGGTGAAATTGTCGATTACACGTTGCTCCAGCTATTCCTCCCGCCCCGAAAACATTGTCAATAGCTAATAAATAAAAAGCCGGGGAGTGAATTTATAAAGATCGACTCGTTGGGTTGAATTGAAATTGAATCGATCTTGGTAATTTCGAAAACGTATCAATGGGATTACAGCTCGGTCTTGAGCGGAGACGTTTAACGAGTTGCGCGAAAGATATGCATGACATTTATATATGTATATACGTCTATTCTCAACGTGCCGGATAAATTCGGTCAATTAAAATACTCGTTACGGATGCGGCGTTGCTGAAGATCCGGCGAAGGTAGATCGATACGTATTTCGGATTGAAGGCGGGAAATTTTGCTCCCACCGTTGCGCTCGATAGCGCATGCTTTACACGGTAACTAAAAATTGCAAATCCGTTTCGATCCCGAACGGGAAGACCGGGGGGGCTGGTAACGGAAGAGCGACGCAGAATGAAATTTAATTAGTTCGGAAATAGCAAGGGGTATTATCTCGTTCCACTTCGACTCGAACGTTTCGGGAATCGACAATTTTTTAAAGCCTGGAAAATGAGAAAACAGTACATTGGAAAAATATATCGCGATTCGCGGTGGGTTGACGATCCGGAAACTTTTCAATATGGAGAGAACAATGGAAGTCGGCCGCTTCGTTTAAATAGCGTCAAGCGGCACATTGTCGAAAATTTATTCGAGGCCCGAGACCGAGCAATTTCCTGCATTTGCTCGTTATTCATGCGGAACCGACAGACGCACATTGAACGGCTGCTTCCTCCCGTGAAGTATTTAAAGCATTTTTTTTTTTTTTCTTTTTTTTTAGATTAAATAACGTCACGAAAAATTCGAGGAATTTTTTTTTTATATCGAGTGAATATTAAATAAATTCGCTCGATATCATTTCCGGCCGTTTCGATCGCAGTGTACTCGACGTTTGGCGCATGTCGAGAGACGGTCAAAGTAATTATATTTTCAGTGTCGGCTCAAAGGCTCACGGAGAAAATCTAACGAGACTATACATATATGTACACTCATATGTATGTACGTATATGCGGGTGGGATCGATATGCCGAATCCCTCCAGCAGCGAGGTAGAAGCACCCGAACCCTTATCGTCTGCCAACACTGCCGGGAATGTAATACATTATTACGAGTCTCCTCGCTCGGAACCGCTCGCTTCAGGCAGCGCTGCGAGGAAATGTTTAAGCGCTTGAAACTGCCACGGGGAGCTTTTGGCAGAATATTACATCGAGTAAAGTTTTCCGGGTCACATACAGACGGATAATGTTTTCACCAGGTATCGCCTCGGACAGTACGCCTCAAATTTTAGACAAAGTTCGTTAAGAGTAACGATTTTATGAAAAATTAATTCACTACACGTGAAAACCGGGATTATCAATTTTTTTTACGAGATAAAAAATGAAAAAATTAACATTCGGGAAAGTAAATTAAAAAAATTATCCGGTCCACGGCGTGACACTTGAAAATGATCCCAGTTCAGTCTAAACTCCCTTAACATTCAGTAAAAAAAAAAAAAAGAAGTCTGACTTCTTCGATTATGAAATTAGCAGCCGAAAGCCAAGTCCTTTAGAAATGATTTTGATGCTTTAGCAAGATGCAAAAAGATGCTTTAGTGACAAAATAATCTTTTGTCACTATATGGAGCGGTTAATCTCGCTTATCAAATAATTGCTCCCAATTAAAAACTCGCCGAAAGGGTGCAGACTGGCCGTGCTGTAGTGAAAGTGGCTTGAATCATCAGCGGAAGCATGAGCAGCAGAATTTGCAGGAGTCGTGTGCGATTCCCAGGGCAATTCCGAAAGCAATTCCCAGGGAAAATAATAAATGTCGCGGAAGCGGGGGTCGGTAGCGTCGTCTTGAATTGAAAGGCGTTGCCGGCCGGTCGGAAGGCTATTCAACTTCTCTCCCGCTCGTCTCCCGCAATTCCTCACTGCCGTCTCGCTCGATCTCTCGTCACTCGACGTTTCGGATGCACCCCGTAGACGTGAATTTACAATTCTCCGTTATCCTGCACCATTGCCCCATATAGCTATGCTTCGAATGAAAGGAAAAAAAAGCGCGTCCGCCGAGAGAGTCTGAGTACGGAAGTGAGGGATAGGATTCTTTTCTAAAGACATGTTTCGCGAGGGAACTATTTGAGGAGCAAAAAAAAAAAAAATGAAGCCCGCACTGCCTGCCTGGAAAAATCCACTCATATCCAGTCTCGGCCTTACCTTACAGAGTACTCGCACATATATACACACAAATGCATATATGTATATATGTGTTTGTGCATAACGCACAAGAAGCTTTCGCCGCCCGCTAAATTAAACATTCACAAGCAAATTCTTCTCACTTGTAATTTTTTAAAATTCATACGCGGAGCTAAATGTCTACGTAAAATTTTTCACCGCGTGCCGGCAGCGATGAAAAAAAAATGTCTCTTCCAGTCGGACGATTCGAGGTCGAGCTGGTAACAATAATGGAACGTGCCAGTGAAGATGTAACGACGAAAAAAAAAAAAACACACACACACAAAAAAGAGCAACAACGGAATAATCGGGATCGCGTTGGTGAAGACTATCTCGTCCACTATGTATATATACATATATATATTTTTTTCTTCACGAGTTGTCAAGCCGGTGGCGTAGCGTAACACGCTTAAGAGAGCGAGAGCGACGATGGTGGTGAGCAACAGGTAAAAGTAATTTGCTAAGAATCGCATGCCCGCAATTATTTGTTCTCGCGTTTCGACTTGGCTTCGGGCGCGAACGAGGTACACCGAGACGACTCTCGTTCTCCGACCTTTCCGAGGCAAAAAGTTGACTGCCATTCGTGTTCGGTATTCGAGACAGAATGTGAGCCAACGAGCCGAATACCAGGCCAGAGATGGTTCGAGTGCAAGAGTAGAAAAAAAAAAGGTAGAAAAACCTAAAACTAATTTTTTTTTTAGAACGAGTCGCACGCTTAGTTTTTCACGCGAATTCCAATCGAAGGTGGGTGCGCGGGTGTTTTCACGTGTCCGTGAATAACTGCACTTTATCTACCGATTATTACATACGAGTTGGTCGAGCCGCACTCACGCGGCAGAGGATGATGCACTCGCGTTGCAGTCGCGATAACTCCCGGAGAATCTCGCTGGAGATTGTGAGTTACCGGTAACTAACACGAATGTCACACGAGGGGCGACGGTCGGAGAGCGGAGAAACATGTAACGAAAGGGGAGTTAACATATAATATATAGATCGGGCGGCGAGCGCGGACGGGTAACACGCGCGAGTTACGCGATTGATGCACTCTCCAGACTCGCGCGAGCATGCGCCGGAGAGTCCGTTACAATAGTACATAGGTGTGTTATATCGGACACGCATGTGCACGATAAAACATGTGTGTATCGAAGCATGGACAGGAGTAACGGACGGGCGCGACGAGAGTGAGAAACTAACAGGAGCGTGTACAAATTATGCGTGTGAAAAACGGAAATGTGACATGACGTTGGCCGATGCAAATGCCAGCGTGCGATGCGATGATAAATCCGGCTGGATGGACGATGTTACGCGTATTCGCCAGAATTATGCGTATGCATATCGAGGAGGTTCTCGTGAGGGTAGCTGAAATCGACGAAGAATTTTTCACATCTTTTTATTTTCTCAGAGGTGTAACTTTTGGAGTTTAATGCCTCAAGTAGGGTAAATAAATAGGGGATAAATTTATAAGGAAATATCGACAATCCGCGATTTTAATAACTATTTTTAACGATTTTCGAGATATTGTATGACGGACAATTTTTTTTTTTTTTCTAAGAAATAAAACATTCGTTTGATCATGGCTAATTAATTTCGAGCGAAATGCAAGACGGAAATGTGACGTGACGCTGGCTGATGAAAATGCCAGCATGCGACGGTGAATACGAGTCGGCGCACTATATGACGTGTACGGCTGAATTATGCATATGCATTTCGAGGAGATACGTCTGAGCACAGCAAAAATATACACGTATTTTATTGCGTTCTCTTTCGCAGACAGACATAATTTTTGGGGTTTCGTGCCTCGAAGTTGGGCCAATGAGTATTGGATAAATTTGCAATTAAATGTCCCGAAATTGCGACGCTAATTACTATCTTCAACTATATTCAAAGGATAGTTGGCTCTGGAACAACATTAATTTAAGAAGTAAAATATTCGTTTGATCGGAGCGAATCGATTTTAAGTGAAATTAAATTTGTTTGTCTTATCCATGTAAACGTTTGCTTCAATCAAATAAACTTTATGCTAGGTGGACCTCTTTGACAAAATATATTCGAATATATAAATATTTGAATGCTATAAATAATTACCTTATGGTGGATATGCGATATGTTGTTCGGAATGCTGGATAATACAGCTCAGTCTTCTGTGCGAATAATGCAGCTTCGTGATCGGTGTAAATGCGGCGTTGATTAACGATGATAAAATATTTCTTCCTACGTAACAAGATGGCACGTCGATGATGCTGATCACCCTGATAATCTCGTGCAACATCATCGCAAACGCCTTTTGTTTTCGAATGCGCGACAACCACCAACGATTTAACCTCGTATCGCGGTCACGCTCCGTTAATTCCCTTGTTATTTTAATAAAACATTTTTTTTTCTCGAATTATCATGGTTATTATTATGCTCCATCGTGCGCAGCTCGGGTTGCAATACTAGGCGTCGAACGTACAATGCCCACAGTTTCACAGCGATTCATTCGATTCTATTCATTACGTGTGCGACACATCACGCTCCCTTTCGCATTGTCGCGCATGAATGAAAACAAGCTCGGTCGGCTCGTTCGCGACGGAACATTCAGGAAAATTATCACTCCTCCATTCTCCCTTCATTAACCCTTATGTACGCTTATTTATTCATTTTTATATTATTCGATGCTCTTTTTTTTTGTTAATTACCTTCTTCCGCATTAAGATCTTGTTGGTTTGAATTTTCTCGATAGCAAAATATCGGTGAATTTACAGTATTCCCGTCGACAGTTCGCACACACGATCGTCCGGTGTTCGGATAGTCCAAGAATTCGATACTCTTTCGGAGGAGCGACATCCGTTTATCCAGCGCTGTCCGATCGAGACTGACCGTAACTACTGAACGGAGCGCGTACCAGTAGTCACGATCTACGCTGTACACTGGCCCACTTCATAATATTCGCCGATTGGGTATTTACGCACGGAGCAGGTTGGTTATACGTATCCTCGGCATAGTAGTCGTAGTAGTAGTGGAAGGAGTAACAGGGGTAGCGGTGGCCGCCGGTCGTAAGTAGTAAAAGCCTGTCACGATCCGGCGCGCGACACTCGCGCTCAACGGCGTCTGCCTATACAGTTATGTAGTAGTACCAGAAGCAAGCGGTAGTAGTAGTAACTCCCACGTTACGATACCGCATATATATCACGGTGACCCTGCTCCCTCGACCCACCGGCTCTCCTTGGCCAACCCCGCAGTTTTCCTTGGCTCTATCCTAGCCTCCCTTGCTAGACGGTCTCAGTCTGCCGTACCGAAAACCGTGCTCGGTCGAGCTCACGAAAACCCGACCATCTCACTGATATGCAACCGAGCGTCCGACCATCTCTCACGGAGCTTCTCGTCCTACCTCAGCCTCGACTCACAACCTCGTCACTGCTAACTCAAAAAAAAAAAATGTAATCCGGCAAAGAATGGAAAACGAGAGGAAACAAAAAATTCGTAGAAAATATCATTCGATTGGTTTTTACTCGTAAAGCGAAGTTCTTCCGTCAATGAAATACATGTCCCGAGGACGCACCGAACGCGCGACGGGTCTGTGGCAATAAAACGAAAGTGGTCACGTTTCCCGGCGGGAGGGAAAAGTCTCACTGTCTCTCGCCCTCTCCTCTCTTTATCTTTCGCACAAACGTTAGAGTCTCGTCGACACAACGGGGCAGCGATAACGACAATGTCTCTTCGTTAACGATAATGATAACGATCCGCGTGACTCTGGCATACGTGAGTCGATGTGCGCGAGAAGGATTCGTGCTTTACGCGTCGCGCTGCAGAGGAATCTCCTCGTATGTTTACGTCCCACCATGATGGTCACTGGTGGTGGTGGTGCTGGTGCTGCTGCTGCTGCTGCTGCTGCTGATATCTTGGATACGCGTCGCTTCGATTCATCCCCTTTATCATCGTGGACTCGGGGCTTCGTCTCGCATTGTCTCGATGCGAGGTCGTTCCCGATGCCCTCAAATTCCTCACCGGCGACGACTTCATCCTTGTCCGTCACACCGACGATCTTCCCTGTCAACTGTTCCACCGAGTCCTCGCGTTTCTCGCACGTTTTTTCTCTTGTTTCTTTTCTTCGAGTATTTTTCTTTTTTTTTTTTTTGTGTCTTCTTGTCCTTCGTTCTGTGTCTCTTCGTTTGTTTTGTCCACGCACCGGAGCCTCGTTTTCCAACTGTCCGTCCGTCAGGCACAGCGGTGGGGTGAGAACCTCCGTCTCGCGGTTCGTGTCCACACGCTATCACACACAGGGGCGACTAACCGAGGTGGAGGCGGATTGTGGGGGGGTAGTTCGACGACGACCGGAGAGGGGCGGAGGGGTCTGTGTCAGCAGCAGTAACCTCCTGCCGCTACTACTACCGGGGGGAGGGGGACGAGAGAGCGGCTTGGCTTCACTCTCGCAAACGTGCGAGAACACGGTGCGCCGCGGCCTGACGCTACCCTCCGACTACCCTTAGGTCGAGGGTGGAACTAGCGCCACGCCCTCCGAGCAGGTGGCAGCACTGGACGCGGGCGCCTCTCCGGACGAAAACTGGCGTAACGTTATAGCTAGTGAACGATTACGCGGGGAGGGGGGTGCGGCGAGGAGGGTGCGCGAGAAGCGAAATTTCTCAAGGTATTCCGAGCAAAGTCCACGGGACGCATGGGATTCGTTATCGGGAGCGGGAGGGGAGTTTATATTTTAACGAATAAATTGCCGGCTCAAGGGGATGATTTGTAGAGCGAGAAACACGGCGTTCGAGACAGACGAGCAGGTGTTGTTGAATAACTTTGGATTAATTCGATTCTGAGAAAATGCATTTTCTCGAAGGATGGAGTCTTGCGAATGAACTTTGAAACGGAGGGGATCGGCTAAATATATTGGAAGGTCCATTTTCAAGATAGACTTATCATTTTGCGGTTGACTAAGTGATTAATGGGATAAGGCAAGTAATTAATGAATTATGCATTTTTTTTTATTACATACGTTCAATCGGGGGATTTTTCTCAGGGTCGCGATTGATTCCGCAAGTTTCGGCACGAGAGCCAATAATTTACTGCAGATTGTTACTGAAGTTCCGTTTCAATCGGATTTTTTTTTTTTTTTTTAAGACTTGGAAACAAAAGCGTAAATAGAATCTATGCTGTAATTATTTGAAGTAGAGTTTGCGATGAATTTCGAATTTTTGGCCACTGAGACGAAGGATAACAAACAGTCGCGAGAAGTTCGATGGGCGACAAGATTCTGAGTGTTTCCTGAAAGCATTGTCAGGCAAGCCGGCATGCGATGCGCGACTTTCACAGAGTAACTTGACAGCGAGACTCTCGGCGTTAGTCTGGCGCTACATTTATTGGCAAGAGTCATACGGATGTCCCGCCCAGCTTGCCGAGAGTTTGCCGACTGGGCAAGTACGAGTTTGGTTGTGCAAACTGGCGAGATTGACTTTTCCACCCGGTCAAGTCGTCTCTACAATCGTTATATACAGTCCCTTCCCTCAATCTCTCGTTTAGTGGCAGTACCGCGTGTAGATATAGATATATATTAATATATCTCTATATATATATCTATATATCTATATATATAGATATATTAATATATCTTGCCCGGGGATGTGCACCCTCCGGTAGATTAAGCGAGCGCAGCCCGAGTCTTCTTCGATAAAGTACTCAAAATTATTCGTTTTCCGAGCCCCGAAGGCCTCCGAGTTGACTAATCCCCGCTCTCGGGGTGGCTTTGAGCCCTTTCACTCCCTATGAGGCTACGTTTCTCCCGCAGCTAATCCACAGGATTGTCCGAACCCGGAACTGTAAAAATATCCCGCATCGGATTTACCCGAATGTTAAATACCGATCTCGGTGTTTGCATCGTTGCTGCTACATCGACAAAAAAACGACATAGATTTCGAGCGAATTCGTCTCAGTTCCTCGCAGAGCAGACGATGAAAAACAAAAAAAAATTCGGTAAAAAAGTAGTCTCGTCGACGATAAAATAATTCAAGTAAATAGGTGAAAAAAAAAAAAACGTTCACCAAATCCGCCGTTAGCTTACGGAAAGCGGATACATAAAGCGACTTTCCACATTTAGTCCTCCCCGCCGGCAGAGACGAAGCGTTTGTTTTTTTTTTTTGTTCTCTCTTTAAATTACCGATTGACAAATTATCTTCCGATGAAGCGATGTAGTTAACGGCTTGCGTGTTGCTTCAGCTTCGTCATCGTCCAAGCCGCGGTACGAAAATACGTCGGTACGTCCGTTCGGCAGTTCGACCAGGTCGATTCTGATAGACGCGTACGTCCATCCACCTACGTTCCGATGCCACAGTCGGACGCTATAAAGACGTCGCGACGTCTTTCTTCTGCCACTGCTCGTTGGCAGCTGTTAAGTAATTGATTCCGCAAATCGATAGCAATGACCGTGCATCGTGGACACGCGGAGGGATTCTCTCGGCCTCTCCTCCCCGTTCGCCCGTTCTCTCCTTCCCTCCCGCGCCTCCGTAAGCCCTGTCTGGTCGTTACACCGCTATCAACCCCCTGACCAGTATACCCTCGTGTTTCCTCTTCGTCCGAACCACCCCTTTGGCTGATACCCTTCGTCGCTACTGCCTGATCAATTATCGCTAATGCCAACGGTACGTCGACAGACGTCGAGACATTTCCGTCACTCCGCACATTCGTTTTCATTTATTCATTTTATACACTGTTCTCTTTCACCCAGCCAGCCCTTGAGTCTATCGCCCTTATTGTCTCTTCACTTATAATGGCGACCTTTGGGCTTTATAAATAGATAGATAGAAGATCGGCTCGCGTGCGCGGGTTCGTTCGACAATGCTCGGACACCAGACGTGCGTGACTCTTCAGACCTCTGTATGTTTCTGTACGAATGTGTACACAGACACATGCTTATGTGTAATGTAAAAAAAAAAACGTCTTATTCATTTGTCTTCCAATCATCGTTCCCGAAATTCGAGGTCGAGCTTTTCAACCTACCGTTGTGTTGTCGCAGCGACTGATCGAGACACTTGGATCCGAAGCAATAATGTAGACACAAATAATGGCATTTTTGTTCGTGGCTGGAATTGCTCAAGGGTGGAGGGAGAGGGGAGGAAAAAATTAATTGAGTCACGTTACGTTCGATAACGATATTGCCTATGGTGTCGTGTAACGCGTTCGTTTTAGCATGAAAATAAGGCGAAAAAAATTAAATGCACTTGAGTTACTTCGCGCTGTGCGAGTAAGCAAAATGAAACGAGTCAAGGCAATCTCGTGTGGTGTCGAAGTTCGTTAATAGAATGGCTCCAGGTTCGGCGATACACTCTTCGGTTCCCATGCGTGGGATACGCGGAGCATTAATATTGTTAATTATTACGGGGTTTATGAATAATGTTATTCTGACAATCGTCAATTCACATTTCCAAGGAGACGTTGAATTTGAAATTCAAAATCGCCGGCGTAAGAATGTGAAGGTTGCTTTGAATGAGATCTATTTTAAATTTTATAAATAGAAGTATGAATCTTACATGCAGGGGAAAACGGGTAGCGGTTATGGTGCATAAAAAGTTTTCACCCGTATCTCTTATTCTCGGAGGTGAATCCCACTTCGGTGGAGGGAATAAGTATCCTCCATTCGTTCGCAGTCTGGCAATTCAATCTTTATTGGAGTTTTTTTTCCCGTACGAAATCAGTTCCAATTGATAACTCATATTTTGAAACCGGAAGTGACGTAACAATAAAATTATTTATGTTTTTTTTATTTATGTATCACGTGTCCCTTGAATGTCTCATTTTTTTCCATCGGAAGTAACGTCACATCTGGAATATGTCATTTCCGTTTTGAAAAAATGACTTTTTCATTTTTTTGATAATTCGAAATTTAAAGATGATAGGTAATGCAAAAATCAATGATGCTTGTTCCCGATAAAATGTACGCTGGGAGACAACGACCATTGACCTATCGGAATCCATTACCGTGTATTATTGGAAAATAGGTGCACTTCGACTCTCGACTAAATCCGATTTATTATTGCATTTAAATTTTTGGTTCTCGTGTCGGTTCCGCCGGATCGTAGATTAGGGTCGTAGATTTTCCGTGAATGAGTTTCCCGTCCGGCGTCGAGGAATCAGAAAATCGAACTGAGAGGCCGGCAGATGGAAAATTAAATTGCGCTAGGGGAATAACGGGGTCGGGGTTTAATGCCGTTGGAGGAAACCACGTTGGCCATACCACTGGGATGGTAGCACTCGTTCCCGATTACACTTGCAGATGTGCTCTTCGACCTTCGGTTTCCGGCGTCGGATCAATCTTCCTCTTACGGCACCGGACCTCGCTACTTTCAGACCATCCAGTTGGAGAGCCTCGGTTTCGGAGCTATTCGCGATATACACTCGATTAACCACTGTGTATGAACTGCAGTCGAAGCTCCCGAAGGGAAGGCTGTGAGATGCCCAAAGCCAATAAAGGAACACGTTCAGCAGCAAACAACCCTTAACGACTCCGCAGCCATTGCGAAGATAGGCGGCTGATACGCTTCGCAGGAAGACCACGTGGCAACTTCGAACAAGTGGGAAACGGAAAGAGATACGGTTGCATGGATCGAGTGGAGAGATAACAATTCGAACGTTAATTGCCTCGTTATAAATTTGGCCGAGTATGGCGATCAATCAAGCCGAAGTCCGATTTAGATCATCGTGGGGCGTTCGCCCGAATCCTTCGGTTCTGGTATCTACGACAGAACTGAAAATTCTCTTTCTCGCTCCTGTATCGCAAACGATATTCTTGCGCACGGTCGTAAGTTCATCCATCGGGTCAGCACAACCGCTGAAGCAGGGTGAGAGAAAACTTGATATGCGAGCGAGCCTGACGTCGCTTTGATAATCAGGTCACGATTTCAACCGCGGAATAAAGCGATCTTCCTAATGGCCGGTGAGGGCCACAAAGCTACCAGCACCCATGTGCGCCGCCGAAAGATTCACCCGGCGCGATAAGACTTTCCATAAATAACGAGAACCCACGCCAGCCAACACCGGGCCGCGCGCGTCGTCTTCTCTCCAGCTCTCGGTAAGAGTTATTCGTCGAAGAGAACCGTTACCATCGTGAAAGTTATTTTTTTTTTTTTACTTCACCTTTCTTTTCTCCATCCCTTGTGTGCTGATTCTATCCCCTGTGTTCTCGGCTCTCTATGGAGCATAAAAGAAACGAGCGTTCCGGCAAAAAATGTTCGTAAAAAATCTTCATAGGTCAAACGAAGTTGTAAAGGACAACCTTGACCATTTTTTTTGTAACCGATTCTCGTAAAGATATATAAAATAATATCGGACATGCCTCAGGGTGGCTGTAAAGCGTTCGCTCGATCAGTTGACGTTCGCAATTTAATCATCTTGATAACCTTTGCCTCCACTAGGAGACATTTTTTAAGTAACTTTTTGTAACCTTTGCACTATTCGGAGACTGGATCTGGATTTTTTATATTTACATCGTTTTCATGAAAAAAAAAAAGGAAATTTTAAAAACGTTTTAAAAAATCATGCGGACAACTGATTTTTTTTTAAACCTTCCCTGTTTTGCGATGTTGCGGGTTGCGACGTATTATTGAACGGACCTCCCGTTTCAACCCCTTGCGAAATTTCCAGCACCCAGCGCGCCCCTCCCTTCTCGGAACCCCGCACCGCTCTCTCATTAATTGGAGGTGTGGAGGCGCATTAAGAAGCTTCATTAAGATCACAGAACTTTTTTTTCGTTCTACTTTCTTTCGCCAAGCATATTTTTTATCACTCTTTGTTTTTTCTTCTTTTTTGCTCGTGAATTAACATCCGCACGTGCGGTGCTGTTCGCGCTTTAATATACTCTACATGCACACTGTGACATGCGTGTGCTACGAGAGGATGATAAATCGGTTGGAGGTAACTTTAATAAATCGCTATTGACCTTTTGAAGAACAATGATGCAGAGTTAACCCTAGAGAAGACCACGCATATTTTTGCCCTCTCTATCTTCATCGCTTCGTTACTTTGCCTACAATCAATATTTTTCAGCTTCTCCGTAGTGAAATCGATACGACAGAATGTGCCGTAAGCAATGCACCATAAGAATTATAAGCGGTAAATGCCGTAAGAATTATGAGCTTCGACTATTGAACGGTACTTACGACTCCGACCCATATATGCCGGTTTTTAGCCCTCCAACTCCAAACTCTTTCCTGCTGAATCAAAGAATACGTATTTTTTTCAGGCACACGACAATTTCAAAAACAATTTTTTTTTTTATATCACCGCATTAAAGTCTATTTTTTGGTTTTTTTTTTGGTTATATTTTATTTGATTATACGAAACAACTGTTTTACCAAAACGATAAATATGGCATAGTGGACATTCAGGAGATAAAAATTGTGCACTTGGAAATTACTAGTTAGGAAGATAATAATTGTTTGAACGGATCAGAGGGTGTTCGAGGCCAGAAATATGCCGTATGTGGCCACGTCGACGAGGAGCCCCGAGTATTTTTTTTTTTTTTTTTTTCGTCGTGAAAACGATCGCCTTACGACCTGAAGATGAACGCGGTCTGGTCGCGTGCCAAAACGTTGCCCGTTTCCTTTCGTTCTTACAAATTGCCACCTTGCCTACATACATACCCGCCCACCCTAGTATTAATGTTCGGTCCGTACAGTTGTCTCGGCTGTCTCGAGAAAATTCGTGATATACGCTTCCATACGAGAGTGCACGCACGTGACGTAGAAGAATAACCGATGCACCGGATGACAATAATCGCAGCTGTACGTCATGCGAGCCACTTTTTCGTTTCGTTGCTTCACGTTTTTTTTTTTTTTTTTTCAATAAAAATCGCACACGGTTAGGATTTTTCCTGCGTCTGATTCATAACTGGAAATGAAGCGGCGATAAATAAAGCGAAGTGCGTATGCGTGAAAAAGCTCCGAGACCGGACGAAGCTCACCGTTTTCGGGATTTTCTTTTTGGATCCGCGCCACGAATTTATATGACGAAACGGTTAACTTTCGTCAGTGCTGAATGTCCTTCTATGAAGTGTCGTTGCTTTCTTCACGGTTACGAATTGCTTTTGGCGTTGGAAACTATCGTCCCATAAATACCGGATGAAAAATTGCATACGATGTCAAAAAAGGTCTCACATGAAAAATTGCTTTTTTTTAATGTTTCACGAAAAATTAGTAAACATGGTTCATTTTGCCCGGCCTCGGACTGTATTAAACTGTATGAACGTATGTGAAACTACTATAGGATAGTTCAACTCGTTGACGGTCGTTAGCACACTTCGCTAAAAATCATGATTTCTAGGTATTTACTAAAAAAAAAAAAAAAAAACAATACGCGATCCATTCGAGATTTCGATGATCAGAACTCGGGAAAATAGCTGTAGGTATCAACTGTTGATCAAGAGAGTAACGCAGCAAGAGAGGCTCAGCTGGTGCCATTGAATTTTATCCGGATAATGAGTATGGCGTGAATAATCTCAATAGCCTGGACAATGAGACGACAATGTTTAACACTTCGGTGGATGAAATATATGGAAATAGAACGACGATGATAAAATGTGTTATTCAAACGTTTATTACAACAAGATAATAATTACAATATCGCCGTATATTTTACCCAACTACCGGGAGATTTTTTTTCTTCATTTTTACAAACAACGTTTTACTTTATATTTTTCATCGTATAAATTCGTTTATTGCTATTCGACGAGTTAAAGTAAAAAAAAAAACAAATACCTCGTCGTCGATCTTTTTTTTTATTCGTTCGTTTGTGGTATCAATTGAACGACGTGTAAAACACACGTAGGCCGAACGAGAGTGATCGAACGGTGATAGCTTCATTCGAACTTTAAATACTTTTATTATCAAAGCGAATATCTCGAAACTCTTCTTGACGTGTTTTCATTTTTTTTTTCTGCGTTTTTTTTCCAGCACATATACCGGAAATAAAAAAAAAATTACGAAGGACATATCGAGATGCAACAGCATACGTGAAGACTGATGTTAGCTCGTCTTCGATACTCGGTTTGATATAGTCAGAATTATAATGTTTTCTTACGGATCCCGTAAGGAAATTTCTGTCTTATCGTGCACTTTATTACCGAACCGTACGATAACCCATTGTAGAATCGATACGTCATTTCCAGCAACGACGCCGTATCGGATTCTCAACTCGCCGATTCCAGTGAACAACCGTCCTGGGAGCCGAGGGTATCGACGGAGGCCGTTCGTCATTCATCGTCGACGATTTCACAGCTGTGATACTTGCTCGACGAGTCGAGCCAACTCTCGACACCGCTCGATGCCAAATCGTCGCAGGAAGGCAATTCCGGTAGTGGCTCCATGTTCGGTGCTCCAAGCTTCGTTAGGTTATTCGAAGGCCGATCCTTCGGCTTCGTACCGCTGACTTCGGGTGATTAAATAAAATTAAAAAATGACACAAAATTTCATCACGACAATTTTTGAAATTTTGTAAATGACAATTCTGTAAATGGTTTTTTTTTTTTTTTTTTAATTTTATACTACGATAATTTGTTTACCATTGTTGGATGGAAGTTTGCCGTCTTTCCTCCTTATCAATGCTTGCCTCGAGGCTCTCGGACTTCTGTACTCGCCGCTTATTCCCAATCCGGCACTTATGGAAGGTAGCCTTATGTCCAAATGGGAACCTTTATCTGTAACTATCTAACACGGCATCGGAGATGAAAAATCCCATGGCTAATTATTATTTTTTTTTAATCATCGATAATAATTATATTCGAATTTATTGATTCAAGTCTATTAAGAAAAAAAAATTAAGATGCATCACAATTGATTCATTTCTTACTCGTGTAAAGTCTTGCATAACAATTGTACCTTGTTGTTCATTGCGTATAATTTTGTAGCGATATCTCTCGCCACCAGAGTCGTTAGGACTGTAGCGAGATAAGCTTCTTTGACCAATAAATATTCCAGTGCCGTTCTTTGCCAGTACAAGTATCTGCACGAAGCAGCCGCGACTATGGAAACCTGTATGGAAAACACAATTTTTCGCATAAACAAATCGAATTCCTTAATAATTAAAATGAAAAAAAAAAAAAAAAACGAATTTTTGATCTTCATGGATCTACTTTGAACTTGTCGTCGACGGAAGCTCGCGAACTCTCGAATTCCGGTGAATCTAGGAACTCGCATGGCAGTATTGGATGCAAAAAATTAGTGTCGCTCAGAACGTTCACTTTGCCGCTGAGCAACAAGCCCAGTCTGTCGGTCCTCGTCAAATTTTGCATGGCGTAAGCTTCCCCGGCGTGTAACGACATTATAGTGGCGAATTCAGGCGACACGAGTCTTTTGAATTGATGCCTCGAAACCTGATAACAATTTTTCATCATCAACACAATAAAGCGTACAAATTCGAAAAATGATAAAAGTTTAAAAAAAAAATATATAAAAATCAATCTCTTCATCGTTTTAATTTAATTTAGTGGCGTTGACTTACCTTGAAAGGATAGAAGAGTGTGTGGTAAGCCTCTTCGAGTTCGGGATCAAATTTCACTGGTCTCATTTGATAGACGATGTAGACCAGTTGTCCGATATTCAGCAGTAAGAATCCAAAATTCCACGAGAATATATCGGGCGCGCATATCACGTGCCAAGCCCATCCAGACAGGAGCATGAACCCTTTGCAAGGAAAAAATCATTGGAATTTCACACATTAATCGTCGAATTGAGCCCTCGCGTCAGAGTAAAAAAAGATATCCGGATGTGAGTAAACTTACCGACGATGAGGACCGAGTGCATGAATAGTATGCCCTTTTTCGATGACGGTGCCGAGTAGGACAGTGCGAAGCAAAAATTTCCCAATTGGAAGAGAACATGCTGAGGCTGTTGCCAGAGGCACAGGGCAGCGTTACCTTGAATAATAAAATCGTTGAGACGTTCCGTTCCCGTTGCAGGAGAGCAATTCGAGACCCCTCACGTTTCGTTATCCGACGGATTTATTAGCTCCCGAGCGCACGCATGGCCATTGTCGTTCACCAAACGAAACGAAATGGCAGCGGACAAAAGGAGAATCGAGACGATCGTTCGGGCATTTTGGGGGCCTCGGGAGTCCGGACGATTACTCACTCAGGACAGTTATGTTGTAGGTGGACAGTGGATCGTGACCGAGTCCCGGAGTCATTTTTAACAATGTGCTTTTACCGACGGCGATACGACAGAATTATTTAGAGTGCAGAGTAGACGGAACGGGCAAAATTCGGCTGACAAAAGCGGGGAAAACACGATTGCTTTGCGCCACTGGCGCACCTTCACTTCATCCCTTCGTAGACTCGCCGTTTGTTTTGGTCGACCATCCTCATCCCTCGGCGTCACGAATCGTCCTGGAGCTCGGAGGGTCGGACGATGCGCGCGCGCACGAGATTTTACCGTTTTTCGAAGGCGCATGTTCCGAGCAACCCCACCGGAAGCGGATCGATGCCTCCCCCGCGTCGGCCGGGCAGTCTTCGCGCTCCTTCATCGAGAAGCGAGACTACCCTCTGGGTCGTTGCCGGTACAGAAGGCTTCGACTGCAAAGCTCTTCCGTCGACGAACAGCCGATCAATGAGGTTTCCTCGAAGTCCCAACCTGGTATTTTTGACGATAAAGGAGAAATTTTGAAGACCCTCGAAATGAACTCGAAGAAGTTGATAACTTCAACTCCAAAGTGGATGTGCAGAATCGAGGCGAACTTGCCACGAGTCATATAATTAATATGGAAAATTTGAGACAATTGTCGATTGTTTCTGGTTTAGTTTCATGAAGTTTTCATTCCTGACACATTTTTATAAAGTTGACTCAAACCAAAAGATCTTTCCCGGCGGGGCGCAGTCGAGGAAAATTCTCGCCACGTACATCGCATGAAATTCGTCAGTGGATAACGAAGCGGAAGGCCGGTAAAGGCGGCATCGAAAGGAGAAGAGAAGGAGCCGGTGAAACGAACCCGAAGAGAATCGACGGAATTGTGCAACATTCGACGCTCGATCTCCCGTTAGGTGAGGAATCTCGACTAGCTGGTGCGCGCCAACGAGACAGGATAATGTAGATTATCGCAGCATCGCTAAACGTCCTTCGAGATGAATATCGAGGATGAGTGTGGACGCAGCCGTTCACGCAAGTCTTTGCACCATTATCGGTGAGACGTTGAAAAGTTTATTCGTCCGTTTAAGGAGCAGGCGGCAGGCGCATAAAATAATGGACAGGTACATCGAGGTCGGAGATGAGCAGCGGCTCGAGGCTGGAGTAAAAGGAGGATGAAAGGGAGGAGACGAGAGAAGACGATGAGGGAAAGAGGATAACATCGACGATCGGGAAGACCGCGATGGAGTCAACGATGCGTTAACTTCTCGACTGTCGACTCGTTTGGCATTCGCAACTGCTCGTGGATCCGAGAATCCCGCCCACATTTAGTCCAGAAAATTCCACATGGTCCTCAGCGCGTCTCAGAAGAAGGTCACATCATCTCGCGGTTGCTGAGATGCTCTCGCGAGCACGCCGTGCGGGATGCGCCTCAAATGTTACACGATGACCCGACCACACGCTCACGCATCGGAGCCAATGTTCCGTGACGTAATACCCGCAGAGTCCGGCGGCCGAGGATCCGGGATTCTGGCCCCACGCACCGCTGTAGAAAGGACCATTTTTTTTTCACTCGCGTAACGAGCGTATCTCTGTGACGAGGAATCCGCGTTTCACAATTGATGGTGCTGCGACGCAAGGTGATGTCGTGTGAGCGCCCGCCCACCTGCTTAGCGAGTCATTGGTAACAAACAGTGTACTGAATGCCGATTCGAGTTCGCAGATAGCAGAGGAATAAAAAAAAAAATTTCCCCGGCTCCTGCTTATTACTCAGGGAGGAACGACATTTATTTTTTCCTTGTTGAAACGCAGTCTCGAAATGACGTTTGGTGCGGTTTTTCTTACCGACAAGAGTATTTCACTCGGTCGGTTATGAAAACTGTAATTCGTTTTATTCCGAAAGACGACCAACTTCAATGAAGAAGATCGACTTATTACTGGTTACGAATAGAATCTCGGCAAGTGAACTTTTCACATTTTTAATCGTCCCTTGATTGTTTCGCGACTTGCAGGACGCGAGGCCAATTGAAACATCATCCGATCGGGAAGGGTTCGCATCTAATCGATTCTCTCACCGATGACTTTGAAAATCTTTTTGGACACGTGAGTAAAATGTGTCGTTAAAATATAATCACATTAACCGAATTCAGGAATTTAATCGAATAATTTGGCTGTGCGAATTTACGTTATTCGACTCACGGCTGATTACATTGATAATTAGGGTCTACATTTTGGGCGAGGTAGCGTTGTGCAATTAACGCCTTGCCACGGCGCAAATGGCAGAGCGAACGCGACCGTAAGGGTTGTTCGCCCGCTCACTCACGGGCCAAGAACGGAGGTGGTTCTTCAATTTCACCGGCTAAGAGGAGACTGCGCCACGAGAAGCCTTATCAAGCGCGGAATCTCATTCGGAAAATTCACGTACCGATCACTAGTAGCTTACCAGGATCTAATCGATGGAATTTTGCGAACCGGATTACTGCAAAGCGCGGCCTAAGGCACTCGATAGGTGAAGCACCTGAATGGCGTACAATGATCACCAGATGAGTTTAAACTGCCCAATGGAACAACGAATTAGGGCAGGAAGTTCATTGATTGCACATTGTCAGCTGCACACTCGACAAGTGTTTGACGTACCATCGACGTGTTTCTATTATTTCCTCGTTTGTACGCGCTGACACGAAACCCCAATGGCCAATGGGGCGTGATTAATAAACTTTTTAACGCTGTTTGATAATATAAACTGTCAAGAAGCGCAGAAAATTCGTTCAATCTGCAGCCCCGACTGTCTCGATTCCTGCGGCAAAGCGATTCGTTAGAAAATAGCTGCGAGGAATATTCAGATTAATCAGAGAACAGTAATTTAACTCACTGTTAAATCATTACCTTGTTCATGATTTTTAATGAATTTCTCGTCAACTGTCTTGTTACCAATTGTTAACAATCGTTACCACCTTGTCGTCGCTGTTGACATATATTTTTATACGAAAACACTGTGCGTTTTATTCACGTCAGATAAAATGTTGAAGGGCTCGGAATTTTTATCGTTTGTATATTCTGATTTCTGATTGACAATTGGTTGAGAGAATTCAACTTCGCAGTTCATCGGAGCTAACTGCGTGTCTGATTTCATTTTTTTTATACTTTAGTTGTACGTTACACCATCAATTAATGTGCAAGGTGGCGATGTTGAACTTTGTGTAACCCTTCGGACTGATCTCAAAAATCCGCCTTCGGCTCTGAGTCGATGCATCATTAGTCTGAGGTGCTGAGCAATTATCGGTGGATTTTCATGGGGAATAATTATCGGTGTTACGGATATGGCAGTTAGTCCGTGGTGTTGCGATAATAGAGTTACGTTCGGAGAATTAAAGCCTGGCGCGTACGGTAGACTCTGACCTGCCTGAATTTAATTGGTAAATACGTAACGTCACGTTATGAAAAAACAAAAAAATTATCGAAAAATGGATTTCACAATGGCACCATCGAAAAAAAGAGAACCCGAGAGCAAACACCGTTGGATAACTAACGATCATCGAGTATCGTAGCAAAGACCGTTCGCTCATCGAGTTTGTTGTACGAAAATGTTTTCACGAACTCGAGAATAAGATGAGCGAAAAAAACTGCAGCGCAACTCTGGCTATTATATAATTTCGGTTCAAGTTCCTTTTCACCCGCCTCGAAAAAACTTTGTAGTTGTGCCTAGTTACGTGTTCTCATCTTGAGTACCGGCTAAACTTTTGGACTGCAATGAGATTTTAGTTTAATTTGATATCGTTCACAACTCTTATCAAGATCTTTCCGCGTGAGATATCATTGTTATTTTACCCGTAAATATATATATATATATATCTAATCTCGACAGCGGAATGTGTCTGTAAACTAGTTAAACAGCTCGGTGATTAAGTGTGGTCAATTAAACCATTCGCGGCTGATTAAACGCCGCTCGGTGGATGAGTTATGCGAAGCAGTTTAACCTCCCCACTCCAACCGGCGAATGTTTTAAGTGATTTAACTCGCGGCGTTAGCTCAGAACGTGTGGCTGCTTATTCAGTGTTGAAAAAAAAAAAAAACTGCTTCAAGAGGAAGACGTGGCGGGATCATCGAAGTCCAGCGAGGTTTGCTCTCTCGAACAGTTTCGAGAGAATCCCTTCGACGCACGGTGGGGCGATTTTTTACTGTATCGCCAGACACGATCGTGATCGCACATAAAACGTTTTTTTCAACCACTTTTAACACAGAACTCCTCAGGATCTCATCGAAGATTATTCGACACGGACCACATCTTATCCACGATTTCTGCAAAATCGTTCAGTCCCAAAAATCTTTGCACGAATTTGTGAACTGTTTTTTCTTTTTTTTTTTTTTATCACGTATGAAACTTCGATTCAATGTCTACAGACTAATCGGAGGTAAGTAATTGAGACATGTAGAAGGTATTTCGGTACATTTTTGCTGTTTGAAAAAAAAAAAAAAAAAAAAAAAATCTATGTTTTTTATGGAAATTTCGGGTCGATTGTCGTAAACTCTGAATGCTCGACTGACTAGAAGAGGTTTTTCCGGTCAAGTTGCCGTTAATGGTTCTCGGGAGACTAATAACAAAATGCAATTTTTCAATAAATTCTGGATAGCGGCAACGGTCTTACGTGGGACGAAACGGATTCGAAAATCCGGATGTGATAAAATGGGGCATCCGAAAATGATTAAAAACTCAAATTTCGCTCTCAATTTCCCGTTTTTTCCCGTTGTGTCATTTAGCCCCGGTCTCCCATAAATATATACTTATTTTTCCTCTTTCAAAAGTAACAGCGTATTTTAATTAGCGCGAACGCCTCGATCGAATAACTTGAAAAGTTTGAACGGTTAATCTGTCATTAAATTTCCACGGAATCCCGACGAAAATTCTGTTAATTAATTTGCAGTTCATGGATCGGTGCTACCGGTTGAGAACCTCTAAAAAGGATGAATCGTGAAAGGGAATGAAAAAAGGGTACAACGAAAAACTTGTTCGCCAGGAGCTATCGATAGTTGAATACTTGAAATAGCATTATAGTATAGGGAGCGGGTGATTAACGAGTGGCTGAGATATTGTTCCAGGAAGGTAGGGCGCGGGCTCTCATCGGCACGGTCCAGCATTCGATCGACGATCTCTCGCGCAGCTGGCACTATTATAATAAAGGCTAAAAAAAAAAACCGGGGACTTCGTCTTTTCGTTTATCTCTCGCTCGATACTCGTTTATCGGGTTATTAATTTACGAGCGACGAGTTCACTCCAGGGTGAAAAGGCCAGTGACACCTCGCCGATTAATGATCGGTAGTTCAATTTTTGAGAAATTTATAATCTATCCGTGGCTAATTACACCAAAGTTTGCCGATGAAAATCGACAGGATCGGCTTAAAAATAAATTACAGAGACCAAGTTATGGACACTGCACGGTAGCGCTCGGATAGACGAGAGTCTCGTTCACCTCGCGTAAGTACCGTGGAAGTTCCTCGGGGAGAACTGCTGGGGAATTACAGTTAGTTCTAATGTTCATCTTCATGTGGGCCAAGGTCAGGAGCTATATTGAACCGTTGGGAATGGTGCCCTTGAACATGTGTAATCGAGCCATTTGCTCTTCGGTCTTTAAAGCCGATAGGGAATTAAGGAAGTTCGATCGACTACGACCATTGCCACAGACGATTCTTCTTGGCGCTTAGGCACGTATCGCTACGTGAGGGAGTAAAAAGTAAATCGACATTAAAATCGGTCTATCATCAGAAAAGTAACCTGATGAATTTTGAACGTTCCCATTATTTTTTTTTTTTTTTTGGCGCTGAAATATTTTAAGAAATAAATAAATTGGAATGCCAGAAAAATAAGATTTTACATCGATGAGTGCAGTAGCTCGATTTTGCAGTTGACGATTAGTGGAATATTGATCCGGAAATGAATAACTTCGTCGCAAGAGGAACGTTGAAGCGTTCGAGTTTCACGCTCGACGTTTTCAAGAAAATAATGAAAGGAAGTGGACAAGATTTTTGTCGATTTGTCGTCGGGGCAGAAGCTGCAAAGTTCTCATAAAATTTTGACACAATGATCGAGTATATTTAAGGCGAGGTAATCGCAGATGTTCAAACTTTCCCGCCTCATCTGGCACCGTCTAGCCTCGTTAATTGTCAGCACTGCCGGCCGAATAAAATTAACCCCGGGATAATTTTTCTCGGGACCCGACGCGGTGGACCATAACTTAATCGTTCACTCGAGCCGCACCGAAAACAATTTGCAAGGCTTTTTGGGCAGCGCCCCCCAATTGGAGAACGGCCGAGCACGTGTACGACTAAAAGCGAGGATCATTGATCGAGGCTTAGCGAAGACCTCTCTATCGGGCGCAGCAGTCGAGCAAACGTCGAATTAAATCGTCTGGAAAATTGTTCTCAAATCCAATAGGAACGTCTATCAAACTTCACGTCCGACAACGCTTTGTCATTCCTCGAAAGACCGTCTAAAGATATTTGCAATTCAATTGACCTTATTCAAATATTATTAATCGGATGCGTGGGTGTCCTTGCAAATTTTATATACAATTTATTGATAAAAATTAAAAACGCCATTTTAGAAAATTTCAGATTCACCAAGGTTCAAGAAGAAACGTATTAAGCGTTAAAGCGTTGACCCAAGTTTATCGGTCAACATAACGGCAACATATTTTCGTACTGAGTGCTTCCCGTGTCTCAGGAGACTCCAAAAAATTTTCCACGCCCCTTTCTTCCATTTTCCTATAAAAATTACATCAGTGCGCGACATTGTAAAATTCGCGAGACAACGTGCACGGAAACAGTTTTATCGTCGTTGTTTGAAACGTTTCATGAATCGCTTTAAGAAAAATTGCTGTAGAGTAGAAGGAAAGAAAAAAAAAACCAAGGGAGAAAAGCTCATCGAGAAATTGCGGAAAAACCGACTTAGAAAGAAATGCAATTCAATTTTTTTTTTTTTGCAACTTGACGTATGTTTCACGTATAAGAAGCGAAGCATCCTGACCGCAAGTTTTACGACCCTTGTAACCGAATGTAAATTCGAAGATAAGCCTGGACGTTACAGGCGCCAAGGGGAACCCCAGTAAATGTGAGCCGGAAAACAGTAGCGCGTTTCTCGTTTTACCTTGACGATAAGACAACAGAACAATAATTTTCGTTTTAATCGACTAAAGCAAAATAATGGTCTAACGAAACGTTGCTATAATTGTATGGAAGAGCGGGGAAAAATGGGACAGTGGGGTAAAATACAATTTTCCAATAAATTTTTGATGGTTTCTGTGGTAGTGAGGGGGGTAAAACGGGATTGAAAAATCCGTTTTAACCCACTATCGTCTTACGTTGAAACAAAATGAGATATCGAATGATCGTTGGAAAATTGAGTCTTTTTCCGTAGTCTCGTTTTGCCCCACTGGCCCATTTTTAACCCGCTCTCCCCTACCATCAGCACAACAGCTTGTACGTACTCTCGTCACCGTCACTTTTGATAGAACCAATCAGACGATACCGATGAAAGGTGGAAACGACCGAGCGGAATCTTAATATGAACTGTTGCAATGCACGGTCGATCGAAAAATAAAATCTTCTCGTTGATCGCATATCATTAACGTACAGTCGATAAATATTCTCTACATGGCAGCTCCGACGAGTTTTTCGAGGTGAGCGTCGTGCTGTCGCGCTTATTATTTTCGTTATCGGTGGAAACGGCTGAGCAGTCCGGACGCTACGAGCAATCCGGCTTCGAACTCGAGAAATAGTCAGCTAATTGTCATGGCGTGTAGTCGTACGAGCTCGATGCTCGCAATTTTTCTCGCGTTGAACCTGCGAATCGATTGTCTCAACGCTCAAGAACAAGTCACTTCTACTCAGGGCAGAGTTCAAGGGACGACATTGTCAACGAAGAATGGCAGAGAAATTTTGGCGTTTCTCGGCATACCGTACGCAAAACCTCCGGTCGGATCTCTGAGGTAGATTTTTAACTTTCCCGATTTGAAATTTATTTAAATGAAGTGACCCAACGGAAAAAAGCTTTCGCGTTGGGAACCAAGTGCACGTTGGATTTTTCGTGGATAATTAATCGACAGATGCTTTCTGATATTTGTACGTGCAGATTCAAGGCTCCAGTGCCGGCAGATTCATGGAACGAGACCTTAATAGCAGATACCGCCAGCATGCAGTGTCCGCAGGACGATGGTTTCGGTATGAGCGGTTCCGAGGATTGTTTGTACCTGAACGTATACACACCGAGGGTAAATGGACTAAAATTCACGCGGTTGTGCGAGAGTCTATCGATGAATAAATAATCAGAAATTAATTAAAAAAAAAAAAAATTAATTAATTAAAAATTAAATAAATCAAATAATTAATCAGAAAGTTATACGATAAACCGTAGCATTTCTCGATGACTCCTCAGTGGCGCTTTGAATTTTTATGTTTTCAATGAGAAGAAAAATTCATGTCGATCAGACCTCGATTCTTCGATATCCGTAAATACAGAATTCATTCAGCTCTTTTGGCAGCAATACGTTTTATTGATGTAAAATCAAATAATCAATGTTTCAAATTAATTCATCAGTAGTCAATTAAAAAGGAAAATTAATTTTGACGCGTTACTTCTATCCAGACAAATCCATCAGTTCTTTATCCGACGATGGTTTATATTCACGGTGGACGATTTACGTGGGGAAACGCGAGTACAATATCCTCGGGGCCTGAATATATATTGGACGCAAATGTGGTGTTGGTCACGATGAATTATCGACTTGGTGCACTGGGTTTCCTGAGCACAGGCGATGCCGAGGCGCCTGGCAATTTTGGGCTTAAAGATCAATCGCTGGCTCTTCGGTGGGTTCGGGAAAACATCAAGTATTTTGGGGGCGATCCCGACAGAGTCACGCTATTTGGACAGAGCGCCGGAAGTGTCAGCGTTAATCTCCACGTCATATCGGACTCAAGTAAAGGTGTGTATTTTGTTTTGTTTATCGTTTCCTACGCTCGATATTGATAGCTGTCTCACTGCTTCACAAACGCGGCAAACGATTTACTAATTACACACTTATCGGACTATCATTGTATGCATATTCATCGTTAAAGCATCGTACGACAATTAGAGAACACTTTACGACAAGAACAACACTTCGAGCTATACCGTATTCGAATATAAGTCAATCCTGCTTCCAAAACGAAAAAAAAAATTATCGTCGTTATTTATTTGATTTTTTTATTTGTTGTTATTATTATTAATTGAGAAACAAATACGAAACCTCTCGATCACTTTAAATTCCGGTTTTTCAGTAAAATCTTTCAGTAATCCTTCATTTTTTATTTTTTATTATTTTATCAAAAGTCCTTCGATTGTCGGTCCTAGAACATAACTGATCGGATAGTTGACATTTCAACCAAGTAAATTGATACTGATAGACGAGATTATTTAATTTTTCGTAAATGTTCATTGCGGCATGGCCGACAAAATTTCTGTCAACACTGCGCGAACTATTATAATTTGTCAGTGCAAATACACTAAGTTTCCATCTGTCCGATGCGCAGGTCTATTCAACCAGTACATAACTCACAGCGGAAGTTCGTTGTGCTTTTGGGGCTACGCCGATATCGATGAGTACAAGCAGTACGCGTTCGCTCTCGGAAACTACCTAAATTGCTCGACTAACGACTCCAAAATCCTGATTGATTGTCTTCGAGGTGCGGACGTCGATAGAATCGTCGAGGCGAACAATATTTTTCCGGATATATTGAGGGCCATTCGTGCTTGGGTTCCGACCAGCGAGCCGGATCTCGAAGGCGCATTTCTCACTATGAGCCCAATGAAGGCTATGCTCCAAAATAAAATGAGGGATTATCCTTGGATGACCGGTAACGTCAAAGACGAAGGACTCCTCGTCACGTCAGGTTGGAACTTTGTAATCGTAACTTAAAAGCGTCCCAGTCGATTCTTTCAACTTACAGCTGATCGTGTGACGTTTTTTTTTGGGTTTATTTTTATCAAGAATTATACGTAAATAACACGGCATACGACATGGTCGCCAATAACCTAGAACCATCTCTGACGTTCCTCTTTGAGAACGTTCTCGACGTTAAAGACGCACGGAAATTCGCGGAGACTATAATGGATTTTTACTTCAATGGCGTTGATCCAAAAGACAAGGACACTGTGAGTAACATCGATGCGCGATCGGCCAATCGCAAGATCCGTTAATAATTCGCCATTTTCATCGAGTCGTAGAGACTTTTAATATCTCTCGCTTCCAATTTTTAGTTTCGGAAAAACATGACGAATCTGATAACCGACGTGGGTTTCTTATTCCCAGCAATTATACATATGCAAATTGGTCTGCAAAAAATGAAAAATAATATTTACTACTACTCGTTCAATTATCGAGGGACAGTCAGCAGGACTATAGAATCTATCGGTAGTAACAAGGACATCGGTGTTATTCATTCCGACGATATTATGTACTTGTTTCCGCTGACACCAGCAGAACTTGGTTATCCCCAACTCGAACTCAGCAGAGCCGATGAGAAAATAATCGACGTTATGGTTAAGTTTTGGACGCTGTTTGCCAGCAGTGGGTAAACATTCCTTTTTTTTTTCCTATGAACTGTTTATTATCATTATTATTATTATTATTATTTATTTATTATCGTCGTTGTTATTTTTTTTCTCATCTGGTATAAATAATTGTAGGTCCCCCATTGCCAATGACACATTGTATCCGGATATTTGGCGACCATACAATGACGAGGTGAGTTACCTGCAAATTGGTGAAGATAAGAAAGCCACGATATCTCCCAAGCATCATCCCTACGAGGATCGAATGCACTTTTGGGTGATGCAACTGGTGACAGTAGCCATAAAGCAGGCGTTGTAGACGACGAGCAATGTGATGGCCACATTTTCACTTGTCAATACCCGCGAGAGAAATGTGCGTTCAGAATGCGACACGCGCTAATTTGTCCAAGGCAGATTGCAATAAGGTCACAAATGAGGCCAATTATTTGCGTCAATTGTTCACGCGTGGAAACCATCGACGGTTGAATTTGCGACTCAATAAACACAAGGATAATAGAAGGTTGGTTATGCGATCGAATTAGACATTAGGAACAGACAGAGCTTTGGAGCGCGAATGGCAAATTACTTCGCGTTTCACGAAAACCGTTCTCATCAAGCTCCAAGTCAACAGCGGTTCCTATCGGTGCTTCGTGACGCGCGTAATAGCAAAATAGTTTCCCGATAGATTGCAACAACGCTAGCTGTTCCATCGGAATTGAGCTTCAATGATCCAAGCCCAGCGGCCATCGTAAAATGTCACTCGAGATGTTACAAAATTGCGTTCAATGTCTCGATGTACCTCGCTGTACAAATAAATTATATGTAAAAAATAATAACAGTGTGTGGAAAAATTGTTCCTAATTATTAAAAGTCAAATTTTCAAAATACGTGCCTGGCATTCAGTCAACGGTGAAAGTCGCAACCGGGAATCGGAAAAATTTCGATACATTCAATTAAATAAAAAATAATAGTACAATATCTTCACCTTTTTTTTTCTAAATTGTATTACGAGTTAGAAAAAAAAATACTTTAACAAGAACACTGCTTGGCGTCTTCGCAGAAATCGCTGTAAGGTATTTGTCGAGCTGAATCGAGAGCTGGTGTAGTTTTCGGTACACACACCGATCGTTAGCACGGAAACCCTCGAGGGTGAACGGTTTCGCGGTGCTCGCTGCAGTATCGATCGAGACGTGCGAGAATAACTTCACGCTTGAGGCAGGAACTTTGAAATTATGGTGCTTCCAGCGTGAATTTTCGCGGTGAAACACCGCCCTGGGGACCGTACAGTTGAACCGACAACCACTAAGATCTTCTCGAAAATCATCAACCCTGCCGTCTCAGTGTCTTCCGTCTTTCGACAAGCGTCCAAAACTGTCGCAGTAGTTCGAAGCTTGCCTGCAGACACGCTTGTTTGACGATACGAGCGTTTCGGATCTGTAGGTGTAAATTCCATGTTTCAACCGTGTTCTACAAAAAAAAAAACTAAATTAATCTCAATAAAAAAAATTAGAAGCCGATAGTGAGGGGGCGTTTTATACGATTTTGTTGTTCCATGAACACAAAAATAAATTAAAGGTTTTTCCGTTTTTTGCGGAAATACCCGTTACTCTCCTCCTAATTACGCTTTAATGTTATTTCGCGTAACGAATCACCAGAGGAAAACACGGGGAGCTGGCTATTTATTTTCATCGAATCGGGAAATGTCCGGAAGCGTCACGGGCGTCGCAATTAATAGAGACTTTTTTGCAAAGCTTCATTAGCGACAGAATGCAATATTACGCAACAGCCAGGTCTCTTCCGTTGTAAACCAGCCTACTGTCCGAATAACATTTTATTTAGCTCTCGGCACGAACGAAAAAAACCGTCTATTGGATCCAATTTCGGCGACGTTAATCGATTTATCGACAAGCGAAGAGGCGTTTCCGTTATTTCCCACCGTCGTTCGCAGGGTCGCTTTAAACGGAGCTGAAGATATCAACCGCTGCGGCTGAAAATAGATTAATTTTTACCCTCGTGCTATTTTCGTCGAAGATCCGATTCGAATGGCAGAAACAAATATTGTACTCACTGCTCCGTTTGCATCCGAGGATTTCATTATTCGCGGGAAAAAAATTCAAAGATATCTCGTACTGTACAGCTCAACCGACCGTGACAATCGCTTTTCGTAGCCCTGGAAAAACCCGTCAACCAAAGAGTCCCGAGATACGTTTCCCTCGTACAATGAAATGCAACGTCCGCATCCGATGAGGAAAGATGCATCTCACGGAACAATAACACTTCATGCAATAGACATTTGACGAAAAAATTCACAAAATATCTGTGCAAACGATATTCGATAGATTTCTAAAACGGTGGAAACTTTCACGTTTTCTACCGTCAATTATTATGCATTAAAAAATACGTATTTATGACAAAACATTCAACGGCTCGACTTGCTTCTGCTTATTGTAAAAAAAAACTTCAGATAAACGAGCCACCGGTTATTGAAAAAAAAAAAAAAAAATCGTCTTTTATCGACTACTAGGCGTGACGGAACGAATGGCTTCGATCAGGCCGTCATTCGAGGATTTTACATACCATTAATACACGACAAGGTGCACAGTCCTCCGACTTATCAGAATACTGAGATTTCACCTGCGCCAAACTTCTTTGACGGGTGAATGTTTAATTAATTTTACATTAATTTCACAAGAGCTCTCGAAGGGTGAGTCCGACGTTGAGCCTGACCGTAGGTGCTTCATCATTGCTGGCGTTTTAACTACGCCAACGAGTCTTCGCTCTTTTCGTATCCTCGTTCATTCTGTAACTTCGTCCAAATTGGCAAAACGAGACTCCCAGAGCGGGCCAAACTTTGCGGAAAGTTCGCTTCTGGTTCTCAGCCCCCAATATTAGGGTGGTAAACGGCTCGGTTCGGAGCCGTAGGGCGATCCGCATTGCTGAAGCTAATTCGTCGATTGAATCGGTATTGACGAATCTCCCTCGTTAACCGACGCGTTCGTTCTTCTCGCAACAAGATTCTTCCGCCCTTGTTCACGGATAACGAGGAATCGCGTTGAAGGAAAATCCTTGCGAGCGTCCCACGCCACCTGTAATGGCGTGGCGTAGGCCGATGTTGGCCTAACGCCGGGCGTTGGTTTTTGCGTGTTATTTCCAGCAGAGGAGACGAATTTAAGGATGAACGAATTCCTTGACCGAATATCGCACTTTAAGGAGGAACTATTTTCATGATCGATTTTTAACGACTCGTGGATGTCCTGGTCGAACCGGTGGCTCTTGCAGAACGCCTGGTAAATTATGATGCTGTTGCTCCAGCTTCGATTTTCTCGGTGGTTCGCAGATTATAGGGCAAGAGTGCTCCCATCCATATGTCCGGATGGCACAAGAACGCCCCGTGTCACACGCACGTCGAAGGGTTGAAAACGGAAGCCAATTTGGTAGGCTGTAAAATTATATTCTGACAGACTGTGATACGTCGTCGGTTTTATCCGTCATCACCGTACGAAGTCTGTGTGCTGGTATAATTAACTGCAGCGGGAGTAAGTAAAGTAATAGGCTGTGAAGCTCGAAAGTTCGGTGATTAGCGATGCGAAGATTCATCAAAATTCGGCACTTTAATTCCAGTGAACATTTATATTGGGCCGGATTTGGAGTCAAAGGAAAAATGAACTTGGGACCGATTGGAAGGGTTCGTTTAACTTGTATATTTAGAGATTTTCAACTTGGACATTTTTTTTCGCGCCGGATGCATTTGAATAACTTATTCGATGTTGCTCGAATAAGTTGTTACAAAAATCAGTGGTAATTAACATTGGGAGTTCGCGGGGAACGGTCTGTGGATGCGCGACCTGAGCTTCATTGGAAAAGTGTTGGATTAAAAAGTTTCACTAAATCCTGGTTAATCTGTGAGTTCCGAATGGCTTCAATAAAAAAATTATTTCATCCGACCGATGAGAAATTACTAAATCGACGAGAAAGCGATTTTTTTCAGATATTATGGGCGATCAGAAAATTAGCATAGAACTACAAATGATCATCGAAAACGAATGTGGCGCCAGCGTGACAGACGGAAATTGCTCAATTCGGATTTTGTTTTTTATTAAACGTTCCGCGATATACATCACGATCTATCGTTCGTTTCTCCCACGCGTGAGATTCTTCTGAGGACAAACCCGTGTATAAAAACGCGAAATTCGCGTGGGTCGATCGTTACGCTCTATTCTTACGAAAATTAACATATTTGATGGAAATACAATTTCACTCTTTCGCGACAGGTAGCATCCTCTTTTTCCATAAAAATGATGTGTTTCTTTCCTGAAGCCATAATTCCTATTCGCACTTCTTGATGAAGTAATTTTCTTGAGTCACATTTAAAAAATAAAAAAAAACAAAAAACAAAAATTCCCAACAACAAAAAATCGAATACCTTTAAATTTATTAGTCATATAAAAAAAAGCCCGAATGTATTTTTTTTATGTACTCAATTCCGGAGGGGAAGTAAAGAAAATTTCGCAGTGCGACAAAAGTCAAGATTTCCTGTGCGCCAGGGCCGATCTGGCAAACGAACGAGAGCCGAAAAACTTTGATGCTCGTTCCGGCGAATGAGGCAAACACTGCGAATCAACGAAACCACAAACACTGCGCCCATCCGAATTAATTTATTATAGAACGCTCGAAAAGGAGCTCGGACCCCGTTTATCTCACAAGTCGTCCCAGATAACGGAAGTTTACTCATAAATAATTCTCGTCATATTTGCGCCCGGCAAGCGTTGAATTATTCTCCTTCTAGCAATAACTAAAACCCTAACGGAAGTTGGCGACCTCATCTCAGAGAAATCCTGGTTGATCATCGACTTTTCATTATCCCAATCAAATCCCCACTGAAAAATATTTAATTGACGGAATTAATGTGAATTACGGTAAAGTCGTCCGGTCAGTGAACGACATTGACTTTGGTTCTCCGAAGTGGTTTTACTGACGGAAAAAAAAAAAAGAAAAAAAATAGGATGAGTGCGTAACGCGGCAGATCTGACTCACCGGCGCCTCGAACTTGACGTGGACACGCAGCTACGATATTACACAGTGCGGAGTAAAAATAGCCCCGAAGGCACGACATCCTGGTCTGCCGGTACCGTTTCGGACATTCCGAAATTTGCATCTTTATCGCCGGGAATAATCCCGAGCGGTCGGCGTATGATGTGCCTCTGGACCGGCGTAACGTGTGTACAAACGAATACACGTCTCGTCGGCGAAACAAGACCGCAGTTGGCAGCTCGTGTACGTACACTAACGATTCGGATTACTAATCTCCACGCGAACCGGAAAATCACGGAATATCTCGGGTTGGATAATATTACGATTGTTACACACAGATTATAGTACCTTGCTTAATACACCGCGACCGGGACAATTCGTCACGGCACTTTTAGTCGCGATTTTCAGTGGACGTTGATTTGAAATCGTTAATAAATCTCTGACACCATTAAATACATCCGCGACAAATAAAATGGACGCAGTGTTTTACCTCGAATTATTTGAACGATTTGACGGATTCTACGGAAATTTTTATCGCCGATTTTTGAGACTTCCGGTCTGTTTTTTTCTCAATTGCGTTTTGGTGCGTGAGTGGAAACATTTGTGAGAGATTGAAAAATCGTTTAATTTTTTTTTAAGACGCAAAACTTCCTCCACGAAGGAATTATTGATCTATCTGTAATAATGACATAACTAAATAAGTTTTATGGAAGCTGTTACACTATCAGAATAAAAATCAATTGAGGAAAGTTCTAAAAATTTCGGCGTCACGTCTACAAATCTTAAATGTAGTAAGCTTCGGCCCTTCGTATGGATTAAGTGCTGGAGCGGCAATAAAGTAATGTAAAATTGCCTCAGCTCGGCGTCCAGTTATCTGAATTATTTTGTCACGTTGCCTCGCCCACGCGTTATTTCGTCGATGTATCCGAAGAATTTCTCTGCATTAAAAATTATCGTATCGCGCGGCGGCACCATCCACCATACTGTTAATGTCCGTGCGGATTTCTCTCAATTAACATAATCTTCCATCGGCGTATGAAAATCTTTTCTCTCATCTTATTTTTTTTTTTTTTTTCGTTCCGTAATAGTATGTTAATATATCTACCGCAAACTTCCGAGGTTCATAGGTCCCAATGTAAAAGTACGCTTCGGAAGTTTATTAGTTATGGGTTATCTTAACGCGAGAAGCGAGAAAAGTTTTTTGAACGAGAAGGAAAGAGAAAAAAAAAACAAAACAAAACAAAAATGTTTCCAAACGTTAGTGAAATGAAAAATAGGTGGACACCGCTGTATATCACGTTAAAGTTCACAACTTACGATATTTCATGCACGATCTCCAATTTTTACGGAAGTTCTTTGCGTTCCGGTCGAGTCGCTGCATGGCGCGAAGATTCTTCCCTCTGACACGTTAACAGCTAATTTATTTTCGGTAGACCCTTCGAGGGAGCGGACGGTTATCGATTTCAGGCAAAGTCTTTTGTTTCTTTCCTTGGTCGGAAAAAAAAAACTGATCAAAAATCCCCCACGATTAATTCGCAACGGTGTTTCGATGCCGTAAAAAAAAACTCCCGTGTCCGAACACAAAATAATTGAAGATATCCAACTCTATTGAAAAGAAGAAAATAATTAAATAAACAGGATCGAAAATAAAATGGAGCTTTTTCGAAAATTAAAAAATATTTTATCCGGGCCGCTAGTGAGAAAATAATTAATATTTCTTGAGAGTGGTATTTATATTATATTCTGACCTTAAGTCATGAGAACCGTGAAAAAATAAGAATTTGTATACACTTTTTTTAATAGACCACATAATTTCGTACACTCTTAAGGAATGCGTGACGTCTTTCTCGATCAGGTTCACCGGCCGGTCAAGTCCTCGTTCGAGTCTTACCTGCAAGAAGTCCCTCCTTGGCTCTCCTCATCGCGTGCAAGCACTTTTCTGTCGTCCGTCTCTGCCCGAGTGAGGAGCAACGGAATAAAAGATAAAATAACATTAAAAAAATAAGGCGACAAACGAAACGAGAGAGTGAAGAAAACCGGTAGAGAAAAGAGTAAAAGAGCATGCCGAGGAGGTACGAGAAAGGGACTTCCTGGAGGGGAACTGGTTTGCGAACACAATACGGTCCTCGAGTTCTGCCGCGTCTCGACGGGCCGACACCTCTCTCACCTCTTCGATATCCTTAAAATCGCAGCCGCGTTTCTGCCTCGCTAAGAAGAAATTCCTTCCCACGCGCTGGTCTACCTTCTCCCTTTAACGCACACAGACCGCAGGGAGCTTACGGTCGAAAAACGGTAAAAAATTATTAAGCAACAAACTGCATCCGATGTTCAATGGGAAGCGATGAGTAGGCGATTTCCGTTGATTTTTCGATCTTCGTTCTTGGCGGGAAGCGAATCGAGCCGGTAAGCGTCGCTCCGGTTACATCGAAATGTAATTCTCGAGGATTAATCCCGCGACTTTTTGTCCGGTCGTAGTGAAAAAAAATAATGCAATGACCGCGATGGAAAAATCTTAATTCTTGAGGATTTGCCAAGATTTATGGAACCTCGTAAAATACTTGCAATTTACCGTCCTCGTTACACTAAAAAAATATTTTTTACTCAATTAAAATTCACCTGCGGGCTGGGAAAAAAAATTATTATTGAAATTTTCCTCCAAATTTTCACAATTACATGCAAAATTGAAACGATAACTTGTCACGTTGACGGAAGGGTAGGAAGCAGCTTAGAACTTCACAAGTGAAATGCGGAAAATAAAAAGCAGCGCGTTGATAATACCTAAAAAAAAACATCAAATTTCCAAAATTACCGACCCGACCGATTTACCTCGCACATAATTACCGCCTCGAGTCTCACGTAACGCCAAGAACCTCGACGCCATCGATATATATATATATCTATATATAAATATTTCTTAATACACAAATTTGAAAGTTTACAAATTTTTAGATCCGAAGAATAATTTGCGTTGTTGAAGCCCCGAGATTAGCGGACCGTGCACTCTGCACAGTTTTATGAATGCCAAGGCTGGCCCGTGCTCTTGATCTTCGCGCGGATAAAGGCCCGTGGAAAAGTGCGTCGTTCGCCCCGACGCGATCCAGTCTCGCGTGTGACGCAAAGCGCGGCGCACGGTAGAAACGCGAGAGGAGGCCAATAAATTATCCGTCGACCGGCGGACTTCGTAACACGCGCAGCGTCTCACACACATAAATCTTCCGGCACGTACGTAATAAAAGCGATAATTAAGACAACCCAAATGCATAATGAATACGGAGTCGCACAATGGTCCACGCAGCAACGCACTCACCGTTGTTGTTGTTGTTGTTGTTTTTTTTTTTTTTTTTTTTTTTTTTTTTTTCCTATCGCTCGATTCTCATCCACTTATTCGGCAACTACCAAAAATAGGGCCCGCGAACACGGTCGTGGTGTACGGTCGATTCCCGATTATATCAAGCGGCCTCCGCGAGACGCAACTTTTAATCAGTATTTATTATGCAATACAACATTCGGTCGGTGTGTAAACTACCGCAAGTTTATCTCGCCCGATCGTACACGGTGCGAGAAGAATTAAGCACGGTGAAGGAAAGATTATCCGTATGTACAGGTATATACGGCGGGGTGTCATGGACCCGCGATGGGGCAGACTCGATGCGAAAGAAGAGGAAACGAAGGTGGTTAAAGAAAGCCGAAACGCTTCGGAGACTTTCGCATAGGATTTTTTTTTTTTTTTTAATCTTTTTTATTTTATTTTTATTTATTTATTTTTTTTTAAGTTTCGGCCAGAGGGCTATAAAAACATCGCCCATATTACACGGATTTACTCGCGGGATAGGATCAAGACGGAGGTACGGACCATACATCGCATTATACGGCGGACCAGCGCGCTCCGTAATATGGACCAAGACGCCGGAGATTCGCGGACGTAAATCTCTGGACTTTAACGGCGTGATAACCGTCCGGGTATCCTCGGGAGGCGACGGAAGCACGCTTCGTTCGAGCATAATCAGGAAGCGTTAATATGCGCGAAATTGTCGAGTGGAATATACCGGGAGCGAGGATGCCCCGGACGATTGTGTCTGAAATTAACGCGAAAGTGGGGAAATCGAAATTCTACCGTTTCAATTAAATTCATTATCATTAGTTGCATTTGAATTTACTATTAGATAATTCAGTTGGTCGATGCAATTATTATGGCACTCTGACGTATTGGAGTTTGTACGCTACACTGCTACACTGTAAAAATGAAATTAGAATTGATATATGCTGCATTCAAATTTTTATAATTGGATCTTACGTTTTGTACCTGTTAAATAAAATTACCGACGATGGGAACTAAAATGACATTTTTTGTATATGAAAATTAAATAATTATTACGAACACGTCGTTTTTTTTTTAAATTCTCATTAATATTCAAACATACTCGTCAATAAAATTCTATTTAATGTATATGCATAAAACCTACATTTTATTAATTTTCAAACAGAAATTTTAAACTGTGTATAACAAGTCGGGGATAAAAGGGCCGCAGGATTACTTACCCATTGAACGAACACTTCCCGTCACGATTTCAAAAAACTGTTGGGCATGTCGTTTTGAGACCACAATCAGCCAACGAAAAAGAAAATTGTCTTTGCCCGAGGGAAATTGGTAGACGAAGGGAAGGACAATTTTCTTTTACCTCGTCTGCCTGTGGTCTGAAAGCCGCACTGAGAATAGTTTTCGGTACCAACTGGGAGCGGATCACAGGACTTCTGTGAGAACGTGGGAGAGAAGTTTAGCCTTCCCTTGAAGTGAAGTGAAACACATTCTCCGTCGCTCTGGCTCGCTCAGCCGCAAGATCAATATCGCTATTTCTCTCACTTAGTCACGTGACTTTTACTTCACCTCAACTAAACCAACTAACTGAAACGGCGCTCTCGCCAACCCGGACTCGGTCGGTACCAAAAACTCCAATAAACTTTTCTCACGAACAATGGCACAGACGGTCCAAAGAAAAGTCTCATCGCGTGCCAACATGATACCCGCTTCCGATGAGACTTCTCATGTCATCCCACGTGAGGAAAGGTGAGTTGGAGTTTTGATTACCGACCGCGGTATTTCGCATTCTCGGATGGCTTCCGCATGAAAAATGGAAAAGCGCTTTCCACTTGCCACGTTATCCCGTGAACCAGCAGTGGTTCAAAGTTGCTGATCCGTCGCCGATATTCGCCGGTTCTGTCAGCGTCGTAAACCCACCTCGGACTGTAATAAGTCGATAACAATCTCCACGGTAAATCCACGCCGAAATGAGGGGAAACATCCAGGCGGCCGCCTTTGGGAGAGATTGTGGGAGCGATGTGTGCGAGGGAGGAGTGGATGGAATAATCATCGATCGTTGTGCACTTTCGATCGGAGGGAATTGATCGACGATCGAACTTTCTACATGTGCCTTCATGCCAAATGTCGCGCGGCCGCATTCCCGAATATTATACCCCGCCGGTCACAGCCGAGGATCATAACACCTTTTAGGAATGTTGTGAACCGCCAACCGGCGATAGAAGTTTTTCGATGTAGGAGTAAAGTTTGAGATGTGAAAAAAAAAAAGTTACAGGCGTTGGAGAGCGAAACCGCCGTCGTACTTATAAATATCTCCGATGGTTTTCTTGCGCCGGCCGTTCCTCTCGGCAATGTTGCGAAATTATATTTCACATTTTATCTCCCGCTTTGCATCCGGTTCGTGGATTTCTGGAATTTGGAACGAGAACCGGACAGTTGAACATCCGCTTTAAATATTAAATTGTTGTTGAATATCGGTGATTTTTGCCGTGTCGCTCGAGGTGTCGATGACAACGGGCGATTGTTAGTCTCGCGGGACTTTCATCCGACAATTTTTGACAATTCTCTACTCGGTCGGACTCATCAACGTGACGTCGACCCGTATCGAAATTGCCAAATTTGTCGTAACGATAAGTGGTCTTTCGCACTATTGCGGAATTTATGCCATTTAATTCGATACGGAAGACTCCCGAAGACGATTTCTTGCCGAGGAGAAATTTTCGTGTAGTTTATGGTTTTCTTTTTTTTTTTTATTTGTAAAAAAATTCACTATTTCTAACTGTATATGTGTGATAGAAAATTTATCAAATTCCGAATTATTCGTACAAATTTACCGATACGTGGGAAATAAATTAATTCCGTATAATATAGCATAAATAAGTAACTCGACGGTTGGATTTAATTCCACGCCACAAACGAAGTTTTTTTTCCGCACATTCCAACATTTATTTTTATTTTTTATGTGTTCTTGTTCAACGTCGCATCAACTGCCATGGTTATTAATGACACGACGGACTGTTTTTTTTCTTTGGCGCAAACCGTACTGCTTTTTTGTTGCTCGGTGTAAGTGAACATTAAATTATTTTACGGATGTCGGTAACAGGCGACCCACTGGTCTGCTTCGCGATGATTTCCGCACATTTATCGCAGTTGAAAGATCCGATTAAAATTCCATCGACGACGTTCAAATATTGCCGGACAGGTGTCAAGTAATTGATTACCCACTGGCAGTTGAACGCCCGAATCGATTCGATGGTTCATCGTACTCGTACACCGTTCACAACCCACCGAATTGCAGATTTCCGCTGCAATAAAACCCAATTACACGGACAAAATGCACCGAAACGTCCACCTGGCTCTACGATTCTCCCATCGCGTTTACGATCTCCACCCGGTCGAATAATGTCGTCAGCGAATCCATAAAATAATTGTATCCTCGCCATGTTTAAACTATTAAATTAACCCTATTTCGGAAATATACTCAACGACTGAGGTAATCCTTTTACGACAGCAATAGCCGTCCCAGCGTCGATTTAATTAACGCGTCAACGTCCGCCTACTCGCGCAACCGCAGCGAATTGCCAAGGCCGTGGCAATGAATTACCGCTAATTAAAGAGAAAGAAAGAGGCGTTTTACCATTCCGATATAGTAAGATCGTGGACGATCTTCTCCGACCTCGCTCCAGCAGCATACGTAGATTATTCGCCGAAACTGGAGAGGTCCTTGCACCCAGAGCAGCCGCCACCATTACCGAATCGAGTAGTTACGCCGAATTACGAAAAAAAAAAAAAAAATGTTCTATCGACATTCCGTCGTCGCCCGTCCATTAGCACAACGCCCATGCATGACCATGCGATGACGATAAACATTGGCAACGGAATGGCAGACGACTCGGTCTCTCGTACAGGAATCGTAAAATAAAATGACGAAAAAAAAAAAAAAAAAAAAAAAGAACATAATAACAAAAATCCGCCATTTAGCGATGAACTCTGGTGTGAATGGAGTATCCGTCTGTCTCTGTGGGAGGAGGGGGTCAGCGGACTTGAAAACTCGCGCACTCAGAGAGGAAGCCTCGCGGGAAGAATTCACCAGGAGTTCCTTCGGAAACGTGGCTCGGGGTCAGACGTGTCGAGAATAAGGAAGTGGGAGTTGAGTCTCGGGATACATCTCGCTTGATGTACGACCCGCTCCGGTCCGCTGGAAGAATCCGGTGTCGAGGACAGCGGAACCTTACAGGACGACGGAACGTACCGTGTTTCTCTCGCGTTTCGGCACGCGAATGCAAGTATGATAGGGCGATACGCGACGCATGTAAGGTATTCGAGGAACGGTACAATTCCTGGATACTCTTCATTTCGCGTTCAATGTGCTCTTTATATGCTGTCGGGAAGATTCGAAGCGGCAATACCGAGCTGTTCGACAAAAAAAAGTCGACCGCATTACACACCGTTCAAATAAAATTCGAAATTTCATGCGTCGGACTGGAAGCTTTTATGCGAAAACTGGTACATTAAATTTAATGAAAAATAAGTGTGATTTTTCACATTTAAATTTAAATTCAATGATTATTGAGATTTTTTGCACACCGCAAATTGATATTTTATTACGATTGTACGTGAAATTTAATAAACAATAAAATATGATTTTATATAAAAAAACTTCCAACGCTGGAACATTTGATTTCATAGGATTTTCTCTTTTGCAGCATATATATACATATATATAAATGCAACATATTTAGGTGTATACGTGGATCTGCAAAACAGCTACTATAATAGAAAATATAAATTTATGATCCGTTGCCTCGATCAAGATTTCGTAAATTTATATTTTTGTTTCCTTATTAATTTCTTTTCATTTTAATAGATCGTATCGTGAATTCAAAAAATAGAGAAATTAATGAGAAACGTTTTTCGATTTTCAAACAGAAATTGTGTGATATAAGAGTCCGGGAACTTGACACGGTCCAGCGAGGGGGGGCGATCGAAGAGACGCGAAAGCTAGAAAAGATGTATCGCGACCCGACGAAAACGACGATGAGCCTCACTGATACGGAAAAACTAAACGGGTATGCGGGTATTACGATCGTTTATCGTCGGAAGCATCTCCGTTTGTTGGCCTCGAACGAAGAGACTGATAGCGTTACCACACACACACACGTATACACACAATTTTACCAACTTATTCATCTGGCTGGGAGTAATATTAATCGTGCTCCTAACAATTAATAATGAAATCTTCATACCGCGTTACTCATACATTTGTTGTTGCGCTGAACTAATTACATGCTCGTTGAGAAGTGAAAATTAATTTCACGGCGACTTCAATGAACAACGAAAAGAAAAAAATTAAAGAAAACAATTTTTCCACCGAATCCTCGCGGAAAAAACAGAAAAGCTTGGGGGTAAAAAAAAATAAATTATTCGTACCACTCGGCCGAATGGTCTTTGTTTATTCCCGATCTCGAGGTTTCCCCCGTTCGTCTCATTTCCGAGCTGATTTGCGTTTCCGGACGATTCAAATATTTACGTCGTATCCCCGATACCGAATTGGAGACTCGGAGCAACGATCGATTTCCACGACGAGTCTCTTTCGCTTTCGATTCGTCGAACAATCCGTGGGCTGTTCCATTGAAAAAAAATAAGACTGCTCGATCGATGCATGACCGGAGCAAACGGAAGAGTGAAACTCAAAAAAAAAAAAAAAAAAAAAAAAAATTCCACGAGTCGCCGACCAGAGGTTCGCGAGACTATTTACGAAGCGAGAACGTACCATCGGATGCCGGCGTCGCGATTCGACACGAGCAATCAGCAGTGACTACTTTTTTTTTAGTACTTTTCATTCTTCCTTCGAGATTCATCGATTACGCTCGAAAAAATAGGTCCGTACGGATGACGTTTTTATTTTATTTTTTCCGAAACGTATAGTGCTCGTATACATTTGTCTCCACACACAAATAGTCTTTTTCGAGGACGAGGGAAAGAAGAAAAAGAGCTGACAAACGTGGCCACTATTGCGCCCATTTGCTCATAAAGCGAAGACTGGACGATTCTCCCGTCGGGATAAAAAGAGAACCTTTTATCTTTAGACTCCATTGGGGTTGACAAATATGGGTATATTTCCGGCTGGGCGTCAAATTGAAAGATATCGCTTGGCCCTTTGCGCCCTTCAACCCGGCTCAAAGTGACTTATGCTTACTTTTCTTTTCTTCCTCGACTCTGTTCCGAATTAATTTCAGACGAGATATTCGCAAACTGCCAGAATAATATACAGACTTTCTGAATAGTATTAAAGAGTATATTCTAACCATGAATTCTTAACTGTTCAACTGTGGATCAAGGCGAACCCTGGCCGTCTATGTGCCAATACTGGCCCGACATCACGCTACTACTGCGGTAAAAAAGATTTAAACAAATACATTATAACTTCAATCCTCAATATTAAAGTTTAATCTACGAGATAGAAGAAAAAGGGGCAAAATGGGACAGTAGGACAAAACAGGAGAATGGGGCAAGATGCAATTTTCCAATAACATTTCAACGGTTACGATGGTGACGATTGAGACAAAAAGTTTGGACAAAATAGAGCATAAAAAAATTATTAAAAATTTTAGTTCTGCCCCAGTGTCCTATTTTGCCCCCCTCCCGCTGGTCTAATTGTCTTACTTTTGGGTAAAAATATGTTTGCAATTTTTTTTTATTTTTATTAAAAGCGCCGTTGTATTAAACCGTGAGATAATCGATTGAACTGGATTTTAAATAAATAAAACGTAATTTGAAAAAAAAAACGTTATTCGTAGAGACGAGTGTGCGACGAGAATACAGTTGGAATGCGATGGGGTCAGAAAGCGATTCCCTACGAACTCTCTGGGGACCAGGTGATTTCGGTTTCGCGCTCCGCGAGAGAAAGTAGTTACGGCTCTTTAGATACAGACACGCCAGCCAGCCTGTATCGAACACTCGTTGCTCTCCACTCGAAATTCGAACACCGGCAGAGCGCGCGCTCTCGTCGCCAGTGATTCCTCTCGCTCGCGCTTCCGCGGCAACAGAGGTTTTTTTTTTCTTTTTCAATCAATCCTCCGGAGACGCAACCATTGGATAGGTGCTCGATCACTACCTTAATCTACTGGATACGCATTCCGCGAATAAGAATTCCACTCGGGTTAATCGGTATTTTGCACTCGTCTGTAACAGGCTGGAAAAAAAAACATTTTCTCCACCCAGAAGAGGTCAAAAGTTGATAAATAAAAACGATAAAGATGAAAGTAATTAATTTGTCACTGACAAAATTAAAGAAAAAAATTAATGTCACCGATTAAATGGGAAAGATGTGGATTCGTCAAATTTAAGTTACGTCATGTTTGTCGAGGCGTGCGTTAAATCGACGCTTTTTTTTGGCGAAGAAGAGCGGGGCAAAATAAAAACATCTTTTTCCCGAAATAAATGTCAAACAAAACGAACAATGGTGGAGCTTGACGACATTCAATCTTTTCAGCAGGCACGTTAGGTCCTTTTCGGACGCCATAGATAAATCTCGAGGATCGTCCTCGAAAAGAGAAATAAAAGTCACGAATTTATGTACACGGAAAGAGAAGAGATACGTCCAGGTTGTATGAATGCATGCGACGAGAGTGACCAGTATCACGTGCTCGCTCATTATTCCGCTCTCTCGACCCGTCCGGATTATTCCTGAAGTTACTACATGATCCAGCGTCCCTCTTGGGTCCCACACATAGTTACAAATTTTGAAGCAAATGTACACATTTGTTTGACAACTCGGAGCAGGTTAGATTGGAGAAATAGTAAATACTAGTCAACAGGCGTCACACTCGTCAAACTTAATTGTCAAGGGATATTGAAATAGGACTTGTCTCAGATCGTCGTCAACCTTATGACGAAGGAGTGAAGCTTTAATTAATGTCCGCATTTATTTCTAAATAGACATTAAGAGCGTTAAAAAAAAATCTTCATTTGTAATTAATTGGTAATTAATTGACGATTTATTAATAATTAATTCATAATGAATTATTTCATTCACAGTCCATGAAATTACCCGTAAGATAGGACTCTGCTGGAAATTTGCACGATAATCAATCCCTCGTGCCACCTCAGATGTTTCACGTCCGAGAGAAAAATTGACATTTCACTAAAGTATCAGAACTTTTCCTGCGTGACCCCCATTGCCCCCGTCCTTCGCGAACAACCATGAGACGAAGTAACGACTCGGCTGCAAAACGCTAAGTGTAAAGGTGGTCACAGAGTTTAAAAGGAGGCTATATCATTCTCGAATGACGAAAATAAATTCACCGAGTAGTCGGTCGAGCCCGCGCGTACGGATCTTCGTTACGCGGCCGGCATGTAAAACCCGTGTACCGCCTATAGGGAATGGTAACGAGTACCGAGATTATTCGAGCCCGGGAATTTTTCAATGTCACGAGCGGGACCACCACTAACACCAGGAGCAGCAGAAACTGAGCCGAAAGATGACACAGACACACGTATACAGTTTTACCGCGAGTACATTAACCCGGAGGGATACGCGCATAGTTAGCATTGCTCCAGGAACGGCGAGGTCTGTTTTTATCTCAGCATCTCGTTCCTCCAGATTGGAGATAAACCGAGAAATTCTCCGAGCGCATCCTGCGAATCGATAATTCAACCTCTTGCATTCCCAGCCAAAATTCTGCATTTGCCATCGCTTTTTTTTTAACTTTCTGCTTTCTCGTGGGGGAAGCAGAAAGTTTTCTTTTTTTTTTCGAAAAAAAAAAGAAAATAAAAAAATATCGAGATTTTTGTGTAGAAATATTTGAAATTTTCTGAAAGTTGTATAAAGGTGGGGTTTGGGTGGCTGCAGGGTTGAGTCGCAAAACAATATTGTACCGTTTAAAAGCTTCGAAGCACAGCCGGAGTATACATTTTTTTGATACGAATAAATTTCATTTTGCTAAATATTACGTATAATAAAATACGGTTTCATAGAAGAGACCAAGATTCCCAGCTCGAATTAAAAAAAAATACAGATCGAAAAAAAAAAAAATTATCGAAATCTCAATTTTTTTAGAAGCGATAAAAATTCGTAAATGTTTCACCGTCCTAGGTGAGCGACACGTTACACTGACAATGTAGTCCGTACTCTTGAGCTTGGAAGGCCTGACCCGTCCATAATTTGTAATTTTATTAGGTAATTTTTCGTTCTCTCCTCCACCGTTACATTAATTCATGAACTCCTCTCGGTCGTTCCGTATCTTCCTCCTCGCATCCGATCTCCCAGCCGAAATTCGTGCTTTCATATGTACAAATATAAAGGAAATAAAATTAAATGAAAACGGGTCGTCTCTGTCGTGTCGCAGCGAACTAAAAAAAAAAAATTGCCGCTATTTCCTGAAGCTCTGCGATACAGCTTATATTTTGTGACCTATCGAGCGATACATTTGTCGAAGCAGGGCTGATGTCACGTGTGACCCGAGGGACCCATTTCCGTTTCAATATTTCCATCACCCATGCATTCACCGCCAATAAAGAATAACTCACGGAAACCATCTCTGTTCACAACATTTCCAACATTTTTTTAATGTAAAAAAAATAAATCAAATGACCAAACCCGACGATAATCTTTTATCTCCACGAGAAAGTTGTATAACACCCATTGATTCAACATGAAATATCACCGGACAAACGCAACGCATCGAAAGACTAGCTCGGATGAAGCGAAGTGCAGGATCGTTAATGGCACAGCGTGGGCGAGTGTCGGCCAGCACCGGCCCTATGCGTAATTCCCCATAGATCAGATTTTTCCTGCACGGATTGGAATCAAAAGAAATCCATTAAGAATTCGGAGTCAAAAATGGATGAGAATCGATCTCCGATGCTCCCACGATCGAAAATCGATGTCGCGATCTCTCGTCCTTTCTTGTGTATTCCCTGATTAATCCGTGGACAACGTCTCTCTCCTCCAAGCCCGCACAAAACCGTTCGACCCACACGAGCAAAAAAGGATCCTTAACGAGACGACGATACAAATAAGCGACGGTACTTAACATTTCCCCGAACGCCTCGGCGAAGCTTCACGACGATTAAAATATATCAAAAAATGTATTTTCTTTACCTGGCAACTGGAAGGTCTGTTCTTAATTCCCATTATTATCATATCCGTTAGGTCTCGTTCGCGAACAGTAAATCAGCGCAATCGTCACGGGTCTTCTCCCATCGCTGTTTACCGGAGCGAGCCGTGGTCGTTGGGATTTTGGTCCGTTTATGGTGTATTTCGGCACGCGTTTAAAATCGGTCATTCAACGGGAGGTGGAGGAGGATGAGTAGAAAAAATACTGAGAATAAGTCGAAGCTGGAGGGATCTGCGTGAGGGGAGGAGGATGAGCGGTGCCGCTGCTGGTCAGCACGCTCGTGCAAAGCCTTTTGAGACGAGTGAGAAAAGGCGCGAGTTTCGTGAATGTTAAAGAAGAGGAAGCCACGATGTAGCGTACGAGCGAGTGTCCAGGGTAGAGGCGAGAGGTCTCCGAACGGCCAACAGGTAAGAGGGAATAAGAATAAAGGGGAGGGGGGGGATAAGAGCCGGGAGAGACAAGAAGAGATGAGACGATGGGTACCAAGTTGGTAGGTTGGTGGTTCGTGTTGGTCTGTTTGGTGACCCCCACCCTGTATAAAAGCCTCAATCGTCCAGCCGCTTCTTCAGTCTTGAGTTCGAACGCCTCACGCAGCGTCATTACAGATGCTAAATCCATCTCGAGTCTGAAATAGAACACACTTTTTTTGTGTTTAGTTAGTTTGTTTGTTTTTTTCTGTTTTTTTTTTATAAATATAAATATATATTTTTGTTTGTCGCGAGGCAAGATAAGAATACTGTGAAGGAGTTCGTACAATGAGTTTCTGAAGAAAGGGGAGACGAAGAGGCAACCCCCTGGCTAGGATGTACGGGCGCGTCCGGATCGCTTTCTGCACCCTGGTACGTGCAAAAAAATATTGAGTAAAACGATCGGCTTAGATTTGTCTATCCAACTGCGATTATCGTGGATTCAATATTACGATGGACGTTTTACTCGCACGCTTCGGTGTTTACTAGGAAGCATTTTTTAGTGTGTTTGACAACGGTTCGTTTTTTGATGGGAGAGAGGGAGAAACAATCCGGTGGTTTCGAGAACGAAAAGCGTGTTTTATGCAGTTACGTTGGTAATTGAAACGTTGATGGAAAAACCAATCGTGTAAAAGAATTTTCAGTTCCGAACTTCATGTTCGGAACTGAAAATTCTTTTACGAAAAAATTGAAAAATGTACAAAATTTACAAAATGTACAAAAATGTACAAAATTTACAAAATGTACAAAAATGTACAAAATTTACAAAATGAAAAATTGTAGAATGAGACTTTCATTTTTATACAAATGTATTATGACATTGTAAAGAAAAATACAGTACATTTTTTTCTTTTTTTTTTTTAAATATCAATTATCGTATTCGAAACACTTATCTTTCGTCCGCAAATTTTTATGTTCGGTACCGGTAACTTTTCCGCTCCTTATCACATCAGACGTTGATTGCACTGGATCCGATTTTTAGGGCCGGGAGAAACAGGACCGCTTTCTTTGCCCTCTGACAGAAATATCCATTTTAGTCTCAGATATACAAAAGAATCTCGATTTCAGTAGCAAATTTATGACGCGGGAATTCCGACGGCAATCGGCTCGACTATCCGTCACGTCGAATTTCGCGAAGGTCGTCGCCGCCACTCTGAGCGCGCCACACAGTGGCCATCGGCTTTTTTTTTCGTTGTATCAATAAACCAAAGACGGCGGCATGTCTTAACGCCTCGTACTTAGTCTCTTCACTGACTAAGAGCCACGCGATTGCAGCGTGAATAGTTGTCGCGTTGTGAGAGAAACAGCGGGACGTGAATTTCTGACATTCCATATTACAACAATTTTTCTAATATAAAGCTCAAAAATAAAAATCATAATAATAATTCGTGATCAAACTCTGGCCGTTTCGTATGGAATTTCGGCTGATAATAACGTTGATATCGTTATCCTCGAGCCACTGACTATGCCTGAAATATACGCATCGGTTGGAGAGAGACAAATAAATCGCGCTTATTAATTCTGAAATCGAGACCTGGTCGCTATCATTGAGCTTTTGGCTTTTAATATTATTGATCTCACTATCCTCGCGCTATTCGCAGCACCGCGGAAACATGAGACGCCTGAACGGTGCGTTGCATTTTTATGCCTGAACATTGCACTGTACACGCCCGAGATTCGTGCAAGAGTGAGCAAACAGTTTCCACAAAAGAGACATCATAATAATGTGTAAACCGGTGCAAAAGTTTCGTGTTGACGTACAGTTGTATGCGGCGCGGAGAACTCGGCAAGTTTGTCTTCCTGCGAGTTTGTCTTACTCGCCGGGATGAAAGAGCCATTTACTTGAAACCAGCAGATGAATTCACCCAACCGGTAGTCATATAATCGCGGTGCCCGCGAGATGTACCTGGCCAAAGTAGCTATTACGGTATAATCGCGAAGGTCTCGTTAAAACGTCAAATATATATGATAAATTGTATGAAAATTTACAAACACGCCTTCATGGCAGAAGCAAGCATTGCGAATGAACGTGGAGTGAACTTGAGAAAAGATTATGAAAAAATGTTAATCCGTAAATACCTTCGTGTGGAAAAATGTACGTATGAATGAAACGGAATATCCAACTCTTTTCGACGATAATTGTCCTTTGGACGTCTTACGTGATGCATAAAAAAAATTAACGAAGAGTCAAAAGTTTCTTTTTCGTATGCAGTCTTATTACGAATTATTATGGTTTGATCCTTGGCTCGTGGACAGACGTGGCTGTAGAAAATGAGTGATGATTATCACGATGATACATTAGTTATGGGGTAGAGCGATGACTCGGCTGTCTGCGGTCGCTCGAATGAGATAACAAAACAGACATCATGGGTAGTAAAAAAAAATTGAGGAATGCACTTCCGATTATTTGCATCGGAATGTGAAACTCGAAAGAATCGTTGCAGACAGACCAGAATCGAGACTTGGTCCGGTGAAAGATGAATCTCATCGCTAAAAAAAAAAAATAGTCTTTCTAAAAAAAAATACTATTATCATAGAGCGAGCGATCCTGAGCGGTTTTCGATTAGGAATGCATGGGTCATTATTCACAACGAACGTGAAAGTGGTTGATGGTGTCTCATGATTTCAATATTCAGTCCACAGTCCCCTATTGATTGCAAAAGCACCTGAGTCACTTACACTTTAATGGGGGTTAATGGTATTAGATTTATCGTTTCCCTAATAATCATGCGGCGTCTTATGGTTTTAACATTGACTCCAAAATTCCCTTGACGTAGCAGAAACACTTTAGCCGGGTACTTTGCAACAGGTAGTTTTACTTGAACTTTTGCACGCGATCTACTTCACTTACGGTACACAAATAATGTTTAGCATGGTATCTGGTGTTGATAAAAAGTACCTATTCGACCTATTCGATAAATTTCGTAGCAGCGTGCAACTGACTTGGTGTAGGGGTTTAATCGAATAAGTGGGAGGGTGCACCGCGGTGAGTACTGAAAGCGAGATATATTCACTCCGTGTACCTGGCGAGAATACCGGTATCGAAAATCTCGGTAGAGTAGATTGACAACTACCGGCCCGAGGTAGAGTCGGACGGCTATCTACTGCGATCCGGCTTGCGTCTCGCTATCGCCTGGTGCAATCCAATTGTAAACTCTCTTGTACAAATCTCCCGGCTGCATGTTGAATCGAACCGAGCCATCTCTCTCACTCTCGCTCTCGATTTATCCGAGCTGGACTGCAGACGCCACAATCGGGACGCGGTGTTTAACGCGTTGATACGGCTAGTTAAATACAAAGCTCAGCTAATTTGTTCCGGTCGATAGTCGTCTCGAGCTCTTTGATGCACTGCACATACAGCGGCATACAACGTATCGCGCAGCGAGATATATTTTACGACTCTTTCGTATTAGTGTGTAGAAGAGCCGCACGCAAAGTCGCGAGCTAAATGGCAATAAAATCGCAATGGCTGAAACCCTCCCGTGTGGAATCCCTCGTAGTCCCGTCTTTGCTGCCACGGGTGGGCTTGGTTTTACTGCTCAACGCCGACTGTTTTTCAATCGATGTATCGCGATCGAAACCTACACCCATGTAATTCTTTTTTGTCAGCCGATGTCTTATTTAAATAACAGGATACTTGGAAAATTCTGTACTCGTGACTCGTGTTGCATTTTTATACTTTATGTTGCATATTTAAAAATTACGGGTCGGAGATGTCAGAATTATTCAATTTAATTTAAAATTAGAAAAATCTTCAATCACTTTAAATCAAAACGCATAAGATATTTGAACTACATAATATTTTTTTGTTACGGTTAATGAAAAAGTCCGATGCGCAAAAGTCCACAATTATTTCCTTGAAAATTTGACAATTTTCAGGTAAACGAACTTACAAGAATAAAAATTTAAGGGTCAACGAGATAAAAAATGTAGAATTTTTGTGAACGACAGGTGTCCGTTGTTTAAATTATTTTCACGGTAATCGGTCAATTGAGCAAAGTTACGAAAGTCTCAACTCATCTTCGTTTTTTGTTGTTATCCGTTGCATCTCCGCGTCCCAATTCCGCGTGTTTAATTTCGTGCTCGCGGTCGTTACGACATTGTACACGCGAGAGTTAATTGAGTCAACGAATTAAGAGAGGCGGCAACGCCATTTGCGGAAGATCGCGATAATCGTGTGTATCGCGAACGTGTTCGAGTCCGGTTTATTCGCGAGAGGCTTCGCCGATCGGAATTGCAAAGTGTGTCGCTGGACCGAAATCGACCCGACGTTGGCAATAATCCCGAAAACAAATGCTCCTGAACGGAAAAACGTGCACATCGTCCCGTCATTGCCCGGAGGCCACGAGAGTACGAGACTCCGTTTGCTCCTCGTTGCTGCAGCCGCTCAATACGCGCTGTTTCTCGTGTCTCTTGGTCGTTACGCAACTGTACTACACGCGCCCCGATGACTTTCACCGCGAGATGATGCGTCCGAACTCTCCATGGCCTCATCCTCCTCATCCTCTTTATTAGCCACTACATTTTTTCCTAGGATAATGAAAACGTCCCACTTTTGCAATCGGATCGAGAGATAACAATTAAATTTTGCCCCCCGCGATCCGCTCAATGCAACTCTCACCGGATGCGATATAAAGCTTTGCAATGTATAGGAATCTGTAGAAATAATTTATTTGACAATCTGTGGAAAATTTTTTGAAATTTTTCCCCCATTGAAAAGTTGATTGAACGCAAAAAATACCAGACAATTTCACGGACCGAGAAAAAAAGTGCCCGATGTGCTCGGGATATGTTGATGCAAAAATTTAATTGGCGCTCCTCCGGGAGTTTGTCAACGACCGAAAAAAAAAAAGAAAAAAAAATTTCGTGTAATAAAATAAAATAACATTCGCGAACGAAAGCTGAATGATATGACAAAGCATACGCGGCAATAAATAAATAAATGAAAAAAAGTCCCGCCTATCGGAAGATCTTTGGTGAGATGAATATTGCCAGATGAATGAACGACACCTCGGCAACTTGATATAGACGTACGAATGAATAATTTATCTTGCCGTGTTTATCGATACTGTCGATCGAGCACCTGTGCATACATATGCATACGTCTGGGTCGCTGCAGGATGAATCATCGATAGGACTGCATATAAATTGATTGACAAATTATTCACGCAGTCATTCGTCTATCCGCGGTGCCGTTGCGGGTCTTTCAGTGGGCAAGTTTGTTGCTGACACGCGAGAGCGCGGATTAGCATTGAATTCTTTGTACAATCGAGAGTCCGACCCAAGATCAACGATCCTCCGAGATCTTCTTCCTCATATTTTCTCCTCCACATACATACACGTTACATATACATACACATATAATTTATGACTTCGGAGTGGCGGACGCGTCGATATTTATGGATATTAAAACACGTGTTGTAGCGCCGAACTTTTCGCATATTTTGTTTTATTAATTTTTTTTTTCGAAGCCGAATAACCGGATCGCGAGTCATCCCGTTACGGGACTGAATGCGAAACAAATACCACGGGGAAACTCTTGCACGACTCCGAAACCAATACATTTACTGCGGCTTCGATCCATCGGCACACTTAATATAGATTAAAAAAAATATATATAGATTAAAAAAATTATTTCCTTAATGAGACAACGTTCGATGATCTTTCAATTATTTTTTGTAAGGTGTATTTTATAAAAATTAGGGAAAGGTTTATCATACGCGAAGACTTTATTCTCCGTGAGACAAGCGTAACAATCGATTTTCTTGAAAAAATGCCGATAGGCTAAGTGGTCTTAAACGGTGGCTTTCACCGTGAGCGCCGGTCGCTCAACTCACGAGCCGAGCTACATGAATATTAAGTTCCGTTTACAGACTACACAAGGTACGATCGAGCACGTGGCAGAAGCTTCGAGCCTGCGCATAATAACCGGCGTCACGAGTATCAAGAGAATACACAGCTCATTGCCTCGGGTTTTGATATCATGTCTAATTTATTATTTCTCGCCCGCTAAACGTGTACGGAGGTCGATATAAGTCTCGTCGATCCTTCGGCAGCGATTAATAGTGAGCAGATAAATGCTATGTCGCGCTATCAATCATTCTATTTTTCATGACGATATTTCGGGGGACTGTCGAGGACATACGATGATTCACACATCGATGAGTCATCCAGACAATTTTTTTAACCTTTCAATTTTCACCGTAAACATCGTCCGAGTGCGAATAACTGTATCGAATTTGCTCGCATGTCTCTGTGCGTGTCAACGTGGCGCATTGGATTTTGATTGGAATTATTTACAAAACATATTCAATATTGTAATCGGGTACTCTCTCGATATTGAATATAAAATATAGTCGATTTTTTTATTTTTCTGTATAACCGAACTCAAAAAAAAAAGGCAGACGCAGAGTTAAAGATATTCGTACATTAAAAAAATGTTTTTCGTCCACAATCATTCTGTTGTTAATTTTATGAAAAATATTCACAACGCTGACAGACATTGTAGAAAGAACAAGATTTCTTGTCTAAAATTGACGAGAAAAGAATTTTTGACGTTAATCAACAAGGATCGTTGCTACCTTCTTTACTATGTTAAAATCGAAATTTTTCACCGGACGCTTCTAGGTATTTTTTTTTCTTTTTTTTTGTGAAAGTTTAGCACTCGAACTTTTACGAAAAATTTGACCCATCGGCACGATCGACCGGGAACTCACGGTTCCAAAATATTACCGTTTCGAGTACGACAGCTCGAGCGCGGAGCAGACTGCGTACGTGTGATGAATCGCTCTCTTGAAACAAGAGGCGATTCAGGCGTTCACCGACCGGTGCAATAATCTCGCTTGTCAGAAGAACCGTGAAGATGAGTTCGTCGATGTGCGCAGCGACTCTGTCCACATGGTCGCGATCGCGCCGGGTCTTTTCGGTTCCAATGGTATCGCTTTCCCTGGCGTGGGCGAGAGACATCCAAGCGGCGATTGTTCGCCGGTTCACGGTCCGCTATTGCATCCTCCTGTGCGGACAAATACGAATAGAAGTCTTGCCGATGCGCACCAACCGTGAACCTGATAATTCATTATTCCTCACGCCGCATTAACTTTCAATCGCTCTCGCCGGTTGAGTAACGTAGAAACCACTAATAAATAGGATATTAAGTTACCAGTCGACGTTGGTCAAATTATTATGTCATGATACCAATGAATTATCGTGACAAATTTTTTAACACTTCGGAGGAAAACGTGACACACACGCCACACCTTTTGAAAATTGAAAATAACACAAGAACTTGAAAGAAATTATTGACGGAATTATTAGAAGAAAAAAATTCCTAGGAAAATTCATCTTGGAGCGTTAAAGGGTCTGTAATTTTTTAAACATTTATCGTACTTTGTTTATATTTTTGATAACATGTTTCTTTGCGCCATTAACGAAATTGAGAAGCATCGATTTCGAGTAAATTGTGGCAAAGGTGACCCACGATGGAACGGATGAACGGCCGTCGAAAAGTATGTTTTGGCTTCAGTGACGCATTCGCAACGACCTTGTAATGTATTAGTCCGAGCTAAATCCTGTGAGTCCGAGGGTCGCAGAAATCTTATATCTTGAGGCAAACTGAGCATGTAAGATTAATCTTGTCATTATTGATCGCATCAATTCATTAGCTAGTGGAACGGTCCTTAATGGGACTGTGACAAATTGCATTGTCAGCTTTGGAGAATAAAGCATGTTGAATTGTGCGACCGAGTTATAAGAGCTTTTATCAATAACACGGGTACTATTGTTGTTATTATTGAGTTGATTATCTCTACTACCAGGACAACACAAACGCCATCAAAAAAATGTATAAATTCAATGCACAGAAGAGTTAGTAAAATTTTACGATGAAATTAAAATGAGTTATTTGATAAAAAATAGTTTTGTAGGAAAGTTAAGGTAAGACGTTATTATTGAATTATTTCTAAAAATTTTGATCTACTGTACGTTAATTTTCCATCACAATCGCACATGAAATTTAAGATACCAGTTTGTGGATAAAAACTTTCACTACCAGTCCAGTATACATTACAAGAATTTAACCTACAGTGTAAGAAATCATACCGGGATCTTGGTGAGTGCGTCTTAAACAGCGTCGCTAACAATAACAAACAGTTTTTCGCTATCACATGTCAAGGGGAACCGTATAAGATAGAATGTTGATGGTAAATATTGGGCCGCTCCGGCTCCAGATTGGCTCTCTGCCAGTTGCTCGGGATAATTGAGTTATCCGGATCAACGGGCACCCTTCGATGGCGTTTCACAAAAAATAGCATGACTGTCAAGTGGTAACACTCGAGTAATATTAGCTTAGTTTAAACGAAACAAACAAAAAGGTGTTCGAAGCGTTTCAAAGTGACCTGAAAATTGCGAAATTAACGACCGACAGCTATAACGCATTTGGTGTAATTTGAGAAAAAAAAATCTCCTTTGACTTACGCGTGTCTCGTTTTACATATTTACACAATAATTCATTCGTTCGAGCGGGTTTTCTCTTTCTGTTTTCACCTACGCATATTTTGACCTCTTCCTATATTTACGACCGTGACTTAACACACCGGAATTGGTTGTCACAATAATCGCTGCTTTATCCCCGGATAGATATAATTTAATGCGTGATTTTGAATTTGTCTTTTTTTACGATTCGATCGACGGTCGTTAAGTCGTCTCGAGTTCGATAAGCGTGATTATGCTACAGAGGTATCGTAGTCTAAATGCCGAGGAACTATTATTACCGTGTGCCTAGTGGCGCCGATGTAACTGACCTGGGGAAGGCCCACCCACGATTAAAACGCCGGGACTACTTTCACTATCTCTCGAACGGATGCCTAACTCAGTTATGTTAATCGACGCTCGCGCTTCCAGATCTGGCCTCCGCGCTTGCGCGTGAGAGTCCTCGAGCCAAGATTGTTCGAATAAATTAACTAAAAAAAAAAAAAAAAAAACTCCAGAACGCCGACGCGGTCGGATAGCACACGCCAAATTGAGCGATGAGACATTTGAAGAAGCGTTCAAAAAAAGTCTACTTAAAGATATATATATACGTATAGAATTGTTTCTGAGTGACGTTCAAGTTGGCATTCAATGAGGTACCAAGAACGGTTCTGAGGCAACCCGCAGAACTCATCCACTACTGGAGTTTGATTCTTAGTTGCAACTTTTGGAATGGCCACGCAGAGTGCGCGTTCCAGGCTCGGACGTCCCATTGGTTTTGCACGTCCCTCGCGGCTGTTGTACTCCTATTAATCACCACCAGACTGGACTATTGTTACCAACGTGAGGTTGCGTATCAATCAAAGTCCGCTTCTTGCTGTCATTCCCGAATTAGAGTCGGTTCAGTGGAGTCGGTTATGGTAGCTTGGTGTAGGTGCTTGCTGGCCAATGTGACGAGTTCACGTGGCGCATCTTAATTCGAGGTGGGTTCTGACTTACATTGCATCGCACTACAGAAGTGTAGATGAAAAAACAATCAATTTTTTTGTTTTGCGTGGACTCTTGGTGGGCGAGAGACTTGCGGGTCAAGCATAAGGTGAAGGTTTCGTGTCCGATTCTTCGACATTAATTGTCACTGCCCCATGCATGATTCGTCTTTGAGGAGTGCGAATTCTGACTGCATGGAATATCGGGCACTCGCCGCGGAAACAAATTTTCACGTACACTATTGAATCCATCTACGTCTGCGGACAAATTTTATTCCCATATATTAGGGATGTTTGTATGAACCTCTTCTCTTCTTCTCTTCTCATAATTCGTTTTGCAGTTTCGTTTTTTTTTTAACCTCGGCAGTCAGCGTAAGATGAAGTCTCGAAAGCACACGCCCCCAATTATTGTGGCTCCGACAATTTTAAGTTTGAGAGGAGGTAATAAAAGTAACCCGCTACAAATAACGAGTGCATAGTGGACTCTCACTTGTAAATAAGGCCAACTGGCTCGAGGCTGTTGGTGCGTTCGCGGATCGCTCGCTCGGGCACCCCGCGGGCCATGCAATTTCGCAAATTATATTCGAAGTACCCGAACGATGAAGAAATATTTCTAATTCTTCAACCTCCGCGCTGCTATGCGCCAAAGCGGAGTTCCACCGGCTGCTTAAGAGATATTTATACTGATTGAAGGTGCAAAGTTTGGAATACGCTTGAAGTTTCAAATAGTTCAGTCGATCGCACCGAGCAACTATGGAACCAATCAGTGCGGGTTTTTTTTTTTTTTTTTTTTTTTTTTTTAATATTTGTTTCTTAATTATGCAAATTCGAAGCATTTATCACCGGAGTATTTTCAACTCGACGATAATAACGCGATAAGCCATATTCGAAATGTTTCTTAAATCGAAGATTTGCGCTCGCGCCTAGATTCTCACACACGACGGCCTGCAAAGCGAATTGCAATCAAGAATACTGACTGTGACGAAAGCTCGCCGTTGACATTTGAAAACGTACGATTCGCTGAGAGGAATTCCGATAAGACCAAAGTCCCGAAAGGTTAACGGGAACGGAAAAGTGTAAAGTCCGGGCGCTGCGACGGTTTTTAATCTGAGATTCTAACAGTTTCAGTTTATTTATGGAATATTCCACTTGACAAATATCGAAGCTGAGAGCTCTAACGGAGCGAGCGAAAATCAATGGTCTTCTTCATGTTCATTGTACGCGATTGAGAATGGACGACTGGCATTCAGTTTGTTTCATTCACATCGACAATAATCTTTCGCTCGGGTCACTCAGATCTTTATCCGAGAAAAGAGTTCGATCAACATCGGGCGGTCGCGGTTAGTCTTTTGTAAAAGAAAAAAAAATTATTCCGTCCCGAGCCCCCTCGTCGCGGAGCAATCGCTGCCTGCGAGAGCGCAAGCGAGTTATTGCTTCGTCGTTCACGACGACAGAATAATCTGTATGGTAATACTTCCGTCAGTGGTTTGTGCTCAACGGAAAGATTACCGCGATGATCATAATAAAATTTAATTTTTCTTTATTACTCGCAGGTGATTGCAGAAGTAATTCTGCAAGTCGCGCAGGCACAGGATGGCAAAAACAGGCACGGCAAAGAAGTTGTTTTCGATATCACCGATGAACAAAAAACACAGTATCTGAATCAAGACTTCGAAACGAGTTAGTGACATTCGACTGACTTTCGACCAAACGCAACCAAGCTGAATGATCGTTCCGTCAATGAGTTGATTTATGTTGCAGACGCATACAATTATGGATATGAGGTATCACCGAATGGGCAATTTCACCACGAGGTGCACGGTTCGGATGGTGTCACTTACGGATGTTACGGTTATGTAGATCCTTTCGGAAAGCTCGCTGCGACGTTTTACATAAGCGACGGATGGGGCTATCGCGTAGTCCGCCCCGGACAAGACGTGGAGATATTCCTCCATGAGCACGAGCATCATGACCACGGTCATGACCACGACGAAAATCACCACCACGATCATCATGATCACCATGGAATTCTGACTGCGTGGCGAAACTTGCGTTTCCCACGCATCTGCGGTCAGTTCGAAGGCACAATTACGAAACCGGCTGTATCACCACCGTTCAAACCAGAAAGTGAGTTTATTGCGTTATATTGGAGTCACTAATAAATGTAGTTGCCGCGAAATATCAGATTTCCGTAACACATTTATTTATTTAAAGAACCTGGATCTAATGGACTTGGCGGATCTTCGGGAGCTACGCCTATCGGTCAGTATCCTGGTACGCCATCGCATCCTGCTAACAATGGACAACCGAGTACTGGCATTACGACGCCCGGAAGCAGTAAACCAGCACAACCTTCCAAACCTTCTCAACCCCCACAAACGGGCACATCAGTCCCGAGTCATCCAACGACTCCCGTTGCAGGTAGTCCGTCACGTCCTGCTGGAAAACCTGCGGGGTCGTCTCATCCTTCACAAAATGGCCATCCACCAGTCACGGCAGGAACACCTTCTCGGCCAGGAAAACCAAGTACCGGCGGTCCGAGTTACCCCACGATCACTGGTGATGGACAACCAGGGCTATCACAAAAACCTTCTTACCCCTCGCAATCGGGTTCTGGAGTCCCCAACCACCCGGGAACGCCCGACGCCGGTATTCCGTCGAGTTCTGCTGAAAAACCTCAAAGGCCTTCCAATCCCACACAAAGTGGCACTCTGCCAGGTGCGGGAGGTCCGCCATCGCGGCCCGGACAACCAGGTACTGGCGTCCCAAGCCGGCCTACGGTCACTGGTGACGGTCATTCAGGGCGTCCCGAAAAACCGTCTCATCCGTCACAGCCGGGATCTGGCATACCCAGTTATCCTACGGTGCCTGACGCAGGTATTCCATCAGGACCCGCTGGAAAACCACCAACGACGTCTTACCCCTCACAAACTGGCAATCTGCCAGGCTTCGGTGGTACACCGTCACGACCAGAACAACCGAGTTCAGGCGTCGCAAGTTACCCTACGGTTGGTGGTAACGGTCATCCGTCACAATCGCAGAAACCTTCATACCCCTCGCAACCGAACTCCGGAGTACCCAGTTATCCTGTAACGCCTGATGCAGGTACTCCATCGCGACCTGCTGTCAAACCTCCAACGCCATCTTATCCCTCACAAACTGGCAATATGCCAGGGTCCGGAGGTATACCTTCACGGCCAGAACAGCCAAGTTCTGGCACTCCGAGCTACCCAACCATCACTGGCGATCATCAGGGACAACCACAAAATCCTTCATACCCGTCACAGCCGGAGTCTGGAATCCCCAGCTACCCCGGAACGCCTGGCACGAGTACCCCATCACGTCCTGCTGAAAAACCTCCGAGGCCATCTTATCCCACACAAACTGGCACTCTGCCAGACGCGGGTACTGGATCATCGCAGCCTGGACAACCAAGCAGTGGGGCTCCAAGTTACCCAGCGATCACTGGTGATAGTCATCCGGGACTTCCACAAAAACCTTTATACCCGTCACAGCCGGAGACTGGAATCCCGAGTTACCCGGGAACGCCTGGCACGAGTGCTCCATCGCGGCCTGCTGGCAAACCTCCGAGACCATCTTATCCCTCACAAACTGGCACTCTGCCAGGTACGGGAGGTTCCTCGTCGCCTGGACTACCAAGCACTGGTATTCCGAGCTACCCTACGATCACAGGTGACGGTTATCCGGCAAATCCACAAAAACCTTCTTACCCATCTCAGCCGGATTCTGGAGTCTCTAGCTCCCCTGGACGGCCCGGCGCGGGTACACCATTGCATCCGACTGGAAATCCTTCAAGGCCATCGTATCCTTCACAAACTGGTGATCTGCCAGGCTCGGGAGGTTCACCTTCGCGGCCTGGAGGACCGAGTACTGGCCCTCCGACCAACCCTACGATGACAGGTGAAGGTTATCCGACAAGTCCCCAAAGACCTTCGTACCCCTCACCGCCTGATTCTGTAAGCCCCACCTATCCCGGAACGCCTGATACGGGTACCCCGTCGCGCCCTCCCGGAAAACCATCAAAACCATCCTATCCATCGCAATCTGGTCATCGTCCAGGCTCTGGCAGTAAACCTACCCGACCTGGGCAATCAAGCACTGGCATTCCGAGCTACCCTGCGACCGGTGGTAATGGTCATCCATCACGTCCGCATAAACCTTCTCGCCCTTCGAAACCTTCAAAGCCATCTTATCCCTCACAAGCTGGTAGCTTACCGGGCTTAGGGGGTACGCCTTCGCAGCCTGGGCAGTCCACTCCTGGTGTTCCGAGCTACCCTGCAATAACTGGCGATGGTTATCCGTCATATCCGCAAAAACCTTCTTACCCATCACAGCCGGACTCTGGAATCCCTAGCTACCCCGGCACGCCTGCCGCTGGTACTCCGTCGCATCCTCCGGGAAAACCTCCAAACCCATCTTATCCCACACAATCTGGCCCTCAGCAAGGTTCGAGCGGTACACCTTCACGGCCTGGACAATCAAATGCGGGTACACCAAGCTACCCCACGGCAGGCAGTGGTGGTTATCCATCGCGCCCTCAGAAACCGTCTTATCCCTCACAACCTGATTCTGGAATTCCTGGCTACCCCATAACGCCTGTTGCAGGTAATCCATCTTATCCTGGTGTACAACCGCCAAAACCTGCTTATCCCTCCCAAGCTGGAACTTTGCCAAGCTCGGGAAGTACGCCTTCACGGCCTGGACAACCAAGTACTGGTATTCCAATCTACCCTACAACAGACAGTAGCGGTTATCCGTCACAACCTCAGAAACCGTCTTCGCCCTTACAACCTGATTCCGGAGTCCCCAGCTACCCCACGTCTGTAGCAGGTACTCCACCTTATCCTAGTGTTCAACCTCCGAAGCCTTCTTATCCCTCACAAGCTGGAACTCTGCCAAGCTCGGGAAGTACGCCTGCACGGCCTGGACAATCAAGTACTGGTATTCCGAGCTATCCTGCGACAGGCGTTGGTGGTTATCCGTCATATCCTCAGAAACCTTCTTACCCCGCGCAACCTGATTCTGGAGTTCCCAGCTACCCCACAACGGCTGTAGCAGGTACTCCATCTCATCCTTCTGGAAAACCTCCAAAGCCTTCTTATCCCACACAAACCGGCACTGAGCCAAGCTTGGTCAGTAAACCTTCACCGCCCGGACAACCAAGTACGGATATTCCAAGCTATCCTACGACCGGCAGTGCCGGTTATCCGTCACAGCCTCAAAAACCGACTTATCCCTCGCAACCTGATACCGGCTTCCCCGGCTACCCTGCAACGGACGGAGGCGGGTACCCATCAGGTTCCCCTGGAAAACCTGAAAAACCTTCGAAACCTTCATACCCAACACAATCTGGCACTTCGCCAAGTTCTGGGGGCGCGCCTTCGCGGCCTGGAAAACCTCCGAAGCCTTCTCATCCCCCGCAAACTGGTAGTAAACCAGGCTCAGGGAGCACACCTTCACGGCCTGGAACACCGGCTACTGGAGGAAGCGTTACAAAACCTGGAACGCCAACAAGACCCAATATAACGCACTCTGGACAGCCGTCGCATACGAATAAACCTGGCAGTGAGTTGCGGCAATTCAGTCATAAATCACGCTATTAATATTGATTTAGCTATTAACGAGTGATTAATCTATGCGTAACAAAGTTGATATCTACATGTTCACACACATAACGTGTACTCTAATAGTATCGTATTTTTACCTTTGTAGCTGGTAACGGAGGTGGAGATGGAGGCATCGGCGGAGTCGGAAGTGAGTTAGGGCGTCTCTATCATCAATTTAGCTATTAATATTGATTCACTCAATTATCAACCATTGATCTACGCATAACAATGTTTATATTCGCACACTCACCCGTACAAAGTATGCTCTAACACTATCGTGATTTATTTTTTTAGTTGGTGGTGGAGGAGGAGACGGACCCATCGGCGGAATCGGAGGTATCGGAAGTAAGTTACAGCATTTCGATAATTAATTCAGCTATCAATATCGATTTACCTATTGACAAACTATTATTATACACATAACAGCATTGATATCTGAATATTCACCCGTATAACCTGTGATTTGATATTATCGCTATTTTTTTTCTAGCCGGTGATGGAGGAGGAGTCGGAAACATCGGCGGAGTCGGAGGGGTTGGAAGTGAGTCACGGCATTTTGATAATCGATTCAGCTATTGATATTAATTTCGCTATTAACGAGTTATTAATCTTCCGATAAGCGCAGCCATATTTGTATACTCATCTGTATAATGTGTGCTTTAAGACTATCTTGCTTTTTTCGTAGCTGGTGATGGAGGAGGAGATGGAACGGTTGGCGGGGTCGGCGGAGTCGGAGGTGTCGGAGGAATCGGCGGAGTCGGAGGAGTCGGTGGAGTTGGAGGAGTCGGACCGGATGGGCCTAACGGCCCATGGCCATCTGGTTCTCCCGGACCCAACGGTCCGTGGCCCGGTGATCCAGGCTACGTACCAAGAAGAAAATCCGTCATTCAAGAATCCGACAACGCTCCATACGAGAGAACTCCGAATGCACCATACACGCCTATCACCGCGGGATCTTCGTTGCAGCCTGAACAACCGGAAACTAATACCATTGATTTAGAGAAGAATTATGAATATGCCGCGAAAGAAAACGCCGCAAACTTTCCCGTGGGGCCTCCTTCGTACACTTCCAAAAAGAATTCAGTGGTGTACAATAATAATCAATATCACCATGAAAATAACTACGGACACGCGCGCGTAGCCCATGTGAATAACGAGATAACGCAGCAACGATCCAACGACTTTGAAATCAAGTACAACAGTCAAGACGCTTATGACGCAGAAAATAATGAAAAAGAACGCACCGAATTCGATTTAAATGAATTCTACCGAAAAGATGCACGGAAAGAAAATTTCGGAGCAAGAAAATTTCATACACAGTACAATTATCAGAATGTCGCAACGATGATGGAGAATCATAAAAAGCAGGAAGTTCATGCAGGTGTTTCACAAAATCAACACGGTTATTCCGTAGATATTGGTCAGGACTGGCCTGGTAGTGATCTTTTGGCCGAGGGACCGGACAACACTGATGTATTTCAGGGTCTGCCAGGATACCAGTCGCAACATCCTGCCCCGGGAATATCACAGGTAAATACATCGTCGAGCAATATACCTCAATCAGATCCTGGTCTAACAGCGATCGGTGTACATCCACCCGGTCCGATAAACATCAAGCCCATCCCGTTTCCGATCGGTCCGGATCCGGAAACGTGTCCCTGCGTTCTAGTTGAGACAACCAATAATACGAGAGACCCTCTACTAGCTAGCACACCACCACCATCATTCCCAATCGTCACCGGACTCATACCCGTTGGATTTATACCTGTTATCTTTGTACCTTACTGTCCCGGCGAAAAAGCGGACAGCGAAAACATGATGAGGACCATGTTCCCAACGGCAACTCCCGTACCATATCCCTGCAGCGCTTGTAGTCAACGCGAAACTATCGTTGGCAACAAGTACCTCGATATCGGTCAGCTCAGCGATATCGAGCAGATAAGAAAAGTTCTCGGTCAAGCAAATCTTGGATTCTTAAATGTTCCAGTAAAATCCCAAGCTCTCAGACGAAACAGAAAAATCAAGAGAAGGAAAATCGAATGAGAGATGTCTACTCGACACCTTGAACTACTATTTTTCTTAACGCCCGATGACGAAAATCGGAGAAGCGAGAGATGCTCGTCCACCGGAAGCGAACTCGGGGTTGCCCGTCCATTAGCTGCAGGTCAGCTGATGGATGGCCAATATAACGAATGATCGAAACTGAAGTGTTATCTGTTGAGCGGTGAACGCGACGTCTATCGATGTCACCAAAATGATACAACTTTAGTTCGAACATGAGTATCATCGTTCGTGGACGATTACTCAGGGGCAATTAACCAATTCGAACGCAAGTTCGATTGCGACAGCGACACTCGTACGATAGTTCAACGTGTTTTTTTGGCGTTCTCATTAAATTAATCGTAAAATACGTAATTATGTAACTATAGCGAAGCATTGTGCTCGCGAATTTCATCGATCGACATTTCACTTCCTCACTATCATTGTCCATAAATTGAGCGTGTCTAGTATTAATATTAATTGTAATTCGAGATTATCTAGATTGACTTACTCATCGATATGCGAGTCATGGACTACCGTGTTCCAGATGAGCTACATTTAAATGATACGTTTGTACATATTAACGCTGTCATCAATACATTTATCATATGTATACCACATGTGTCAATTGATATCCCATGAAAAATATTATTTTCTCCAACTTCCCCATTTCACTAAGCTGAATCCAAGCCTAATTCCCAACCGTGAAAGTCATCGGAATCGAGCGCAGCCGGAACAAAAATGCTGGGTGTTCGAACACGGAATTTTGTGGATCCGCGCTATTGTACCAATGTGCAATAAATATTTTCTGATGGAGAATATTGAAAGTACATTACGAAAGTAAATTTGTTATTAAATATACAAAGTAACGTGATATCGCGCGCGACATTAATTGAATTAAATCTATTATACAATCATATAAAATATTCGTCGAGAAATCTCCATAAATCCGAAAAGCTTCCGAACAGTTGGGAGCCGATTATGGAGTTTTCGTTGCTTTTCGCTGAACGTTCACGCAAGTACCTTGATAGTTGCGGTACGAGTACCTCGTCGTCGAAATTAATGCAACCGTGAATTATTTTCGGTGACGAATCGATGGAAAATAAAAAACGATTTTCCTAACTTGAGAATTAAGAGTAGCCTCTGTAGCCGGAAGGAGTGCCGTATCCACTGCCGCGATAGCCGGACGGATACGTCGACGCTCCGTATCCTGAGCCGTAACCGGAACCGCCATAGCCTGAACCACCGTATCCGGAGCCTCCGTAGCCGAGACCACCGTACCCTAAGCCTCCGTAAAGGAGACCGCCCAATCCTGAGGTTCCGTAACCGAGACCACCGTATCCCGAGGTCCCGTAACCGAGACCTCCGTATCCAGGATAACCTCCGTATCCTCCATAGCTGCCACGTCCACCGTATCCACCGTAGCCGTCGTCGTATCCACCGTAACCCCCCAAGCCTCCGTAACCTCCATAGTTGCCGCTACCGTAGTATCCATAACTTTATGAAAGTGAAAGAAAAATTAGAAATTAGGAAAAAAAATTAGAAAAATTATTTTATCATTCTGTGAGTTTACCAGGTTTCCACTAATTTTTACTTTTATATAATATCGTTTGACGGCAGGTATCCGTTAGCAAAATTTCCTCCGATAATACATTGGGAACTCGTGCGAGGAGAGATTTTTTTTTTTTCAATTATGTGTTACCGTGACCATCAGCATTCGAGATACGTACCATGGGAATATGCGGCACGGGGATATTTGCCATGTGAAAAAAAAACATTACCCGGTGTTTCCACCTCCGAGGATTCCGCCATAGCCGGTGCCGGTCTGGTAGCCTCGGTAAATGCTGTTTACACCGCTACTACCGCGATTGTAGTAACCGGAGCCTGGTGATCCATAAACGCTGTTACTCGCGATCGCTGGATAATTTCCGTAACCGCCATAACCACTGGCGTATCCGCCGGTACCGTATCCGTAGTCTCTGCCGATGAGGAAGGCTGGAAAAGCGGTTGAGATTAATCATTGTCATCAGCACGGTGAAAAAAAAAAAAATCATCGCTTAATTCAATCAACTTTGATAAAAGAAAAAATTAATGATTTATCTCTAGAGCGGTACGATTTGGTTTCAGAAACCCGCGAAACTGTCGTATGCAGTGGATTAATAAAAGATATTACAAAATGAAAGAAAAAATAAAAATTTTGAATCTGTAAGGTCAATTAAATAAGTTGTTCGATCCATTTGTTTTTGTAATTTTTCTTCGAACTTTATAGATTAGATCGAAAAGAAAAAGAGTATTCCTTGCCAACGAAGTTGCAATTGGACGTGCATAATGACTAGAGAGTGAGAACACCGTACCGAAGCTCTCGATAAGTATGTAAATAAAGACCGGTCATGTCGGAACCTTGAAAAAAAAAACGTAAATAATCAACGTCTCACTGGTGTCCGAGGAAGCGGAAATTACATGCGTCAGGTGAATTAGCTTGTCCGTGAATCATCGGAGCGATCGAGCGTGAAGGCTCCAGACACATTTTATACTATAATAATAACAGTGATTTAATGTCTGTTATGCGGAGTTCGGTAATCGCGAACAGGTCGCACAATTCCACACGCACAAACAGTGGTATCGACAATGAAAAAAAATAACAATAATTTTTTACGACGTCCAACCACGAGGCCACGGTCATTCCGAGAAGTCTCACTCGCTAAACGTATCGAAATTTTTTTTTTTATTTTTTTTTTTTAATAAAGATGGAAATGCATAATAATAACAGGAAATAATGCGTGATCGGTGCGCGATGACTAAGAGCGTAAGTTGCTTGTAGATTTAAATAGATTGGTAAGAGTGCGTGTTATTCAACGGCGCGTAATTGGCATAACGCCGGTGAGATCGCCGGTGCACCTGACGGGGCGAGGCGGCAAGTGTGTCACTAAGCACGTTCGCACGCTCCTTAGAACTTGAACCCGTTCTCGCCGTTTGTTTTATATTTCTCTCATGGATTATTTTTTTTTTTTCTCGAGTTACCGAAGCGAAGGATGACATGGAACGGTGTGCTGTACAATGGTATGTTAATGCGCGTGGGTGTTCGTCCCTCCCGAGACACTCTGGCAATTAAAAAACATCTCTATCTTGTTTTATTTTTTTTTAGCTTCGGGCTAAAAGTAGTCTTTTCCTGTGAGTGAATGAACCGAGCCTCGCTTTGGATTCGTTTGCTATTTTTCTTCCTCAAGACCAAAACGACCTTTTGAACAAAAATTACAATTACTTTCGTGGAATGCATTTTAGGTCATCGTCATTGTGTGTAAAAGAAAAATATCGCAAACGTTTGGGGGTCTTCAGTATGGATATTGCTCATTTTGTTTCAAGTCCAGTACAGTTATGTTCACTCTATGGTAGAAATTTCGGTCGAGCTGTAATATGATAAAATTCTGAGTGGCAAAAATAAAAAAATGATATTTAACATTTTTTTTTTTTATAAATTCATTTTCAAGTCAGAAATTTATGTCATTGAGATATTTATTTTTAATTTGAAAATGTCTGAATTTCTGTCGAGCGTTCTGAAAATCAGGCATGGTCCGGAGAAGGCTCCGCATGGTTGCGACAAGGTCTTTTCAGGAGTTTATCGTCGATTGACGCCCCGCAATGTCTGCCTGAATATTTGATAGCGAGACATCGTAACGACGCTCATTGATAAAAGACGCGTCGGTCGGAGGACACTTACACCGATCACTGGGAGACGCCTCGAGATCCTTGCTGTCGGCGGGATGTTTCACCTCGCCGGCGGTTATCAGCTTCGATAGCGGCTGCGCGCCCTCTATGGCGCCGTTGCACAGCGCTATCAAGCCGGTCAGGGTCGTTATCTGCAAACGGCAGCAAACATTAGGCTCTAAAGTCATGCGGTAACGTTCCGTACATAGGACAGAGACACGTGAAGCACATACTGCAAAGATTGTATATAGCAATGAAGCGGTGCGCCAGTCGAAGTCTCATTGTTATTGCCGGAGTCTCGCGGTCGTTATGCGTCATCAGTGTCAACCGCTGGAAGATATGCGATGCAAGAAGCGAACGCGGGAGAGCGAAGTATCCGCTCGTTGGAAACGATCTTCCGGAGTAAAAGATAAATGAGAGGTACGACACGATTTCGCAAGGTGGAAGACGACATAGCTGTGCAAAGAACTAGGGAGATCTCTCCGGGGCCGGAACGGAAGTAAAGCTTCGACTGTCGATGCGACGGGTTACGTTTGATTACGAAATGTTTTTAGAAATCTCTTATCGGTAATCATCAGGAAGATTGTCCATGTAAGTGGTCACGATCCACCGGTGGACCGGGTGAAAAAGCCCCGCAGGAATACTTCACGAGACCGGCATTGGCACAGGGTTGGCCAGTGTTCGCCAAACGTTGGCCAATACCGATCTTGTAAGAACAATGTACGGTTCGCGTTTTTGTCAAACGGACGGAGGGTTGGCGAATTGGGAGTGTTTGGAAACAAATTGTCGTTTCGAGCCACGCACGGTGTTGGAAAAAAATAGCTTGAGGAATCCCGGTCTGCATAAGTGTATTTTTCTGGAATAAATCGGCACACGCAAAATTCTATATTTCGAGTGATCTCCATTATGAATTTCCATCCGGAAATGTATATGAATGAATATAACTCACGAACCTAGACTTGATCCTGTGTCGATTAACATCCGTGATATTGTATATTCCCGATGGAAGATAATGAGACAAATTAAAATGGTCGCTTTCGGAAAAAATGTTGCAACAGTGCCCTACGTACATTGATTACAATAAAATCGGCAATACGAAAAAATGTATAGTCTTAATTACTAGTGTGCGCAGCTCCGTGCCGAATCATTGGGTCCACAAGAGGTCGATCTAAGCCCTGGCTTTAAAAATCTCGCTAATTATGCAACTCTTCGAAAAAAAAAAATCGCAAAAAATTTTTTTTACCGGCACAAAAACGTGTTTAACAAGTCAAAAGTGTTTATAAAAGGAATTTTTTAAATAAAATATTAATATTGTTTTTTGTAGACTTACGAGTATGTGTCTCTTCATTTTGACGAGGTTTATCGAGAGTTTCCGACTGCTCGGAAGATTGACCGTCTTTGACGAAGAAGCTTTCTGTCGTACGGTCAAGTTACGTACTGCCCGAAGGAACGTCGAAGTAATCCCCATATATATGGAATTTTTTGCTGCCCCTCCTTGGTGCGACAGCACCTCTGCCTTCGTAACGGGGAAGTCGATGTTTGAGCTTACAACGCGCTCGAATCAGACTCGGAGGAGAGACCAAGCAGATCTGGCTTCGAGCGCGTTGACAAGGTCGTTCCCGAGGAATCACTCGCGGCTTTCCACGCTTCGCCGAGACACACCCATTTTTTTAATGAATTTCCTATCGCAATATTGTCATCGACGAATCATCCATCAGTATTTCAAGAATCATCGACGATTCACTTAAAAAGACGATCGGAGCAAGCTTTAGCTCCGACTCCGATTCGGGAGAACTGAAATTTTTTAAAAATTTGTTAGAAATTTTTGGAGCTTTGAGCATTGTTCTGAGAAGATTCGCATATAATTTTTCTAAATGTCCATTAAGGTACGGACTTTCGAGATAAGAGGTAAGAGAATTTATATGGGAATAATTAATCTTCGATTGAATTTTCAGGACCGAAATGAAAATTTTACACATGTCAGAGTTAGTTGAATATTTTTTGGTGAAGAAAGCTACAATGACGTCCGTTTCCGAGACCGCAAACACGTGGGTGAAAATGCAAACTGTCACGTTCACCCCACAATTTATTGACGAGGTGAACGACACCGGATCCGTGTTTCTTTTTCCTTGGACACCTGCGGTCTCGACACGGTATTCATTACAGTTTTTGTTGCCGACCGGGCGCGGAATTCGCGAACAGGAAGCTATCCTAAACAAATATTGTTTCAACTCTTTTCTTCACCGTGGCGCGACTCTGCCTAAAATCAACGCACCCGAGCTCGTTTCCAGTGAAATCAACAGCTCGCGATGGACAAAAAAAATTATACAAAAAAAGAAAACGAAATAGCATAAAAAATAGAGACAACAGAAATTAAATTCTCACGTTTCGCTAAATCTGTGTGCAATCTTTGAGGTGTTCATTTCAAGAAAATACCTTGGCGAAGTAAATCGGTACGAAGAGTACAAAATTAATAAATGATAATACAAATATTTTTATTTACCTTTATCGTACGAAAAAAAAAATAAAATTATTGCGACCCTTCTGTACTTGACTTATTATTTCCGATCCCAGAAAATTCGTCCTGGCTCTCGTCTATCCTTCTGATTTAATTGGATTTTCTTTCACCCCTCTAAAAAATTTGTTTGCAGCCGAAATTATCGCTCAAAGTCGTTTACTCAATGCAAAGAAATATTCTTACATTTTTCTTTTCTTACTTTTTAGTTCAAGGCTGTGCGGTCTGCCGGTCAATCGTCCGCGGGGCCGCTATAAAATAATTCTTCGCGACGTCGAGAGTTACGAGGCTGTCAGGCGCGTGGTATTCATTGAATTCGGTCTCGTGACTATGCGAAAAATCAGTGGAACAACGACAGCTCGCGAGGACGCGTCCCGCCAGACGAGGACGATTTTTCGTATGAAGAAACAAGCTTATACATAAATATACACATATGCATATCCAAGTAGTTTAAATGTAAGCGTAGTGGCTTGTCTCTCGCACGTATCAAAGAATTTTCACACGCAGGTGACAATTATTTCGTTCCTCACGGTGCGTAACATACGTCGTTTGCACTTGACTCGAATCCTGCGAGAGCTCCGTTTTTTGTTCTTTTTCTTTTCAAGTACAAACTCCGGAGCAAACACAATGGATGTTATAAATGACATGATATGTGACCATGTCACGGCAATTGCTGTAAAGACCAATGTCAATGAGGATTGATTTATCGCAAAATTTATTGCGCACTACGTTCAATTTAATTCAATTAAGTTATCGTGCTGTGTTCAACCCTTAAAAAATGAAATTACTCCAAACCGATCGTAAGTTATTCAGCTGTGTTTTTCTCTCATAAAATAATGACAGAAATTTTCTGTAAGTTAATACATATTATGTGCTCACTTTTATTGCAATTAGAATTTCATCATTCGCATATCTGATTTATTGAAATTATTCCAATTTTTTAATATTCAATTTAAATTTTGAAATTAACGTAAATATTCAATTAATTTCCCAACGCTATTCGCCCACCCCTAATATCGATATCGAAGATATAAATATAGACTATATCAGTTCGAAGATACCGGGCAAGCCGTCAAGACTCGCTGGATGTCTTCCTCGATATCCTCGATACCGTCTAGACACAGAACGAGACTTCTGGCAACATGGAGCAACTACAAGAAACGGACATTTACGATCGCATCGTCTATCCGATAATAAAATTCGAATAATCCACTTCGTATGTATAACGCTCGTCTTCCGAGAGAAGAACGATCATATTTCGATGGATCCACCCGGCAAAAGATCCGCTGTTCTAATAACTCTTCGGGTAACATGGGGAAAGAACACGGCATTGCGTAACGGGATGAGCGAGGGTTGCGTGACGTCTCACTTCGACGATATTATATTTCCTTGCCTGCCATCGTTCTCCCTTGAGTTATTGATAACATGCTGAGCCCCTCCGAGCAGAATGTACGGCCGCGCGAGCAGCATATTTCCGAATAATAAAATTGATTTTGCTTGCATCACTCGAGCTTAGTCCATTCGAGCGGCCGAGCATCCGGTGTTGTTTCGTGCCAGATTATACGCCTGACGATAAAGACCCGGACTCGGTCGAACCAGGTGAATCCGATATCGATTGCCATCGGCGTTTCTATTTGCACGGATATTCCGTGAGTCTACACAGCCCTAAAGCCGCGAGCTGTTATAAGTTGACGAGTGTATACACATGCGCCATCGCAAAGCACTTTCGTCTTCGAGAACCGGATACACCGGCAATCTTATGCAAACAGGCGGAATATCGACGAAGAATAATCGAGACAAACGTTTCTAGGCGATAAATTCCAAGGTGCGATTTTTATTGAAATATCCATTGAATCAATTGAATTAATAATCATCGAAATTGATTGTATGCGTGCCGCGAGGCAATATTTTCTCGTCAGCTGCTTTCAACGATGTCGACAGTTTCTCCATTTTCAGTCTAAAAAAAATCTGACCATAGAAGAGAAAAACATTACTAGGAAATAAATTATTCTGAAGTTCGGAGGGGTTTTTTTTTTTTTTTTATGAAATATCAAGGAAATCAATGGAATAGTCATAATCACTGGAATTGAATATATATATATGTTGTGCCGCGTTATTTTCTCGTCAACTCTTGCGTTTTTACCGTGTTTTTCACGCCCCCTTTTTTTCCTTTTCAAAAAAAAAAATTAATAAAAAAGCGCACCCTCGTGGCGGCCCTCTGGGGTTAACTGGTTAAAAATAGTCCGCTATATCTATAGCGAAAATACAAGATTTATGCGGGAACTCGGTACTGCGACACGACGACCCGTACGTCGTAAATCAGTGCTGGTAAAGTTTAAAGAGTCACGTCGTATCAATGGATTTATGTGAGATTTTGGCAAATCCATAACTTGTACTTATGTTTTTTGTAGCTGAGAAACTGTCGATGTTACCATGAAGACAATTGAGCTCCTTGCATGATCGAATTTCCCTCCCAGTCCTGCCGCATTAACGCTCATTGGCGCTCTTCACCAAATAAATAAATTCATAAAAAAACAATAAAAGTAAATGATAAAGGTAAATGACAGAATGATCATGAATAAACATGCATTTTTCTGGCAAGAGCGTTATAGACCGTAGTCGTGGATTTGTTCGTTAAATGGCAAAGTTTTTACAATCGGAGCGATTTTGTGTCAGATTTATTTTTGACTCGCTTCAGGCCGGCCTATTCGTCCGTTCGCCTTCGTGAAATTTTCTTGCCGTTACCGTGGAACAGCTTATAAAAGTTGTCTACAAAATGAATTTGATCAGAAACTTTTGTGTCCCGATGCGAGCATCGCAAAAACAGTCCGGTTCTCGGGCTTCTCTCGGAAGTTAGGCGCCGCGTGTGATCCATTCGGGCTGTCTTCACATAAAATCCATGTTCCACGTATACCGCTAGATAAAAAAAAAAGCGACGGAATAAGAGTTTTGCATAACCTAGTGCGGGGGTGAAAGGGATAAACTTCACGGTCTTTTTAATTTTAGATGCGAATGTTGAATTCGTCCCAGGGTGCTGTTTTTTTTTGGTATACAGTCGCTAGACGGACCGAAAAAGCGTGGAATAGCTTCGAGCAGACCATAGGGAGAATTAGGACGTCTCACCGACGACTGTGCGAAGTAAAACGATTTGAACCTAAATATTCATAGTAAAAGTTTTCACAGTATTGCATCGGGCGAGATGATATTTTTTCTTCGCAAAAAAATGTAACTCACAGACGGTGATGGTGAAAAATGTATTCGAGTCATAAGCAGAACGAATTCGATCTTGGTACGAAAACTGGTGTGACTTTAGAGAAAATTTGTTCCTTGAATTTCGTTCATTCGAAATAAAAAAATTATTTCGCAAAATTTTTTGTTAATTAGGGAAATAATTTTCAAGATAGGTTTTTTTTTTTTTTAATTAAAAATGTGGCGTATTTTTCTGAAACTTTTGTGATACTGCGTTTTTTCGCCGATCGTCGAATATAATCCGCAACCTCATCAAGCTCTTAAGTATCTGGATAATTACAGTGTCAGGCCATGATTAGTTTCCCCGAGATAAACGAAAAAGGTTGCCGAATACGTTTCTTTATATTGCGTCCTTTCCGGTCAATGTTACGATTTCACTAGAGCGAACGAAGACCCTTGCGAGATAGTGAGTTTCGTCTAATTAATGGATCGTAAATCACGGGGCGAGAACAACGTGAAAAACAATTGCTTGACGAGTTTAATTACCAGTCTGAAGATAATAATACTAAATGGGCATCTTGCGGTGTCGTTAACACGAAGTTAATACAGCACACTCACAAACGTGAAGCGGAAGAAACAATTTGTGCGAAAGATTCGAAACCAGATTAAAAATACATTTATCTTACGGACGTTCGCTGTCAACGAATATTAAATTTACGTGTAAGTCGTTAACCATCCTAAATACGAATATTGTTCTATAAAGTCGCTTTCCATGTCATCAATCCATGTTTAAAGTATATTAAGTATAAGCCCTTACAAAAATAGTTTTCGTTCAATCGCGACAAAATTCCGTTAATTTTTCAAAAAAAACATACTAAATTTTTCAATAGGAGTGAAAGAAATAAATTTAATCTCAAATGTACGAAATTTTTGGTGAAAAATTCAGGAAGCAAATTTTCAAAAGTAAGATACACTCAATGACATTTTTAAAATTATTATAGAATAACAACCCGATAACCAATAATTATTATAATTTGCCTATTTCACTCGAATCGTCGCAGTTCCATACAAGTAAAAAAAACTGACGGAGAGTTTCTTCAAGACAGATAGTGAACACATTCGAAGAAGTTTCATGGTCAATTTTTTAAATATAGTCCAGAATCGTGTGCCATTTGCTTCTCTCACATCCAGACTAACGGGTTTCTAAGCCGATCGTGCTTCGTATAAGTAATAGCGTGTGTGATAAAGGAGAAAAAGTACGCGGGACACAATGGTGATATATACGGAGTAAATAGATTAGCCGAGCTATCATATACTTTGCTAGCCCAGCAAATCTGTTTTTTTTTTATTATATAGAGGCGCAACGGTGAGAAGAAAAATGAACTCGCTTAACGTTGAAGCGGACATGAACTGGAACTGAGGCACAATGGACAAGCCATTGTCAATTTCTCATTTTAGTTTGACCAACTGTGAACGACGAACTTCGTCGTTTCATCAAATCATTGTTTCGATAATAACTTTCTATTGATAATAAAAAATAAATAATACTAATAACAACAACAACAATAATGAAAATAATAACCGTCTGTTTAGAAACGAATGACGAAACGGATTGCTCGCCATATTTCGCACCTCAATTGTATGATATCATTGATAAATGTTGAAGTTTTAATTTCATCGTCAATATCACTCGGAGGCCCCGAGTCGTCTTTCCGTCTCGCGAACATTTAAGCTGGAAACTCCTTTGCCTGACGCTCGCGAATTCACTCCTCACATTGCATCACAGGTATTTCCCCCGGAATAATTCACCATTAAGTTCACAAAGGAATTTCAAAGTACTTTAACCATTTTCGAACGTTGCTGTATACATTTGCCACACGCTGAAATATGCATAGCCGTATAATGTACAAAAGTGCCCAGGTGGAGAACAACATTTCGTGAAACGGCATGGAGCGTCGATTGATTTTTGAGGATTTGAAAGACGAGTCCAGGGGTGGGTCAAGTATGAGCTCCTTTAAATATATTATTCCAGGATCTCATTAAAGTTCGAGGTGTATGCTGATGTTTGTATTTGGGATATGTCTGAAAATAAATGGAATATTCCTTCGCTTTTCTCCCCGGATCTTCGCATAAATCTCGACGTAAACTCCCACGCTATTTCAATTTTGTCACTGTTGACTTATCCGAGAAGTCCCTCTTTGAACTGAGTCTCGAAACCCGAGAGTGTCGTTTTCAAGCTCCGAAAGCCAAGGAACGTTTCTTCCCACGCTTCTTCCATCGTCAAACGTATTTTGTTTATCGACACCGTCGAGACACAAACCCTACCGTGCACGCATTCTTAAAATGCCTTTGGGAACCGGAGATTCAGGCGTAACCGAAAGAGTGAACTACAGTGGAAGACCGCATATGTTGCTCGTCCAAAAACCAAGGCAACGGCTTGGTTTCTGGCCAATCAAAACGCGTTTCCTTATTTTGCAAAAATTTGGAGCTGGAACGACTCGAAAGGCAAGTATCAAAATGAAGAAAACATTTGCACTCCCCGCCACGCAAGTAGACGGACTCCGATACTCAGAAAAGGAACTAGTAAAAAAAACTAACAATAATCTCAACAAAAATTACTATAGCACATAGTAAGGCACTAAAGCGCCATTTATGACGAAGAGTCTAAGATTTTCTAAAAAAAAAAATTTCTCAATATTATCGAAAATTTCTCATAAATCCGACAACTCCTACCATAGATGGCGTTCCAGTTCTCTACTAATATTCGCTATGGTAACATCTCTCAAGAGGTATAGTAATTTGCTGGATCCTTTTCTCAGTGCAAAAACTCATCCGGATGCGACTCACGCGCTTGCCTACTGTAGGAAGAAGCACCGAACGTGCAATTCTTGGACGCAGATACAAAGGCCAGCGAGATATTTCACGGATCCGCTTTTAGTACGTCAACTATGTACAGTAGGCGAGCAACATATTGGCTCAAAAGCCAATATGTTGTTTATTTCTTACGGGCGTGTGACCTGTGACGTGATGGCTCGTGTTATTCGCTGTAATAAGCCATAAGCCGCCTACACAACGAACCGTCCTGTCCCGACGGTTACTGCCCGATCACTCTTCCGCTACAACTTGCTTTGCAGAGAACGAGCATAAACTACTCTTCTCTCGAGTTGCACAGTGTCGTTTACGCCACGAAGAAACTGCGTCACGAGTAGCACAATTTTTCGACGTGACAAGTCTCGAACTCACCCGATGCGCTCACCTAATTCCGCTGCAACACGTTCAACATCCTGCTCCACGTCTCTTCCGGAGAACATCCGTTCTTCCATGGAATTTACGTATCTTCCAAGGCGAATCTCCATTCTGACATGAAATCGCGAGAGTTTTCTTCATCTTCGCTTATTTTTCTTTCGTAAACTCAGAGCAGAAACTTCGAGTGAATCACCTAATCGGCTCAAGCGTCCTATAAATTCGTTAATTTTAGGTAATCTTTTTTTTTTTTTGGAATTATTCCAAGTAGGAAAAATCATGAAAGATTCGAAAATATTAATTCGGAGATGATTCAAGTTACCTGGCATGATATAGAAAGTTGGGTGTACTCACGTTGCGTCGTTTGAAAGATTTTTCACCGTCGTTTGAAAACATTTTTCACCAGAAATTACAATTTAGCTTTTAAACTGTTCACGTCCTCTTCTAAATCGTCGCGTTCGTCCAATTATTTTTGGCCCGATCTGCACGTAATTCGGCTTTTCTATCGTGCGGTCCGACAGTCGTATTTTATCGTAACAATCGAAGACTCGTCCGGTCGAACGATAGATTATTCTTGAGTGATGGCCAGCCGTGACAAATGTCGACACTCGAATTGCCGAAGTACCGAGAACTCTCGATACCATTGTCATCGTTGTTACGCTTTCCGGCCCCTAAATTGTACAGAGGATGTGCCTGACAGCCAGAATCCACTTCGCAGCTTTCATTCTCCACCCCTCCGGACGGAGCGTGGTAACAGTCGCGAATGGGCCACTTAAAATCAAAATCAAGTCAGGACCTCCTAGTCATTTATCTTCGAGGGTTTAAGTTGCTCTTCCAAGAGTGATGTTACTCCAAAAAAAAAAAAAAAAAAAAAACAGTTTTTTCGCCGGGAAAATAAATAGGGGAAGATATTTCTTCGTTTCAATACTTTCTGCTGCCGTAGAGAAAAAACAGTGTAACGTGTTATGTTACAAGGAAAAAAAGTGCGGGATTTTGCCGAGTAGAAAGTTCAGCGCCCGAGCGAAGAGAGATCAGAAACCACACGTAAAAATCCGTTCCCTTCCGTCCAGTAAAGGATTTTTTTTTTTCGAGTTCGTTAAGGTAACGACGATTCTTGCGTCAAAAAAATCGTCACGCCCACCAACGATCATTACTCCCTCGGAAGTAATGGCGATTCTGTACCAAGTAATGAGCCCTATTACTAGCAATGAGCCTCGTTACTAGCAATCAAAAAGTAATGAGAGTCCGAACAAATTAATGATGATCATTGGTCAATAATAGTTAATTTTTTTTCCTAATGCACGCAAAAAATGTGGATATTTAAACGAAGTCTGAAAAAATCAGTATATTATGATACGAGGGCAGAAAAGCACAAATCACATGAGCTCAAAATCCCCTCTTTTCCAGCATACGATACTTTTCTTCCGAGTTCGTTAAAATATGCACAAGACTTTCGGAGGAAACAATGAGCACCTTTACTTCCGACTAAATATGCAAAAAAATGTCTCCTGCTCGGCAAGCTCGGGAAAAAAAAAACCATCATTGACTCTCACACCAAACCAAAATCGAGTCATGTCGATCCGTGAACGTGTCGATTTTTAAAGCACACATACAATCATCGGTAAAATATTTTTTGTAGTTAATTCTTGAGGGTCAACCGTCCTCGTTAATTTAATTAGAATCAATTTGTCACGAGCGATCGAGGTATTGAGCAGAAAAAATAAAATCGAAAAAAAAAGATAATAATAATTCTCAAGAAAGATGTCCGAAGAGAAATTGCTTGCTTCTGGAAAAAAAAGGATTTTTTTCATTTAAATGTGACTTTTTCCTTGAAACGCTTCGGCCTTGCAGGGTTTCAATCGTCAGCGTTCGATCGCGGTATTTCTAGCTCCCTCGGCACAAAGCCATGTCCATCCGAAGACCCAAACATCTCACTGTCCGTACTCGAAATCTTGAAGCCGGAAACCAAGCAATTTCCATTCGCAGACCATAATCTTTGTTTGCTATCGAAGAGCGAAAGCTTGCAACGGAGTGCCGAGTACGTCAACGCTCAACGTTCGCTTCAGAAATTCTCTCGCAGCATGATTGTAACATCTCCGGAGTATTGATACAACGTTGCTTTGATGCACTTCGAGCTTGCACAACCTTCACCATAGTCTGAGTGGCGTAACTTTATTGCCCAATCCGTGAACTTGACTTCGTCACTGCGTGATTTATCGTGGTTTAAAAAAAATCAAGATTTTTATTAAAATTTCTTCGAAATATTGCAAAAAAATCACAAACCATACTTTTAAAAAATCCATCCAAAACCATTATTAAAAAAGTTAATTTGTATGACTCAGTACGGAATCGAGCTGAAAATTCATACACTGCAATATTCGGGGACGATATTTGAGCTATCGAGAGAAGAAGTTTCACAATGTTTCTTTCGATCTAACTGCGCGACCTCGGATTTCGGAAAAATTGCGTAGAATCGCCCGAGGTTGTTTTTTGTTGTCCCAAACAACGGACTTCGAGAACCGCTACAGAGAAGCGTGCTCGCGGGGTTGATTAATCGAAGTTTCGTCTCCGTAATGGGTTGTCTTCGAGAAGTAAATTAGAAGGATTTTAGTTGCCGTCGCTGAAAGAGATCCTAGAATCAAGAGTCCTCCGAAATGAAGCCAAATGCGAGATGGTTCACGAGATCACGTAATTCTTGAGAGCAGCAATGGCGGTCTTGCGCTTTGCACCCGCTGAGCTTCGAATATAGAGCCAAGACACGAGCAGGAACTCCCACAGCGCTGAACACTCGACCGAACCGCATGAACCGTCTCGAATTTATTACCGATGATGAATTCTGTGTACGTATGAAAATCAGCGTAATGTGAATCCGATTACCGGCGACTGGGGAGACATAACGAATTGTATGCACGACGTGGGCTCGGGTTGATGGAAAAATTAAACCACAATTGGCTGATAATGTCGTACAAATACACGACGCTGTGTGACCCAGAAACTACGATAGCCAGATTAATTTACGCGTGCGGGACAGGAAAATAACAGGAAGATGTTGACCCAGTATGCATGAAGGATAACGGAGACTAAATCAGGACGTCACGCGGTCAGAGCACTCGACTTGCACGGTCTGCATGCGGGCTCGCCCTTTCGTTACCGGAAGTTTGTCATCCCCAAGTAGGGATAATGGTTCTCGCTTTGGTAAGGTCCATTTTCGCGATGAGGATCGCCCAGTGGATTCCGCGGAAATTTCTAACTCTGTTTCCACGGAAATGGGAATTTTGAGGGATATTGTGAGTGGTCCGCGAAACCACCTAGGACCCTCGAGACTGGTGTATATTCCTACATGAACATCGGCTGGGAAAGCGAGTAAAGCACAGTTGCCAATTTGCCTCATCGAGGAGAACGCCGAAACTCGTTGGGAAATTTGCGGTAAAAATTCAGCAGAAGAAATACATCTGTTCCTGTTAATTGGTTCAAAATTTCGAATTTCACATTGATCCGGTCCGAATTTACTCCGTTTATGCGTTTCGACTGCCGGTTGGGAATGATCGTCGGTTTGAGATTACGGAAGTGGGAAACGTGAGTCACTTCAAACCCGGCATCAGCGATGGGGTTTTGCAACTTTGCAATCAAGCCGCGTGCACTCGCTACTTTTCGCAACTAACGAAAGTAAGAAGAACTCTCCTTCCGAGTAGTGCGAGTAAAGCGAAGGAAGCTCCGAGTGAAACAGATTTACCAAAACTTTAAACCCAACTGAAAGTGCGACTGCCTTTGAATTATCATATTCGCCTGCTGAATTCTTGCAGCCGCGTTCTCTAATGAAATTATAGACATTGTACTTTGGGAAATTATTTTATGCGTTTATGCATGTCGTCTGTCGACTGTAGAGCCGAGGGTGAAGCTCTGTTTTTACGGCGATTCGACTCCTATTTCGAAATTATTACATCGCTCACCCCAAACCGAGAACATTACTCATCTCGATATGAATTTCGAGCAATCTTGACGGAAGAAACGCTAATTTTTTAAACCAACTATTTATCTTTCTAATTCGCGAAATTCAGAAGGAATTACACTTTGGACGGTAAAATTAATGCTGAGATCGGAGTAGGAGGAGAGAGAACGCAATGTCAATCATGCGGTCAGGGGTTGCAAGGGAACCGCCAGATGTCTTGGAAACGTAAACGGGTTAACGTAGAGAAAGCCGATAGCCGAGGAGAGTAGACAGTCCGTTCATGGTTCGGAGGAAGCGTCGCAAGGCGCAGGTTTCTCGGGCGATCAGCGCGGGCGTGCAGCGTGGAAAAACCCGTCCCGCCACTGGCTGTAAGCGAAAACCGGCCGCATTTCGTCGCGAATTCTCGACACGCGCGGAACGAGCTCGAAAGATTTTGAAAAAAAAAAAAAAATAATAATAACTGGTTTTAAGTGACTCGCACGGACCATTAAACGCGATAAACTGGGTTGCAAATGATCGGCAAGAAAAAATCTAGATAAGGGGTGAAATACAATGTGCGCTCTCGAGGATCGACAGAATTCTCGGTAGCTTAATAAAGACTTGGACATTTTAATCGACTCAGTGTACAACGATGACAACATTTTTCCTATCCTCGCCGATATAATCAATGTTCAACAGATTGAATATTGATCGATGAAAAATCATTGAATTTTCATTTTGCAATTTATTTCTCTCTTGATTGAAAGATCGACACTAATGATTGTCAATCAATCTGAAAACGGCGCGACGAAGGATCGTTGTGCCAACACCGAGTGATGTTGCGTTCAGTGAAGTGTACTTGATCGAGAATTAATGGAGTGGAGACTACAGCGACGGGGCAAAACAGCGACTCACTTTGCGAACTCGAATAAGCCCGATGAGGACGGGTGGGAAAAATTTTAAACTGTTGCGACGTCAGGGCTTGTAATGGCCGAATACATATTCACGAAATTGGTAACTACTTTCATGTAAAAGCTTTAGTCGGTTTATAAAATTACGATTTTCCCAAAAAAAAAAAAAAAATATGAAGAAAAAAAATTTAATCCGTTGATAAATTTTTTAAACATTTTTCCGTACATTTATAACCAGTTTCAATTGAATTATACGTTTGGCAGTTAAAACTTTACTGGCAGATTAAGAGTTTCGTCTGAATTATTCATCGTTAGCACTCAATTATTTTTTCAATGCTGTCGGAATAAGGTTTTTTGTTTTTGAAAAGAAAACAAAATTGCTACTCGTCGAGATGGAAGAAAAGGTTTTTCGTCTCGTGGTCACAGCCTCGCCGCCCGCCAGTTAAAGTAAGACATACTGTATGCAAAGTGCAAACATTTATCTCTCACGGAAGCAAAACATGTAGATAAAGGCGCTATAGTGTTGAGAAGCGACTCAGCGCGCAGACTTATTACCTACGAAATGGAGAACTTGGATCTGGGATCACTTGAGATATAAAAAAATAAAATAACAAAAAATATACGATAAAGCGTCTCTCGGTCGGATTTCATCATCGAGCCATGACAACGATCTAGTCAAGCAGGATGAAAGAGATCGCGAGAAATTGCATTATGTATAAATTAATTGATAGAAAAAATAATAACGATCGAAACAAACTGGTTAGTCGGTCGCGGGGTTTCCCAATAACATCGACGAAGCCGAAAACACGAACAATTATAGACTTCTTCTTGGACTCTATAATTTAGTTCGTATAGTTTTCCATGAAGCGGGAAATCGCTATATTGAAGACACGTTATTGGTTCACAAGAATCTGCTCATGCATTTCTGTCCACTGGCTTTGCAGACTTTTACCATTTTTTTTGTAAATTAAATAATTAATTTAGATAAAAATGCTAAAAAAAAATTGCATCGTATTAAAAATCACGCTAGAAATATCAAATGCTTGTATTCCTTTAGCTTACGTGTCGCTGTAAATTCCCAAACGTACGGACTCGAGAGACGAAGAACTAGCGGAGATCGGATTAAGAGGTGCCCGAAAGTTAGCCACGCTTCCTCGATATATAGAGGTAAAAAAGAGATTCGCATTACCTCTACGGTATTTTTTTTTACTCTTCAATCTATCCCTCACCCGCAACCAGCGCCAATCACGCAGCGCAACTGATGAATACCCTCTTGTCACGACCGAATCTTCCCTTGAGCCGAGCATCCTAACTCAAGATTTCATCAGCTCGCCGAGCTCCATTTCGTCGCTCGAGCTATCTTGCGCCTTTTTTCTTCGTCCACGCGCAAAGTATTTTCTGGAACGTGGCAGGAAGGTAAAAAAAAGGTGTGAATACTCGGATAGAAACTACTGTACGGACGGTCCAGAAATGTCTTGCGATCCCAATGGAGCAATAGTCGTGGAATTGGACTGCATCGACTCAATTTTCTTTCACCGTTCGATTTAGGTTCACTTTGCTGAATGCATTTGCATTATATACACACAGGTTTCTCGCGCATTATGTCAGAAATTTCTCGTTAACATTTCACCACCTCGTCGATCTCCAATTTCATCGCTCAAGTTCACTTTCGCAATATTTTATTTTTTTCTCTGGAACGGAGTAGGAAGTAAAGTTTTCAATTAACAAATCCAAAAATGTAACTAGAGGTGGTATAAGGTGAGAGTGGGTAATATGGCCCAGTCGGATCAGCACGTTAATCAATGACATATGAACCGGGCCGTGTTCACCACTTTTAGTCTACCGCGTGTAAAAAGACATGTGCATAGTTGGACAGAAAGTACTGTGCGGACGGTCCAGAAATGTTTTTCGATCCCGAAGGAGCAATGGCGATGGAATTGGACTGCTATATAATCGACTCAATTCACTTTCACGGTTCGATTTGAGTTCACTTTCCCGTATACGTTGGCAATATGCGCACTAAAATGCGAAGTTGCAAGCTTTCCCTGTGCATGCCTGTGTAATTTCACTCGGAGCGTGTAAACACAAAAACCACTATAAATTCCTGCTGAGCCTGAATAAATCATCGGTTCGATTGGTCGGTTGATTCCGTTAGAATCCGATAGAAAAATCCGCGGAGTTCCATCGAACCGTCGAGACGATTCGAATATCAAATAATGCGAAGATGCAAGGTCGATGGTGCTGCGAGAATTCGCTAGCGATAACGAATTTTCGGGTCGAGTAAATTCTTTGATGCTCACTGGAGGTCGACAAGTATCGTATAATTCGTAGACACGCAGTTTTTTTTTTTAATTATTTTTTTTATGGCCTCGGAAATCTAGCTGGTCACATTCCAGTCGCGTGAGGCCATTAACGCCCAAATAAATCGATGTCCGTTGAATTCTACGTGCAAACCGAAAAGTTCACATCGGTGCGGGTTTACCTCAAGTACGACGGGTCCGTGTGCAATGGCTGTTAACGCGACGAGCAAATTCGATAATTCGTGGCTCGACCTATATTTGCAAAACCCATTTGAATATGAATCACGCTCAGTTCGAACTTCTTGCAAATTCTTCAGTTCTCATTTTCTTTTTTTGTTTCCATTTTGTTTGTTTTTTTTTGTTCTCCTCCTTCTCGACACTCCCGGAGGCAAACCTCGTTAGACGAAACTCTCGCGGAGATGCAAACAATACAAGGTACGATCATTATTCGCCTTTCTTAAAATTGAATAATCTTCTTTGCTGTTTTTTTTTTTTTTTTTTTTTTTTTTCGACAAATAGGTTTTATCTTCGTTCTTATTTCACCTCCGTTCGTCGTTACGCAATGATAATGTAAGAAGTGTCGCCCGGCTTTAACAATGTATTACCGTCTCCTCTTTCCTCCCTTTCGTCGTCTCTAATGACCAATTATCGCGGACCTTCCAGATATTTCCAGGATTTAGCTTTCCCGCTGCGTAAATTTATCTCCATTGCTCGAGATCGAAGAAAAAAAAAATTTCGCGAGAACGAAAGGGGAGAAATTAGACGGATTCTGATTCGCCAAAATTCTGGACGGGCGAAACACCCTCATTGCGTGAGCAGGCTTGATAGAAGCTCTTGGCGGAACGGCATGACGGAACAGAGCGATGCGGGGGATGAAAAATCGCACGTGGAAGTGATAGATCGAAAGAAACGAGTAAATCGTTCCCTCGAGGAAATTGACGAAACGCCGACGTTCCCTCGGCATATCATCGGGCGAACGAGCCATTGTCACGTAATTCTTCTACAGGTTAAATATCCGTAGGCAACGACGATTCGACCATTTACGAATTTCCTCGTACGCCCACAAATTCGCGGTCGACGACGAGCTCTCTCAGCTTAATCCAGGGCATGTCAATGCGGGCTGCAAATCCTAATTCCGGGCAAATTTCTCTCCTGTATATTTTGGAAGGTGGAATTTTGTTGAAATTTTACCAAAAAAGTTGGAATTTTGTTGAAATTTTTTTTTTTTCTTGATCCGAGAATTCGATAATACAATTCGCTACGGAATTTTGTTTCTCCATATTTTTCGACACTTATATTGTTCATGCGTGAAAGTTGGGTGAATTTATAGAAAACGACGTAATCAAAAAATTGAAATATTGTCGACGAGAATTTTTTCGTCTTTCACCGTACGATTTTTCGCCTCAACGAGGCGCGCTTTACGGAGAAATTGTGAAAATTTAGGAGAAAAACATTTGGAAGTTTGTGGAAAAGAAACCTCTGTTAAATGTACGAGCGTTTTTTTTTTTTTTTTTTAACTGTGCATAAACGTTTCGGTAGTTCGAAATATTGACGACGGAAGAGCCCGAATAATTTGCGCCGTTTAACATCACATCGCGATATTTCTCCGGTCCCGAGACGATGATTGTCTCGCAGGTAAAAACGACAAAGTGCGTAGACGTCACGCGGACGATATTGCAAAGTATAAATGTAAGAAAAAAAAATGATTTATCGAACGTACCATCAGCATAGGGGCGAATAATGACTGGCGACGTTGAGCGAAATATCAAAGAGTCGCCGGAAAAAGCACCGGTGGATTTCAACATTTTCATTTGCTTCAGTGTCTCGTACCAGTTACCGCACCCTTTGTCACGATCCGATGTGAAAAGTTTAGCCTTCCGGCGACATGTGAAACAGTCTCTAATCTTAACTTCCAGGTCAGGGGCCGAACGCGCAGTTGCGCTGCTATCGTCTGACGAAATGTTCATAAAAGTGATTTAACAAAAGCTAATCGCGTGATTAGATTTCTATTAATGATTTGTAATTTTTTTTTATTCGTAAAAAAATATTTCCACATAAATGGTACTCGTGTCAGTGGATCTTGGTTAGAGTCTGAGAAGCGACGAGCAATTGTCTTTTCGGCAAACGCATTGGTTATTGAATTAATTATTTAAAGAAAAATCTGCCTACAAGAAGAATCCAAGTCGCGTGAATTGCCTGATGTGGAAACGCAGCGAACAGCAATGAAGCGGATGAGCGACGAATCAATCAACTAATTACGAGCAGTTGAGCAAACGAAGAGTAAAGAATCGCTAAGCCCACTGGGAACATCTGTCGCTGAAACATCAATAACTATATCGTCGGAATCGAAGCTTTGACGAAGTTAAGGGACGAAAGAGAACGAGGAAAAAAAAAATAATCCATGCTTCGGCAAATACCCGTTGTCGGCTGGAAAAAGTTTCTGAAAATGAATAATAGGAAAAAAAATGGCTCGAGAACATTGATTAAAAACAGAACTGAATATTTTTGTTGCCTGTGAGAAAACGTCGGGCCAGGATAGTTTCTCGATGCGCGATCCACGCGCTCGGCGATATAACGAATAAACTTTCGTGCTTTCAAAATTCTTTTCACTCGACATTTACTTTCGAATTTTTCCAAGTCCAACCACGATATTTGCCAGCTTGGCACGGGTGCTTCTAAAGTTCTCACGTACAACGAATGATACTTGGATGTGGAATTGCCCGTCTATGTAGAAATAATTGAACGTCTGAAATTTAATGCAAGCACACCGAGTCGCCATCGACTGCTTGGAATTCTTGTTGGGTAAGAAAAATGGTTCACAAAGGCAAGTTTGTAGATCTTTCGCTGACGCCGCCAACGTTCGTCAAGGTATTGGAAATAGCGCAGTGGGTGTAAATATCGCCCAAATTTTTTTTTACATTCGACCCTACGAACTTTTCGACCCGAGCATTCCTTTGTCCCAAAGGCTCGACCGTGCAGCTTTCTCAAAGTTCGGTCCAGTACATCGATTCCGGTACTATCGTGCCAGATTTCAAAGGACTGCGTGGTCGATTACAAAGCTTTGTTGGTTCTGCGGTGAGCTTTCGGATGTACAATGGAACCTCGTTTATTCGATATATAGTTCGGATAGCGTACTTCAGATAAGTTGAATCTCAGACGATACTTGAAACATGGACAGTCCACGAACTAACATTGCTCAACGATTATTTTTCCGTTCGTTTATCCGAGCTTTTCTCCGTATCGTCGATGTTCACCGATTAATCCGGCGTACTCTCACTCGGATTTCTCGGATAACGTAGAATTGTCGGGCAATCGAAACTCGGACACAATAGTTTCTCCACTTTATAGAGAGAGATGTATCACCAAAATATTGACTGTTACTATTCGCACGCATTTATCTCCCATTTTATAATTAAATAAATATAATGTCCTATTTTTTTTAATTAAATAAAATCGTTAATAAAATAACGTTTTATTGTCATCGTTAATAAAATAATTGTAAAAAATATGTCAAATTGAATAGTTTGTTTTTCGTACGACAACGCATTATTATTTTTTCATGCAATATGGGTAAATTCCATGAGGAAACATCTATAACTATATTGCTTCAGTTATATTTGAGGACATTGACAGAATTATTTGTAGGTAATATAGTGATTTAATGTGCTGAAAGGATTTTGACAGCGAAACTGCAGTGTCGAGTTTTTGCCATCAGTTTCTGAGCGAGGCACAGTGGCTTCTCATTAATGCCTGAGCAGCTCTCCCGTGTCACTTATATTAATATCATTCGCGAATTAATGACTAACGGAATTACGACAGAATACTGCACGTCACCTTCGGCGTTCGATAACCAGCCAATGCTTTATTTCCGACGTGTTGGAAACTAAGATAAAAGTATAAATACTCGGAACGAATTTCCCTATTCAAGCCGTCATCAGCCAGGCCAGGTCAGTTTTTTTCTCCTCAGACTTCCAAAGCCAAGGCCGACCTCGTAGTTTCCAAACACACATAAATCAATTGTTAAAATATTTACCTTATTCCTCCTGCGTCGAAACATTCCGGAATGCGGCTCGCTCACAAGAAACTCTCACTCCCGCCATACTCCGTTTATCATCGCCCCCTCGGACGCACTTTGTTCCTGTAACAGCATAATTAATTACCTTAAAATATGCGTAAATGTCAGTTCTAATTTTGGCAAGTAATTTTTTAACGCGTCAAATCAATTTTTTTGCATTCCGCAGCGAGAATATTTTGTTGTTCGGACGAAACGGAGTAATTCCTTCAGGGAAAATTCGAACATATAATTTTTACCGAAAGATATTTTATCGGTTGAACTGAAATTTTATTTCCATTTTCATTTGTGATTTCCATTATCGTTATTAATTTTATTTCCATGATTATTTCAATTGTGAGATACGGACATTTTCTCGAGAGATTGTATTTCGTAGGCGATGGTCTCTCCAGTCGCTTCAGCTATGTAGTTTGTTCTCAGTGCTGTTTATGTTTGCTTGAATCGATTTATCGTAGTGCGATTCGACTCTCGGGTTTGCAGAAATTGTGTAACATCTTCCCGGTCTCCACCGAGCTTCGCCCATCCTCATCAAAACGTGGGCAGAACAATCGTACAAGTGTTAATTACACAAAACCGACCTGACAATAATTCCGGATTCTCTAGGTTCGTCTAACGCCGAGAAACCACACGGCAAACTATAGGCGTAAAAATGCGGACTGTTCGTTTTTTTGTAAAGCATCATCGTCGTGACATTCGCGATTGGCTGGGGAAACGATGTATTTGTGTAGTGCGTTGATTCCCATATTATTTTTCACCGGTACCTTCAAAAGAGTCTTCGGTGAAAAGATTTTATTGTAAATCTTTATTCTCGAGCCGAGAGAATCTCCGGATTTTGGAAACTTTTTCACGCTCACAACGAAACTCGACTCATTTTTATCCAGCGATGAATGGACCGAGGATCAGCCTCATTCAAGCTCCGGTATTGTTCGAATTTTTTGTTTCAACGCAATTTTCCCTCTCGTCACTCTTTCGTCTCTCGGAGAATTTTTTTTTTAAATTGCACTCTGACTAATGTAAACGGCAACCGGATTAATGCAAATTCCGACCGGATCAAAATTAACTCCAATTATTCGTTGAGTGTTGAGGCGGTTTTTTAAAATAGCTGCATAATTTCGTAGGAAGGGCTGCGTTGTGTGCAAACTGCTGTTTCGAAATTAGGTTTTGTCTCGTGTAGAGTCGAGGCAACGCATGACAGCTCGAGGGTCGTCCAGAATTTTGTGACCTCCCTCGGGAGGTTTGCAGTCGTTTTCCCGCAACTGCAACAAACCGTGTGCTGGCCTCGAGACAAGCAACAAAAAATACTCTCATCGCAACCCGGTGCATATATTTCCATTCGCAATGCTTTCTACATCCGTACAACCGGTGGAGATGAAAAAAACATATTGCAACTTATTGCAACGCAAGATGCAGTTTCAATTGGAACAATTATCCGTCCTCAATATTTCCCGATTAAATCGTGTTGAATTTTTCATGGAATTCAATATGTACATTCTATGTATACATGGAATTAAATGCATTCGTTCTGTACATGCACGGAATTCAGCACGACACTGAGGCAAGGATGTGATAAAAATTACCATACATCCGGTAAAAGGAGACGGAACTTGTCGAAACTGCAACGATATTCCAGCAGACTTTCGCATTAAAGTTTACGCGCTCTCATAGACAATATTCTATGTTTCACCAACGCAAATATTACCCGAATATCGCGTAATTTTTAGCTGGAATATTCGTTGTTCCCAGTGGAAAATGTAATAATTGGTGGTATCACGATCGCGAACCGTTTGTCTTAGATTCGTTGATTATAACGGCATGTCGGGTCGATAAATTTTTCTTCGCAGTCAACAGAATTTAATGTCAGAAAATCCTTGTTGTAATAGACGAGATTCTTGGTTTCATCGACGAAATTCTCAGCCACATGGGCAAAAATTTGTCATCACGTTTTCCGGAGAAAAATTGTCATGTGACTTAGATGAAACATTGCTGCGGCTCCTGTGAAAATTTCACAGTGATAGACCTGGTGTGTCTTCTTGCCCGGTTTCAATTTACCACATGATTTCGTAATTTTCCCTGAAATTCTTCTCCGGGTCTATCGAAATAATTGTAAACAATCCAAGCGTCGTTTTCCAATCCTGCAGCAGTGATAAAGTGTTATGGCCTTTATGAAAAATAGCTCGTATCGTGCATTGTGAATGATGAATTTTTTTTTTTTTTTTAAGACTTTGCTCAGGGCTGTTTTTTTCGCGCTCACAATTTTTTTGCCTCACGTATGAAACGGAACGGGAATCTGCGCGCGGCCCGCAAATCGCGATCATCGTGATTGATTGTACATACGCGATCGTGAAAAATACGTAAGTAAACTGCTCTGATGCGGGCTGTATAATATACCGAAAATTTGAGACTGCGAGACCAAACGCCCTTGACCGATCGCGCGCGGACGCGCGTCCCGGGAATACTTGATTAATCGAAGTTCGTCGATCCTCGAGGTTAAAGAGTTCACTCTTGTATCGCCTAACCCGAATCGTTCGGCAAGATTATTTATTACTCTTCGGACGGCATTATACGCGTCGTTCTATCAAATCCACCCGCCATCGAATAATTCACGGTTTTATTAAATTTTCGAAAATTATTCGCAAGAATCCATCATCGATGAACGGTGAAATTCGAAGCGGCCTCAATGTTGAAATTTCGCATTATCGGAGTTACAAGCGAAAATTTGTACGTCGCGGAAAATCGTTAATTCCGGTCGAATGGAAAGTCTCACAGGAGGCGAATTTATTTGAACTACTTGTGAGACCTTTATTTCGAGCGTATTTACAAGCGTCCGTGAAAAAGTTAATTACGGTTGATTACTGACGGTGGTTTTTCTCCTCGACATTTTTCTATATTCCCACAATTTCGTTTCCACTCACGCTCTGAATTTCATTTCGATATCGCTTGCAGCCGGTGGAAAGAGTAAAATATTCGTGTTCGCAATACAGTGAGGCCAATATTCACAAAAAAAAACATTAATAACCAGTTCAGGACAATTTTTTGAACAAAAATTATGTATGTATAGATAATATTTATAAACGTTCACGTGTTTAAATTTTGAGGATTATTATAATATACAAACGGATAAGACTTTATGCATTTAACCGCTTCGTCGGTTCCGTAAGAAACTTGTAATTGCCTTCGCATAAAAATAAATCCTATTCGAGAGAGGACTTCGCAGGAGGACCTCAGTCGCATAATAAAAGAAGCGCCTCTCACCGTGATGTAATATTTCTCCCTCACAATTTCGCGGAGTTTCCCTCGGCAACGGACATTTATATATACAGCAATAAAAGGGGTAGATCTTCGCTTACAATAAGCTCGGTGGGGAAGTTTCTACTCGAGACGGCATTTTGGTTATCCCTTTGGCCTCGCACGGCATTTCGACATTCCCTCTGCGAATATCCTGTGCTATTCTCACCTACATTATCGAACGTCGACCTATGTATATATATTCCTGAGCACACCTGATGCGAATTTCCCGTAGACATCGGAATTCTCGTACTGACGGGCCAAGCATCTTCTAAGATTCTCGCAAAATCGATTTCGTGAGATAATAATTTTTTTTTTTTTTTTTTTAAGAAAAACCAATTTGAAATAAAATAAAATGTCCTGTTTTCCCAAATATACGCGGTACGTACTGTGCGTATCTATTTATTCGTCGACGATAAATTTCCTTTTGGTGAGACGCGAGAATCAGTCGCGATACGCACTGAGAATATCGAGCACATCGCTTCCATACCAGCGTGCAATCTGGAACGCGTATGATACATTATTACGAGCTGTGGATAGCCAAAGGGTGAACTTAAAGGGGTGAGTCTGCAGCTTGAAAATCCGACGCCTGATGCCCGGGGCTAATAAAAAAAGAACAGCTTTAACACAAGAGAGTTCTTTTGTTGTCCTATTGTTGCGAGTTCTTTGGGAAAAAAATACATGTCGAGCGGGAGTTCTTTTATTTTCGAGAGTATTCGAGGTGAGAACGTGATCATTTTTTTTTTAAGCTGGGTTCATGTCGCGATTTTTTTGTTAACTGAAATTATTTTTTTGCCACCAAAAATTTCTTAAAGATGTCCTCGAATATTAAATCTCTTTCAATGCAAGGCCCTTTTTTTGTGATGTGCATGATAAAAGACAAACCAGATCAATTTGTGTAAACTAAATAAATCTTTAATGTGTACGTGACTTACGGCATAATTTCCGAATTATATCTGTAGAGAGTCGGCTAATTTCAGAGCAATGGGTAGCCCAATATCGATCACTTGGACAATTATGTCCTGACAATAATCCGTGCACATCATTACATTGAATTGGATGTTGACGAAATGAGCTACTTCCGATGACCTGATTGAGGTCAGGTGGCGTTTACTCAGCTACATGCATTGGGTACAAGAGGTGAATATTGGTCGACAGTAGAATGGGCCAGTTTGTAATCAAACAAATTTCAATTACGGAAACAAATTGAATTCATTCGTTTACTTGTAATTATTTTGAGCGGACCATTTTCGCCACTTTACGCTATATATCTCGACATCTAGCTTTTCATTTCCTCCTGTTGTTAACTGTCTACAATTCATTTTACAGGTCTTTAGTGCCCCATCATGAATAACTCGTGGTCCCCGGAGGATGGTGGCTCCGATACGTTCTGGCCGCTCATGCTCAACACTACCTACTGGAACAACAACAATAACAGTGTCTACGACGATTTCGGTAATGATTATACTTCCTAACACAATATTAGCCACCAAGAGCATACTCTTGGCACGCATGTTCACAAGGAGAATTCTCTATAAACAGCTGTGACAAATATACAGGCGAAACTTCTCCATATCATGATAAATGAGGCATGTTTCGGGAATTTAGGTATGGTTGCTATACGGAGAGGCTTATAAGTGGTAAAAAAAAGTTTACCGAGATACACGGCTCAAGGACCCATTCAATCTTAAGAAACTCCATCAAGATAAATGGCCCTATTACTGATCGAAGTTGTTGAACAATTGGTGAAGTCCGCTTACCGCCAACAACTAATGTCGAAGCAACTTAGTATTGATCACCACTACGGATCCTTAGCTATACTTTGTTATCCCCGTGCTTTTGTACAGTTAGGGAAGGGAATTTTTGCTGCTAGGTTAGCAGACGAGTTATTTAGATAGTGAGGATAGTAATATTTCGCACACCCTTGGCTCAACCAAAATAAAAACTGGAATGAATATCTCACAAAAAAGAGTAAAGTTACGTTGCTCTGTTCCTATTTGCGTTCCGCTCGGTTAGAAGTATTTCCTCATTCAGAAAATGTCTCGAGGAAGCTTCACCCCATTGACTGGAGCTTTTCTGCATGGTTCGTTCTTTTATCTCTCGAATTCGTTTTCTTTTTTGTTTCCTTGTTCCAGGCCGAAATTACCGCCAACATTGAGTCTTTTATGCTGCGCACTTTTCTAAATGATAGATCGCTCTCGATTTATCATGATTGTTGCGCTATTTTCTGTCGAAAAATACGGTGATAAGAAAAATAAATTATCACATTAAATGCTGCGGCGAAGTACATTCAGAGGCGTTATTTGACAGGTGTAACAAGCTGATTGTTTATATTGATATATCTAGCAACAACTGAAGCATATAATCTTCAAATGAAAATTGATTGTTTCAAAGTCGGATACCAGGTTCACATGGGTAAAAAATCGTCCAAAATCGCTCAGCGATCAGACGGATAGAGAAAAGTTCCAGACGATTGTTGCTGATAGTTTAAATGCGCTAATTAATCCTGATTGACTGGAGTTTGCTCTTTGCAAAATGTCTCCGGATTATGGTCTCTCAAGGATTTCGCAATTCGGTCAATTTCGACCGTGAAGCTTCCGCTCCAGAGCTCTCGGGTGTACTTTCCATAGATGGACGAAACGGGTTGATTTCCACCCTCGCATGCCTACGTCCCAAGAGACGTAGAACGAGATTTACATTTCAAACGAGGCACCTCTCGGACTCCACCAGTGTGCCCTTCACGAACCTTGCACAACTCCGTCGTCGTACGGTAACCTTAACAATCCAAACAAGATTTCTTGAAATCGTTAGACTAAGAAATTCTGGTACGGAGAAAAGTCGAGCCGAAATATGATATGAAAATCTGCAACTTCTTTCCCTGAGCTGGATGCTCGACATGATTGTGAACCGCTCAGCCGCATATAGCAACATTTCGCTAGTTATTCAGTTTTCGCACACAAAGAATACGCACGCGATATACGTACATGTGTACTTTGGTAAAGAGAAAACACGCGTGTTCATACGTTACTACAGAATATTTTAATATAAAATATGAGCAGTGAAAACTTATGAGCGCGTCGCTTTGTTGTACGTCACAGCGGTAATATAAATATCCCTTTATGATGCCGGAGGCACGGTACAAATTGTTATCTATCCAACACACTCGATTTGTTTTACCTTTCTATATCAAAAAGTTTGTACGTCACGATTGGAAAAAGACTATATTTCGAGCATCACGAATTCTCCACAGTAAAAAAAATGTAAAATTGGAATACGAAGTTTAGTGAAAACTGTGCCGGATAGTGCGATCTGATATGAACTTTTCTTTACGCTTATACCGATAAAATTTTTAACTTATCGAAAATTCATCTTATTTTTAACTAAACTACACATCTTTACCCGTAAAAGATTGCATTAATTATGAACCACATTTACACTTTAATCAACTTTGTCGTTAGATCGATTTATGTATAAGAGCAATCGCAAGGCCAGTACTTTTTTCATCGATAAGCTATTAAATTGCATTGATTTTCTGTCTAATATGAAAATAATGGAATGATATATATAACTATAAATTTAATCTCGTCTGAACTTTCGCAGACGATCTATACGATGTTCCAGCGGGTGTGATAGTACTTCTGAGCATGTGTTACGGGAGTATATCGGTTCTCGCTGTGGCCGGTAACTCTCTGGTTATGTGGATCGTCGCAACCTCTAGGCGGATGCAGAGCGTCACTAATTGCTTCATTGCCAATCTCGCCCTGGCGGACATCGTCATCGGTCTCTTCGCAATTCCGTTTCAGGTACGAGATAATAAATTGTTTATTCACGAGAGCAACCGGGCACCTTACCGCGAAGCTACCCGGCGTTTACAGTGGATTCTGCAAACGCCGTGCGGCTCTCTGCATCCTGTCATTTCGTGAAATCGAAACTTGGAGCCCGGCAATCAGTCACACATTTGAATCCACAAATTTGCTTCGAACTTTCCGCCAGTGACTCCTGCATAATTAGTTTGCCGGTCGCCGTGAGCGATCGCTACCGCAACGTATGCTCGTTCTTGTTTTTCAGTTCCAGGCTGCCCTACTTCAACGTTGGAACCTGCCACACTTTATGTGTGGATTCTGCCCATTCGTACAGGTCCTCTGCGTCAACGTATCGGTCTTCACTCTCACGGCTATTGCGGTTGATCGACATCGCGCTATCCTAAACCCCCTGAGGTCAGTTCCAAAGCTCTCCTCCTCTTCTGCTTCATAGAGAACACTTTTTTTAGTCTTCATTCAATGCAACCTGAAAAATATTCCAATGCCATATTAATTATCCTGGTTTAATATTTCATGTGAAAATACAAAAAATAAACTTTCGAAGGTTGTAATCGAGGCTAAGTGTGAAATTTTTTAAGAACAAAGTTTTAGATTAAAATATAAAGTAAAACCGCATTTGTTGTAACTTCCCCGTCCATGTTAACTACTCTCTCTACCACAGCTTACACGACCTCACAGATATATTTCACCAGTGCATTCCAAAAATATGTTCGCGGGCTAAATGGGAAAAACGTGGAGTGGCGCGTTTAATTTACCTCAAATTTTAAATAGGTTGATGCGGCCATCCGCGGACGTTAACCACATGCAAAACGAAACCACCTCGGTTACTTTTAACGCAGGAAGCTCTGAACGTTAGCTGACGCGACTAAAATAAAACAAATTTTCTTAAAGAGACAAATCGCATAGCAGTGAGTTTATGTGGGTGTGTTCATCTCGTAGCCCATTTACGATCGAAACGCCGGCTATTAAGACCCGGGCGCGTATAACCCGCGGTATTAAAGCGATGTGGAGCAGATACGCCAGAGAGTAAACATGCCCCATGGCCGAGAATACTATCCGAAATGTTGTTGTTATTTTTTTTTTTTTTCATGTTCTGTTTAATTTTTCTTTCTGTGTTTAGAAAATATTTCTTGCGACGATAATACACGTGTAACCAGACAAGTTAATCAGTCGACTTTGTTCACAGTGCGAGACCGAGCAAACTTCGGGCTAAAATCGTAATCGCCGGAATCTGGCTGCTCAGCGGAGCTTTAGCAGCACCGATGGGATTAGCTCTGAGAGTCGTTTTGGTACCGGAGAGCACATCCGGTGAGTCGAGTAGGTACACTTGTATTTTTACATCGGATAATCCGACGATCGACTTTTTAACAGAATTTTAATGCAGTCCTTGAAAAAGTATATGTTTATAAAGTAAAATTAAAATAATGCAAAAAAAAAAATAGAAAAGCGAGCCTTTAGAAAAGTTTTTAATCCGCAGAAAAATAAAACGTAAGATAAGTTGGAAAACTGAAAGAATAGAGTTTCCCATATAATTGCATAAAGTTCAAGAGGCTCGAAGAGCCCGGCTGCAAAACTGATGACTTCGCGTCAATGCCAATCACATTACACTTCGCTTTTCAGTGCTAAATAAACGACCGATAATTTACGTAATAATAACAAATCGCGGCACTTTGCATGAAATTGCGTATGTACAGACCTAGTGTCTTTCTCGAATAGTGTGCTCGCGCTAATAAGGCAACGATGGTCGGACAAGTTTAAAGTAATCATGGGAACAACTACGTCTCGTTGGAGCTTCATTGGGCCAGTAGTCGAAAGCTTTTTTCGACCGGCAAAGGAGTGACAAGGGACGGGAGGTAGAAAGCTTCGATTTCAATTCAATCTGCACCCATTCTCCAGAGGTAGTGCACGCTGACCCGCTTAAATTCCTAAAGCAAACTTCGCTCCAACGCACAGTGGGAATACAATGGTTTAATACCTCTCCGACTACGTGCGATCCTACAAATGTCGGCAATTTGCGTGGGTGGAATAGAGTTCGAGGGGATTTAATACATTCCGGTGTCGCATTCAGAAGCATCTGAAAGCTCCTTTTTTTAACGTCGCCGAGCTTGAGCATACTCTCAACGGGAGTTCAATTTGTATTCAACGCTTCTTTCACGGAAAAGGTAGTACTCAGTCAACCTTACATCAGGGCGTTTTTTCTCCAGTGAGAGGTTTGTGGAGAAAAACGTTAAAGATTAAAATAGAAAGACAGGGTTCAAGGATGTTTCTGTGTTGCTCGTATTGCTCAAATTGCAATTTTGTGCAATGCAGTGATGACCATGAACATGCGATTTGAATTTGCTTCCTTTCATTTTATGTTTGCTTGGATTTTAAAAAACCACTAAAGTCGTATTAAAGTGTCTCGCTATATGTGCGAACGGTTTCAAGCGGTGCATATAATTACAACAACTTTATAGCCCGTCACTCATATTTTTTATTAAAGCCACGGTCGCTCATGCGTCAAATTAAAGAGAATGTAAATTCGGAGCTGCGATGCGAATAATGCGCTTTTTAATGAAAAAAATGATATCGCACGTTGACGATAATATTCTGCAGTGAACTCTTCATTGCTCACATTGCGATACAATCTCTATCGAAATTAAATTTTTTATAGCAAACATTTTTAACTGTTTTTTTTTTTTCACAAATTGTGTTTCAAGTTGGTCGATTTCATCAAAAACCATTCTGCCAGAACGAGAACATGTCGGAACGAGCTATGTTGACTTATCGAGCGCTTCTTGGATTTCTTCAGTATCTCACACCGCTCTCGGTAATATCTTGCGTTTACGCACGGATGGCGGTAAAATTATGGGGAAGCCGAGCCCCGGGCAACGCTCAGGACTCGCGGGACGCGAATCTCATGAAAAATAAAAAGAAGGTGGGTGTAAAAGAATTCTCTCGCACGACGAAGCAAGACTTGAACCGGAACAAATTAACTTTTATCATATTAATTTGAACCCGGACTACTGGAGTAGCCAGGGTTCAACCGGTTCCGGTTTAGTCAAGGTTTCTGTTTCTACAGGATCAGAAACCTCTCGTGGTTTTGTAAATTTTTAAACTACTCGAGTGCACAAAAGAGAAGCACCGCGTTAATGACAACAGCAAAAACGTATCAGCGAAATCTTCGGCCCGTCTTATTTCAACCTCGTTTCTAAGGAGAGATAGATTACCCTCTTGAATTTCTATTTAAAAAATAATAGAAATCTAGAACTATTCTATATTTTTACACAAACAAACCGTCGTCTGATACTTATTTAAAATTTGCAGGTCATTAAAATGTTGGTCATAGTAGTAGCGCTGTTCGCGGTCTGTTGGCTACCGCTCCAGATGTACAACGTACTGCAGTATACGTATTCGCAAATAAACGAGTAAGTATTGTCCGTAATGTCGGTAATGTCCAACCTGCGAACGTATATTGCCGACTCTACATTGAAAACCCCTCAGACCGGAGATCAAATGGAACTTTATATATATATACATACACAACGATTCAATTGCAGATATCGTTACATCAATATCATATGGTTCTGCTGCGACTGGCTCGCAATGTCAAACAGTTGTTACAATCCGTTTATATATGGAATATATAATGTGAGTATTTCAATCGATTATTCTGGAAAAAACAATATGTTCGCGTGACGAAAAAATTCTGTGAAAAAAAATGCATGAACATATATGTGTAAAAAGAAGAAATAAAAGCGGGGTGTCTCTATTGCAGGAAAAGTTCAAGAGAGAATTTCAACAGAGATGTCCATTCAGATCGAGAAAGTGGTCCTCGAGTCCCCCGACAGACAGTCTCGACACGGACAAAACCCAGAGCACGAGAGCATCGTTTAGGTATATTCTCAGGTGCTCCTCGAATACCATTACACTAACGTGAAAAATATTCAGTAATCAAACATAGAAATCTCAAGAAATCTTTAAATCTTTTTCAAATATCTGCAGGCTAATTTTAACAGTTGAAAAATTATCACTTATAATACCACAAGAGCTTCAAAATTATCGGGTATTTCCCGATAGGTTCGTTGCAAACAAATGAAGGAGTCAAGTTTTTCAGGTTAAAAAATCACGAGCGCGAAGCGCGAGTGATTTTTGCTGAAAAACTTGACGACTTTATTTGTTTGCAGGGAACCTTGAGGGAAATGCCAGATAATTTTGAAGCTCGTGTGGTATTCGGGGGATTATTTTTCCGTCCCAAATGTCGGCCAATAGAATTGCACCATGAGATGAAATGAACAGTTAACAAATAAGAATTTCATAATGAATAAAACAACATTTAATTTCACAATTGAATTCAACCTGTCAGTTTGACGTGTGGTTAATTTGACTGGATCATGTTTTGTTTTTTATATATAGCAACTACCAGAGAAAATAATCAAAAAATTATCAGTATAATACCATGTAGGTTGTACCACGTGACGTCGAATGGTGCAATTCTATTGGTCGATATTTGGGTCGGAAAAATAATCCTGGATATACTAGGATTCGGGCAATAACTTCTGTTTTCTCTCGTTGCCATGAACAACGATTTGTTTATGTTGATTTTCAGGTACGACTGGCGGAGACCCGCTTCCGGTGGTTATCCAGCGGCTGCCTCGTTCTACAGAGGTGTCTCGCTACGAGACCCATCACGAATGTCCGTCAACGGGCACGATCCGGAATCTCGTGGCCTAACGAATGCAACTGAGTGTTGCGTTCGCAACGGTCATGGCAATCAGGCCACCGTGAACAACAGGACGTCCAGCAGAAAGAAGGAGATCTGCACCGCCGAGCTGTACGTATTCACGTCTGGCAGACACAAACGCACACGTGATCTCAGCGATCAAGAGCTGTGTCTGTGAGTCGACCCAGAGCGTGAGAGATTCTACGATGATTTTTCGTTGCGATCTGCATTGATCGTGACTAAATCGAACTGTCTAACTGTCCGACGATAACATTAGTTTATAACTGAAGATCCGAGATTTTTAAGCACTTGGGCAACATCTGAACTGCATGGAATAAGTTACCTAAGAACAAAACAGAAAGATTAACTGATAGTATTGTAATCCAGTTATCGTCGTGAAAATCGAAAGACTTATCGTACTATGTGTAAGAAAGAAATCAGAAAAGATTTGTCAAAGTCGGAGAGGTCAGAGAAAGCTAAGAGTACTTAATGGTGTTTTTAGTGTCGAAAGCATGCGAAATACCGCGATCGATAATAAAAACTGTAATAAACCACTTTGCTCATTCAGTACAGTTTTTCTTACCGTTGGCGGTATTTCACATCATCTTGAGACTGTATAAAACTCTTCACTCTTACTCAATCGGTATCAAAATTGTAACACATTTTTTTCGAGGGTTCTGGGAGAGTGGATGCCCGAATACTCAGACGGTTAAGAGCATCCCGAGATTCCAGCTGGTATTAATTGGTTTGTTTTTCTGAATTTCATAAATAGCAATAATCATAAATAGCAAAAAAATATTTTTTTATATTTTTACGAAAAAAAATAGTAGGACTCCGAATGTACAAGTCTACGGAGGCGATTTTCAATTACACAACGTTCTCCGGTTACTATGTACATAAAGTTTATAGATGCAATTACAAGTGTGATATTGAATTTCTATTCTTTGAATTCGGAAAAAATCAAATCTGCAAAGAAATGTCTGACTAATTAGATATGTCCGGGCAATGGTACTGGTCCGATCATTACCTTATGAAAAGCCCAGTGTTACAGCCGATCGCGCCGTTTTGCATGCATTCGAATACCATTAGCCGATACGTAAATATTTACCCAAACACTTTCTCTCGTACTTACAGAGCTGGACTGTCGGTAATAATGACTAGTTTTAAAAAAGCACGAAGGCAGGCTTTTGAGGTATTTCGAATAAGAAAAAATAATATGGTATCTACGAGGTTCCTATATCCACGAGTTATTGTAGGAAACGAAAAAGACAATGAAGGAATTATTCGTGAAAAGATCTGTCAATCAGGTAGCGAGTGCGTGGGCAAAGTCACTCGCGAATCGTTGTAGGGTAAATGAAGAGTTATCGGTAACATAGGTATCTGTTCTAGTCAACGTAAGAAAAAAATGAAATTGCCGTTTACATCTGTAAATATTAGTCTGTAAGTTACTATAATTGTGAAAATCGAACTAAGTCGTACGGCTCAGTGGAATACAACAAAGAAACTCACAAATTTTTTTTTCAGAATAATAAGATCAATAATCACTAAACCAATTTTATAAATTATGATTTTGTTTTTGTTACTCTACTACATATGAAATTATGTGAAAGGGATATCGTAAAATAGTATTGACACGAATATTGGAACAATGAGCAAACGTATATTAATATTACTATAAAGTGAAATCGCATAGTAATGTACGACAAATGCAAATCTTAATGTTACTCAACTGTTCCTTTATTATAAATATTGCATAAATATGTAAGGAATAAAATGATTCCTCTATTCATGTAAACCATAGGAATTTAATATATAAAAAACGTTACCCCAGTACTGACTTGTATCAACGCTATAAGCAAACTTCAACATATTACTCTCTGCATTTGCAACACCTACATTTAGTCGTAATTCATGTTGTTCCGACGTTCGATATCTCTGATCTCGAGTATGTCAGTTTTCAGATGCAGCTTCATTATTTCACGCCAGATATCCATTCTATGCTCTTCGTTCTCAATTCCGAGACGTAAGAGTATGTTTTCATTGATGCGTAAGAGCACTCGGCCTGTTATGTCATGCTGAAATAATTAAACAAGCTGCTTGAATGGAAGAGCGCAATTAGAAAACTTCTACTCAGGGAGGATTTTCAGGACATCTTGAGAGTTGAAAGAAAACTTCGACTCTCCAAGATAACTAAGGGTGACTAGAATCACCAAAAAGTACATAATACTGCAGCAAATAAGGTAAATGAAAAAACGATTGAACAAACGATTCAAAAAACAACAAATTGGATAGAGTTAGACATTATCCAATCGGTAAGCCGATATAAACCAGTATCCAAAATGACGCATCCTGTGCTCAAATAATCATAACTGTGTGTCACCTTAAGTGGTAGCGTATATTTCTACAAGTCAGTGACGTTCGGGCAAATTTGGTTATTCAGAAGCCAGAATAAAGTTTCCATATTCAGCTTCAGTTCAAACGTAGGAGAAAATGCATCACACTCACGTATAAAAATTTCTCATGGTAAAGCTGATAGTAATCGCTGCAATGCCGTCTCAACCATTTCTGTACGTCCAAGACATTCCACAGATAGACGGGACGCGGTCGAGCAGTTTTACTCTGAAAAAGTTTACGGTTTTTCGTGAGTATTACCGGCTGTGAGAGGAGAACGAACAAAACAGAGGTAGGAACGTATATCTCACCTTTGGCTTGTTATACGGACTGACTATTTCCTCTACCATCGTCTGGTTAATCGGCGAAGATTTGTAATCGGATAGGAGCAAATATGAACGTATGTGTTTTCTATATTTTTCAAACCCACTTTCTTCGCTCGTTTAGCAAACGAAACGTAAACATAACCGTGTACAATTGCTAGATCTTCACTCTATCGATAATCGTTTAACAAACATTTAGTACTACCGAATTTTTTACATCATGCCTTAAAAATGTTTGCTAATCACTGTAGATTAACGTTCAGCGATAAACAGTGTGAGAAAGACACTTGCCGCTTGCCACAATTGGAATCAAAACACTAGTCGAGCTTTTGCTACACTGCGCCGTCTCTAGCGCCTCGCGTCGCGCGCCCGGCACACATGTAATACAGTGTGTCGGTGAATCGGAAAGCCGAGCAGAGTCGAGGGAAACCGAAAACGACCGACAAGCTGTGGGTAATAAAGCCCCTTCCACGCGAAACGGAGAGGTAACGCACACAACTGTTACCCTTCGTCTGTGTGAAATTCTCGGAATCCGACCGTCACCGAATTGTACGGCAGGAAAAAATAATGCAGCTAATAGTATTATAATTAAAAATATGTAACGATAACTTGGAAAATAAACATACATAATTTAAATAAATAAAATTATTTTAAAGAAATATTCCCAAAAAATGTTGGGGTTTTTTTCCTAAAAAATATTGAGAACATTTCTTTAAAATAATTTTATTTATTTAAATGATGTATTGTTTATTTTTCAAGTTATCTTTCGTATTTTAAATTATAATACTATTTGCTGCATTATTTTTTCCCGCCGTACAATTCGGTGACGGTCGGATTCCGAAAATTTCACACAGACGGAGGGTCACAGTTGTGTGCGTTACCTCTCCGTTTCGCGTGGTTGGGGCTTTATTCCCCTCAGCTCGTCGGTCGTTCTCGGTTTCCCTCGACTCTTCTCGGCTTTCCGACTCACCGACACACTGTGTTTACATGCGCGCCGGCCGCGCGAGGCGCTAGAGAGGGGCGAAATAAATCGTACGATCTGGCTACACTGCCGGCTACGCAGGTGAAGTGCGCCGACCGACGCTTACCACAAAATCAAACTCACTGCTGCCAATTTCAAGCATCAAAATGCGTTTTCGTTTGCTGTGATTGGTATATGTCTTTGTGTCAGCAAAAGAAATCTGACAAGGGAAAAGTGGTGGCGTTCAATCTCCGGTCGCACAGTAGTTTCGAAAGTGTTTATCGAAAACAACGTTTCCGGGCCGGCAAATCTCCGTCTCAATTACTATCGTTATTAGATGGCAAACGATGACGGTACGAACATCGATCATTGAATCTGTAACATTTTGTCAGTTCGGTAATTATGATATGCGTACCTCCACTATGCGACCGTTAAATGACTATACAAAGTTTTACATTTTGATTCGATAACCGACATTGCATGATATTTGAATACTAGAATTATCTTTGCATTTCAATAATTCCAAGGACTTCTTGAAGTATGACGTTTCCGAATTGTTTTGTAACAATAACATGTCCTTAAGCCCTGCAACATATTCACAGTGAAAATATACTGAAATTCACAAATGACGATAGCCAGGATTAGCTTGGGCTCGTCGCTCGAAATTAGTTTTTACAGTTGATTCAGCTCAATATAATGTAGCCGTTCTTTTTTCGCAGGATAACCGTGGTGTGTAGCGGAGCGATGATAAACATACGTGTTTATTTAACCACACACTGTTCGCTGAAGTGCATTCGGATTCCAAATAATATAATTTGTCACGTTGGTTTTAACAGAGAATCTTTCTGAAAAAAATTTCGTAGCTTCGATGAAATTGACGTACGTACGATTTCTTGCACAAACAAGAATTAATTTTGAGGTTACTTGCTATAAATTTTGTAATTTGTTTGCAGAATGAACCACAAGTTGTCGTTCGATAAGTGCGCTGCAACCCAACTGCGTTGTGGTGGTTTCAACTTTCCAAGGCGAATACATTGCAAAAATTTGGAAATACTGACTATTTTATTGCGTCAATGGCTGTAAGTAATTTTTTACGCTTTCTGTTAGCAATTAAACATGAACACATACAATCACAAATATTGTGTCGTAACACCCATCTTTGGTTACTTGAAAATTCTGTTGCAAATCGTTCCTGTAATTCAGTTGTTTACGGTACTAAGATAGGTGAAAATACATAATCTATCCTGGCTGCCGACAAAGTTGAAATTTATATTATCCTTTTTTATACTTATTTTTTATGACGAATTTCTATCCGTTAAATTACCAAGTTCCAAGTCACATTTGCATCTTCTACTATCTTTTCGCGTTAAAAAATGTACAGTGCATTGTTAACAATACAGTATTTTTTTATTGCATTTGGTAAACTCTAACAATAAAAATTTTTGATTCCAGTCTGTTGAACGAGACAACCACTGAGATGCTGGAGTACCGAACACTTGTCAATCAGCATTTGGAGTCAGCCAATTGGCAGAGGGAAAGGCCAATGTACTCTTTAAGTTCGGGTTTTATAAGACAACATCAAAGAATCATGCTGACTCCGAAAACAACGTGCGACACATATAACGTCTCTTTGCCCGATGACCTGAAATCGGGCAATCAAAAACACATTTGCAGATCCCCTCCATTTGGGAAGGGAGGCATGGATAGCTGCCTTGAAAATAACTGTGAGGAGTTACATTTTCGACGGACTGACGATCATCGAACACGATTACGCGATACCAGGTGCAACTTGTTTAAGCCTCGAAGAAAATTTAATGCGAGGATCCAGCAAATAGAAATTGCTAAAAAAAAAAACAGCTTACAGTTCAAGCCCTTCCACCCCAAAGAAGTTGGAGTCATCAGTAAACTTTGGGGTAAGTGAAATTTAGTTACCCGTTACATGTTAATGCATTTCACAAATACTCGATTAATACAACGTGGCGAGGTTGTACCTGATACATGCAAAGAGAAATTTGTCCTTCTATTACGTGTTTCAATAATTCGATGACCGAACCGCGAACCCATTCGTTACAATGAATGGGTTCCGAAACATCGTATGTCCGCGTTTAAGCAATATTCAATTGCATTGTTTGAAATTTGCTCGGACTCGAAATTCAAATAACATATAATTCGCTTGAATTCGGAACATCAATAGTTTGAAGTTTCTCCCACTTGGCAACTGTAAAAGCTTGACGTTTACTCAATTTAGCAACTACGATACCTTGCAGGTTGTTCAAATTGCAACTTGGATTCGCCCCTCTTGAATTATAAATGTTCAGAGGCATTAGATGTATCGACACAATCAGTCGATCGAAAACCAATTTTAATCCGACAAAAAAAAATAACTGTCGCCGCTACTATTAATGTAAAGCGAACAAAAGTGACCAACACTTTCACGTATCTATATACAGCCTACGAAAATGAAATTTATTTTTTGCGAAAGATTAATAGTCACGGGCAAAATAGGGAAAATAGGAAACCGATTTGTTACTGACTGAGTCCGTATCGCATGCCGTTAATGGATATACGAGTAGTGAGGAACAGGGTGGACGAGATGCAAATCGCGGCGTACAGCGATATACATCTTCCCGGTTGCCGGCGATGCCGGGTCGCAGAGCAGTCCAACGGTGACAGTGCCGGTTCCGAGGGTGCGATATGTGCTCGAGGGGTTGCGCGCGCGGGGCGGCCGAACGATAGTGCTAGGTGCCGAGTAGCGGTGGGATCCGGTCCGATGGTCGGATTCTCCGCTGAAACTTCAGTGCGCGACCAGCCACCGACGTGTGTTTACGGTCGGAGCTCCAGCGGAGGCTGCGACGGCTGCCTCAGTGTCGGTGAGCGACGAATATTTAAACTATCTATTCTTTGTCAATTAACAATATCGACGTAAATAATTGTCGTAAAAAAATCGTCATTGTTGGCCACGTTCATCGGCGAGTTTCAATAATTTATTTCTTTATTTTTCAATGTTTTATGGTATTTGTTTTTTGTGCTTTACGAATCTCCCTTGCAATGATTCACAATCAATTGAAATTGTAATTTTTTGAAGATTTTTTTTTTGTTTTATTATCGAGTGAATTTGTGAAAGGAGTGTTATCGCGATAATGTGTTCTGGAGAGTTAAAAATAAAAAGGAATTTTTTCGGTGATTGTAGCGTTGTTTCCGGGTGGGATAATTATTTCCATGTGAAACTCGAGAGCTGCGTGACGAAAACGACACCGAGGGGATAGAGTAAAGCATTTTCATTCAGGCTCACGTGGCACGCTGATCGTCGGATGAAGTTTAAGTACCGAGGAGCGAGGTTGCCCGCTCGGGTGAAATACATGCTATATATATAATACCGGCTACAGCCAAACTATTCGCGAAGCGCGCGCGGATCGTGGAATTTCCGATTATGGAAACTTACGCGTTAAAGTTTTGTCCGAGCACCGGCCGGATTCGTTCACACTCGGCTGACACTTTTCAACGTGTGTCTATCGAATAATCGTTGGAGAGCAAAGTTTGCGCACTTTCCGAACGATTATTCGACAAATCGGGACTCGGTGTATAATTTCACTCGCGGGTTTGCACAACTTTCAAATGTTTGTCACGAAACACGAACATGTGCAATCTTGCTAACAATTGGGTTATTTCTGCATCGATACAATGTCATGGCTGTTTTCAGTGGCAAACGTGGTCAACCGGTGATTTATTTTATTTTTTGTCCAGTGATTCACTTTACTATACACGGGCATCGACAGTTAAGACTCGTGAACAAATACAATTCTTCAAATCGAAAATTGAACACGTTTCATTGAAATAAAATATGTTAAAGAAAAAAAAAATCGAGTGAACTTTTGATGTTTGATTGTGTTTTAAGGAGAGTGAAAATAATTGGGAACATGCATATTTCTTATACAGGGATATAAAATTCAAGCGCTCATCGTTTCATTGGAAGTCCTTTGAGTCACGGTTGGAATTTTATACACATTTACACGACTTGATTAAATGAGAATATAAAGTAAACTTACCAAATTTGTATACACGAATAATCTATATTTTGCCGTATGGATTCCTTCTATTATGCGTTGAAAAGTATCCGATTTCAGGCAAAGTAGGTTAATATATAGAAGATTTTAGGGAGTTGAAGAAAAATTATTTTTAGCTAGTAATATTCATTTATTGGTGCACACGGGCCATAATTGCCAATAAACGTTCTTAAACTACTGGCAAGTAAAAATAGATTACAGAAGAAATTCAACGATTTAGAGAGTATTGACTACTGGATGAATCGATAGTTTTGATTTCAGTGAATAAGTGTCTTAACCATTTGAATTCGCGATGGCAATAGTTCACGAAATTATTGACAATCGTACGAGATGACTAATGTATTTGCATATTAAGCTTATTATTATGAATCGGGGCATTGAACCTTTTTAAAATTCCGACAAATGTCGTAATTTACGGAGTTTAAAATTAGAGGCAGCTTACATTTGATAATTGTCGTCTAGGATGCATTCATCTTGTCGTCACCGCATGAGCTGCAATTATTCGAAGCTGCTGAATATACAATCGAAGTTTATTGCTGATGCGATATTCTTTATGTCACGAAAAAATTTAAATGCAGTTATTGATATTTTCATACATACAGATTGTGTGAAAATTAGTGTTCAATTGTTTTACGGTTGCATCAAATGCAGTCCCGCCAGGACTCTCCTCTTTGATGTGGAAACTAAGTCGTAGCAAATTTGAGTTTCGAATTCAAGTATCATTACTACTTGGGTAAAACAAAAACCATTTTTCGACATAGCAGATTAATCAATTTCCTATAGCCTGAATGTCTCAGAGAATAGATTAAAATTCATGCGTATTACACAGGAAAAAATATTAAGTTCGACAAACTTTGTTGTCCATAATTTTTTTGTTGTTAATTTTACAAAATATATTTGTCACATTAACACGAAAATAATTGATATCGTTCGTGGACACAAAAAGTGGATACCAATTATACTGTGTAATAATATTGGTTTACAAGAAATTAAAAATGCCAGAAGATGTTTTTGCAAATGAATTATTTTCGACTGGAATACACTAAGGGGCAGTTTGCTTTTTTCGTAATTCACTCATTGACTTGCAAAAAAAAAAGTAAATTAAAAATTTTAATTATTCCAAACAGTGCATCAATAAATTATGTATCAAAAAAGACTTCCTTTTTGAAATTATAAGTTTTGTTTTTTGCGCTATTTTTTACCCGTAAGAGTTAGGACCAGGATTAACAGTGGACGAATTCGACGAGTATAGAATGAGTGTTCACTGGCCGGGACGATAGAACGATGCAGTGTAGTAATATCGTAGTAGTACTCGTAGTGTCGGACGAAGAAGAACAAGAAGAAGAGGAGTATCAGCGCGTGCGGGGCGGCGCGTAGTAGTACAAGCATGAGTGCGGCGCGCCCGCAGTGGTTATGTCGTAGTAGTAGTAGTAGTAGTTCAGTAGTAGAAGCGATGCTGTGTCGGACGGTCGAGTGAGAAAACGTGCGAGGGAGCGAGCGAGCGAGAGAACTTCATGAATGAACGACCACTTCGCTTTCGCTCGACCGCTAATGGGCTTCCTTTCTCATACACACCGACGACCCCTGCTGAACTTCCCACACCGTCGCACCGATGCCATTTATTTTTGCAACCTCTTACGAGACTTGTAGTAATTCACATTGCATTCAGCCCACCGTGACTTTTATTATCATAGTTTTTCGTCGCTTGTTACAATACCCATAGAGTTTGGAGTGAGTCTTAGGAAGAAAAAAGTATGGTACGCTTTCACCGTAATGCTTTTATCACCGCGTTTCCATACAAGTTAGTCTATAGGCCCGTTCCCGAACCTGCGAGCGGGCTCGATATAGATAGATGGATAATTTATTGTACCTCGGAATAAGTTTCCCAATGATTGAGCGTAGCTATAAGTTAAGCTGAATGTCGCAATCTATGAAATCACTCCTTCTGTCTTCGTCTAGGTATTGCTTTTTTTTTTAATTGATGTATTCATTCCGATCTTTTTGATGTCGTTACTCGTGACATACCAGGAGAATTTTTTCTCCACGAAGAACAATCATTTTACGATGATATCTGAAAGATAACGATACGCAGTAGTCGAACTTCATCTCTCACTAGTTTTCACTTAATTGCCACGATAACCATTGAAATATAACTGTTGAGTACTTATTTGCGCAGTAGCGTATAAATTCAACATACGAAAAATTTATAATAAGTATTGCGAATTTGTAAATGAATTGATAGTAAAATTCATCTTGCTGATTGAAAATTGCGATTTCATGACGTAAGCTTTATTTCATTTATAAATTTGCAAAACACATAATAAATTTTCCACAATTATACTGATTATTTCAAGAATAATTATACTAAAATTGCTAAAATATGACCATCTTTTTTTTGGAATAGGTGATTCTTGCCAGTTCGGAGATATAGGCCGAGAGCGCCTCTCATCGTAGCCGTAGGCATTGACCCAAGCTCGTGACCGGTTATCCAAAGGGACGTAGGACTACTCGCCACGGTTATTACGAGGAGCTAACGCCATTGATAGCTATTTCATGGGCGATGCACAAGAGTTCGTGGTTAACTGAAAGAGCGGCAAAATGGGCCTTGACAGGGTATCTCACGTGTGGATCTCCATTCGCCCGGTTGTTGTGCGGAACTTGCCGTACCAGTCAACGTGGGGTACTGAAAGTTGCAGTAAAGAGAACACCGGAAAGGGCAGGCCCTTCCATGGCACAGCCTATCGGTCGCATTTCCCGGCCCTCTCGACCGATGTCGCAACAATTTTCATGCCAGCAATAAAATCGGCATGGGGAATTTAGTGCCCGCACGCGGCTCGAACGACGGTATCGCACACTTCAGACCTCCGTGCCAAACTCGGCCAGTTCTTCCTCTCTTCTGTATCCTCCCTGCCCGCCAGCCTGGCGTGGGAATAACGACATTTCATCGGACGTGATCGTAAACCCCGTTGAGTTGTATCAACGTGCCTGCAGCACCTCTGGCCCTCGCAAAACCCTTGCTGGCCCCTCGTATCTTGCCGCAAAAACCCCTCCGACCTGTCTCGTCACATATAATCCACGCATACCAAAAACTTGGCGGGGCTCGCTGCGCTTGAGTTTTCTTTTTTCTCCTCTCACATTACAAAAGAAAAACTGCCGTGTTTTTGTTGAGGATTACCAAGTTCTTTTTTCTTCTTCATGTAGAATTTCGTTTGATCATCTTCAAGATTAGGGGATCATTAAAAAACGTTTTGAATGATGTCTTCAAACATTTTTAGGAAATTGTAAATTACCTAAACAACGTATCTTCCACCTCAGTCTAAATTCGTTCAACTTCCAAATTTAATATTGGCACTAACGATACATAAATAAAAGATGCTCGTTTCTTCATCGCAGTTGGGGGTCGAAGAATTCGATCGAAAGATATAAAAGCGAAAGCACGCCCGAGTCGGCCAGTAGGATTTTATGATCGTCTTCGAAGTAGGTCTACAGGGCAAGCGATATTTCGCGTCCGATATAGATAGAGAAGGAATATTCAGGAATTTCGTATTATAACGGAGAACCTTTCTGGTTGGGGTTGGAATTTTGCATCGAGTGGGAAATCTCGCTGGTGCACGATTACGCGAAAGAGGCGGAGGGATGAAGGGTAAGGGTTACCGTTGCAGCTGGGAGGAGAGTACAGTCGCAGCGGAACGGGAAGCTTGAAGCGGTTATTTGAGTAGCCCGGAAGGGCCGGCACCCTCGTTCTCTTACGATCTTTGCTTCCTTCACTCGGAAGAGACCCGATGCTGCCTCTGCCGCTTCGGCTTCCTCAAAGTTTCTATCGGCCGTCGACCGCCACGGCGTGTCCTCAATCTCTGTTGGCATTCGCGCTCAATAGTTACAGAGACTCGACTCGAGACTCCGAAACGAAAGTGCGGTAGGCAGGCAGCGCGAAGTCAACCGTCATGTGGGTTAAGTCTTTCCTATATGATTTCTTTTCACAAAGTTCCGAAAGCAAACCCCCAGAAGCAATGACATTCCTCGTCGAATTGACATTCCTCAATTTTATTCTTCCCTATCAGCCTTATCAGAATTTTTATCTTTCACTCTACAATTATTTAACAATTTTTTTTCGGAAGCTCGATATTATTTTTTCGTTATCAGACTATCAGGATTTTCCACTTCTATTTTATATAATTTTGTAGTGTTCGTCGGATATTTTTCAACTTGCAGTCCACACTTCATGCATGATTGAGTGTCCGTTTGGGATGAAAAATTTCTAAAACTCTTCGGATTATATGCAATATCACATAGTACGGTGGGGGTGTGCTGGGACATTTGCTGGGCTTGTAGAGGCTCAGAGACTTACACAGAGTGCCGATGCAAGCGCGAGCTTAAGAGCCACAAAACCCGCTGGTATAAGAGAAAAAGAAAGTGAATAAAACAACAGATGAAGGGATCAAGGCTTATGGCCATTAAAGAAGGTTTGATAACTCAAAAGATAGTTATTAATTTTGCAAATTGAGGCGATGTTATAATAGAATTTCGATTCAGACCGCAAAATCAGTTTTATAGAAAAAAAAAAATTCTCGTCGAGGAAAGCGAATGGGATCTCATTGGCTAATCTTCTTTTCCTCGATAAAAATTAATCTTTCTCTCGGGCAAATCGCGTCAGAAGCTCATTAAAATCTCTGTCCCTCACCCTTTTTCTCTTCGTTTTTCCAAGATATCGCCGCTAATTGACGCAACGAAGTTCCGACAGGTGGGGAGAGAACGAAGAGGATTTCTCTGCGATGAGGATAGAGCGCATAGTGAGTAGCGAGAAGAAAGACGCGGCGTAGACAAGGACGAGTCATAAGCCAATGTGCGGCCAAGCGAACGAACGAGGGCGCTCAATGGCGAGAGTGGTCGACGGTGCGTCCATTATAGTAATTAATATCATTACAATTAACGTCATGCGCCGAGCGGTCATGATCTGGCATATACCGACCGTCCAAAATTGCCATGTCATACCATCGAGAAAATAATCTGAAAAAAAAGACTCTCTTTTATTCAATAAGCTAGCTCAACTTCGACTTCTACAAATTCTGCAACAATGGATGACAATTGTTTCAACTGTTACTTATTAATCGTCCAAATTTGTATCTCAAAAGAAGACAAATTTTTTTCGCGATTCGACAAATCCTCGAGACTGATCATTCGTTTCGATGATGAAAAAGCATTTTTATCGTTATGTTCATCTTACTCTTTCCTTTTATCACGTATATTTAAAAAAGCCGAAGATAACCAATATCGTAGCTTGATTATTTTCACTACTTCAGCCAAGTACCCAATTCTACTACTTTAAATCCCATCAAGACGCATTTTTATTCAGTAAAACTTGGTTCTCTATTCGTAACGCTGAATACGGTGGATTTATCGCTGCTCCAATCAATGGAAATTCACTGATTTTAAACCGCGCGAATCTTTGAAAATTCAATTTTATCTATTCGATAATAATTCCCGAAATTCCCATTAAATTCGCGCGATACCCTTCGCTGGAGTTTTCCCCAGACAGTTAATAATCCTAGCAATCGATTTTAATTGCTCGTTCACTGATATAATCTCACTGCAAAATTACGGGGTGGCCAGCTTGCTCTGAAGCGGGACGGGAGGACGGAGGGTCCGAAGCTTTCATAACTTATGATTTATAAACGAGATTATAGTATTTCAACACAGAGTAGACTACTGGGACGGTATATTTTCACATAGAGTTTTCTCGACTTGCTCGCGTCGAGCGAAGGAGCCAGTTTGATCCGTTCCCTCCTCGCAATTAACTTCGTTGCATGTAGAGCCGTGAGAAGCTTTTTCGTGGGGGAGTGGGAGGTTATTTTAGCGAGAGTTCAACCGTAGATCACCGAAGAGAAAGACGAGCCACGCTGTACTAAACCCGGCAGCACCCCTGACATCAGTTCCAGACTCGCTTTGGCCGGACATGCCCTTCGCTTCCTTTTCCCTATTCCTTCGCTTCCAATGATTCCTTGATTAAAAGTGTTTGGGTGTAAAAGTTGTCGATTCGAAAAACGATTCGAGTTCGTACTACTCGGTAGTCTGCTATACTGCTATACTGTTATCCGGCTCGAAAACCGAGAACATCCACTTCGATTAATGACCCCGAAACGCGCCCGCTGTTTTACGACGTTTGCGTTATTTCACACGTTATATCGCTTCTTTTAGTATCACTGCTAAAGACTCGCGGGCAAAAGTCTATACACCCTCGCATCGATGTTTCTGCAAAAAGTAAATACTTTTTTTTTACATATCATTTGCTTTGAGTACAAGCATATGTGGCGATAATGTGGCGACACTACTGTTATCGATGAACAGCGCAAAGCAGAGAATTCCTTTCGTCTGTTACCGTAAGAATAGTCGAAAAGCTAGTTTAACCTGACGGATTCCTAAAGATCAACCTGACTCCAAAACGTTTTCAATTAATTTTTCTCTAGAACGGTTTTATAGAATAATAAACGAATCGTGGGGTTCACCACGGATTCGATTATCATTTTACGGAACTGTTAAGGAGAAAAAAGCATTCAACAATTTTTACTTGAATCAAGCGCCCCCTTAACGAATAATCAGAATGAGCTCACCACTAAGGAAACTATACTCCATTTCCCTACCTACTGATAGGGGAAGCAGTTTTTCTAAAAAAAAAAAATGTTTTCTAGATTTTAAAATCCGACTGGAAGTGTAAAAAGTCGAGAAATTCTAAATGTGGTTTTTAATCATGAAACTCTGAAATGGTATCTTTCTGTTCATCCGGAGACGCTTTTAAAGAACTATCCTACGGGTCTGAGAAAGGAATAATAAAATCTCACTCCATATCGTCGCCCGGTGTAGAATATCGTCCGAGCTTTCACACCTTTGCCGTTGGGCAATTCATTCTCTCCCCGGGGAAACTTGGTACTCTCGGACACGTACACCCTACCACCGAGTTGGAGAAAGTCGTCACGCTCGTGGAGACCCGCACGATGATGGTATACGAGACGGTCAGATTAACTGTACAGCGCTCACCTCTTCGCACTGGTCCGAACAGCTTTTCGAAGCATTGCGGGCGGACGAAGACCCGTGTGTGTATATATATATATATATAAAGGCAGGGATATCCGAGATGGTTGGAGTAAAAAAAAATCACTGAGCGCAAAGAGTGAAGAGGCACGAATGGGGAGACGGACGAAGTGAAAAAGTTAAAGAGAAACGAGCGTGGTAGAAGAGACGAAAGTAAGCAAAAAAAAGAGAAAAACATGTTAGAGAAAGAAAGAAGGGATGGAAAAACCGGGAGAACCCGCGGTGACGTTTTCGACGGGAAATCTAATTTCCCTTTCGAGGATGTCGACGGGAAGTTTTAAAGGGAACGTCGTCGAGAGAGTGACTAGGGAGATGGGAGAGTCGAAGAGCGGCAGTATGAGGGGTTGGAAGGGGGGGGGGGCAAAGTCGGAGGGGTGAGAAAGAGATCCAGGGATGAGAAAGTCGGCGTCGAAGAAGAGGCGCGCTCTGACTCGAAAGAGGAAGCGAAGGAAAGAGAAAGAACGCGCGGGCGACGAGAGGCTGACGGTGTAAATATTTAAGCAGCAAATCCCACGGTGGGCCCCGGAGAGTTCGGCCCCAGCGGGCGAACTAAACAGCCCGTGAGGGATGCTGAAAGATAGAGCGAGCGAGGGCGGGAAACCGAGAGAGACGGACGAGGCAGGGCTAGTGGGAGAGCAGAGGCGTGGAAAAAAATTCGAGGGCGCGTGGGTGGGTGATGAAGAAAAGAAAGAAAAAAAAGTAGAAACAAAAATTACCGCTCTGTCCGCCGACGGCCAGGTAAGCGTTTTTATCGGGTTTCGCCATTCTTTTGCTCTCCATTCGTTATGGTTGTGTTTTTTTCCATCCCTTATTTGCGCTCGCTCCCGCTTTTTTTTATTATTCACCGTTGAATAACTCGCCTCATCTTCGGCGCTGTATTTCAGTACTGTCGTCGAGTACCGTGGTGTAATATTTTGAGCTATGTCGATCATCGGTCGGGATCGGCAACTGTTTCACCGACGGAGGATCGTCGCACGTTCAATTTGAGGGTCGTATTTGCGAGGCTTTCTGGGAGAAAAAGAAGGGAGCGATCGGTAGGTACAGAATTTTCAGGACAAACGGGGTAGGTTCGCTGGGGAACGCTCGGGACGGTGGTGAGATCGTCGGTAATTAATTGGCGTGATTAATCGGGGAGCGAGAGTGCCGCAACCCGCTGCAAAAGAGGGTGCGGTTGCGCGATCGCTTATGATTCAATGCCGAGGATATTCGGTATGGCTGTCGTGGCTGATGTGTCCTGGCGTGCTGAACCACGATCCAGAAGGTTTTCTATCGTTATCCGATGTGAGATCGTAGGCGCAAACCGGAAACTCCACGGGGGTGCAGACGCCTACCGTTAATTGATTGGCGTCATTAATTCATGGCAAAAGGTGTTCGCGCGCTAGATTTGGGCGCGGCGTTCGATCGACTGATCGTGAGGAGGCTAGATTTCACGTTTTTTTTTATTCTTCCATTATTAATTTTACAAAAGCGACCTCCCTGCAGACACCACGCTAGTACGATAACGAGACACGGATGGTAAAAAAAAAAAAAACCAACGCGAGAACATTGAAAAATAAAAATGAGCGTAAAGACTAGACGATGATCGTCGAGACATTTGGAATTAAATTGGATTCTCGAAAATTTGCGAACGTCGAAAAAACAAAATTCTCTGAGATACAGCAAATTTTCGACATTAGAAAGGAAATGGATGAGGCAAGTAATTTTCGTGAAAGCGAGGATTCCATTCGTTGTGATGTAAAAATTATGGAGTATCATTACGGCGTTCCCGCGATTATCCATCATCGTGGTTTATCTCTCGTGTGTGTCGACGCGACGGATTTGATGGCGGTGAGATAAACAGTGATAATGGAAAATAAAAAGTGGTACGGGCGAAGGCGACGGGGATGGAGGAAGTCAGGAAAATGGGAGGGTAAAAAAAGTAGTCAGATGCAGGAAAGTATATACGGATTGTACAACGTACATAAACGGAATAGCGAAGGAGGGTGTGGAGCGTAGAGCGCGCAGGAGAGGAACGAGGTGTAGGGTAAAGTATCGCTGGGGCATCGAGCGATTTAAAGAGAGAAACGACGGGGGAGTTTTAAAATGTTTCGCCTTCGGTGCAGTTAGTTTTGCGATGCTCGTGGTTCACTTCCGTAAGACATCTATGGGGTAGCCGCGCAGAGTGGCGCGCTGCTCACCGTTTCGTCGACCGCACAACCAGAAAGTAGAATCGAACGTATACCGGCAGTGCCACGATTTTTATGTACATGTATATATACATATATATGAACGAACGGCTATGGAAGTGCGGCAAAGTGACTACGGGTTATCTATACAGATAGATAAACGGGTGGGGCGTAGAGGGGTGGTTTGGCGCGTACACTCGCGAAGCGTGAAATCGCGTACGTCCTGCAACATTTTTATTCGTCGTTGGCGGAGAATTCTTTTTTCGGGGTGATTTATCGCGCTTCTTTCCGCTAACTTATTCATCACCTCATTTCCGGCTGTAGCCGGCACTTGCGGTGGTTGACTATAGAGTGGACTGGCGTCCCGGTCAACTCGGAGTCTCTTATTTATGAACGGGAGAACTCGCAGTCATCTTCGAAATGTGATTGATTAAATATTTTTTATTCTTCCTGCGAGTTACATCGTCTTAATGGCAGTGAAGGAGGCACTGGATAATTATAATTGACTGACGGGAGATTAGGGAGATTCCAAAGTCATTGCAGCCTTGCCCGTTAAAGGGTTGAGAGCGGGTCGATTAAACGGTGAGATAATGAATCTTTGTGATGACGTAAAAGATTTTTTTTTAGAAATAAAGTAATAGACGCACTGAAATTCCATAGTAAAAAGAGCAAAAGAATAAAAAATAAGGTAGAGCATGGTAAAATAAGTTTACGCTTTTCACGATAATTATTTTTCACGATTTTTTTTATTTGTGTTAAATTTTTAATGGCACGGGAAATAAAGGGATGGGTTCATACATTCAAACTGAACAAACAAGTTTGTCACTTATTCAGCAAAATTGTTCTTCCGAAAATGCGTATTTCGATAACAAAAAAAATTATTACTCACTGTTAATGACAAAAACACTCCAATCTAAAGATCGATTCGCTTCGCCACTTGTCTCGACAGCTAAACGAATTTGGGTTCTTGTAAATTCATCGCATTCTCAGAAGTAGAAGCAGCTCTTTCTGCTCAGACCTTCGTCCAGTAACTTGATATTTATTTGTCGGAATACGGATCTCACTCGTAACGCCAATCCACTTGCAAGCTCAAAGCACGGATTCACGATAGTACGTGTAGAGCGTCGGATAAATTGCGGAAATCTCAAAGGGATTGAAAAAAAAAAAAAAAAAGAAGCATGTACCGTTGAGGTAACGCGCGGCATGCATACACACGACTATTGTGAAAAAGAATCAAAGAAGCGACGATGCATTTCCGCACAATCTCTGTGATTCACTTTTTTTTTTCTGCCTCTCGTTTCATTTATCCTCAGTCTCGAGTTCTTCCCTCCGTTGATACACGCGTATAAATCTCGTGTACATATTTATATACGCAGGACAAAAATCCCCATATATTTATATATTTATATATATATATATATATATATACATGAAAAATCCTTTCTGCCAAAGACTTTCCATCGATTCTTGCGCCGACTGAGTGATGAGAGGCAACGGCAAAACGCAGTTTAAAGTGGAAAGAAACGATAATGCTGCCGGTAGGCTCCCCTACAAAGTATTCATATTACTATCTCGGTACGTACGCGTTTAAATGCCGAAAAATACAGGAAACGGTGAACAGACTGGAATATTTAAGGAAACGAAGCACGGGTTTTTATGACGAAGCGCGTGACGTCGCTGAGGACGAGGATTTTTGCCTTGCGTTTATGAACTTGATTGTCGAGTATTCGTCGCGTTTCCGACAAACATTAAATACTTCACAAGAGCCTTTCTCGAGCGAAGTGTAAATATTTATAACAATATTTCTCAGTGAACGGATAATGTTGGTAAATATTTTGTGATTAATTTTTTTGCATTTTTTTAAATTAAGTGCAGAGGAGGAACGAACAATTCGATACATCGGAAATGTCGCTATTGCGACGAACATCCCTGTGAATTTAAATTGGTTCTGGGTAGAATGACCGATTGTATATTGTAGAATATTCCATTGTTGTACGATCGGCGGACGGGCCTGTTCATCTCGTTATAGAACCGGGATATTGTAGGCGAGAGATGGAGCTTTCGCGTAAAGCCGTGAATCGTTACTGGCGCGGGATAATTGCAGAATCTCTATAAAGACAAGCTTTCCCGAATAGCCGTACGAAGATGAAAAGGTCGATTATTAATCGGATTACCGTGAGAATCTACCGAACCACGAAATATGTTGGTGCGGACGAATTAAATAAGGCGGACCTGTAATAAAATTATTATGTCGCATGTCAAACTTCAACAAGTTGCTTCTGTAAGCGAATAAAAAACGCGAACGTACATAAATAGAATACTGAAAATCAGAAGAGTGCCTTGGTAAGCGAATAGTAAAAAAAAGCGGTACTGGCGAAGGCGACGGCGCTGGAGGAAGTCGGGAAAATGGGAGGGAAAAAAAAGTAGTGACGTATCTTACGTGTAAAAATCGAATCGATTTTCGAACGTACATTTATTTTTTTATTTATTTTTTTAGAAATCTCATCGGTGCCGAACGGTGTTTACATATTCTTCAATGGCACTCAATATTTTTCGACGCGACAGCCGATAAGAGGGAGAAATCGAGAGCCTTTAGTGCAAGGACTGTCAGCGCAGCGGCCTTTTCCCGCTCGACGCGTCTCGTTCGAATTTCTTCCCCATTGTAAAATTATACAAAGGATGAAGCAAACATAAGTGTCGCGTGTCTGTTCAAACACACTTGGGCTCTCGCGTTCTCTCTATCCTAAAACACTCTTCCATCGCTACGTGCCTCTTCCACTCGGTCTTGCATTTGCTATCCGGTATGTGCTTTACACCAGAAACAGCAACAGCAGCAGCTCCTGCATGATCCTCTCGACTAGCCAAGGCGGGACCAGCGAGTCAGCTTGTGAGCCGAGTGCTGTAAAAGCACTTCAGTATCGTTGCATAATACATAGAACAGAGACAGACGAGTCGCGCACCCCGAGAGGGACCTCTTTTGACGCTGAATTCCGACCTTTGAATTATAAGGAAAAAAAAAAAAAAAAAAAAAACGAGGCAGTTCACATGTCTGCGATCTCGACCTCGCCGAGTAATTAATTTGCCTACAATATGCCTCGCGAATTTTAGCACGACGAAAAAACGATAGATTGAATCTCAGAACGATATCTTTGAACGGCGACCTTTGAACACCGACACGGTTTTTTTTATTTATTAAAAAGCCTCGATTTAAAAACTCAAGAAATTCACTTAGACGGCATGTTCGAGGTTCGTGGATTTTTTGTTGGAAAATGGTAACTGCAAAAAGAAAATGCTTGCACCCCGGTATGTGCTAAATTAGAATACGCTTTTAAAATATATTTCCTTTGAGCCCTTTGAAATAACGGTCTTCGGCGTTTCGCTCCAAATGCAAACCCAGATGTTCCTATTTATAAAAGATATAAAATATTAATGCCGGAGTTTGGAGGGAACAGTGGAAGATTCTTCGCGAATATCCATGTCGTACGGTAGAGAAAAAATCCAAAGAGCCATTCGCTTTTCGCTCCCGGAGCGGTCCCTCACGCGCGGAGGGAGATCGACTCATCTCTCTGCCGGATGATTAACCGTGCGGACGGAATGCAAATCCGTGAGAGCGTTCTAATCAATGAGGGACTCCGACTGGTTCGGTAGAGTGTGCAAAAAAATGGTGAATTCCCGCGAATCACGTAGAGTCGCGCTGTGTGGATTTTTCCACTAGCGAGTGATTGTACCGTTCGCGCAGGCTGCCGGAATTTTATACGAGTCCGCGGAAGCGGAGACGTTCGGCGAGGTGGAGGACGAGTAAAAGACGAAGTCGATTATCCGCCACCGGACTTCGATTATTCGATATCGCAGTTATAGGCGGAGAGAGAGATTGCGCGGATGAGGAAAAGCGGCTTTGGGTATTGCGCGGAGCAGCCGTACCGGTATCGCTATGGCCACGAGGAGTGAGAAAGAGACCCGTTCCGTCCGACCGCAAACTCGATTCGGCTCCGAATGCGATTTGAGTCGGCGGTAATTCCATTATCCACCCACTCCGTGGAATCACCCTGCGACCCTGTTTAACTCCCTCCGCCTAATGCTCGTCTTCCTCGTCGCTACCTCCTTGCAATCTCTTCACCCTTTTCCCACCCGACCGCCAAACACCTCGCCACTCGCCCCGGGGACGTCTACATTTATGATTTCATTTTCCGACGTGCTATTTAATTTCTATTTTTTTCTTCCGTTTCTCTACTAACTCGTTCCTTCGTAAACCACGGTCGGACTCGTTTCCGCCTGCGGCGAGAATCCAAAATATGATTAGACCCGATCAGGATTCGGAAAACGAGTGGGGAGATAATTACGCGTCGTTCAGATCAGAGCAGGATTGTGAAAATAAAAAAAAGTATACGTGGCGAAAATTTGACAATATATGTGACGAATACATTTTTGCAGAAGTATTGTACAATTCGGATAGATTTGGTAGTTATTGAAGAATTGCCAATGTTTATAAAATTTTTTTACATATGGACGATATATTACATGTATTTCCGCCGATGCATCATAATTCCAATGCACTTTGCGCGAATTTTTTTGGAGCACTTCGGCAACGGTGTAATCACCCAGGTCTAACGACTTCGGAATAATGTACAACAACAATCGCAGTACACACTTGTGGAATGCATAATTCATATGACGCAACTTTCCGCAACAATTTACCTCACACTGTATCAGTACCGACAATAAAATACCTTGGCAAAAGTATACATGGGAGATAGTGAACAGCCGAGACCAACCGAGACCAACCGAAATTAATCCTCCGAGAGATTTTCGACCGAAAAATCCCCGTGGGGAATTCCCCACCGAGCATCCTCCACAACCCTCCCCTCCTCCGCACCTTCAAGATTAATTAATATTCTCGTCAGGTTACCGGAACTCTGGTGGACGAGGGTGCAAAGAGATCAAGTGTCCGTAAGCCTTCCAGTTATATACCAGCGAGAGTTCCGGCCGTAGTGGAAAGAAAAATAAAGAAAAAAAAAATAAAGGTATTCTGTACGAGTTCGAGTCGACTGGACGTTTGCCGCGGGGCCAGTGCCCGGACCCTCCACTTGACCCGAAGCTCCGGTCACGCGCTCACGTTTTAACGCGGCCTTCACCTCCCGTTCTCGTGCGTCCGAGTACCTGCGAATGGAAGCTCATTTTTTTTTTTTTTCTTTTCTTTCTTGATATTCCTCGCACTGCCCTTTTTTCTTTTGATATATTGGGCCACTTTCATTACCTTCTTTCGCTGTTGAAAATAAAGAGACGGGGTGGGTTCGGAGGACCATGATGGGGGACTGACAATCGTCGGGAGGTGTTCCGTCCCGTGCCGAAGCGGGGAAAGCGGGCGCGGAGAGTGCTTCGGATAAGGGATGAGAAACGAGGTGCGAGGGTCGGTTTCTTCTGGCGTTGATCCTCGCCGCCTTCGCCCGGTGCGAGCCCCGAGGCTGTGACCAACCCGGCGCTCTCGTACACTACACTACCCACTAATCAAGGGTTGTTTTCTCGAGTATAGCACACGGTACGAGAGCGCGACACCCATACAAAGTAATATCGTGATTCCGAGGCTCCCGCGCAACGCCTCCGAGTACGTACTTGTCACGTCGCATCAACGACGTTCCATTGTGCCATTCTGCAGTGAGCGCACTTTTCTTTATTTTTATTTTTTCTTAAATTCATTGTTCAAATAATCGAATCGAATGAAAAATATGAGAAAAAAAAATGAAAAGTTTGCTTATTGTTGTTTACTCTGATTGATTGTTATTCTTTCGTATTTGATTACGCGCTTTTTGGTATACTTTGTGTCAGAGACTGATGAAGGGTTGTTTTCGCGACTTACAAGCCACGGCACGTGCGTGCAGTCGTGCGAAGCTTCGTTTTCCTTACTGAAAATATACCATTCTTTTTTAGTTTTTCTCGTCCGTTTCAGGAGCGCGCACACTCGGACACGTTCTGCTACTTGTGTCCGTTGTGAAAAAATGTTTTTTTTTTTTTAATGAAAAAGAATATTCTGTGAAACGGTTTTTGTTTTTTTTTCATTTTTCAATAATATTTATTTACATTTATTTATAATTTTTACAGTGTTTTTTATAGTTAGTACTATTTCGCAAGCTCTGCGAATCGACGTTCGTGAATTATCTTGGCATTGTTAATAGGTTTCTCGAAGCGCGATTCGCAACGGGCAACCGTTCGGAATTTCTCGCTCATCAGCGAGTATCGCGAAACCGACGAAATGGCGCTGTTTACTTTGGCCCGATTCGCACACTCGCTGAAACGCGCGCTGTGCGAAGAGGAACGTAAGCTGATCCCGCGGTGAGTAGAGAAGTTGATAACGCTCCTTCCTTAATTGGATCCAATCGAGACGCCGATGGTACGGAGGACAGAAAAGACCCCAGTCGCGGTCGATTCTCGTCTTAAATTTCAATTATTTTCAACCACCCCGTTTGCGCGCTCAACCCTCCCGTGGAACTCCGACGAATTTTCCCGACGGTCGATTTGGGAAAATTCGGGAATTATACCAGAGAAATACCGGTGAAAAAATGAGAGGGAACAAAAAAGAAATTGAATCCTCAGGACTCGTTTCAGTCGAAAATGATGGATTTTTTTTGACACTTAGTAAAGAAAAAATGTTTCCATCAGTTAAATCGTTTTGCGTGTTTTTGACCTTACGGTGTGGAAAAAGCGTTGCGGGGGTTATCAAGGAGCTTTTGGCATCGCCGGTTCTCTCAAAAGATGAGGGAAAGATGCGCACGGGTACACCAACGACGTACCCTCGAAAGCGGAGCGAGGGTGGTCCGAGGGTTCGTAAACGATGTGGTCCCGATGGCGAGGGGGTTGTTCGCGTCGATGCCCCGTGTAGCCGGTAAGGGATGGTCGTTACTTTTTCGCCTCTTTGCATAGGTAATTGCGTCTGGCGTCGATGCTATGGTTACGCCACTAACTCGGTGCCGTGGCACGGGGAAAAAGTGTGGAGGATGTGAAGGACGGATGAGGACGAAAAGGGATGATAACGACGAGGAAGGGTCGTAGAAGAGGGCAACGTGCTGCGGGGTTTCTCTCCGAGGGCTATAAAGATTGAATTGTGTATCTTCACGCGAAACCGACAGATCGTTCTGCTGCATCGATATTAGATGAAAAATAAAATGAGATGAAAAATATATATATATATATATATATATATAAAACGAAATCTTTAAAAAATGTTACATCTATGTTTCGCAAAATTCCAAGCTCTGAGCAAAAATTATATGAATTTAAAAAATTATTCTCTTTATCTGTTTCAGGTAAGCATTTTGGATCTCTTTACCGCGACGCAATGTAAGCCATGCAGTCGGCGTCAGAATTGCATTGATCATTTCGAGTGAGTAATACATTGTTATCGAAAATTATTTACCGACACCCACAAGGGGATTGCTTACTCAAAGGGTTTGAAAAACTTTGCTTCCCAAGTTTTTCTTTTTTTTTGTTATTGAGAGTTGATCTTAATCTGGTTAAAAAAAAATTCTGATCATAATATCCAAACCAGTAATTAATGTTTTTTCAATGAAAACTCGATTTTTCGGGTGGATCAATGCAAAACAATCGCCTTATGTTCAGGCATATTATATAAGAGTGTCGAACGAGTTGGGAAAATTATGCCTTGACGCTAGTCCCTTTTCACATTTCTCGACTTTATTTTTCACCCTCATTTATGTCACATCATCTTACGCAAATATGTATTGTGTCGAGACTAAGAATCATAAGGGCCTGAACATCACCCTTCAGTGCGAAAGTTACGCTGTTTTCATTCTCAGCCGTCGATATATGTGCGGAGACGTATTATTTTTTACGATTGTGGGTTCCTGCGATAAACCGTTTTCCTCGTGTCCTCGCCTTTCTCCGCGCCGAGAGAAAATGGCGAGCTGCAGTTGCGGCCGGGTTATAAAATTTGTAGGGTCGCGACTACGTATATAAACGGTGTACTACGCATAAACGAGAGTACTTCACAAACACTAGCGGAGTCCTAGATTTTTTCCACGTTACTTGATCGCATTGTCATTGTCACTAAGCATATATTAATCAACGGAGACTTAAAATTAAAATTTACATAAAAATTGGATAGGACAGTAGGAAATTATCAGGATAAATTATCTCACCGAAACGGAGTCACGGAAAAAAAAAAAAAATTGATACCTCTCGCGATACAACTGGTTCACTGGTTTAATCGAATTTTGCTGATATAATCAGCGATATAGAGAATCAGTAACTAAGCAGTACTTTGATCGATTGAACGAGGCGGAATCTCTATTGAATTACCGTTGTTCAGTCAATTGACAAAGCGATAGAAACACATCATGCGATTCATTTGAATTTTCCATATGTCCGATTTGTTCACTGACCGGGCTTCGAGTATTCGGGAACTCGAGCCTCGAGTGAGTTACGCGAACGTGAAAAAAAAAACCAAAAAAATTCTCCCGAGCAGAAAGTCCCAATTACATTGGAAATATTTGAAAATATCGAAAATATGGTTGGCCCCGATGGTTTGTCGTGTCGAAAGGGAAAGGGAGAAATCGATTTATCGATGAGCCTCTTCAGTATGGGAACGAATCCCGACGAGCTAGCGGCAGCTATGCGATCCGATATCCAAGCGAACAGTGTGGTGGAGGAGATGGGACGAGGACATAGAGAGCCTGACGCTGGGCGACCGTCCTTCTCGTATCTCAAGTGCAGATCCCTTCTACTTAGCCCCGTGGGTTAATAAGGGTGAACGCTCGCGAAAGCTAGCCTATCCGACTTGTTCGATCCCATCTCACCGAGCTTCGGTACAGTATGGAATGCACAGTATGGAAAAAGAAAAAGTATTCCTATTTTTAAAAAATGCGATCACAACAAAACTTTCTGTAATGTCTGGGCGTATATAATGTCTGTAATGTCGGGCAAAAACTCCAGCGGATGTCGTGAAAAACACGATTGCCAATTAAAACAGAGTATCTCAGGAAAGAAGCTTAGTAAAAAAAAAAAAAAAGAGAAAAAAGTTCCACTAGATGTCCTGCGCTATCGATGTCCTCAGATGAGTAAGAGCAATGTTACCTTCTGTGAAACTAGCGCCCACTTTATCGTACGATATTTGCTCTAAATTTATTCCAAAGATTACTAGATGCATTTGGAGAACTTTTTCAACAAAATTCTTTAGTCGCTTCGTACGTTTCTCTGTACCGAAAGTGCCACAAATTAATTTTTCTTAAAGCTTTTCTGATGAGATGGCACGATAATGAAAAATTGTAGAACGACTTCCATTTTCATTTTCTAAAAACCGCACCTCATAAATTTTCTTCAAAGAGTTAAATTGGTTCAATGCGCGAGCGAACAATTTTTCCGGCCAATTCACCATTTCCAGTACTTCAGAGCTTACAAATGTAGACATGTCTCACAGGTACATACATTGATTTTTATTTTACACAAGGTACATGTACTATTTCAATGGATTAAACGGTCTGGGTGCTGAAACTGGTTAAAAAGAGGAGTTCGGATGAGACGTTTCTGCAATTGCCTCCCTCCACTCTCTCTCTCTCGTTCGAGTGGCTCGGAATTCCATCAGGTGCGAAGTGAAATTACCAATTCGCCTCATTGCACCGTTCTTGAACCTAAAGACTCGATGAAAACCGGAGGTGAATGCGCGGCTGAACGACGGCTGGCCCACCAACCCAATCGTGCAGAGTCGTTCGCACGTCGCGCTACTCAGCAGTCCAACCTCGTCCCACCTCAAAGACCTTAAAGCCATTTCACTGCGAAGGATGAAAAACGTACCCTGTGCTATTTCCAACTTACCATCCGGCTAATCAAGACCGCAATATCATAATTATTAACAATAATAATAATGTTATTATCATTATTAATTATAATTATTATGAAGATGAAAAAAAAATTGCATAACGATTGGAGGAGCACGGTTGATCGGCGATAGCCAATGCATCGAACTAAATATTAATTTGGGTACGAGGCGAACTTTGACCCTCGTCCGTAAATCTGGGCATCGATCCGTAGCTCCGCGACGGGGAAACGCTCCACCCCCGAGCAGGTGAATATTAATCTTTCGAAGGTAATGCGAACTGGTGACTTTCACGTTTGGCTATAACGCAAAGCTTTTCAACGTTTCCTGCTAAAGGAGCGGAGAGTCCTCCCACCCGACGATCCGCCCCGGGAAATAAAACTGAAAAGTCAGTGTGAGAGTTAAACAGGAGGCGCCCGAGAAAAACGCGATCAGGGTGAAAAGAAGTGAAAAAAAAGTACCGTCCGCACCGAAAGTCCACTATTAGTCAGCGCAGCGGTGTAGGACGCCGGAGGGTGGGAATGAGGAGGATGGTTTATGCGCCAAGTCGGCCGTCTGTCGGAGGCGCGCGCTGAATTAAATTTTTTTAACGAGCTCCACCGACAATCCAACGGTTTGCGGCGTGGGGAACGAAAGGAGAGGAAAAAGATTGCCGCGAAGGCGAGCGAACGGCTGAGTGACGAAGGGTTGTAAGGCGGCGGGGACGGGACTGTCGAAACCGCAAGAGGGTGTGTCAGGTGTGCCAAGTAAATATCTGCACATCGGTAATTAAATACGATCCGTTCATGATGCCGTTAGTGATACGCCGGTGGAGCACCCTGGGAAATTGAGACTAGCTGAGGAAATGAGAAGATGGGCGGTCGTTCGATGTCGAAGAACTTGAGAGAAACGAGAGGGTTGTCGTCCGTGACGAGGACGACTCTCTGCTCCTCCTACGGGCAAACTTTCAGCTCGTTATTTACCGCGGAAACTATTTTTTCAATTTAATACTAAGAGGTAAAAGGTACGAGGGGGAGAAGATGGAATGTCACCGAGTCTTCAATCAGACTAACCTTTTGCCACGTATACGTATTCCCGACTAACTACCAACGTAACGATCGGTGTAAGGAGTCGCGATTTTTACGAACCTGCATCGCCGAACTCCTCAGCGAACGGCGGATCGGTAATGGCGATATACGATATTTGTGAATTTTTAGATGTTTCATGTGTGTTTTAAATGTTTTAGATGTTTCTCTTTGCCGATCAACTTTTATATGTATTATGTGTGTTTGAGTTTTTGTCTGCGCCTGCTCGATTACTGGGCGAAAATGCTGATAATTTGGGTTTGGAATTGAATTTTGAAGATCCACCAGAAGAACAGGTTACAAAGTAACAGAGATCGGTATTAGAATTTAATCAATCTCCACCACGAAAAAGTTATTCTACAGTTCGGGGGAAAACATTTTTTCATATCATTACCGTTGATCTTAGTTTCTCCGATTTAACTTTCATTTTAGCCAATCGGACGAACCAAATCTCATTCATGTTCCATCACAGTCACCGGATGGAACAAGAACAAGATTTTTTTTTCTTTCGACTCAACTTTTTGCTTCGTGCAATTGCTCTCTCTCTCTCTAAATCGGCGGGGTCCACCCAAGAGATGCAATACAGTACAGACGGGAAAATTTTATTTCCCAAATCCCCCTTCGTTCATCCAGTCCGGTCAACTCGCTCCTTTTTAGCGAGCGTCAAGGGGCTTGAAAATTCGCGTTTTATTATTAAAAAAGTTGAGGTTGTTATCTCCGCCAGTGGTTCACTCATTAATTGCGTCGCGTCGCGTGACGTCACGTACAGGGAAACTGACGATGCCACGGGTCGGACGGGGACGTGTAACGCGCGGTCCGCTATTCCCCGTCTAGTATTGCATTCGTGTGCACCTATACATGTATCTATAGTCCGTTTGCTACTATATATATATATATATATATATATATATATATATATATATATATATATATATATATATATAATGTGCGTTGCGCGGAAATGACAGAAAATGTGAGAACGTCGAGATAGAAAAACGAGAAAGTAACTAGTTTTGTTTCTCTTGTGTAGGTATACGAAATAACGAAACCGTAGAGCGCATACGTAGAGAGATCGAGTGACGGTGAGAGGTATGAAAGCGTACAGCGGGGTTGCTCGCAGATAGAAAGCATGCAAAGCCGCGATGGCGTCCGACGACCCGAATCACCGGGGCTCACCGTTGCAAGCGGATTAATAATTTCACGATATTGCGAGCCTCTCGCGCGACTCTCGGGATGGCGAGGAAGTTGCATTTGTACCGGTCGAGGCTCGGCCCGGTGTCCACGAGACAGAGAGCGGAGCTCGCTGCATCATCGGTCCTTTCATAGATTTGTTCCTCCTCGTTTTTTTTTTCATCTTTTTTTTTTCCACCTTTTTATATTTCCGTCCTTCGGGTCCTTGCTGCGGTCCGTGGTTTTTTTTTAATGCATTTTTTTTTTTTTTCACATACATAAAGTCGAGTTCCCGTGGCGAATGAATCGAGGGTCGTTGAACTCTTCAACTCGTACGGGTCTGCCATATCTATTTTGCGGCATATATTTGCGAGCCTCGGTGACGCTTGGGTTAATTATGTTGGGACGGAAGAATAGAGAGCTACCAATCAATGCTTCTCGAATTCCGTTAGTCACTCCGATCTGAAGGAGTAAAGTACCCACTTCGACTAATGAATTAACGGATTATGGCGATTCGGTGATTATGATTTTTCATTAATTTGATCGAGTGAACGACTTTTTCTTTTTGGGTTGGTTGATTGCCAATCTCACAAAATTGGGAAAGTCCATTTTTTAACGGATCAATTGAGAGGCGGCGATTTTTGTAGTACTGGTTACGTTTCTCACGTCCTGGCGAAATGATTTGCGTACGACAAAGCAAAACATTTACAAATTATTGTGGCAAAGCCGAGTCAACTTCGTACGTATTTGATTATGGAGCGGATTTTATGAATAAAAATTACGCACGTTGTTGCAACGAGAAAAAATAGATCGTACAATTTGATGGATATCGAATCTTTCGGAATATTTTCGCACGAGGCATTACAATTTGAATAGCAAAATTTCCCATTCACGTTGTAACATTTAAATCTTCACGTGAAAACACAAGTGTAGAGTTAACAGTTGGATTTCGAGACGCAAATATAAAAAAAAAAAATTCTCGTTAATATGAACTATCAGAAAAAAAAATCAACATTTTACGGTGTCCCAAGTCCTTAGGTAAGGTTAATCAGTACAAAAATATTGCAAACACCCCGCGGCTAAACTATGCCCAAAAGTCGATTCTCCACTGTGACAGAGCTTTGCGATGGACGCGCAATCTCAAATGGTCAATTTATATTTGAACCAATTAAAATTAACATTTTCACTGAAATTTATGTCATCGTCGATTCCACCAGTGGTAAAAGTGGTAGTAACAGTGGTAATTGTAATATGTTACATACACCCTTAAATGTACCTATGGATCGGCTATATAGTGCGAATGGAATGTGGGTCGTTTCCCGGAGCTAACCGCCGCGACCATTGAAATAATTACGCTCACTGCCCGTTAATTTCGAGGTACGCCGCGATATACGTGGTTGCAAGCATCGAGCCAGCCAGCCACACAGCCAGCGAGAGTTTATCCAACCCTCTCGTCCACTACTTTCTATACATATACGTACACACACACACACACACACACACACACACATTTATATAGATATATATCTTCCTACACGTCGGTGATCGTCGCGATCCCTCCGGCACCACGATGGGGTATTTTCGTATACTATCGTGTCCCTCCATCCCTCCTGAGCGTTCATCTGTACTCCTCTCGCACCTCCGTGGCACCCCTACGGCCGATATACTCGATGTTGATGCGATACACACATTCGCACATCCACGGCTCTCCGATACACGTGCAATCCCCACAATACGAACGCGAAAGTGCGTTTCCACCGACCCTATTTCGAGCTCGCGAATTCGCGTCGGCGTTAATTGCGGCGCCGGTCCTCGCTACGGACGATCCAACACAGAACAGACCGAATAGATACCAACACAGGCCCGAAACGTTTGAGCCCAAAGTGGAGAATGGAGGCTCCATTCGTCCACCCTTGCGGATGTTGAACGGTGACTGAGCCCCGATCGCGCCGGCCAGTGTACAACTATTGAGTCTGTCCACAATACACCGAAAAATAAATTGAAAAAAAAAAAAAAGAAAAGAACACAAATTCGAAACAGAACCCACATATGGGGAAGGACGAGATCGACAGGAAAGAGAGCAATTCCAATTGTGTTGGGCGATAAATCCGAGGAACAAAAACTACGCGCGACTCTTGTTCATAGTGGGTGTTGTACGGAGAATAATATGGGGTACTTCGATCGGGATTTAATATTTACGATTCCATTCGATTTCAACTTTCTCAATCAGCGAGCTCTTTGATTGTGCGATTTTTGTTCCTTTTTTATTTTTATAGAAAAAAAAATCACGTAATACCTCTTCCTGGATTTTTCTTCATTTCAATGGAAAAATTGAAGAGCGGTGCGGGAGAAATTCGTTTTTCGATGGTCTGAAAATAAATGCGCAATCGATAGGATAAAAGTATACGAGTGGAATGGTCGGTCTTGTAATAACCTGGAAAGCCTGGAAATCCGAGGTGGGTCAGGAAATTCGAGCGTAACACTTTCGCAACAACTATTAATAACTGTTCGTGTCTCTCCCTCACTCCATACTCTGTTTTTTTTTTCCACAAAAATTTACTTTGCTACAAATGAAACATTTTATTTTGTTCTCAGCGACTCCATCAAATTGCAATAAAAAAAAAATCAAGACCCACCTATCTCACTCGGCCGGGGAATTGAACAAACTCATTACAGCCTCATCCTCATTACAGCACAACAAAACCCGCGATTCCCTCATCCGTGGCTTTTGTTTTCTGAAAAATAAAAATAATCCTATTTTCAATAGGTGGAATTAACCAACCGTTTCGTTGTTGCGTATTTCCGCGTTACTCATCGCTCTGCAAAATTCACGTGAAAACCTCGCGGCCGGTTTGTTACAGTGAATACAACATTTTTTTTTTTTTTAACACTATAGATCGGAACGACTAATACGCGGGTACACAACGCGAAATGTATTTTTGGGCTGCACACGCATTTACCACTGTATGAAGCACACTGGTGGTGGCAGCCGACGCGTATAATGCGCTGAGTCGCGCTATGCAGACGTTCTCTCATGAATACACATATAGTATAAAGTACATACTATTGCCATTATATCTATATACTTTAACATTGTCAAACTATACGCACTCACACACACACATAAATATATATATATATATATATATATATATATTTGAGTTATATATCGCATACTGTATATCGAGTGCATCGTTGCAGGACGATTCGTATAGAGAGCAGGGAGGTATACCGCAATTTCCGTATCAAGCACGGCGCTGGGTAATGCTAATGAAGGTATGGGGGGTGTATAGAGTCGAGCTGCAGCGGCAGTCTGCAGAGAGCGCATCAGCAGACCGAAGCAGAAGAGCACGCGAGAGCGCGTAAGCCTGGCGTCCTGATGCTACCCTCCGTCGCCGCTGTTGGCTACCCTCCATCTACCGTGTATCTATGTATACGTCTGAATAATTGACGGTGAATAGAGGATGACGTTGGACGCCGCTGCAACGGCTGGACAGCACGTTCTCCATCCAATTTGAAAGATTGCTGACGCTGGGAGGAACGACGATGCGAGGCGTTCAAATTCGAAGCGGAAGCGCGGTATTCGCGGTCGATGGCGGAAGCAGAGAATATCGTAACAGTTTTTTTTTTTTTTTTTTTTTAATCTTTCGCTGTATTTTTTTCTTTTTTTCGAAACTCGCAGAAAAAAATATATATCTATGAAGTTGGAAGATTCAACCGCCGCGGACGTTGCCGTCGCGGTGAAGAATCGAGAATGTTGGGAAAATTCGAATTGTATTGCTTCATCGGGGTCAAATGAAACGGGGGTTGAAACATTCCAAGTCTTACTGGGTGGTGTCTTAGAATGATATGGTATAATGGGAAATTTTGGAATGAGGCGATCGAGGAGAGGGATTGTGTCAAGGAGGACTGATGTCCTCCTGGATCTAATTTTATTTTTTAATTAGTTTATGAAAAATTTGAAGCCCTTTTTTTTGTTTTGGAGACAGTCAAACAGAGCGCGCCAAACGTTGTCCCAGTGTAAGTGTATATTGATTTCGGATAATTGCCGTCGTGGGAATTTCAAACGAGACCGTCGCTGGCCGCTGTTGGACTAATCCTGCGCGAAACTTTCACTAGGGCGCACACTGAAGCCATACAACGACACTGATTCTTTCACAAAAATTATCATTGCGGCAACAACACTTTTTTTTGTTGACGTGATGGAATATAAAAAAATTCTTATTTTTTTTCTTTTCTTTTTTTGACAATGATCCAATCCACAATGAGAAGCAATGAATCTCATCGTACAATTACAGCTACAATGCTAATAAATTATTGTGGTTCGTGTTACCTGGCTCGTGTAATATCAATTGAATGAAAAGCAATACACTACGAAAAAAAAAAAAAAAAAACTATAATGTCAATAAAATATTCTGCACAAACCTGGCAGACGAGGCTCCCGATGTTACCTGACGCGTGTAATGTCCCGTGTGGACTAACGTTCGGGTTCGCAGTGCCCGGCTACTCCGGTATCGCTCTGTTCCTCCCACGTGAGCACTCGCTCGTTGTGGATTGCGTATATCGTGCTCAACGGGCTGTTACGAATAGTCCGGCTTGTCCTCGCTCGCCGACCGAGCGCTCACCTCTCGTTCTCCGCTATTCCGCAATTTCAAACCGTTTCCGTATCAAACACAGGGGGACGCGGTGTGCGGAAAGGACGACGACTACGAAACTACGATTAATGGACGTTGAGGCTCACCTATGCACCGATAACCCGAAGGCGTCCGCTTCCCGCGACGATTATTCCCCTCTGTGTTTCTCACGCATGACGTCACTCCGCGTCTGTATGCACAGTTAGCTTACTCGCCTGAGTAAATACTCGGGAACTCCCGGCCCGGCGGCTGCTTACGAGGCGAGTCTGACAGGGTAGTCAGAAATTTAATCACGACTCCGTGGCCTCCAAAAAATTTACCGTGTCCGTTTAAAATATAAACAAAAATGAAGAAGACACAATTGAAATTTTGTCAAAAATAAATAAAAAAATTTTTCCGGGGTGGATGAAAGGCTCCGACGCGACTGGAGCCCGCTCGAATACAAGAATTTAGGAATTCAACATGAAGAGTTCGTCTCGGCTGCGTCTGCGACTTTTTCCTCGAGTGTGACAAATTATTTTGTTTTTCGCAGATTAATAAATGTTCGACTAGAGTGGTTTTTTTTTCGTCAAGATTTTCTTTATGTTTGGATCTTGTGCCGGTAGCTTCAATTCAAATTACTCGCTGACCGATGACGTATCCGACCTGACAGAAAATTCGAACATGAGTATGTTTGCAAGGAGTTTCGACAAACGTTTGAAAATTATTATCCCGATCAGTGAGTAATCGGAGAGCCGAGCAACATGTGACAGTAGAACAAAATGGGACATTCCTGTAAAACTCAATTTTCTAACAATTTTTTCGATAGTCCAGTCGTGTACCTATGATACTTTCCAATATCCGACTATTTTTTCCTCATTAATCACCGCTGCCACCATCAAAAAGTTATCGAAAAATTGAGTTCTCCCCAATTATCCCAATTTACTTCACTTTCTCATTTTACCTCGCGTTCCCCCTATTTTACGAACCTGCTTCGAAATACTCGGTACATTTTTTCACAATTTCTTTCCATCGAGTACACTGACATCTTTCAAGTGGCTTAGCCAGTAGAATAGCAAGTATTCACCGAACAGATGATGGGACAAATTCACGTCAACATCACATGCATGACAATAAAAAGCATGCGATGCTACAGCGCAAAATCTTTTTTCCTTTTTTTTTAACATTCAACCCCTGAAGTTTTAGTGCAAGGTATCAATCGCCATAGTACTAGCTTTGCCGATACGAAATTACATTGTTGCGGCTAGGTCGTGGATTCGTCAGAGAAAGGTTGAAAGCTCGCTGCGTCGAAGGCCGAACCTACCCCTCAGTGGGAGCGCGGCACAGGGTCAGTATCGGCCCAACGCCGGCCAATGGTCGCCCGACGTCGCCCAACGTCGGTCACCGTGTGTTCCTCCCATTGGGTCATGCTCAAATGACTTGAGCCGAGATTTCACGCTACGATCGGACTGTGCGACAAAGTCGAATGATTAACGGCCGAGCGAGTGATCGAGTAATTGGTTTTCATATCGTCTACCTCGCAGGGCCGAGCGACGGTATGGTCGGCTTCGGGATGTAGCACAATCGGGACGGTCTCGACGAAGGAGGCTCAACAGTGACTGAGAGCTGTGCCGACAATGGCACAAAGGTAGCTCAAAGCCAACGTCGAGATTCGAGTGCGGAGCTGACGCTAACTGCACCCTACCGAACAAAATTTGACCACCGTGCGTCGAATGTGCAACACATGGCGCGTATGAAATCGATTCGCGGAAATATATTTTCATACACACTAGCCGTGCTCCCTTTGTCGTTTTATTTTATTTCTTTTTTTTTTTTTTACAAATTTGAGAACGGATCGGTATTGAGAGAAAATGCGGTGCAAAGGGAGGATTCAATGAGATACGCGAAAGGGTGATATTAGCTGCGTGTTCGGTCTGCAGTTTCTTCTTTACATCATACGGTTAGATGGATCCGCAACGGCCAGGTGCGGTGGTGCTGGTTCAAGTTAATTAAACGCACCAGCTTTATGCGGTAATGTGCTTTACCGAACTTTTCTCATTATTTTTTGTTCTGTTCGTGAATCTCTTTGATGTACTCCGTAGTAGCGGCGTCCGATCTTTGTGCGGACAAAGGGTTCTGTATTCTCGGATTACGAAGCAAATTTTACGAAACACCGGAATTCAACAATGCCATTGCGTTAACAGGGAATGCATTTTCAATCCGCAGAGAAGAAGTTTGTGCGACATGCACAATGCTTCCGATTTCACACAAACGTCGCATGAAGAAAGAAAAAAAAAAATTAATTTATAGGATCGGCAGTTTGCGATACGCGAAAGTCGCACTGGAATCGTTACGTCCACGGCCCAAAGCGAGAAAGATGAAGTTTCGTAATTAATCGACACAAGCGTGGCTCCCGTTTACTTCCAGTAAAAATAAAAAAAAAAAAAAAAATTCCCGATAAGAAATATCATTATACGTTCTTTATCTCTCCGGTCTATCGTTCGCTCTGTAAAAATTCTGTATATATATTTATATATACATATATATCCGTATAATAGGGCACAATTTTATTTCATTTCATTTCCTTCTGAAAGATAAATATTAACGTCCACCCCGGTAAATCGCGGTGGTTCTCGTCGACAGGGACGAATTGCGAAGCTCGAGGAAATCTCATAGCCGCTGTGTGTGCGGTTTGCCCCTGAAATCGGTTGCAAACCCCGGAAAACCCGAAAGATAAATAGAAACAGTAAACGAGACCAACAGCTCTCGTCGCTTCGACTGAAAATAATTTGCATATATACCGAGCTATTGCTTTGCCAAGTGGGAGGAGAGAGATGGAGGTGAAACAAGAGAAGAAAGATACAGAGATACAGCAAGACTGGCTCGTTCGCTCGCTCACACCCGAGTGCGCTCTTCTAACGGTAAGAGAGATGGATATTAATTTGACCGTATCGCTCCAACGATTTGTGGACAATTCCGGCGAGCCCTCATGGAGCTGACCGGTGGAATAAAAAAAAAAAAAAACGCATGAAAAAAATTGAGCGGAAGTGAATCGCGTTCCCGCAGCCCACACCGGTGGGAGGGCACAACTCTGGCCCAATGCTGGCCAGTGCCTCATCTCGATTGCCGTGTCGACCGGACGCGTTGCAGGACGCTGGATTCTACCCAGTACAAATTCAACTGCAAACTGAAACTCCTCGCTCGTCTCTACCGTCACTCTCTCATACATAGACATGTATGGAGATATATATCGATACGTATATAGATTGTATATTAAACCACGGTCGATCCATTACCCGAAATTCGTGTATTCGTAAATTACAAATTATTACGTAAATCGGAGCGGAGTGGAGACCGTGCGAAATCGAGGCGTGAGCTTAATGCTGACGACAAACAGGTGAGCGGGTGAGAATCGACAATAAATTTTGGGCGGAGCGGAGATACCGCTCTGCGCCGTGCTGAGAGTTTCCAGCACGAATCGATACATCGCTGTATCTATATCATAGATATACCTTACCTGTGTCCAGGCTTAATGCACATAAAATACAGCTGCACATTGGTTATACATGTATACATAGATGAGACACAAAATAGGTTGGATTATTTCGCAGTGAAATCTAAGTTGCGTCGAAAAAAAAAATTTTATCCGGTTTTTTTTTTTTTTAATTCGGTGAACAATTTTTTTTTAACTTTGGAACACACTGCACGTGGAAATTCAAAAGCCACAACATCAGCATTCACTAAACTTACCGCAGTGCTATATCCTGCCGGACTTCCTGTACGCGAAAAGTTTCCGGATGAAAAGAGCTTTTATTCACCGTCGGACCGTAAAACCTAGCATTCCTGCTTTCCATTACTCGCGGTATTCGATTAATCCAAATATGGAACTTGTACCGTATTTCGTTCAACGACGAAAGAGTTTCCGTAACTCTCACAGGCCACGACTTTTAGAACTCACTGACCGGAAACCCTCTTGAGCGAAATTTTTGTTGGTCAAAAATTAAACGTCACTTTCGTCCCTTCCTGCTTGCAATTCAGTGATAACAAAAATAATGAGATTAAATTATTATATCGAACGATTTCAACTCATGACGCTGGTATCGTCACGCATGATTCTAAAAATTAGATTCAAAGCCCTCATCGACTCAACTTTCAATCCTCGGACAATCGTGTGAATGTTTACTTTAAGAAAAGCTTATCCTTCCACCCCGTAAGACGGAAATCGTCTCATGGCAAACAATATACAGAACACAATCCTCCCCCATGTATCCGTCTTATATTTCCCTTCTCTTCTCTTCGCGAGTCTACATTGAAGAACAGAAAAACGTGTCCAGTAGAAAAAAAAAAAAAAACGAAAATCAATTTTATCCATGCTGGTGTGGAGAGATCGGAACGGCAAAGGTCTGAAACTCGAACGACGAAAATCGGAACTGGACACGCTCGAGGGGGTTCCCCAAATGTTCGAATTTCCCAAAGAGAAATTCAGCGAGCGTTCCAACACCGGGAGAAAGATAGCGAGTACGGGAGGAGATAGAAAACGCGAGTTTGCCCGGGGCCTCAATGGCGGGGGTGGAAGAGGGTGGAGGTGGGGTGGAAGAGGGGACTTGCCGGTGCTGTCCACGAGTCGTTGAAAACGGGGGTTGGAAGGGGTGTAGCGGCGACTGTACAATTTCCATCGGGTCTGTTAAGTCCTTAAGCAGCTTACGATTTCGTTCGTCCGCGCTGGTTCGCGCGGTTCTACGACTACTATAGTGTGCGCTATACATATAGAGAACGAATTGGTCACGGTATGTTTGGTACACGCTCAGCGAGAGAGCTCCGTCTATTCGCCATGCCGCCGGGTTCGTCTGTCCATACATTCGTCTCTCTTCCGACCACGAGTAAACCTGACAGAGGGAGCAGCAGCGGCGGCAACCTCCCGAGCTGGCAATTTCGATACGGAAAACTTCGTTTTTTCTACCCCTCCTTCCTGCTACCCCACCAAGGCTTTGAGAGTATCTACGAGTACGTCTGTGGAGAATGCGATGTTCGGTTCTCCCACTATGACCGGAGTCACAAGAGCGATTTATCGCGTCAGGTTGAAACTGCAATGTTTCGGCAAAAAATGAAAAGATATCCGCAAAAAAAAAAATTATTCGGGATAGTTTCTCTTTCTTCCTTCGTAATGTTTGTGGACGTTTTTCTTCATTTTCAATAGAAATTTCATGATGGTCGATCCATTTCGCTGCACATCGAAGTACCGAACAAATGCTGCGGGCTTTTTTTTTCGTAAGCCGATACCCGGTTGGATCCTGAATATCCTGTTACAAAATTGCGCATGCGTCGAATGACGCTCGATTTAACAATGCTGGCCGGTATAGGTAAATTGGAAGAGGATCGATGTTACGTAGAAAAAAAATATGCGCTCTTTCGGTTCGAGAAACTGACCAGTGAAGTCAAATAAGAGGAACGGCTTATGCGTCTATCGATGACGCCACTTCAATCGCCATTTTGCTTTTCATCTATTTTATCAATCCAATCGTGGCAAATAGCCTTCTTCTCACGCTCCCACCTATGTGTCCACGTATATGCGACAGAGCAATAGTGGAAGTTCGATGTACACTGTGCGCTACCTTCAAGCCCGACCGGTCACGGATTTGGCTATTGGCCATTCGTACACCCAGCGATACACCGGCCGCTCCCATGCTGTTGGAGTTTCATCCCGCCATCCTCGTTTTCACTCGTACTCAACTTTCCCGATATCCCACACATACATTCCAGCGGATCACACAGGCTCGCAGGATCTGCTCCTACATGCATACGGTAACTCTTCGACGATCCATGGACATCGAAACCGAGTCTTCTATCCTCTATTGTTCACGTACTCATAGGATTCGTGTACAAACGGGGTGAACCCGTATATATGGGTGTGGATGTGGTGTTGCATAAACATAGGTATCGCTATAGGTGGAGGAAGTCACATTCGAAAGGAGAGAACAGCTATGAAACGTGCTTGGTACAGGGGTACAGGAGTGGTTATCGAAGTTGCGAGTGAGGTGCCATTCGATGTCCGGCAAGGTTTGGACATCGGCAGCATCAGCATCAACCACTGGTACCAGCATGCACCTAATGGCTGGATACTAATAAGGACCCCTCCAGCACCCACTATCCTATTCCGTGTAGGTATCTATAACTGCAGTGTTATACGCGGGTGCACATCGGTAGATAGATAGATCGGCCAACCCTACTGGTCACGAAGGATTGGGAGAGGAACTAGTGGGGCGTGCGGGGTCAAGGGTCGAGTAGGAGAGGCCGACCAGCGACGAGCTACGCGAACCGGTCAGCTCCCGCGCTATCCGATACCAACTCCCCCGACATCCTCTCTGCCTTCAAATCCTCTTCATTGTTACCGTGAACGTTTGATCTACACGATCCGGCCTCAACCACGCCCAGCTTTACCAGACTAATCACTGCCGGATATGACCTCTCGTCGCAACCGGATAGTCGAAAGGCTGTCCACGACACCTTTCCGTGTGGCCGCGAGTGTGAAGACGTTGCCGACGGTCGGTCCGGCTCAATAGCCGGTTTAGTCGACTTGCCACTAAGACCAAAAAGTGGCAAATTTCATCTGCATGAACTCAGTAGAGTTTTACGATATAGAGACATTCAACGAAGAGGTCCCGATCACTCCAAGCTTCTCTGGGATGCAGAATTTTAGGAAGACTATAAATGCAATGCTTCTGAATTTGGACACAATCCAAATCCGTCGATGTGACGACTGAGACGCGATCTTTGGCTCACGTTTTGGTCAGGAATTTGGTATTTCCTATTGCGATCTGCGACGTCGGAATTTGAGGCAGACACAAGTTAATACACCCCTTAATGAGCAAGTTAATGCTATCCGCAAGGGGTTAGCGGCTCGCTAAACGTAATCATCAATCAGCAAGGTATTCGAATCATAAAGCGTGTTACATCAGTCTCGTTTCCGTGAATAGGCTGACTGCCGGTTATCGGATGAGGGGAGTAGGGAGCTTCGCGTCACTGCTTACCCAATACATATCCGTCCATGGGTCGCATACAATATTCCAGCGGACTGGCGTATTCATATTGAAGCAGACGATATCCGGGATTACCCACGAGTAACGCACGGCAGTGAGTGCATAGATGAAACGAAGAGGACGAGGAGGAGTCGTCGAGAGACGCAACGACATGGTGCTCTGAGAGTGACATTTCCCTAATTACAGGAACGAGGCAGTATTAATTACTGATGCGCGATGGGAGCAGGTTTAACGGGTGCTGGGGGTGTTAGGCTTGTTTTTTGCGTTGAAAGCGTTCGATGCCAGCAGTCAGGAGGCGCGCAACATTATCACTGAAATCAACCATGCGATAACCATAAAGCTTTCCATGCGGAGATACGAAACGAAGTGTATATATGTCGGAACATAAAGGAGTAGTTGACCGGTCGGGGATTCGTGACAACATGTATCGTGACGCAATAAAGCCGAACACATCTTTTACGTTGGCTGGGGCGAAATCTAGAACCCAGCCAGTTTGTTTTTCTCGGAATTGCACAGGGTTTTATGTTCCTATTCCAACATTTAACCACCAGCATTGACATCTAGGTTGACGTGTCTTTTTTGCTTCCCTTGGCACCGCTCTTTGACGTGGAAAATCAGAGATTTCGGGGCTGGTTGGAAGCATCGATGTAAGTCAATCAGAATTGAATTGAAGGCGTATAGAATTCTAATTTATTACAGTCGGCACTGTGTTAGACACTAGGGTGACATTATCGCTGCGCCAACCTTCGATTGATTGACCGCGCTGTTTCCGATCCATCCCAGACGCTCCTGGCGGTAGAATTCAAAGACCAGTCATTTCCGTAACCGCTGAAAATGTCGCCGAATAGCTCGACTCTGGCATAACGTTTGCATTGATGTGGAAGGGACTTTTCGGCATGCCCTTTGTGAGAATTGCTGGTACGTCGACGAGACCCGCAACAATTTATTCGAAATTGTTTTACACCGAAAGTCAATGGCGGGGAATTTAATCGAAGAGGTGAGGCAGCTTGTGTACCAGACGAACTATGGCTTTTTCGGGCTTCAGTTTATACGGACGTAGATCGATCGTGACGTGATGTGACGCTGTCAATCTTCCGCCAATGCGCGGTTATATGTTCCCTAGCGTTAGCTTTTGTTTTCCATCTAGTGAAAAGCCTTTTCACCAGCGCCGGTTACGCTCGGTGCATGCTCGGGAACCGGGGCAAAATCCTGCTTTCAACCATTCATTCCCGGGCGATTTCCAAATCGACGCTCCCCCTTGCTTCCACTTGTATGTTATAGAACGCCCTATTGTTCCAGCACGTGAAACTAAATTACATATCCCTTTCCATTCGTATCGGCTATTGGGCAACGATAGGGTAATTCGGAAACCCGCACGACTCGGAGCATCAACTAAGGGCTGACTATTCGCGGACTTTTCCCCTTCATTTTCGTAGGTACTCTGAAATCGTCAGCGGGAGATGAGCAGAAGGTTTTTAGTTTGTTTCGAGGTTTGATGACGAACGGAAACAAATGTTAAAAATCACTTGACAAAATTCTAGCATGTTCCAATAGGTGAATCTTTCGGTGCCGTCGGAATTACGTCTCGTCCTCTGGGATTACAAAAATAATTTGATTATACTTGTTTCGGCCTGAAGTTGAGCAGCTTGCGTGATGCAGAGATTAAAAGCTGACATTTTCTGTCGTGTGTATGGACGGATGGAAGGATGTCTAGGTTCGGCACCGGCGTCATTCTCTCAACCCCCCGCGACGTCCCGGCGTCCATTCATTTGCGACGTCCAGCAGCAAAACAGACGGATGGTTGGGTTGAGGCAGAAACTGCGCCAGCCGAACGAATCGAAGAATTACGAGCGATTACTGCTCTCGGAAATCCCCCTCGAATCCACCCCCTGCCCAACCCCCGTTCCCATGTATTCTGTTGCTCGATGCCTCCCCCTATCCTCCTCGTTCGTTTATCCGTCTCGCTCTTTTTTTTTACCTCGTTCTTCCTTCGTCCTCTCGTGTCTCTCGTTTCATCGTTTCATTTTCCTTCCCCTCTCTGAAATCTCCTGGTCTTTTTTCCCCTCTCGTTTCCCTGTCTCCCTGTCAGTCGCGCGACGCCATGCATTTTTCCCCATCTGTATCGCAGCATTGCCGATCGTTCATCTCCTGTTTTTCGCTGGCATTGTTCCTGGGCGCACTGTCCCTCGAGCAGTTTCTTTCATTAGCCCGACAGGGAAAACGCGTGAATCGATGAAAAAAAAAAAAGGAAAAAAGAGACGAGGGATTGAAACAAACGCCAAATGAACGGAACGATTGGAGTGACCGATGCGTTATTTCCTGGATTAGCCGTGGGACCATTGCGAGAGCAGCGCCATTTGGATCCGATAGCGAGAGACTAGAAATTGGAATTTTAAATTCTTTCGAGCCTCGACAGAGAGTTTCACCGACGGGTTCCGTGGTACTCCTAAAAGCTTTCTCCGTACGATTCTTAAATTATTCATGGCATATCCGGCGTTGGTGCGGTATATATAGCGGTCACTCTCGTGCGATCGGATAATCTTATATATGGGTTCGGTCGAAGGCGCGAACGAAACTGTGGGAGAGATAAGAGTAATCCGATCGAGCCGGCGATGCGAGCGAACTGTTGTTAAAAAGGATATAAAAAACGAGTCCTGCCGAAAATCATCAATCAAGCTTCGGATTATCTGGTAAAGTTTTCCGACCGGATTTATTATTCTGTTCATGTGTAAATGTTATTTTAAAATATATGTATTTTGTTTATTGCTCGGATAATAGGATTACGTGAAAAAAAAAAATCAGTAACGAAATCGAGAATTTCTCGAGAATTTTTGAAAGTCAACGCTACGATAATTGCAGTACGTGCAAATTATCGGAATGATTCATGATACGCTTAATCTGTCAATATCACGAACGCACAGATTCGGCGATGCGGCCGCAATGTTCCGCGAACCATCGGATACGTACTCTGTTTACGCTGTTGTGTAAACAGATTAAGAAAATGCAATCAATATATCAACCTGATACAATCAAATTATCGCTCGTTACACATGAATCCGTTGCGCCAAATATAATTCAATCTCGCGAACGCGTTGCAAAGACAAACAGTGACTTGCGTCATTGCTCTAAAAAATGTTCAATAAATAACACCGTGTTTCGGAACTCCGATCGTTGTCGATAAAAAAAAATAATCTGATGATTCAATATTGCTGCGAAAAAAAAATTCTGATGAAAAAAAAAGTAGCATTCTTTTCATGACGGAATTTAAGAAATTTCGTACACCGGTAGAATTTCACGAAGATTGATGCCATTTCCAACATTTTAGGCTTTTTGGAAATTTTTTAAAAAAGGTCTGCCTTGCGTAAATGTTGAGTTGTCGCGAAACTAAATACACATATGACAAAGATGACAAAGATCCTTGACGTTTCTTTGAAATCTGACGCATTTATTACATTAACTGAAATAAAGTACATACATTTCGTAAAGATTACTGAGCGACTCCTGTGCTTCCAGGATAACGCAGATAGAGAGGGTGCGGAGGACTTGGAGGTGAAAGATATACTGTAACTACCCTCGGCGATGGGTGTACGTGACCGACGTGCCCTTTCCAGGATCCACTGCTCAAACGTACATGAAAGCCAGTGAACTGGTAGCTCGTTGTCCACCTCTTTCTCATTGCTGTGTGGGTCCTCCGCGATGTCTGTGTCTCTCCGGTGTGCACAAGCGAACGTTCGCGGACGAGAAATCGTCGGAGCGCAATACCACACTAGCAGCAACAGCAGCAGCAACATCAGCAACAGCAGCGATGAGCTTCACGCACGCTGCACTATCCTCTTCCTGGTTCCCATCGTAATTCAGCGAGAATGGCCGGACCGGCTATCAAACGCGACGATACAGAGAGCCGGCAGGGTGCGTGAAGCGTTCTCTATCCCTCTATATCGTCGACACATAGGGTCGTACAGGATACCATGGTTCCGATGTGTGTACTCGTCATTAATGTATCGCTAGGGTGTGCTTTGCGTCACACGACTCTCACTCCCTCTCGCTCCTGAGGGGAACACCGCGATCTGGTTCACCGAACATTCGCGTACCTAGAATAGTCGTGAAACATATGTATCTATGCTCCGGCACATTGGAGCAGGGTCGGTCGTGAAACCCAGCGAATCGTAGTGTTTCTTCGTCACCCCAACGACCATAATTCAATTCGCCGTCGCCAATCTTGAATAGGAAACAGCTGCGGAAAAAGATGTTAACTTTTCTTGAAGAATTTGCAGACCCAGAGAAAACCAATTTATTCTCGTATCCTTGCGGTTTTGAAACGGCATTTGTCGCCATCTTTGTTTCCGGCTGGATCGGTCAGTAAACCACATAACGTTGGTGAACATCGAGCCGATTTTTCGTTGTACGATCCATGAATGCTCCTGATGACCGTATTAGTTAAAAAAAAAAAAAAAAAAACCATCATTCCGAGAAATCGGAGACTATTTTCAACACAGATCGCCGATGTCCTTCGATCACTTCCGCTGCGAACATTGATTAAAAAAAGCTGTTCGCACGTACCATAAAGTCAGAGTTACTCGGTTACACGAGTCGGGCGTGTGACACATCCGTGTCCGACGCGCTGCACGTTGGATGCAACGAGGTCGTGCACCCGTACTTTATTTGCATACGAAACGTGGAATGTACGCGCGTGTCACGTCGATGCGCGACCAATCGCTGCCGGGGAGGAGGAACCTCCGTGGATGTTTGAGCCCGGTTATCCGTGAAAAGGCGGCACCGTCGACAGCGCGGCGTGAGGCTGATGCGGCAGCAGGTTCCTGGAACTGGACCAGGAACCTTGCTCGTCCCGGTCGTTACCTGTGATACTGTCATTAATGCATTACCGCGTTCGCCGTAGAATAAGGGGTTTAGCGATCCGCTTGTGTGTGTGTGTGTGTGTGTGTGTAGCGACAGAGCCCGAGGAGGGAGCACATGCACGGGTCGGCCGGAACACAAACACAGTCGGCTCGCATGCGGGAGACAAACACAGTCGGAGCCGTCGAGGGGATGCTCGGAAGTCGGAGCAGCCGGAGGAAGGGTGAACCGGGAGTAACGTCGGGGTGGGGGCGGATGGCAAGGGAGATGGCGGTTCGTGAATTTGTGTCGTGACTCCGTGACGGTGTGTCGCTACGTAATGAATAGGACATAAATCTCCGGAGGCTCCGGGTAACCCAAGCGACCAGCGGTCCTCACTCACGTGTCCCATACTATCTGCATAGTGTGCAAACGCCAGTAGAATCGTGCAGGTCCGTCGAGACATCCACGTGGCTGGCTTTAACGAACGAACAGACCGTGTAACGTCTCGTGGCGGAGAAGCACCGCGTTAACGTTCACGATCTCTTAAGGGCGGGCGCTCGGCTGCTTCGCGGGATTCAAAAGGATAACAAGGGTACTTTTGTTCCACTTGGTTTCAAGTGATTTTCTTCCTTCACTTCACTTTTTTTTTTCATCTTGGGTAAGTAGAGTGAAAAATCGGAAAACTGTGCGATAAGCCGAAGAAACGATAAGTGGCATGGATGGGCAACAGTGGTAACGGATAGTGGGTGGTGAACCGTTGGGAAGGGTGAAAAGCCTTCATAAAACTTTCAAACCAATTCCCATGCTCCCTCGAGTTTCGCGCTACGGCCGGAACTCCGGGGAGCAACAGCGGCAGAGTTAAAACAGCAAAAAGGGATCGTTTGTATGGAACGAGAGCTATATAACTCTTTCAACGTTTTACCTGCAATTACCTTTTTTACGTATCGCATGAACTGGTTTACGTTTTTTCTGTTTTTATTCTTTCTCTCTTGTTACGCTTTGTTTTTTTTTTTTTTTTTAATCACAACAGGATATCCGTTTTATTTATCGAGAGCGCATATCCGGTGATCATCGATGGTCAGATATTCTAGCACGTATGAGTTAAACGGTTAGCCGTTCGATCAACGATTTCGCTGGGCGGGGTTGAACGAATGAAAATTGTTTTATCGTCATCGGAATTTGCACGATGTGCGTAACTCGAATTTATGGCGTTATTAATGCATGTGTGTATACGGTTCGGCAAACGTGACGGAAATTTTGAAATGTTTCATTATCTCCGAATTCCTCTGCGTGCCCTATTTGTTTACATTGCGAAATACATCACCTTTGTTTCACTGAGGTACGGACAAAAAAATTTCTTTTTTTCAATATCATAGCCCTTTAACAGGCAACAATTAAAAAATAATAACTAAATTTCATTCTGGATAAATAATCGCTGTCATGATTATTTGCATTTTTTCGTATTTCTATTGATGCCATGGTGATCTCTTCTTCTCGTAAATTCCTCAACCGAATAGATTTTTGTATCATTGTGCGATATAAATTTAAAATGAATTTTTTTTTCTCGTGAATCACAGGTCCAAGCATTTAGCCTGAATATGCATGACGCATGCCACGTACAGTAAATAAGCATACATTATGATACATATTATATGGTATTGACTCATGAATCCAATTATCACTGTTCATATGAATAATAAATCGGCCACCTACGTAATTTAAACGATTGCCAATGAAATGCGATGCAACTGCGTGGTTAATAAATACCAAGTGGAAGCAAACAGGACCATCTATTATTCCTCAATGCTTTATTACGTAAATGCAAATATCACACAATATTGACTCGACGCACTCGAATCTGAAAAAAAAAATTTTGCCTGTATCACCAATAAATTTCGAAATATTCTCTCAGACGTCCTATCGTCATTTCTACGATTGAAATAATAATTGTCAATGATACATTTTTTTTTAATTTCGAGCCTAACAGATAGTTTCCACTTGCCGACGTTTAATCTCGATGAAGCTATAACAAATAATTTCTTTCACGAATCCCACGAAAAGAAGCCACATTTTCAATTCACTCCACGGGTTTTCTTCTCCGACGCTTACTCACTGAGCACACAATCGTATTTTTTCCTGTCTCGTTTCATCTCTCAATTTTACTTCCCCACCTCCACTATTTCTCTCTACCAGCACTCTCGACCAAAATCTATCAAGCCGGAAATTAAACCCGCCGCTTAGTCGATTCGTCCGACCTCCATCCTTCATTTCCGGTGCGCTCTAACGTTCCACCCGTTTCTCTCACTCTTCCGGCAATGCCTGGCTGGAAACTATGTCTCCACGCTATCACAATCGCTCCACAGTCAGTCTCGACAATTGGACAGCGATCGTCATAAAAAAAAAAAAAAAAATCGTTTTCTCGAACATAATCTCTCCCATTGAAAAGTGATTCGGTGACATTCCGCAATCGATCGCGCTTCTTTTCTCCATCCGTCTCTCCTCACTTTGATTTTTCAACTATTTGTGTCTCGCTTGAGTCATTGGCTCGTACAGGCGAACACAGTCGATATATTGTGATGGATACCAGATCTATAGAATGTGCATTTTTTTTTTTATCATTTTCGTTCATCCCGTTCGTCTGCGGCGTCGATGAGTCTTTCGCCCCACCTCACGGTTCCCCCGTGATTTCTTTCTCCGCCACCGCGGCGGAGCCTTCGTGGTTTTCTCGGATTCTGGAATTCCCGAGGGGATGTGTACGAGCCTCTCGTGGTGAAGAGGGCGAAGGATTCGGCAGGGGGGGACGGGGATTCCTCGATGCTTCAGGTGCACACTGCTGGAAGCAATTTCATCGGCGCTTCGTCTCGTTTCCACGCTAATCAGCACTTTGGCGAGCGTAGCCGAGGCTGCTTGATGAAAAATGCTCGTAGTGATCTGTCGAGCTTGCTTACGTATACGTATAGAATGTAACTCGTCTTTCTTCGGGCCTCGGGAACCTCGACGGTGGGACTGCCTCACCGTACCGAACAATATCCTTTCTTCGGTGCCTACGTAGAAAATCGAAAAGTTGCTGGAGCAGACGTCGGTGAGGGACGGAGGGGCCGACTAAGACGAGAGGAAGTCGCGGACGACGCCGACGACGAAGACGACGACGAGTGGAAAAAGAAAGGCAGAGGTAAAAAGGAACGACGTCCCTATTCAGCCGTGGCTTAACAATCTATCCTTTCAGTGCGACAAGGTTTCGTCCCAGCCCTTTATCTCTTTCTCATCTCGACGCAGCCCTCTTTTCTTCTTCTTTTTTTTTTTTTTTGGTCGACTTGGGAGCTGACCCTGTACCGAAGGAGAAGGTAAAATTCGTCGAGTTAAAAGAGTCGCACTGCGTGAGAGGTGGATTTCTTCCTCCGCAAGCTTATCCGACGGATCGACCTGTCGTTCGCTTATCTGTAAGCTTTTAGTGAAAAATCCTTTTTAAAAAAGAATTAACTGTTTAACGCACTAGTGTCGTTAAATACCATTAAAACTCTCCTGTACTTTACCGGTATTATTTCCACGTATTGATGCACGTTCTTTAAAAACATATTCTTTCCTCTTAAAAAAAGTGACCTCTTTGAGCGTGGAAACTAATTTTTCATTTGAGTTGTGCAGTTTGAATACACTAGAATTTCCCGTCTCGTCAAACACGCGAGCAACGAGAATCCAGGAATTCGATAAATGTTTACCCCGAGAATTTGTTGCGTGCGTCATGTCGGTTAGGGAAACCCGAATTAAATACGTCGGGATTGAGGAGACTCGAGCTTATGCATTTATGCGCACGCAGGCAAAGTTCAACTCTCCAGTATCGAGAGGCAAACATCATCCGTGCTATAATACCATAATGTGTACTCGAAACGCATATGTATATATGTACAGCTATGCCGTTGAATTCAAATTCTCCTGGCGGCGGAATTATACGATATATACATTAGCGTTAGGGGACGAGTGAGATAGGCGCGAATTCCAAGCTGAGTGTCAACTGTCTCGAGTTCGCGCGGCGATGCGCGAATGGGTAAGGATCGTCTGACATAAAACGACCAGCACTACTGGCTGAGCGCGCCGGGCTTGAACTCCAACGTTCCATCTCTACTGTTTCAACCACGCATGGGACGACTTGGTAGAATATCGCACAACGGCAGGGTGGTCTCGTGTTATTTCTACTGTCGCTGCGCGCATATAAACTCCGAGCTTTCGCCTCGATACATGGAATAATGCTGCACATGTACACGTACGCGCGTGTGTTCACGAACGTAGGAGGACGAGCTGTGGGGCGAGAACCAACCGTGAGCCAGCCGCGATGCCGCGAATTAATTCCTCGCTTCCCGCACTGAAATTTCACTCGGCCGTTCTACGTGGCAAATGGAGTGCGAATAAGAGGGTAGGATAGTAGAAAGGGGCATAGCACCGCCGATCGAATTAGAGCTGTGCGAGGGAAGGAGAATGAGACGGAATGTTGCGAAGGACAAATAGGGAAAGCGATAATTTCATAGACGAATTAACTGGGACGGTAGAACATTTTTATCGTCGTTTACGCGTCTGAGGAGAAAGTTCTTGCATCTCGTGCTTTTATTTTGGTACCGAGATTTATCTACGAAATATATTGAAATATAAATCATAAAAAATAATCGCTGGAGCATTGAATGATGCATGAGTATAAAATGATTCCGAGTATAATTCAGATTGAATAAATTCGTGAAAACAGGTTGAACATTTTCACTCGATTGCTTCGGGACAATGTTAACCTACGAGCCGATAGGAAAATAAAATTGTCTGTGTATTGGATTTTCACACATTTTTATAGTTCTTTTTATTAGTGAAAAACCCATTAATAAAACAACATAATTTTGAATCACTGTAAATTGACGCTCTTGGATGGTATTTATTTACAAAATACACACAAGTTAATAATAATAATCACTCGAAAATTCATCGGCCGATGGATTGGACCAGTGAACCAGACAGAGTCGAAAAAACAAGCGGAGCGACATTACTCGATTCCATGAGGAGAAAGTTGATTGACCAGACGACAGGAGAATAAAATTCATTGCGAATTCAATTCTCATGCATTTTCGCGTAGTTAAATTCATGAAGCACCGATCAACGGAACAATTTAAATAATTAGGGTATCTCAACTCCACCGCGTAACAATCATCAATTCACCCGCTCGCCAAAATTTCCACCATCATTATTTTGCACGGACCAAGATTGGTTGACAATTTTTTTGAAACGTCAGACGATCCGTTCTGTTATTTTTATTCACGAACTGGTCGCGCGTACATAAAAAAATATGACGGTTGCCTCATACTATAATGCATGTTACACCGCACCTACGAGATATTGATGACCTAAGGGCTGCAAAGAGAGGGGGGGGGGGGGGGGGGGGGGGGTTTGGCAATAAAAATTGATCGATCGTATTGCGATCAATCAATCGGCTACAACGAACGTTTTCATCCCCGCGCTCTTCTCTCGGTGAAAACCCCCGTTCGTCCCTTCGCTTTCGTTTATTCGTTTACTCCAGCGATCGACCGGCTCTCTCTGTCCCGGCCGAGAGTTTCCGCTCTCATGCAAGGGTGCAGCGAACCAGCGCTGTGGAAGAGGATCGAAGCGTGACTCGATTCTCCTCTCTTGTTATCGTCCAGCCATTCTTCTTCACCGCGAAGGACAGCCTTCGATGCAGGAAACACTTTCCGGAATAACAATCCGTGTCAGAAGCGCCACGAAAGCCGCGCGACAGGCTAATATAAGACGGAGAAAAAGATTATAAAAGGAGCGCCGGAAAAAAAAATATATATATATATGTATAGGGCACGAAAAAAAGGGATGTGCAGACGACGAGATGGACAGCCGGGTCGAGCAGTGGAGAAAGGCCGAGTCCATGCCGACACGAAAGCGACATGTGCGCCGTGAGGGTTGATGAGGAACCGGAGGGTGCAACGCGGTCGAGTCGTGTGGACGAGCACGCGCTGCATCGATGCACACTGCACAGGATCCAAACGCCGAGCGAGCGGTATCGATCTGCCGGTGGATCGAGAGAGGCGCGTTCCACAAAACGAATCCAATTTAGCGCGAATCCGCCGATTGGACGGTCAATCCGCGGAGCCCGGGCGTGAACGGCCAAAAATGTTGGCGAGACTGCGAGTGCGTGTGTTTGCTATGTAGGTCAATAGAGAATATGCATCGACGGCTCAACGCCATAAGGCTTTACACGTTGTGCGCTGCTTGCATGCCCTTCTGGTGTTGGATCATTGACACGTACGAGAGCACACACGCTGTGCGCCCTTCTGGTGTTGGCCCATCGATGGACGCAAGGACTTGGACGTAGAAGCGATGGGCGAACGGTCGGGAAGGTTTTTGAAAAATTTTCTCTCCCACGTGCAAACACCTGCGTGTTGGAGCCAATGCTAATTAACTTCGGCGATTAACCGTGATACGAAATCTGATCGGAATTATCCGCGTGGCGATAATTATCGTCGTGAATCGACAGCTAATGAAACGAATGTTTATTCGTTCTTCGACGCGTTAGCTGTACGCCGCATTTATTGAGCTGCGCGTCGAACAATTGTGGAAACATAGAAAAATACATGATGAAAGTTTTTCGGCCTTCAGTCGACTTAACACGATACGAATAATTATTATAAAATTAATAATTATAAAAATGTTCCGTAATTGGAGATTCATTTGGATCGGGGTAGAAAACGCGTGAGCTCGAAATTACTCGGCTAAGATTTCGTTGGATCGTAGTTATGAGGCGGCTGCGTGCAGACGGTTGATCCGTTGGAGAACGACGTGATGTTCTCGTTTGCGATTTTTTTTTCTGGCTCGGAATTGGGGCGAGGGGGGCGGATTAATTTCTGGTTCCATCCAGGTCACGGACTCGTTTGGTCCGAGTACCGAGAGAAGCTGCATACCGGCCAAACTTGCTCGCTGCACAGACGAACCGTGTTGCACCGACATCAGCATTGACCCCGTACACTTCGTGCATGCACTCGCGAGTAATCGATCTAGGGCTCTCGGACGACCGATACGCGGCCACCGAACAGGACAATGTTTCTAATTTTGGACCTCAGAGATACGAAGGCAGAGATATATTTATTCGAGGTTCCGGGACAAGCGACGTCGCGGAATTTCCGTGACACCAACGACAATGGGAGAGAGAAGATAAAAAATTTTATTTTTAAATCAGCAGTATGACAAAAATTCCAGAAATTGCCTTAATTTCTGGAAGATTAACGAAAGTTTTGCGAAAAAAAAAATTCGAAATGAAAAATGTCTCCAAATAGCGCGGAGAAAGTCTTGCCAAGTCAAGTAAACAAATAATTCTACAAAAAGTCTGTAAAAAAATGTTTAGATATAGAGTAGAGAATTCGTGGCGCTCAAAAGTTACGTACGTCACTGCGGAGAGCCCGGTGTCTTGTTTGGTCTTTCCCCGTTCCTCTTATCTGTGTTCGAAGCCTCTTACGAAGCCCTGGTCCATCCATCCGCACCGGATCGCTCCCCCCTCGTAAGCCTCTTGGATGACTGTAATACGTTGAACTATGGAGGACACTGAGAGCGCAGCCCCATATTTCTGTATTAGAGATGAAAAACTTAACGGCAGACCGAGCTTGAGAGCCGGGTCTCGGAGCCGAGTCGCCGGGTCCCGCAGGAGGAAGAAAAAGATCTGCCGGACAATGGAGCAGCCACCTTTCACCTCGATCCGTGAATTCATGAAACCTGCACTCTCGCGAATTATTGATGCGGCGTGTTGGAATAGTAATTTTGAAAAGTGCCTAGCGACACCGTTTTCCTTCAGGAAAGTGAGAAAGTGAGATGGCATGCCATAGGAATTTTCCCAGGTGCGGGTAAGCCCGAGATAAAAACCTCCGGCACTTTTCTCATAAAGATTCTCGTGTATCTACACATTGGGTCCCTCTTTTTTTTTTTCCTGCGCGCTATGCGCTGCGGTTCGGCTTATCGGGATAGGCCTTCCTCATTAAGGAACCAGCTGCGGAAGCTCCAGTCCACTCTCACAAAGTGCAACGCGCTAACAATAAACAAAACAAATGCAGCAAACATAAATTCTCATTTTTTCCAGCAATCTGAATTTGCAAGTTGGGACCGTTTCGAATTATCTGACGATCGCTTCATCGTTGCAAATAAATTTTTTGCACCCATCTTGCTTAATCGTTGCAGATCAAAAACGTTGCACGAGCCACGAACCGGTAAGCGTCAACCATTATCCTCGCAACCATAAGTGGATACAGGCGGGATATCTTTAGCCGCATGTATTCCTAACCGGTGCACCCCTCGACGGAACTTTCCCTTCTCCGGCAATAGCATTCCGTGACAGGGAGCGGGTCGCGTCGGCTGCCCGGCACACGCCACGGAGGGTTGTGGAAGTACGGGAGAAAGTGAGAGAAAGTGGTAGGAGACGGTGAGGGGTATGAGACAGAGTCGAGAGCAACAAGTGATGTTATTAGATGGGTGGGCGGGCGAATGGCGAATCATAATGCATAGCTCTTGGCCCGCTCCTTGTCTTACTGTACGAGCGTAGTGGGAGCGGAGCTCGCGACCACCAACTCCGCCAACTTCCGGCTTTCTCTCCACTGCTCTTCCACCCCTCTTCCTTCCTCCCGTCGCACTTCTTCGAAGCTATTTCTCTCACTGCTTCCTCCGTTTCTCTGTCGGACCCTCGCACGGAATCCGGCAGTCCAAGCTGCAGCCGCATCTCCGGCTCTCTCTCGTTCCTCGGTTGCGTCTTCGACCGGGAGTGAGAGACCGTTGCCGAAGAGAGCAAGAACGAATCGGAGCGTGAAAAGAATGAAGGCAAAATCTCCCTGGCCTCTCGTGCCTTCACTTTCCGACTTGCCTCTTCGACTTATCAACATACCCTTGACGTTGCCTCACTCCCCACCTCCCCGTAAATGCCAAGACGGAAGAATGTTCCAACAGTTGTAATTACTTACGGTCGATTAAATTCCGATGTTCGTTGGTAGATAAATGGAACGTGGCCAAACGGGGTTTGTTTTCTCATCGTCCCAGATCGGCTTTGACGAATTGCGGAAGACCGATTTTGTCCAGAACTTTCAAGGTCCTCGCATCGATCTCGACGCAGTGTTCTTCTTCTGACAGTTCGACCCTTTAAGGAAAAAACAACATTGATCCTTCGCTGACCAAAATCAATACATGTCCTTCGTGTTTCCAATCGAAGCAGGAACAGCGCGCAATGACGTGGATAACTGTGATTAAAGTTAGTGAGGGTAGATGCAATGTTCATAACAGCGTGCTTCATTGTTTGCTTTCTGCACGCCAGGGCGTCCCGGAGGTCGACGACGTGTACGGTTGATCGTTTTGTTGCTCTCGTCAATCGTCGTTAATAACGTACCAATTTCTCGCACCCGTGGCGCTGGCGATGCTGTTGGCGCCTGAAAGCCTGCATGCCCCAGCGCCTTTTCCCAGTTCATTCCGAGCCCTGCAGTGTCGCATCCGGTAATTGGACGGTCGCTTTTTGCATGGAACTCGCCTGCTGGTCGAGGGCTAGCGCGGGGATTCAACGAAAAGGGACGCTTGGCCAGTGAACGGAATGCAGCGACATCGAGGTGTATCATGATCGATGCGAAAAAAAGAAATTGTTAGGAGTCCGTGTCGATGGCCTAACGTCATCGAAAGGGTCGATGATCAGCGTCCGGTTCGCCCAATAGCATCGACAAATGATGAGACCCTGCAGACGGTGGTCAGGATCTTGATCGAGACTTTTCCGAATTTTATCATGAAGCGATGCGAAGCTGCAACATTTCTACAAGGTCGATCATGCGTTGTCCATGTATTTTCCCGTCGTCAAAGTTCGGCTTTTGATGTTTCTGAGAGCGTTTTTAGAGTTCTGTGCCGGAAACAAAAGTTCAACAACCTCGACCATTCGTTTTGTCAGCCGGTTCATTCTCTATATCAACGCTCGGTCCCTCATTTGCAATCATCTGGGTGCGCCACGGTACACAGTCCCATGAATATGATTGAGAAATGGGGTTCATTCGAGAATCGCTTGCAGTTCGATTTCGCGAGCGAGCTGGAATAACCGGAAAATGAGCTTTGCTCTGACGAGGTTACGCGCTCGGAATACCGTATTAATAATACTCGTAGAAATACCTTTCGTCAAACAAATGGAGTATTCTCTTTACCGTAGTCTTCCTCATCCCTCGTCCCGCCCACTCCGTGACTCTATCTTCATCGTCGGTTAATTTTCCAGGGAGTTAATAAAAATCTCCATTTCCCGTTCTCGGTCCGCATCCGTTCTCTCTTTCTCATCATTTTCCAACTCTTCCTAGTTCGTCGGCGCTTTCCCCGCTTACATCGTCACTGACTCTCATTACCGAAGCCTGGGAAAGCGCTCGGCTTATCCAAGAGCTGAAGCTTTCGTGCCCTCCGGCGTATACTTACCTCTTGACTCTGCGCTCATTCTCTCACTCGGGCACAGCGTAGTTCTCTCTGTTCCTAACTTGTCCTTTCCTCGAATCCCTCACTTCTCTTTCACTCGTTCGCTCGTCGCTCGGTCGACTATGATAATCGGCTGAATTGCAGATGAGAAAGGCGACGAACTCAAGCCCGGAAAACCAGATTCTTACTCCCCGAGAATCCTACTTGCGGTTACAAGCAACGGACTTATTACGCGGTCAAGATTATACGAGCATCGACACTGAGTCATAAGTCAAAGTTGAGAGTCGCGAGTGCCGACTTTAGGCGACAAGTAGTTTTAAATACACCCAGAAAAAAGTTCACTCCGATCGAAGAGAAATTTATTGAGGGCGATGGGAAATGTTGTTTTACTTCATGACGCAGTAGAACTTTTGTGTTTCTATTATATTTATTTGTTTCGTAGTATAATTCTTTTTTAATGATTCTTAGTTGGATCTAATAAACAGATCTTTGAGTCGATGGATATAACGTGTTAAATGAATATTTATTTCTAATAAATTTAACAAAATTTGAAAAAAAATTGAATTAAAATGTTTAAAGATGTAGAACACTATGAATCGTTCGTGGTTGGTTGCAACTGCTATTCAGTTTGCTTTTTTGGGACAGTGATCTGATACATCATTTGACCATGCAATATTCAAGATATCGACGTTGAAAAAAATAGAATACACGAAGCTGTGAAATAAGTGTAGTGGAGAGGATCGATTGTGACGTGAACCGAAGCCACCGGAAGACGGAGAAACTAAACGCGTCGCTGAGTTTGACCTTAGTGAATGGGAGAGTGAAAAAGCTGAGCTTCCATTTGAAATAGAATAGCAGGATCCTCCTCGCGGTAGCAGCGAAAAATTCTTTTTCTCGCACCGAGCGGAAGACCGGCAAGCTCGCACCACCGGGAATTTTTCTAGAGCGCGAGAGTTATCGCGACTTCCCGGAAACACGGAGAAGCATTCTGGATTTTTCATACTCGGCATTAAAGTATATTTCGTACATTCTTTTATAAATTCCGTAGAGCGCTATCAGTACGGTAGAAACTGACAGATTTGTCGACGTTCCCGTTCAACATTTTCTCCAACGTTTCTTATAATAATGAGTTACCGATTGCGTTGCCTCGTGTAATTTCGAAGAAAATGTACTTCCGTAAATTTTTTGCAATTACTCCTTCAACGTTTAAAATTAATCCTTTCTCTGTCGTTCCCTCCTTCGTCTACGTCGTTGTTGTCGTCTCGTTTATTTCTTCCGTCACTCTTCCCGGCACCCCCGTCGTGTCCCGTCTTTCCATTCCTTTTTCTTTGCTAACGAGAAAAATTGCGGAAAATCTCGTCAAGTTCTCTCGTTGAGTGGGGAAGAGCAGATGGTTTATGTCACCCTGTAACGTTACTCCCGCTGTTGATGTCGCTGCTGCTGATGATGGCCGTGCTACTTCTATGTTCCGGGTACGAAGGGTGGAATAGGGTCTCGACGAAGCTCCACTAAACGCCTCGTGGACGGATCAATTTTCTTTGCTTCTTTTTTTTTTGTGCCAATTTGCCGGCGAGCAGAGTTCCCTCTTTCTTTTACCAGCTTCCTCGCACATATAAGGTGCGCAGTGACAGCGATGCGATCTGTACAAAGCTCGAGTCCTGACGACCACTTTAACGAGATTCTTCGTTTCGCTCACTTTATCGACTTTCAGTAGTCGCGGTGACGAAGGATACGGCGAGGTTCCCGAAGCCTCTCTCCGACCGCGAAGATCTTCCCGTGACGACAGGCTATCTCTCTTCGTTTTCCTCCTTCTCCGTTCCATCGTTTCCTTCGTCCCTCGACGATTTTCCTTTTTTCACTCGTCACAGACACCTTTCCGTATCCTCGTCGTTTTCTCAACCCTCGTTTTTCCTCGTACCGTAGATTCAATTACTCACCGAGTTTATTTCAATAATCGTACGAGAACTACTGAAAAAGGGAAACTTGTTTATCGCGCGTGTTTCCTTTTCACAAAGTACTGAACTTCAGCTTATTATCTAAAATTCCACCGATCAATCTGCTCGGTACCAATTTTTTTTTTAGATTTTCTGTTAAACTGGAATTGTTTTGGTCGGATAGAAAAAAGTGCCATTGAAATGTTGAAGATATACAATATATAAAGTGCATATTAATTAAAAAAAAAAAAAAAAAATAAGCTGCTTTAATAAAGTGCGAGGATTTGGGTAGAAATGTTCGTTAAATTTTTCATAATAAATCCGAGTGGCGTCGGCGACTTTAAACGGGGGTAAATGTAGTCTGTGAAAATGTGGTTGGGATTTAAAAGTTACTGCGGAGTCCGTCTTCGTCGACGGACGGTTTGTTGGGTTTGGCGGGTTGGCTTCCGGCGGGCACTTCCATCCCTTTGACCGGGAAAGGCAAGCTGCGTCCGGTCTCCCGCTGGACACCCTCGCCGGAGGGTAGATCGCGACCTTTCGCTGTCCGCACAACGATAAGAGTGGAGGCGCAACTCCTTTCATTCTCCGCCCAGATTCGTCCTCCGCTGCTTCGAGAAACGAGATAGTCGTCGACGTCGTTTCGCGAATCTCTGCGGTACACAGGACTAATGGGGTGTTCTTCGGATCCTCCTCGATGGAAAGGAATAGAACGAGGGTCGATGAGGAGGAGAAGGTTTCGGCGGTGTGAGGCTGCGAGAGTTTGAAAGACCAAAGGCAGCCTCGAGTGGCGCGTCGCTATCCGCTCCCTCGAAGTCCTCGATAAACGACTTTCGCCAGATATTTTACCGCCTGTGCTTTTTCCCAGTTCATATACTTGAAAAGTCTTCTCTCGAATACTCCGTCTCGACAGCTCACCAATAAAGACAAATATAAATATGGATGCCTAACCGATGACTTATACCGTATATTTACCATAAATATTTGTGTATCCGATAAATCGACGAGGGTCTGCAAAACGAGCAATGACACGGTAGATCCAGGAAACTTTCTCACGAAACTTTGCACAAATTCACGATACTTTTATTGACTTTTCAATGAAAATTGCGACATCTGCAGAAGTGAAAATTAAATTTATTTTAGTGCGTTCTTAGTAGCTTTTATCGTTCTACCTCGTCATCAAAAATAGACGATGCGTTTCTGATCAATTGAAATACACTCGCGATAAATTTTTCCACCTCTGTCTGTGCCAAAGATACACATTTGAAGGCTTCTTGATATTGAAATCATGCCGACAGGGCTAAACCGACAATTACGCTCGAGTGTCGGTCCGATTCGCCGATCACTGTGACGATTACAGGGCTCGAAAGTAAAACCCTTCGTGTCTACCGTACCGATACTTGTTTCCCCAACGACCAGAATTTGCCTATCTCCGCTGCCTCTCCCATATCACTCGGGTTTCCGATACCTTCCGTGTGTCGTCCAATATTGATCGACACACCATTCGACGCCTGTTTCAAACGAATAAAAATACAATGAACACGAGAGCCGAACACTTCACCCAGTTTCGTCGCAATCCTCTTCTCGCGAGAGTCTCGAAGACTCCGTCCCTCCCGAGGTGAACCCACAGTCGGTTAAAACTCGAGACTCTGCCAAGAATATCGCGCATTTTACTGCACGAGAAAGATCCACAATAGCGAGACGAGCCAGTGTGGTGCCCGGCGCCAAAAGGGAATTTAGCGCTGGCTCTGCTTAGCGCTATATCGTGCACCACCCTCGACCGGATAGAGAGAGATCACTCTATAGATATTTCCCGGTGGAAAGACCGGACGATGAGTTTTATCGTTCTCCACCTATATAGCGACCGACCCGCTGCAGGATGCACGGATACATTCGTATCGCGTGTATAATACACGCGGGAAAGATACATCTTCAACGGGCGAGAGAGGTGACTGAGGTCCTGGCTAACCCCGGCCGCACGCCAGGACGAAAAGTCCTGCGAACTCTGTTCTTCTCACTCTCGTTGCCCTACAAAAGAGAGCTTCGCTCGTTGATCCTTTTTCTGAAAAGTCTCGGGCACCGTGGGCGGTACGGTGGTTTTGCCTTGCAGTCGCCATTTTTGTTTGTATTTCGCGGTGATCCTCGAGCGGAAACGGATGTCCGCACCGTGAAAAATGGCCGCCGTCGAGCTTCCGGACGCCCGTTGTCGAGGTTGTGTACACTGCGGTCGCCCCGAGCTTTGGATGTTCGAATACCCTGCACATTCCCTGCTCGACGGACACCGCCGCACACCCTTTTTCCCCTACCGACCTGAAAACCCGGTTGGTCGCGCGGGGGTCGCGGAAGGAGGGAGACCTCTTTGCCACCGTATCCGCCCTCCCATCATCCAGCGAAGCTCCGGTTCGCCGGGAATAGCGCAGCCAGGACCTACCCCATGTCCACACCAAAAGCACAGGGAAACATCGGTATGCCATTAACTCTCGCGTCTAACGCGTATAAATCGTTTTTGCAACCCTTGCCCTATCAACTCCCCCGCCCACGTCACCCTTCCCCCAAAAACTATAAAAACTGGTCGCGATACGAAAAAGTTTATGAATTAAATGCAGATTCAACGGGGTTTGTTTTTATTTGTTTTTCACGAGTACACTTTCGGTATGCGAATGATTTTATTTACGAGGATTAAGGTGGTTTTGGGAGGATCTGGAACTGCCCGTCGTAGACAATTGATGGGTTGTGAAATTTCGGGAATGGCGATGACAGTGGCGATAAATGACCGGTCGGAGTGGAAATATTGTGAAACAGCGCGGGTGGAATATTCGGAGTTTGATAACAATTTTGGGACCTTGCTCGTCGACAGCAATAATCGTGAAACGGTTCCCGAACTAGTACGTCGCGCGGTAAATTCGTCATTGATTTACGAGTCCAGTAAAAAGCTCTCGAGTACCGAAAACGACTCGCGGGGAATTTGACGAAATCCGACTCGTTCGAAATTCAGAGTGCGATTTAGCTTTTCCAACGTGATGGAACCTTTTAGCGTTAAAAATTAACCGATCGCGTGTTATCGATGTTTTTGTAAGCGAATAAAAATAAAAATTCACCGTACGATTTTCTTTTTTCTCCGGTAGTTTTTAACTCTGTCGATGTGACGTTGTCGATGCGGTTCGTGTTCACGAGAGAGGCGTTTCTCGCAGACAAGTACGAGACGGGGCTGTGGAGTTGCTGAATTAAGAAGTTAAGTTTAAACGAGAGAAGGTGAACGTCCGGACGACTGGACGAGAGGCGAAGCATCATCCACTCGTCTCATCTCAACCTCGAGGAGAAGCTCCAACCCTCTCTCGCCCGCATCGTTGAAACGCGGCGCGACGGAAAATTATGAGAGACACTCTGATATAATATGCAGCGATAATGAGGCTTTGGCAAACACGCAAGGGCTCGTTGGTGGGGGTGTTTAGCATAAACTATCGAGATACTTTTAGGACTTTTAGGTCTTGCTCTGTCTGCAAACAACTATGTCAAAGGGCACACAAATTTTTTGGTGCGTTACTAACGATTCAATTTTATAAGTTAACATTCGTCGTATCTCAGTGTTTGAACACTTGGAAACAATGCCATTAGGCGATGTCATAAACGAAAATTTACAGAGCTTTGCTTCAAAAATTACTCGGGACGACTCTCATTCAACTGGCGAATGTGCGGGAATTATCTTCAGCGTGTAGTTCCGTTTTTTAAATAATTTTCTTTTATGTTTTCAATGACAGTTACCGATTGCATTGCCTGCATTGCTTGCTCTTTCTGCGCCCAAGTACGTCAAAGGGCACCCGTATTTTTAGGTGCATTGTTAATTAACGATTTAATTTTCATATCTGCGGATGGAAAATATCGTTATAATTAATTTGACAAAATTAAATACGCGTGGACCGTTCGGGTACCAAAATATTTTCCGCGAACAATTGTACCAGTTTTTAATTTCGATGGTACAATAACACCTGCGATGGGCAATTAACTCCGACAAATATTTCGACAATAAACTTTTCACTGAACATATGCCTGGCACGTAGCGTGGCATATAAATCAGGTTTATATAAAAGGTATATACAATAAAAAGAGATTCCCACATTCAGGAAAACAGTAGCTGTAGAAGGGGATAATTTTTTTACTCGTTCATTTTACTATTTTTTTGTTTTCGTTTGAAAACAATTTTTTTTAGATTAAAAAGAAATGATTCAAAACCATCCTCTTCATTCAGCTGAATTATTAAAATATTTTATAATGCGTCTTATGGACTCTCACGATTCCTCGAAAGCCGATTATTAATTTCTGAGTTATATTTTGCCGTCTACCTTTACTCCTCTCCTACTTGCCTCATATCCTATGGATCCTTTTTTTAGTCTTGTTCCGTCTAGCGTCTCTTCATGCTTACCGTTACTGGTCTCCTGCTGAAGTTTTCCATCAGCTTCCAATCGGTCTCTTCCCATTTTCATATAAATAAAAAAATGATTTCACGAATAAACTAATAATTTCTGAACGACTTAATTTTTTTTTTTAAATTCAATTTACAAACCTTTTATATCCTGTCTACATTTTGATTATCCCTATGTGGATAAAACGCCAACACACTCTGTATCATAAATATACATATTTAGGGTGTATTTCTCTTCGCAATTATGAGGTGAAATATGTGTTAGCACGACGGTATTGCTTATGAATTTTCGTAAAATGAGCTGAATAAACCCGTAGGTACTCGAAGCTCTTAAGAAGCTCTCGAGGGCGAAACCCTCGGGTATCGTAATACGACACGGATGGACAATCCTGTAACCGGCGAGGGTCGCGTTATCGGAGGGCCCTTTGAACCACCTTGCCTCTGAGTTGCTTTCTTCACCTTGTAATCGAGCATCCCCTTCGATCCTCTGTTCCAGGATAGTTTCGAGTATGTATTGAGCGACCCGTGTACCTTCGTCGAGTGAGCGAGTGACCGAACGACCGAAGTTAGAAACGAGAGGGTGACGAGAATCGAACCTGGACACCGGGAATGGATCCGACCTCGCTGCTGCTTCTTCTGACCGGTGAGTGTCTTCGGTGAATTCAATATCATTTTTCAAAATTAATCGAAATAATAATCGTTTGGAAAAATCATTTACGCTAGAGAATCGTCAAAAAAAATTTCGATTGATTCCAACGTGATGTCGAATTGAACATTAGAGTATAATTTCTATCGGTTTAATCGATCGATCTTAAAAAAAATAGTCGAGTCCAGAATTGAGAAAAAATTCAACCGAACACTAAATTGATAACTGGCGTGGTGTGGCAAGATTTGTTTTTAATTCGAGTTTTAAGGCGTGTGCAATGTTCGATTCCGTTAACGATCACTCCCAGACGACGTTCTATATATAATACAGAATCGTGTGAGGGAGTTTCATCGAGTTGAAAAGTGGATGGATGCCAAGGGAAATAGAGAATTGGCTTCGGCCAGGCAAGGCGCGCGAGGCTCTGTTAGGTGCGAAGGCATCGTCAGAGTGCTGCAGCACCTGACCCGTTTGTCCTCGAGTACCCTCTGTGTTTTCTTAGCGTTAAAGGAAAAATTCTATTCCCTTGTCCCGGGAGAGTCGTCAAGGATCTGTAAAAATACATAGAGCCGCCTCGCGCGAGAACACTAAGAATTCCCTTGAAATGACAGAGCTGGAAAGATCACGAAGGAAACTCTTCGTAGCTGTCGACGAGTCGTTGGTCGACTTCCGTTCTCGTCGACCCCAGTTCCAGGACATCCCGTACGGTCGTAACATTAATTCCCTCGTAGATTCTCGATCCCGATATGCGCTTCCGGCTCGCGACATTGGTTCGAGTACCGTTTTATATCCAATGGTAACCAGTCTGATGAAACCCCGCGGCTCTAAAATCTTCACCTCGGTAATTTCGAATGCAATTGCACGAGCTGTCTCTTCGCGTTTCAATTTGCGTACGATAATGTGCTCAGTCGTTAAAAAGCCCATTACGGAAAACTGAAATAAAATTCAAAACAATTCTCAGTAAAAAAAAAACATTGATAAACCGTTTGAACTTCTCGAAGTGTAAAAACGTCAAAATTTGTTAGAAGTTGAATGACATTAACAGTAGGTAATATATATATACATATAGTCAGCACAATCCGTATACCACATTATTCACTACGGCGTAGTACGTTACGGTTTCCAGTGGGAGGTCCAATCGACAGCGGAACGAGATGGGGGTGAATGGAGTGTTGCCAACGGCAATAGAAAATTGGCAACCATCGAGGTGCGAGAGAGTCGTGTCCTGCTGCGGATGTAACTTCCTCGCATGCTGCTGTCCGTTGTTCCGAGACGAGATGGGACCGTCCCGACGCTTCCGGTCACGCTTCTGCACACGATTTTTCTTTCGCTCAAAACATCCCCTTCGGAACATTCCATTCCGTCGGGTGACTTGCACGACGATCTATAAAGGTTCGCTCGATGGCCAGTGAACTCGATCGGGACGGTGAGAACTTTGTTTTTGTTTTCTCGCAAAGTCCATGTGACGGTCTTCGTTGAAGGTGAAGCGACTTCATACGTGCTGCAGAGCGGCGCCGGCGCAAGCACCGAGCATGCTCCACTGAAAGCAACCCTACCGAACGCTGAATGAGAGTGAATGATAAAAAAAAAGGGGTGGGAAAAAGAAGAAATCCGGCCTAGGTTTGTTTTGGCAAGGGAAGCGTGAGCCGGGGTGGGCCCAGTGCCACCGGTGCTGGAAATTGGTGGGCGTCCGACTCTGGGACATCGCGCTGCACATCGCACGCTGGATGACGAGTAATCGATCACAAGTACTCTCTGCCAACACTCGACGGGAACACAGGCCGAAGCGGCGGCAGTGGTTCTCGTCTGGACTGGTGAACTTTTCTCAATAATCAACCTCGTCGATTCAAAGAACGCACGAATCGCTCGTTCAACCAAAGAGGCACTGGTCCAGATCAACAAAATTAGACTGTATCGTTGATTCAAAAAACCACTCGACTCTACGAGTTCCCAGCGATACGTGGCTCTTTGATGATTATTTTCAACTTTTCCATCATTACTTCGTTTTATCGAAACTAAGTTTCGACTCCTCGTAGATCTCTGCGAATGAAGTTTCATCCTCGCATCCAAAGCCGCACGGCGAATTGGTTTATGAGCTTTTGAAGTAAAAAAATCCGACCGTCGAGTAAAGTACGTTAGCCGACAGTTGACAACTCTTTGCGGTCGTTACGGAGTATTATTAAAAGACGAATAAATCCCGGGCAAAAATGTGTATCTACGACGCGGATGGAACGACGTTTCGTTGAAAAAAAATGTCGACTGAAAAATGAAGTACCGCCCGTTAATGCCTGGTATGACTCCCTGCGGCTGCTCTACTCGAGTCGTCCAGGCATTGACGGAGGTTACGAGACAAAAGTCCAACGAACGAAATAAACAAAAATAACAAAAATGAAGGATGGGAATAATTTGTTACGGAATACAAAAAAAAATCAACACAGTTGAGAATCCCTGAATGGGAGATATCTGCGGGCGCTTTCGTAATGCTTTCGTGAAAAATACGGACAGAGAGAGCGTCCTCTTCTCGTCCTCTTTCTCCTCTCGTCGGTTCTCTCACCCCCGGCTTTTCCTCTTTCAGCCCCTCGCGGTGCCCGTCGAACGGTCCTCCTGGCCGACCCTGTATCGATTTCTGGCCGATGGAGTATCGCGATACTCGCCGTCTCCCTCTTCTCGTTCTCCTCTTTCTCCTCGTCTCTCCATCTCCATGTCCTTCCTGGTCGAGTCGTGCTTTCTCGTTTCCTCCCGTTCCCGCCGTCCCCTTTCATCCCTGTACGACCGTCCGAATACCATGCGCGTACGTTAAGCGGCGGCACGTCCGATCGTACACCGCGAATGTATAAACCGATACCGATTTCTTTCATCCTTTATACGACTGCAATATAGACGCGTACGCGGTGAAACTGCACGTAGCGCAACGTACATCCTCCTCCCACATACGCATGCCGGAAGGCTGTTGAAACTTATTTTTTCAATTTCCATCCCGATCCCCATCGCGTGCACGGCTCCTTTGATTTTCATCACTGGAATTCTTGATAACGATTGAAACGACGGAAACCGATTTCGAATATTCCTAACGAATTTAGTCCGATCTGTCCTCCTGTTTGACGTCCTTTCATGTGCTCACCGTCAGTGAAAACACGGGCGTGTAGTGAAACAATGCCCGGCTACGACTTCAACCACGTTCTGTGATGCCAAATGTTTCATAATTTTTTTTTTTTTTTTTTTTTTTTTTTTTTTTTTTTTTTTTTTTTCATTAAAAAATTAACTCTGCGATCTTAAATTTCTGAGGGTCATTTTTCCATCTTTTCGGCTATTCCGTTTTCATTAGAATCTCGATAAAAAAAGGATCCCCGAAATGATCCTGGCTCCACAAGGAATGGAGTAAGACTGCCCTAGACTAGATATGGGCTGCCTGACAGAAAGCTCTTACTGCACTTACTCTCATCCGTCTCAGCGGCAACCTTATTTTCCGCAGAACGCGGAAAACGTTCTAAGTGGTCTAGGCGTGAGAATCCGAAAAGGTGTCCAAGATATGGAGATTTCAATGTGAAAATGAACACCTACCGGAATTCCGCGACGGCTGTCTTCCCTGGATCCATCTCTCTCTCTCTCCGCGACGCGCAGAAGGGTCATAGTTTCCTCTTCGAATGATTCCGCTGTTATCCCCGGCAATTTGCCCGCACTTCCATTCCTGGTGCGTGTGTATCCATCAGATGTTGGTGGCCCTGTGTCTAATCCATCACGGAAGGCCCGTCGTACGGCAGCGTGGTGCGACGCGTTTCTGCCTCCCACTCTCCCATTCTGTCTGCAGTAAAGCTCGGCACACTACCTGTATAGTATAAACATACCGCGCTCCTTGGCATAAACGCGGCTCTGCGCGGTCCAAGCATAACCCGCTTCCCTCATCGTCAACGTCAAAGCTCCTCTCGCTTCTCTGTTTTTTTTCTTCACTCTCCATTGTGTTCCCGGCGTCAAAAAAAAAAAAAAAAAAAAATGCGTACGGACAAAATCGACGCAGAGAGACGTGGATAAATGAACGGATGAAAATCAATTCTCGTCGACTATGACACTTTTTTTTTTTTTTCTACAAGCAATACGAAAAATGTCCCGTATATTCGGCAGTCTTTCGGAAAACGGATCACGAAGTTTCGTGGGAAAATGAAAATCAGGATAAACCTCTCATTGACGCACGCAAATGGCGCGTTCATCCCGTTTATGCGCCTATCCGGTAAACATCTCTTCGACTCCTCTCGGAATTCGGATTAAAGTGACGAGATTCATTGCATGGATTTGGCGTAGCTTTGGCCCACGGACAAGCACTACAAGCAGCATCGGAATCCCGCAAATTAAACGGTGAATCCCGCGAGCTCGACCGGGCGCGAGAGGAGGAGCGAACGATGTTTGCGACCAAATTGTATAGTGTGTGTGTTTTCGGACCGATGCTGCTGCAGGTTTCTCCGCCGGTTCCACAATTTCAACGACACCGGCACGTACGCCATGTCGGTTTGTGTATCCAGACCGTCCGGTGTTTGCGTTTGGGCTTCAAGGGGAACGGCGGTTCGTTGCCGACAATTTTGGTGGAACGTAATTTTCTGACACCTTGGCAGTCCGTAAATTACCGAACCGACCGACACCGCGTTAACGATCGCTGTCTCTCAAGGTCCCCGTGTTCAATGTTCTAAATCAAGGGCATCCCAAAATTAGTGTCCTGATCCTAAATCGGAACTTTACTTTCCAACTAGGTTATTGAATTGTCTTCCCTCGGCTGACCGACATTCGTCAACCCTTCCCGGCCAGAAACACCATGCGCCATACCTTATCCTCCCCAAACAGCACGCCATCCATCCCCGTAGTGAAGTAACGGAATTCTCGAATGACGTACGATCTACTCCAGTTGCATCACCAAGTATATACCTGAAAATGTGGGTAACAAGAAGCAGCAGGGAACGAATATTCGCACGCCAATACGAGTATTCTTTTCCGGCGCGTTCATGCAATTCCCTCTCGGATTTTCCGTTCCCGATGCAGAGTGTAAGCACACGCGTTATCCGGTTTTCTCTTATTCCATCGCCGTTCCAACACCTCGGTCGCCCAATGCCGCTTTCTGCCTGCTGCTGTTCGTGCTGCTCACCGTGGTAACGCAATAACGTTCGATTATTGGTAGTCACGGCTCTCCTCCACGCTGTACGTTGCCGCTCTCGGCGATCGCTCATATATCAAAGCTGATGCTGGCGTTGCCGGTGCCGCTGCTGCAGCACCACCACCGATGGTGCTGATGCTATATGTCTTCCTGGCGGCGTTTGCCTCGCGTTCGCCTACTCGTTCGGATCCCATCGTAACGCCGGCATCGAGCACCACCGTCCTCGGACGACATTCGGTACCAGCCGCATTCCCGTGCGTGAGATACACCCGTTGACGTCCGACTAAAACCATCCCGTGCCCGTCTCGTCCAACGAGCGAATATAGGCGGCACATACCGTAGTGTAGTATTACTGAAAGCTCACCACCGGGACAGACGAAACACTCTTTTAGAAGTACGACGCCTCTTCCGACACCGTCGTCGTCCCTTTTCACTTTTTTTCTCCCATCGCACTCGACGCCGGTTCTGATTATTATGCGTTTCTGTCGCCTCGTCTGCGTGATAGCGAACGAGCTTTTTGCACTCTTTTGAAACTTTCCGGTAGAATCGTATGCGTGCGAGTCACGCATCGCATGTATTCTCGTGCTTCTGGTCCATCTGGCATAACATCCATTTGGGTGGCAGTCTACACATTTCTCTTCTTTTTTTTTTGCGTACCCAGAGAGGTACGAGGCCAAATGCAGTTTTGTACTCTGACGCAAACGGAATAGTTGAAAATATGCGACCGATGTACTCTGACGTGCCTGAATTGTGCATAAGTGCGCAACGGGGATTATAGAAGCACATAGGTAAGTGTAGCTCTCTCGTTGTATCGTATTCACCGGGTTGCTAAATCTGGCCTTTTATCATATTTTTAACATCGTCTTTTTCAACGGTATATCGGATAACCCGAACGCATTATAAATAGTGACGAGGCGTTTTTGGTTGTCAGCATCCGAGCGCTTGCCAACTACAATAACTCCTGAGTCGTAGGTCAGTCGAGCTCGTGACGGTGATTGGAACTGCGACATATTCACCTGACATGACCGGGCCGGTGCCATTAACGCACTGGCAATTACGTATGCAACCGAGCATATTAGCAAACATGCATATATGCATGAACACCCAACAGAAGCTCGGACCCGTCGCCACTGATGCGGCATGTCTTCGGTCTTGCAGCTCCAAAATACCGGGGCAAAAGAGACCACTTCTATCAGCCTGTCGCGGTACACGCGGAAACAAATAATTCAACGTTTCGCCACTGGCGCGTTGATTCTCCGCTGACGGGCATGAGAAACACGTCGAAGAGTCAAAGAATCTCGATACGTTTAATTCGTCTCTTTCAAAGTTCTCTTTCACACAGGGGCCTGTCTGGAAACGTTTGCCTTTGCGCGTGCACGATACGCTGCGATGGAGGCCGCATCAGCGGGGAAGCTACGATCGTTGGGCTAAAGCCGGTCCGGGAAGCTCGGTGAAGCCGATCGCTCGGTCACCTGGAAAGCTCCCTACGAATTTATCGATGGTGGATGCTATCCTGAGCGTGGAAAAGCTGACCGGAATGCTACAGATTGCTCTGCAGAGACGCACAGCAGACATTGTCGCTACGGGTCAGCTTCACCGGGTGAACACGATGGCGTGCATGTATAGAAGATGGAAAGTGCGGCATACTATGCCGCTTCTCCTCTTCCACCGCTCGTCCTTCTCTTTGTTGCTCCCTCGATGAGTACAGTAGCAGGCTGATGGCTCCCGGCCGTTAGTCCACGGTTCAACGTTGTTGTCGAATGGCCAATGGCAGCGACACGCACACACACACGCACGCACACACCCAGAGCGATAGAGAGAGAGAAACCGAGAAGGGGGCTAGAGAGGCCATTGGACTAGGGCCCGTATAATCGGCTTACGAGGCTTGCCAGCAGCAGCAGTATGTGACGAAGCTCTACGCTGTTGCCAGTGCTGGTAGCGTCCGGCATGGCCACTATACACGAGGACACTGCCTACGACCCACCGACAAGGCCGAACGACAGAGACGGAACGTGAGCGAGATCTCCACCGAAAGCTCCCTGGATATTCGACCAGGCTGCGGGTTAACCCATCCGACCTGCAGCCAGAGTAGCTAGTCGCAGTAGCACTGGCAGGATCCGCCAGCCGCAGAAGCACACAGGGAAGCCCGACTAAACGCAGACTATACTACTGGCTCGCTCGTAGCTATCGAGCCTGCTGTACCGAACCTGCTTCACTTCGATCTCCTCGACGAGATGATGAGAAACACCGCCTGCACCGAGGTTCGGAGCGTTCCATATACGCAATTTACGTAACACTGCTCCAACATGCAGGCTTGCCAATGGTAATTTTGACGACCTAGGGGGCGCGAACTCAACTATTATTCGCCAGTTCGGCTTAATTCGGTATTCTCAGTATCCGGTCTTGGAATCTTGGGGGCCCAGCTTAATGGGATGAAAGACCGATCCAGTGAAAGTAAGGGTTCGTTTCAATTGTCGAAAGACAACTGGAGGAAGGAACTTTTTCAGGTTGATGATAAACTTGCTTCTGAGTTGGTACCAAATCCGGTCACTGATGAGACGTATGCTTGAATAGTTTAATTATGTCTACACCGGTTCTCGCATGAGGTCAACATTAATATTGACCAAGTGCGGGCTATACATCAAGTGTACCGTAGATAGTGCACACTAAACACTCCGAGCGGAGAGCGACCGGATCAGTCCTAATCACCATCCTGTCAAGGGGTTCATAGTTCGATGGTCCGCAAACCAGGTCTTGTTATCCACTGATACGAGACCAGCAAAGATGGTTGTTTGTACTGGTCCAATATGGTAAAAGTGGTCGATATGAATCAGGATTCATCGACCAAAATACGGATCCTAGAAAATCACTAATTTCCTGACAACCTGGTATCGATGCCTGTGAAGCATTCACAGTACTGAAGCTTCCACCTTATGAGATCCAAATCGTACTGAGGTGTTTGCAGATAAGGTTCATTATCACGCAGTCCACTTTATCGATTGTGCAGAAAAAAATGCAAGATGGATTCTCGACTTTTACGCTGATTTTAATATGCACCCTAGAAATTTATTTTTCTGGTGGATTCTGGTCCGTCCTTCGATCTACCTCGCCGTTTCGGTTAGGTTGACAACGGCCGAGTGCTTTTATATCGATGCTGCACCACCGCAACGCAAACCCCCTGTGATCGAACATCTATCGAACGACCCGGCTCCAGTTATTACTGTACTGGCGCCTCTTTCGGCCCAATATATTTCCAAGGCCGCTCACTGTCAGGGGGAGTCCAACGACTATACACGTTGCCCAGATGGAAATCTACACTAGCGTGCATGGACAATATACCAGATAGAAAGAGTGACTCCAGTTGAGTATCGAGTTTTGCCCCGTTGTCTCCGCCCACGTTATACCGATATCACGCTCCTATGTCGCGCCACTTTTCACCGGTCAACGTCATGTCACCCAATAGTAAGAGGGAGAGGAACAGGGAGAGAAGGAGAGAGTAATGGCGTGTCGATATACGGGAAAACGATACGTTAACCCACACAGACAAACACGCGCATAAATTTAAAACGTCCGAAGCATAGTACATTATCAGCAAATTTATAGGTGATCGATTACACATACGGGACGAGCGTTTACGTACGTATAGGTATTATTGTACTCCGTAACATGGCTCGCCCGCTCATGGAAGAAACTTTGTGACCGATGAATGATAATGAAGAAAGACAACGGGCAACTTTCATCCACCGTTTATTATTCTATCTCACCTTTGTCATCGCTACGAACGACGATGCCCGTGTTGCTTCGAGTCATGCGAAACGACACGGTCGTTAACCAAAATATGTAACGAATGCGATTTGAAGACCGGACTTCAAGAGAAGGTACCAACGACGATGCTTACGATTAATCCAAAACATCAACCGGTTTAATATGGCATTCATTCAAAAAATCAATCTATCCTTATCGCAGTCACATGTCACGTGGTTCATCTTTTAGAGACCCTCGTGAAACACGTTCTCAGCGTAACCCTTTCGCATCCCACAGTGTTTCACATGCTCTCAACAGCCGGCGACTCTTTGTCAAAGACTCCTGCACGGGACCAATAGACAAATCGACTTTGGACCTTTTCGTCGTCGGGACTTTTTTTTTTTTTTTCATGTAACCGAGTACGATTTTCAATGCTTCCTATAGATCAGCGGACACACGAAGCAATCAACTATCAAAGCCGTCTACTGTCTCACGTATCTCAAAGAGCCTGCCGGTTTCATTCGTTTCTAGCCGCGAGCCCTCTCGGTTACTCGTTCTGTCCATCTCTTCGCTCCACTCGAGTTTCCCCACCCACATAGCGCAGTCGGTACATTGCTCGTCGAGTTGTATCGCGGCGCGTACCGAGTGCCGCATGTACGTGGGTCATGTACACGCACTGTGGTATGTAAAGTCGTGGTAACTTATGTAAAACACACGCACAGAAGACACGCAGGAGTTAGGCGAATCGAAACACCGAAGCAAGATTGCTACTGCCCCTGGCTCTTCCTCTGCCCGTGGATGCAGCCGTCCCGGTCTCGTTTCTGTATCGCAGGATCAAAGCGGAAACGTCCGGGACATCCGATGTTCCCTCGCTAACGTTCGTGTACGACGGTCGGAGAGAACAAGCCCGAGCCCCGGCTGAGTTCTCTGATTTCTGCACTCGCGCATCCAGAGGATACACGTACAGAGGAGTTAAAGCTCTAGGAAGATACGATACGTTACCGTACTCGTATAAACCGAGAAAAGCAGATTCCCTTCGTCCACGTAAATACGTCCGGTTCTCGTATGTCCGATAAAACGCATAAATACTCCTACGTGGACTAGCGTCGAGGGGATTCCTTATTCCAGGAGATATTTTATCCTGTCCTGTATCTTATACGCGAGTCTTGTCCGTTTTCCAAGCAAAACGATAAGGATTTTTTTATTCAATTTTTCGTAGACGTGGTTCAATGGACTGTAGAAATTCGTAAGCTCGTGTAGAAGTGTAATTTCGAGCGTGTTTTGAAGATTATCGGTTTTTTAAATTGTATCGGGTCATTCGTAGCGGAAAATCATTAGTTGCATCAACGAACTGCTGCAAGTGGTTTGATCGGTTGGGCGGGACTATTAATAAGGTTACTCGATCGGATGGATAACAACCAAATTATTCTTTTATTGCTAATTGATGATGAGTCTATTGTCTAGAATGTGAACAACGACAAGTTACATGATACAGTACAGGATGCGACTTGGATCTAATGGTGAAGGTTTCAGGTCGATATCTCGAAATTTTTCAAAAAAAAGTGTCGTTTCGCAAAATTTAACCCAGGATTCCCTACCCCAAAAGTGGTCAAAATTAAAAGTTCTCCAAAAACCTTTTGTTTGTACAGTTTTCGAATGGAAATATATCACTGAAGCCAATGGCGAAGGTTCCAGGTCGATATCTTGAAAAAAAAATTTTCGGATTTTTCGGAGGTGAAAAATAGACAGGCAGTACCCTTACCGTTTTTCGGCTCGAAAAAATCCGAAATTTTTTTTTTCAAGATATCGACCTAGGACCTTTGCCATTGGCTTCAGTGATGTATTTCCGTTCGAAAACTGTACAAACAAAAGGTTTTTGGAGAACTTTTAAATTTGACCACTTTTGGGGTAGGGAATCCTGGGTTAAATTTTGCGAAACGACACTTTTTTTTGAAAAATTTCGGCATATCGACCTGAAACCTTCACCATTAGATCCAAGTCGCATACTTCCCAACCGATTTTGCGGACGAAAAAATTCTAAAAAAATTATTTGCCATGTTTTATGCCGAAAAACGTTTTTCCGTTTTTCGACGAAAATGCGTTTTTTTAAAAAAGTGAATTTCTCGGGGAAAAAATTTTTTTAGAATTTTTTCGTCCCCAAAATCGGTTGGGAAGTATGCGACTTGGATCTAATGGTGAAGGTTTCAGATCGATATCTCGAAATTTTTCAAAAAAAAGTGTCGTTTCGCAAAATTTAACCCAGGATTCCCTACCCCAAAAGTGGTCAAAATTAAAAGTTCTCCAAAAACCTTTTGTTTGTACTGTTTTGGATTGGAAATACATCACTGAAGCCAATGGCGAAGGTCCTAGGTCGATATCTTGAAAAAAAAATTTTCGGATTTTTCGGAGGTGAAAAATAGACAGGCAGTACCCTTACCGTTTTTCGGCTCGAAAAAATCCGAAATTTTTTTTTTCAAGATATCGACCTAGGACCTTCGCCATTGGCTTCAGTGATGTATTTCCGTTCGAAAACTGTACAAACAAAAGGTTTTTGGAGAACTTTTAAATTTGACCACTTTTGGGGTAGGGAATCCTGGGTTAAATTTTGCGAAACAACACTTTTTTTTGAAAAATTTCGGCATATCGACCTGAAACCTTCATCATTAGATCCAAGTCGCATACTTCCCAACCGATTTTGCGGACGAAAAAATTCTAAAAAAATTTTTTGCCATGTTTTATGCCGAAAAACGTTTTTCCGTTTTTCGACGAAAATGCGTTTTTTTAAAAAAGTGAATTTCTCGGGGAAAAAATTTTTTTAGAATTTTTTCGTCCCCAAAATCGGTTGGGAAGTATGCGACTTGGATCTAATGGTGAAGGTTTCAGGTCGATATCTCGAAATTTTTCAAAAAAAAGTGTCGTTTCGCAAAATTTAACCCAGGATTCCCTACCCCAAAAGTGGTCAAAATTAAAAGTTCTCCAAAAACCTTTTGTTTGTACAGTTTTCGAATGGAAATACATCACTGAAGCCAATGACGAAGGTTCCAGGTCGATATCTTGAAAAAAAAATTTTCGGATTTTTCGGAGGTGAAAAATAGACAGGCAGTACCCTTACCGTTTTTCGGCTCGAAAAAATCCGAAAATTTTTTTTTCAAGATATCGACCTGGGACCTTCGACATTCGCTTCAGTGATGAATTTCCAATCCAAAACAGTACAATATGTTATAAATCCAAACAGTAGATTTCCAGTGCTTTAATGTATAATATATAAAAGGGCACAAAATAAAAACCAATGTGGGGACGATAAGTAGGATGTGACATAAGATATGTATACTTCCGAAAGACAGATCTCTTTGAGATTCCGTGTCCTTTGTGCATTCGCGTATATCCCGAAAGACACACCGTCGCGAGAGCCTTATTTCACAGATATCAGAATTCCCAGTGAGTTCTCATAACCCGCAGCTTGCATACGTTATTCCCTCCGGGAAGCTCGCCCGCTGTAAGAGCTTTCCGACTTCGTAGCTTACATTCTCCCGGAGCCCGAAGCATGAAACAGAAGCGCGAGCTCGCGACGTAGATGCAGTTTCCAACACATCCAACGAAACGCATACTGCAAAGACGGCACAGCCGGGTGATGACGACCGACGACGGGGGGCTCCAACAGTGGCATCAGAAGTAGCATGCCAGACGCCTGCGGGCCAACACCCTGGAAGAGAAGAATAGGCCGCGACGCGCGCGAAGAGCACCCCGTCCGAGAGGAGTCGACGCGCTCGGCGCGACCGGGGTGGCCCAGAGAGAACTAGCCGCGGGGGGCGGTTGAGGGGCGTTTTTTTATTTAATTAGCGAGATGTACGAGGGCTCAAAGACCTCGACCGACCGCCCGCGCTCCGCTATCGCTCTCGTCCTCCGCGTGTGGAACCTCCCAGCAACGCTTTCTCTTCCCTTTCGCTCCCAACTTCTTTCCCTTTTTTCCCGGAGTCTCCTCGTTGCCTGTACCGGTGTGCTTCTTTTATTTCAGTCCTTCGTCGCTGACTCCCTTTACAGTCGTTCTGTCTCTCGCAGGACTATACGTACAATTGCTGAGAGTTTTTCGCAGTTTTTTTTTTTTTTCCTCATCCAAACCTCAAAGACCATCCAGAGGACATAAAATTCCCCGCAGTACGGCTCGGTCGTGGAAATACTCATTTCGTACACTGATTTTTTATTCCGATGCTCCGTTGCAGAATGAAATATAATAATCGAAGTGATTAAATCTTGATCGTTTAAATACCGATTGCAATTCTTTTCATTACTGTCAGGTTTTTTTTTTTTTTCTGGAACTCCGAATTATATTTTGCGTGAAATTCGTCGAACGATGATTCGAGTTTTACCGGGTATTAACTACAATTAAGTTTGGAAAATGAAAATCCGTGCCAGCGGATTAGCACCACTCCCCGATTAAGGGGAATAAATTGACGCTGTTAAATTCTCATAGTCGGTGACGTAACTCCCCCAACCTTCGATTTGATGCTCGAACGTCGAGCAATTTGCCTTCGGCAACCCGCTAGTTTTACCGCGCTCCGCCCAAACAACATCGTTGAATCTTCATTCATAAAGGATCGTATAAGCTGGCGAACATGACACTAAATATAAAACACGTGTTCTATCCATATTCATGCCCGACGGCTTAATGTCGTAAAGCCATATTGGTTATGTACAACGATAGTCTATGTGCCCTTCTGGCATTGAACCTTCGACATGCTTTATAGTACTTAAGAGCAGATACGATATACACAAAGTTGCGAGCAGGTTAAAACACTTTTATGACTGGCAAAACAATGAATAAATACAGATCCATTTGCGTCGAAAATTTTTTTTTTTTGCCACCGTTTTCTTGGTTTGAATAAAATATGAAATTGATTTGAATAAATATATATAAATAGCAAAAAATCATTACCTAAATGAAATTTATATTTATTCGAATTAAATAAATATTTTACTCAAGCCAAATAAACGGTGGTCGTCAAATAATAAAAAAAAAAAAAAATTGATGGAGGCATTTATGGTCACCGATACTTGTTCCGTGGCGCACAATGATTTTCCTCTCAACTGCGAATCCAAGTATGTATCGGCAATTCTGGTACTATTTCCCCGTATCCGTCGAGAACGGCTCCGCGGCGAGGGTGGCGCAAATATGTTTGGCGAATACGCGTAACGTAGTACGCTTTTGCTGGGCCCTTTGCATCCGAGGAATTCGAGAAACGCGTTTCCCGGTAATCGACGACGTGCTTTCTCTGACGGAGCCGCTATAGCGTTACCACCGCAACCCCCACGACGCGACGTCGACGAGTCCCACCGACAGAGCTTCCCTTACGTACGAGGAGGACAGCGGAACCGGCGCCACCACGAGCGTCGCCACGATCTTCCCGGTAACGACGCCTAACGACGTGTACAATTCGCATACCGTCCCTCCGCCTTCCTCCGCTACAGTGCGAATAATGTATGTGCGATCTCGATTCTACACGGCATACCCGCTGTACGGTCGAAACTGTCGAATCCACATTGCACAGTCATACATGTATCGTCTCGGCGCTCGAGTTGTTTCGCCGATACATTCAAATATATTCGAGAAGACGAGAAAGAGAAACAGGCGTACATTGAATGCACCGAACGGTATCGGGCATTGGAGAACCTTAAAATGCTTTCCTACCGAAAAACGTGATGATGCGTAAATGAGGAAGGAGGAAGGGAGCAGACATTAAGGGTAGTTATTGGACCGCGGCGGGACTCCAACGATGGACAGGGGTAGTTGGGAAAAAAAAAGGATGGTCCGACTTGGCGAGGCAGGCCGATGCACCCTACGGACTCATCCTCTCGGTCATCCCGAAAAACAAAGAGAAACTGCAATAAAAAACTTATTAAAGGGTCTCCCCGGCCGTCTGCCGCGAGTTCCGGCAAATATTTGACCGGTCTTTAGTCTCCGCGGAGCGTTATGAGCTGAAACCGACTGCTCGCTACGTCCTCCGCTTCTCTCTTTACCTCCCCATACTTATTCCCGTTCTCCGTTTATTCTTATTATTCTTTCTCTGTTTCTCCATCTTCCATTTCATTTCTGGCTTTCACTCTTTCCCACAATCTCGGTCCCTTCCTGCTCTTTCAATCTGCAACTTCCAACCTTTCCGTCCCACCATTTGCTTCTTTACGACTTTATGCCACTCGAGCCGGTCCTTCTTTCTCCAGACTTTGCTCTCTTCCTTTCGCAAGCCATCTCACTCTTAATCTTAGCTTTCTTTATTTATTTTTTTTTTTTAATTTTTTGTTTTTGTTTTCTCAGCGCGGCAAAGCTCCGCATGGCCGTCGTCGTTGTTATCCGTTATTTGCGTCTTTCCCCGTCTCTCTTGTGTGTTTGTCTTTCGCTTGGACGTCCCTTTTGCCGTAACTCCGCCTTATACCTTCCTTCATACTTACCACTTGCTCTACAACCACTTTGAAGTTCAACGTCGGAAACGACAGAAACAGCGTCGCTACTTAACTCTTTCCTCTGGACCATTCAACTACTTTTAACTGCGGAACTCTTTTAATATAAAATTTCTTTGCGATTCGATTTCCAGTGAAACAGTGAAGTGGGATATTTCAAATGCTTCGATGTTTATTTACAACGGAATCGCTACTAAATGCAAAGTCAAACTTATTATTCCAGACATGCAAGATATAAAGATTCTAAAGTGACGATCATTATTTATGAATAATTTAATTACCCTATCCGGAAATAACCGCCGAGGTAACAGTTGATTTTGCCAGACTGGGAATAATAAATTAGGGGCAAGTACGATTTCATTATAATTTGCAGAACCGTAACTCCGTAGAGTAACTTAAAGTGACTGCGAAGAAAAAAAATTGCTAAACTTCCCAGTAATTAATTATCACATTTTCCGTACGGTAATAAAGAGAAAATTGTGGGGAATTTCAAAGTTTTACTTCAAGTTCCCGCTGAGTAAATCCTTTCGGGAAATAATTAAGTTAAAACGAAGAATGCTCGTAGGCTGGCGAGTGATGGGACCGGATGAAATTGCAACAACAAAAAAAACCAATTTATCATAACAAAATCTTTTTTTAAATCGACAAACGGCGCTTCATCTTTCAGATTCAACGGAATAGCGACACGGTTCGTTACTGGTCCATCTTGTTAAAAAAACATTCATTCAAAATTAACCCTCGGAGCTCCCCTGCAGCCGGCGCAAACATCGGTTCAATATCGCACTCGTGGCCGTGAGGGTTTCTCGAGAAAAGCGATGATTTAACGCGTCGTTGATACGAATCACCAATCTAAACATACACGAAAGGTTTCATTAATTTTTTTTTCTTTTTTTATATTAATGCGTGCCATGTGTGCACTCCGTGAGATTTTTATCTCCACAGAAACCCCCATCGAGAAAGACTAATATACACTTCACCATGCATTGCGAGTAGATCAATGCCGTGGAAAGTGGGCGGGGAGAAACAATCGCGATATCATCAGCGATATTTCGATTCGAAATATCGAGAACGAAAGATATCGGGTATACGTATTGTTCCCCATCAACGGCGACGACGGTGCATTGTTTCTACTGCGTTGAAGCCACCTCCATACATCCCTATAGATCACTGGAACGCATAGAGACGCGCTCCCCTTGTCGCCCCCTCCTTACTACGACCATTGCAGCGCATTCATTGTTTCGAGTGTGGCGCATTGTTTAATAAATGCGTGACATTGTTCTGTAGAGCTGGAGCAGGGTGACTGTGGATGAAGCTTATCGGCGATCGCAGTATTAGTCGTTAGTCGTGCCAGGTTTGCTCGATTGCCTCCTTTCCGGCATCTCTTGTGCCTCGTTCCTCTCGTAGAATTTCTCCTATTCATCCGTTACCCACTTCCCGCCCTTTCGTCAGGACATTCGCGAAACAATTTCTTATTAATCCGTCGCTCACACACGATCGTATTGTTCATAGCGAATTAATTTGGGCAAATCGTGAATTGTCAATGTCGAACGATCCGACCGCGACTCGACAATTTTAGCATCTTTAAAACGTGTAACGCTAATATTTTTTTTCGTCAAAGTCAATGAAACTCCTCCGAGATTTTTTTTACACTCGGACCCGAACAGTCATTAACGACCGCACATCGTTACGAATCAATCGCGAGTCGGTGATTTTCGAACCATTCACTTTTTCCAATGGCGAGATGAAAAAAAATCCATTAACCGCGTTGAGTCGGAAGTAGATAAGGCTCCGAGGATTCAGACCGCGATAGAAAAATGTTCGAAGAAAAATTATACAATTTTTCACGAGATAACCATCGAACCGTCGACGGTATATCCGATACACACAGCTTCGGAGGATCGAAGTGGACGGATCTGGAAGCGAAGGAGTCCCGAGGGGAAAGTATACGAAGTACGAGAAAACCGTACTCCAGCACGATCTCCAACGACCCGCGGAATAAGCGCGGCCGTCCAGTGGAATCATGAAGGATGAACGCGCGGTTCTCCCGCACTATTTTTCTTCCATATCGAAACAAATATTTCATCCAAGGGTGTGAAAGAAGTGGGGAAGGAAAAAAAAAACACTAGCCGAGCATAGGTGAAGACGGCGGCGCCGAGGAGTGCGCTCGAAGGGGGAAGTTTCCGTGAAGCACTCGAATTCACTATAAGCTATATAGAGCATGACGAACGTACATGCGGGTCTCTTCCACTTCCTCCCTCGTTCCGTCCAAGTGCGGAGATGGTTAGGTCGGTTGGATTGGGTCGAGAGTCGGATGCGAACGAGCCGAGGGGAGGGTTGTGTGTCTGTCCGGGGCTATGGACAGGGTACCGGGTTCTCCGGAAGGCGCAGGCTAGAGGGGCAGAGGGGGTGGGGGGCTGCAGCAGCAGCCGCCGGTTCTCTCAGAGCTGGTGGTACGCGAGGCCGAGGACCTGGCGGGTGGTCTCGAGTGTCTTGTCAATATGTATAGTGTCATCGATGTCTCTCCAACGAACGCCTATCCCGCTTCCTCTGCGCGTCGCTCGCTCATCCGTTCGTACGTATGTCGATGGTATACTGCAATCACTCGTCTCTGCTTCCCGACAAGTATACGGTACATGTAGGTGTGTCCATATACGCGTGCGTCCGTGGGCGTAGATACGAATCTCTTCGGCACAGAGGCGATTGCCACGGCACATGTTCACAATACCGCTCCGGACTTGTCCTCCATAGTCGCACATGGGGAAGTACATTGGTGGTGTCGACGTGCGTTCCAGTGCGAGCGTATATCGGTCTTCGGTGTGTTGAACTTCGCGCTGCTGAAAACTGAACCGGATACATTCGTGTCTCTGGAGACCGGATCGGCGGACAGGTTCAGTTGCGTATTCGCTGCGCGGAAAGGTGGTTGATGAAAAATTCCCGTGGCTTTTGCTCGCGTTGGCTACATCAGTTTTCATTGAAGCAACGAGATTGCACTGCGAACGAAAAATCGTGGAATCCTGTCGGTCATTCCTGGTCGTAGTAGCCGATGGCCAGGATAGCCTGTCGAAGTTACCGACTCTGGGACAAGCAGTGGAACGAAGGGATGTTCGGGATTCGATGTTCCCGGTCGTCATTGCAAGTATCGTTACGGCCATTCGGAGTTTTTGGGGGAGTCATAAGTTTTAAGGACCTCGGAGTTACCAGCTAAGAGCTTTCTATGAAGATGGACTTTGTGACCGTCATCCTGCCAGTAAACCTTTCGAGAGTAAGCGGTATCAGGAATTTACGCTATCCTCGAAGACCACGAAATCACGGGCTTATACTTACGCCGGATCTCAAAGGTTCTCGAAAGTAACTGAATAATGCTCGAACTTCACTAGAGACGGCGCTGTGAGCGCCCCTTTGATGGATTATGGCTAGGTGTTCTGCAGGGCTTTCCACGAACGGCTTGTAGGGAAATTCCTCACAGAGCAGTCGTACTTTAAGCCATAAGAATTTCTTCATTCAGCTGTGATCATCGCTAGGGAAGCATGGTGAAGTTTTAACGACAATCGTCGCTAAACTTTTGTCAAAACGTTAATAACGCCAGCATCGCCCCCATTTCCTATGGGTACGTTGATCACGGTTCCATGTTATTTGTGGTTCAGCGTCGAAAAGCATCATTGCCGACATACATTCCGCCGGTTACGAGAACCTCGACCTCAGTGAAGCCTCGACCTCTGTTTCGGAGGGTTCCATAGGCAGGTATGAAGATCCTATGAAGGTCCTTTTGGGTCACAGGAGAGAGATAAATAGGACTTGTGAACGTATTATTAACGTTGCTCCGTCCGAGGGGATGGCTCGACACGTGTGGCTGAGATTGTCTTGTGCCTCCCAGTGAGGCCGTCCAGCCCCGTACCTGGTTAATTATTTTAGAGATTTTCATTACGTCCCTCCCCGCTCTACTCATCTTCGTTGCCACACTCCACCCTCGGTCGTCGGGTCGTGCTCCGGCGGGACTGGGCGACGAGATGCGTATAAAGCTTCCAATGTTACGACGCACCATCATCATTTGCGGAGTAACGGCGAGGTAAATGAGGATATTAAAGTAGAGTAAAACTCCGCGGACTCATGCATATTATACACATTATTGTTGTATATGCTTATTAACTTTTCCTCGAGCCAATGGGCGGTCTCTCGATGCTTTTCACCGAAACTGGAATGAACTTTGGGATTTTTTGCCAGATTCATCCTCGTCCACCGTATCGATGATTCGAGGACCAAGTGTTATCGCGTGTATACAAGTGACCAGAATTAAAAAAAAAATTAAATCCTCGTACGACACGAGTTCTCAAATTTCTTGAACTTTTCATGCGTTCCGTTGATTCTCTCGTTAGTTCAATAATACAATTTCTTTCGGCTTGTTGATGAAAATCTATTGACATTTCGGAACTATTGCGAACGCGACTAATTAAGAGCTCTTATTGTACGAGCTATTCGTATACGTCAGTTGGTGCCGTTATGCAAACCTCCCGGCATGTATATACGAGCAGCAGGCGGCAGACAGCGCACTGAATAATTTTGAAGATTTTCATTAGGGACTCGCCAGAGTACCGTACAAGCTGTTACTCGGGTCTGTGTAAGGTCAGCGGAATAACGAGCGAGGACGAAAGTCACGAGCCAGTGACAAAGATGAGTTGGCCCGGACGAAGTTGAAGGATGACACGGGTCCGCTCGATTAAGGTGGACTCGTTCCGTCTAAAGAGTGTCGTTGCTTTACACACGTGTCTACTCTCTCTTGGCAACATGTATAAGACGCGATTTTCCCGGAAATAATAAGACCCATCCCCCGTTTCGGCTCACCTTTCGCCGCTAACCCTGTAATGGACTCGCGATTAGTTTAACCCGCAAAACCTCCGCCACCTCGTCTCTTCTTCAACGTCGCGAACGCGCGAGCGCCAACGACGAAAATTTCATCTCGCCGCGTGGAGACAACGTTCCTGTCGCGGCTACCGGTTGGGCTTCCTTGAGAAAAACACCGCTCGGTGTGCGGCGTGTCTTGATTCGATGAAAAATGGTAGCACTCAAAAAAAAACCAGCAGCACCACGACTACCGTCGTCGTCGTCGTTCATTCTTTTTTTGCTCCCCTTATTCCATACCCACGGTAGTCTCACTCCGGAAATCGCGGTCTCCATGCTTTTCTCCGGAGGGCAATAACGTCGTGAAATGAATTTTAGAGCCACAAGGTAAAGGCTGCGGAGCCTGGAATTAATCTTCCATCTATAAAGCCCCTCCGATGTTCGTTTTCATTCGGGAAAATTTCTTGCCTAAACACTTTCGCGGGAAAACGTTTCCGGGAGATGCAACAACGCGTAGGGAAATACTCCCATGTGAGATTTCGCTGTAACTCTAAAGACGGCACATCATTAGAGTTACCAGAGTCTTTGACAAAAAACCGTACCGGCCGTACTCTGGCCAGAGTGGGTAGCCAGAGCGAAGCCGACGGTCTTTCACTGATCTGAAAAATGTTACTCTGTAACTGCTTGGTAGAAAAAAAATTAAAGAAATCTTTGACATCACTTGTAGCATGACCGAGTTCCTGTCCGGTTCGAAAATTTGAGTTTTTCATTTTAAAAAACCGAGGTAACCGATGAGGTTCCGCAGCCGAGCCAATGGTTAAATCTCACCAACGTACTGAAGTGATTCTCCGTTGCGGGTAGTTTACATCCCGTTTTCACTATCAGGATATCTGATCCACCAATTTCTTCCGTTTTTTTTACCTCCACTTTGAGCTCTCTGTTATAGCTCTGCGATCCGCAAACTTTAAAAATCCTTAGCTCTCCGTACAAACTTTGAAATGTTCCGTATGCCCTGCGCGTTCCGGGAGTACAGGGCTGGATTCCGTACGACCCTGTCCAACTCGAATCCTCAGTTTCCTATTTTATCTCGGCTTGAAATTCGTTTCTTCGTTCTCTTCTTTTTTTTTTATTTTTTTTTTCTCTCGTATATTCGATTTTTTTCACCCTCTTTTTTCGTTTGTCTCCGCGCGTTGGCGGAACGATTTCCGTTAACAAGCCTCTCCAGGGAAAGACGCTTGACGGGAAAGTCAGCAGTGGGACATTGCCTCCGGACAAACTGCAGGCTTCGTTGCGTAGCGTTTGCTCAGACTGGATATTCCGGTACGGGCTGCTACCGCTACAACTACAACTGAAACCCTCACCCCTGTATAATATAGCGGGTTCTCGGGGAAACGAGCGAGCCAGGAGGCGACCGAGAAACCGAGTGGAAACGTTCTGTGTTGCGTCCCGCAACGGCTACCACAATTGCGGGGTGTTGGGCAAACTTCGAGGGTAGTTAGACCCGCTAATGTGAGGAATCTCCCTAGGGTGCAAAGCTATGCCGAAGCGACTCACGACGATACTCCCGGGAGTCGACTGAAAAGCTTTACCATATATATGCCTGATCGAAACTTCGTGAAAAATGTACACCGGGTGAAGGATCTAGTAAAAATTGCCGATCATTTAGGAGAAATTAGAAAGTCTCCGGTTATCCAAGAATTTTTATTATCACAGATAAGAAAGATTCTCATTAATCCGGTACTTTCTACCATAAGTTTCAGTGTGGTCCAGGTCGAGGCCCACGATATATTTTTCTGTACATTTAAGCTATTTTTTTTATTTACTTCTATTCGTAGGTTTTACAAAAAAAAAAAAATTAACGGTGCAGAAACTTCAGATTGGGCTTTCTACGAGAAACCTGCGAATAAGTTAATTTTTTTCAGTGTGTGCCGCCTCTACCATCCGGAATAACGAAATAAATTGTTACACCTATTTTTGCACTAAGTTTTTTATTTACCTCCCGAATAGTCTCGCTCCCTCGCTTCTCGTTCGATACTCGCGACTTTGACGTCACCGGGAAATTATGAATTATTGGCCACGGCTCGAGACCCGAAACTTTCCTACTAATGCGCTGGGAAAAAAGCTACGAGGGTAACCACACGGGAGAAAGAAGGTGGATTAGAAGTTGGCGAAAATGGCAGAGGCGTGTCAGCGCGTTTCCTTTCCGTTTTCGAGTGTCCTGGACGAGCGGCGTCCTTGCGTCCTCCTTGGCGACCATCCTTTTTCTCCCCAGCGCCCTTCCGACTTTCCTTTCCGCCTTCGCCATCGCGAGGGACACGCTTGTCGAGTTTCTCGAAACTCGACGACAAAGTCGAGCCGGAAAACACTCTCGAGCTTTACTTCTCCCGGGGAAAGTGAGTGAGCGAGCGGGATCGAGAAACTCGACGAGGGTCGGATGTTCCGCAACGACTCGACGACAGCTACGACTGTGTCGCGCTCTTAGCGGACACACACCAGTCCCACCCGGGCACTCCGCGAATTCAGCGTATCTGACTCGAGAATCCCAGCGAAAAGCTTCCCAACGTATCCACGTGTGTACCGGCTCTTTCTATATGTGATACATAAAAAGATAAAGCTGAGAACTGAGAGCCACTGAACTCGGACGACGTTTCGAGCCACGGCGGGTACGCGCATTCACGACGGAAATAAATACGGGGAGTGAAAAGAGAGACTTACGGGAGGGGGTGGTTTCGAGAAAGAGGAGATTCTTTTCACGGAAGAATATAATTGCCAGAAAAATAAACGATTGCAAAGTCTGTTTGCATGAGCCTCTCCATCCGCTCCCTTCCGTCTTCGCGTTTTTTTTTTTCCTCACTCTCACTACTCTTTTTTTTTTTTTACTTTTTTTTTTCCCTCCCCAACCTCCGACTACCGACGAACACCCTCAATCTCTCGTCCCGTTCTCCGGATTTCCCTCACAGTTTCGCCTCCACGGTCCGCGCTTCTTCCGCACTTTCACCGCCACTCTTTCCTTCTCATTTTTCCTCATTCACTTTACTCGACTCCTCTTCGTGCTCCCTTATCCGTTCCATCTCCTTCCGACTCTCCGTATCTTCTGTACCGTCTTTCCGGCTCTGGTTTTCAGTTACCCTCTCTCTCTCTCTCTCTCTCTCTCTCTCTCTCTCTCTCTCTCTCTCTCTCTCTCTCTCTCTCTCTCTCTCTCTCTCTCTGTCTCTCGACTCGAACACACAGACACACGCGCAGTTTCAGTGAAAGGGGGGCCCGAGAGCAGTAGCAACAGCAGAGCTCACTCTCGACTCACGGGTCAACGGATTCGCAATTACGATCTTTCACGTCAACGTGGCTGCCTACTCTTCCGCGGCGCAACTTGAAATTCGAGACTAGCTATCATCGTCATCCCCTTCGGGCCCTCCCTCGATCTCTCGTATATTCGCCCTCCTCTCGGTTCGCGTCCCACGCGAAACCCTCCAACGTTCCCGCTCCTCCTGTAATTTTAATTGTAGAGCTCGGTTAGCTGGTGTCGTCGATGCGTATCACATACCAAGAATCATCCCCTTCTGAGCCAACTGTTTAACGATTAATTACGCTTGTCCCAAGGACAACGGTGATTTGGAATGCTCGAACGCTCGCGTAAATGCGAGACTATGATTTCTGACTCGGCGTTTGCAAAAATAGACGAGGTGTGGAATAGAAGGAATTAAAGGGAAAAAAAAAGACAAAAAATAAACCCGTCGCAATTACCGTCAGACTTTCTCACTGGGGAAGCACTTCCGACGAGACGAACTCGCACTTTTTCAGATCGAACTCAGATTACGATTTATTTATCAACCGGAATATTTTCTAAATTAATTGTACTGTTTATAATAAGTTATGTGAACCACGCGCATCTTAATTCACGACTATTTTCTTTTTCGAAACGACCCCCAAAACTGCGTGTTGGTTTTTTTTTTTTCGTCTCGGAAGTTTCCCCTGTAGACGAAAAAAAAAAAACCTCGTGCCGGTTTCGTTACTTTCGGGGAAAGAAAAAATTAAGTGGCGCCCCGCCGACTTTCGGATGCGCGAACGACGATAGGCGTCGGAATGTGACATTTTTGAGCGACCGATTTACTTGTCCTCGAATTGTTTAATTGCGTTACCGAAAAAAGCAAGCGTCACGGCGCTAGGCTCGACACACTTTTACACGCGAGTAGCGCACAGAATCGCGTTGAATAAGCGCGCGAAGCCGGGTTAGGAAGGGACCTAAAAATCATGAGTGTGGTGGAAAAGAATGGGATTAAAAACTGAGGGGGTACATAATCTATATGAGTGAAGGCCCGTAGCGAGGAGCCCGGGAGAAGGTGAATGAGTGAGGAACGGAGAGCCGAGAGTTCCCCGACAAAGCGTTTGAAGGACCGCGCGTCGTGCATTGTTTTTGCGTCGCATTGTCGTCGGCGTGCGTATTGTCGTGGGGCGAGGCTTGTCAAAGGAGCGTAAATGTACGAAGTAGCGCACGCGAGCACACGTTCCAATCGCGCCACCCTCTCGTTTTTCCCTCTATGTCGATTTTTTTTTTTTTTTTTTTTTTTTGTCACCGTCCTTCACTCCTCCGATTCTCGTACCACCCCGCTGCTGCTCATACACCATCGTACGGACTGCACCGTGTGTCTCTCCTATTTTCACCTTCGAATTCCGATACTCCGGTTGTGAACTGAAACTCCAATGTGCGTCGGTGCGATTCGTTCCGGAATGTATGTGTTGCAGTTACGTCCACTGAAATCGACGGATGAACTGCACGCTTCTACTTTAATACGAACACACACGAACATATATATATATATATATATATATATTATTTATCTATGTATTGTACACGTATATATTTATTTATATACATGCATATATGTATTTTGTTTGATTGTACTACACGCTATGCTATTCTTCCGTATACGTAGTCCCTCACATCACCCGGCTATCGAATGAAACGTGTCGTAGACACGGGAGAGGACAGAGAGACACGTCCATCGGCGTATTCGTTCGAATCGATTCGCAATTCGGTCCCCCAGTCACATCTGACTTTATACTCTAATCGAATTGACAACGACGACGACGACGACGACGTCTACCACTACCACGGTCGAAGCTACAGAGGCACACGTGAGGGAGCATGTACTGCGAGAATGACTATCCATAGTATGAGTCCATACGGATGTCGCTCCAGAAAATTCAGTCAGGTCTTCACTGTCGAAAGTTCGAGATATAGGAACACGGCCAGCAGAACCAATTCGTTTAAATCGTAAAACCAGCCGGCACGGCCTGTACTTGGAGGATTTTTATTTTTTTTTGGTTTTCTTTTTGTAACCAATGAAAAATCGTTCTTTAAGATTGGATTATATTTTTATCGAAGGCTGAATGGTAAATAGTGGGACAAATGGATTTCTTGCTACGGGAGAATTGGAGATGAGCCACAAATTTTCTACGTCCAGTGTCGGTTCAATTAATAAGAATCGTTGACCCAATTTCGGAGTATTATTATACCGAGTAATTAGGTTCGATGAAATTCTGGATTTCAGTGTAACTGTGAACCTGGTGTTGAAACGAAGAAATTTCTGCATTCCTAGATTACTATTGAGAGAATGTAAGATTATCGGCACCTTTTTGAATTAAAATATTTTTTTTTACGGTACGCTCGATCGAATCTACTTACGCAATTATTACACCTAGTGTCACAGAATTTCGCGATGACATATTGTTCAAGGAATTTTCTTTGAGATATTTGAATATGGTTTAAAAAAATTTTACAGTTTCAACATTTAAGGTGAAAATATTAAGGTTTCAAAAACAGTGCAAAAATGGAAACGTGCACTCCGGTAAAAAAAAAGAAAGCTATAATTTTACTGTGCTACCGTAAAATCGCTCGCGGAAAAATCCCTTCGGATGACGCTTTTCATTAATTTATGACTGGACCCTGGTATAATGTTCGGGTTCGTTTCACAATTTTTTCCGTTTTAAATTGAAGACCGCGGGACCGGTCGGTGGGAAGAGGCTCGAATCGCACAGACATCTTCTTTAACTGACTGACGCGAAGGAGATGAACGCGACGACGGCGAGGATAATGGCCAGCGATCGGGAATTCGTGATTCGCATACGAAATTGAGCACCCAGTGAGCGGCATAGGCTGAATGCGCACCGTTTTTGCACGCTTCGTGGATACGCTCCACGAGGAGAAAAGGGGTTGAATCGACCCTCTCCATCTCCCGTTTCTACCTCGCCACTGATCGTTCCGTCGACTTTTCTCGCTTGGTACGTCGACGTCCCTTTCCGTACTTCTTTCCTTCGACTTTTCCTCGCTCGGTCTTTTTTTCCCTGTTCCACCTTTCCGTCTTGTTCGCGGTGCCTTATTCCTCGGGGTTCCCTTGGGCCCGTGTTGCACGTGCTCTCGTCCCTCGGCACGCTCAGAAAAATTAAGCCCTATTCACTGTGCTTCGCCCTTCCTTGTTACTTTAGCTGCCACTCTCGCCCTCGCCTCGGCTCGGTCGTGCAGCTTCTCGCTCTTGGGCTCGGAACTGGCGAAAATTAAATTGACAAAATAGGAAAGTGGGAGTGAGCGTTGGAAAAAAGAATGCGATAAAGACACCGGAGGGTGACAGAGAATTATTCGGAAACACCTGTGCGCCGAGCAAAGTGGAAAGAATTTCAGCTATAGAGAATCCTGAAACAATTACCAACGCTGGTGTTGCGACAAGTCGACGAATTTTTTTTTTTTTTTTCCTCGACGAATGTCGGTACATTCGAGACAGGATGAAAGGGCTTTCAGGGAGTAAAATGGGAGGGAGGGGGGGGGGAGGACAAGTGTACTTTCAGCCCTTTACGAGTATTTTCATACTCGAAACGTAATCGTTATAAAAATCTCGAGAGCGACGACGAATTCAAATAAATTAATTTTTCGTTGCATTTTTTTGTGAAAAAAAAAAATTGTATTTATTAAGAAATGTTTATAGAAATTAACAAGTTTTTTTTTGTATACTCGAGATACGAGGAACGTCTAACCGTGAAGCAGACCGAAAAACCTAGGTCCAATTAATTAATTTACAGCGGTGCATCGAGAGTCGTGCTTTCGAAGCTTCGCCAATATTTTTATGACCGCGACGTATATACGCTTTATATAAATACGTAAAAATTCCATCATAATCCATCGATCCGCTTATTTTCGGCAAACTTTACAGCGAGGAAACGGCGCGACGCGAACGATATGTTTCTGATATGTTTGGCGGAAATGCAATCTCGTCTATCGAAGTGTTTCATCCAGAATTTGCTCGCTCTCGCCGCGCTCCGTTAAGCATATTGGAAACGTCTCGTGATCGAGAGAATTCGGGAAACGACCTGACGAGTACATACACCGCATTATACCTAGGTGAACATATACTCCTACAAAATAATATATATATATGTATATATATATATATATATATATATATATATATATATATATAGTGGACCATACATATAGACCAGTATTGAGGGAAACTGCAGAAGCAGGCAGTAACTGTCACATGCGAGAGAGGGAATTACGGAGGGTCGAGTAGAAATACCAGCGGGACGAGTTAACCTTCCACTGATGAATTACGCAATTTCTAATTTCCGGTATTTCGCACGGAATGTATGCATATGTGTCACGAATGCGGATACTCTCTGAGCTTCTGCGACTAATTTTCTCGTAAAACGTACACGCTATAATGCGCTGCACAGTGCGAGGACTGCATCAACAAAAACAGAAGGACTTGAACGCAAAATTGCGATTGTAAGATCTCTATTGTTTTCAATGTTCAGCCTAGAACGTACAGCGACTGACGAAAAATACGGTGGACAAGCTTTGCTTGGAAACTGTCTTATTGGCAAATCGATAATCCAATGGATAAATAAATGAAAAGTGGACAGTTTCCATGAATAAAATGGAGTCCATTATTTTTCCCTCTTACGGGACTCATCGAAGTGACAAATCAACAATAGAACTACGATCAAACTCTGATTAATCTTAGTGCTTAATTGTTTAACACTGTGCACTGAAATGTAAATCTATGAATTTTTTCCACTGATACTACTTGATCTAATATTTTGTTAATACTCGATGACTCTGAATTGTTCTTGGAATTAAAAAAAAAACCACGGAAAACGCACGGTCTGTCAGCTTCCAGGTCAAGCTAACCTCGGTTAAACGTGGTTCTAATGCACGGACAAATGGGGAAGAAATCCATGAAGTTGAGACTGATTGGCCGAGTCTCCGTGGAAGATTCCGAAGATGCCTTCTTTCGAATTAGATAGATTATATCTCCGGCCTCCGGCCCTGCCACGCTCGCAGTCATCGATGGGATCTTCGCCGTGACGGCGTGGCCAATCCCAGTGTACGAAGGGCTCAATGTATACGGTTTGATCCAGCGGGTGCGCCGGTCCCGGGATAAGAGTAAATCCATCGTCGGTGAACTTTTATGCAGTTCCACGGATACCGGCAGACCCCACGACGAGACTTTCACGAGCCAACTTTGGCTCCGCCGCGTCGCTCTCCCTTGGTCGGACTCGGTTGCTTTACCCTTCTTTTTCCTGTTCGGCTGTCCTCCGGCGACTGCCATACACCAGGATACAGTCCTGGTTCCTCGGCTTCCCCGCGATCCGCAGCCGGAGAACATCTCGTTGGCAGAAGTAGGATGGATGAGGTCTCGCGGTTGAACGAGAGGGTCGATCGATCCTCTCGACCTTTCCATCCGAGCCCCATGCTCGCTATATAACAACCCCTATATATCCCGTACTCTTCGTCATACCGGCGAGAGCTTCGACGTCCCTCCGCGCTTCGAGAACCCGCGGAAAAACTTTGCCAATCACGAAAATATTATCATACATACGGGACGAGTTTCTCGAGTCGGTGAAGCCGATCCGATGCCAGCGACCGATGTATACCCCACTGATTTTATGTTCCACCGTCCTATAAGATTTCTCAATGTTACCGCGCCGAGTCTCGTTTCGCGTCTCCCCCGTGTCGTTCGATTCTTGGCACGCTGCCGTCTGGTGTCATATAACTATTAATGATTCCTATTCATCTGCCTTTTACAACGCTGTGTATACCTTCGAGGTTTTTATAGTCCTTCTTGACGGTATCCAACCCCTTATTTTTACTCTTCATCTTTAAGACTCCCTTACGATGTTTGTTTCGCGAGAAACAAATAACTGACTGTTAATTTTTTTTTTTTTTTCTTGTATCGATACATTTGTTCCTATTAGATTCTTCATTCGCCTCATTTAGTTTCTGAATTAAAAAAAAAAAAGACCGTTTGCAAAGGTCAAAAATTGCAAGTGTTCGGTTGAAGCATTTCAACGTCAAAACCTTAACTTTCTTCCTGCAGCCGTTCTCCGTATAGTCTCGCGAAAGACTTGTCGCGGCTCGTGTCCGCTTTCCGACGCAGCGAGAGGGAAACAGTGTAAAGTCCTCCCTAATTCTGGCCGAGGGCTGCCAGGGAGGAGCCTCGAGATCTCGGGGTCCGGGCGATAACGACCGGGCTAACTATAGTGGAAACGAGCTGCCACTCTGTAGCATTTATGTGTGTGTGAGATGGGGCCGAACGACGGGAATCTCACGGACTCAACCCACAGAACGAATGGCGGAGGGCGGATAGGAAATTCGCTGGTGCGATATACAGTCATCGTCGAGCACGGCGTGCGAGCGAGATGGGATTTAACCTGGCGTCAAATCGGATTTTAAACCGCGATGCCTGCGAATGCTACTACCCGACCGACCGACCGACTAAATAATTCATAGAATGAATTATTTCTATACCACTCACGGGTCGGAGAGTAACGAGTATCGATCTGCCGAATCGCCTTACGGGAACAAATCCTTCTCTCATTTTCCGTCTGTATATACATATATAGATGTTCCTGGCACCCTTGGTCTGTATATCGCTTCTCCAAGCCCGCCATTATTTCGTTCTCGAGATATTTTCGTCCTAGGTCACAGACGTGCCGGTTCCGATGTCGAACGAATTTCCGTCGATTTCTCGATTGATCTTGTCCGGACCCTGGCAAAAGAAATCGCATGAATAAATGTCGATAATGATCGGTAAAACCGGCGAATATGGCCCGGTCGAAACATCATTACTTCAAATTTGCATAGCTATCGAATTTTTAATTGACTGTTGAGAGGAAAAAAAATATCGATGCAAGAAGTTGCTTAAAACACCGTAATTTTTTAACTTTATGGCCGTTGGATATCATTTGACTGTTAGACGAACGGTCGAAAGACGGAGGATAAATGAAATTATGAAAATCTTTATTAAAAATATGGAAACACTGAAATAACAGGACAAGGTAGCGATTTTATCGTTACTTCCACGGTCAATCAGAATCACTCATTTTTTATCACGGCATACGGTCATCGAACTTTTTTTTACGTTCTTCACTCGTTGCACCCCTCGCCGATTACCGCAGATTTCACGAATAATTCCAAGATTTTTCTTAACCCAATAAAAGTTTGCCGAGCTCGCATAAGCGTCCACGAATCTCAGCGAAAATACGCTTATATCGCGTGCAAAAAAATTCGCATATAATAAACCTACCCTATGCCGCTCTGTATGCAAGGCATTCAATTTATTTTTCATATGTTGTCTCCCCTGGGGAGGATGTGGCTGTACGGAATATGACTTCTCTTTCTATTTTTTTTTTTTTTTTCCGTTTACCCTTGCTTCAGGAATTTCACAACCGTGAAAGGAAAGAAAATTTGTTGACTCCGCATTTTTCGCGAAGGGAAGTTCGTGCCCGTACGCGCTTACGAGGAATCGTCATGGGCGTTTAGTTGGAACGGCACAGGTTGAGAGGATACGATTACGGTAGAATATGTGCTTGCGCGAAACGTGCGTGTTTGCTTCGCTCTTCGCGAGCAAATGCACTTCAAGACTTTTGCTGGTTTGTCGTTTTATCGTTTTTTTTTTGTACCCGACTAGTCCGCTATTCGAACTCTTCCACCGCGGTAGATAACCACGGAGATAACTCTGTACGGAGCCAGGCAATGTCGGTTATTGGTTGAGACGACGCGGACAGAGTTCTTTCCTCTTGGCGGGTCAGCTTTCGAGCAAGCTTGCAAGTACTTTTATGCCGTTATAGGTAAGCAGATAAGCAGCGCTATTCTCAAGAATTGCCAGTAGTAACGGTCAACGATTCTCAGACACGCGGGACGTACAAGTTTCGTTCAACTTTGCTTAGCAGAACTGCACACTGTTTTCTTCATCCATTAAAAATAATTTTAGCACGAAAATATGTGAAATAAACCAGTAAAATAAATTGTCATCGATTAACGTGTCTTACTGACCCAAAGAGTAAAAAATCACAACTGCAGTAGTAAAGGTCATCGATGCTCGGACGTACCGTCGGAAATGTGTGTTTAACCTTACGATTGTTCATCGGAATACTTTTCACGCATTCTGTGTCAATCCGATTTCCTATTATTATGTCTCACTATTAAAAAACGGCACGAAACGAAGGTTATTATCAACCATCAAACTTCGCTTACCAAAAGCACATATTGTTTCTTTCAGTCGTTTAAAATAACTCGCGCACGACAATTTTAATTTGCCAATATACACAATAAACCCGTGAAGTTTTCACCTCAAAATGTAGCTTTACTGGGGCAGAGAGTAAAAAAAACAACAACCGCAGTATCGACCGACGATGCTCGGACGTACTGTCGAAAATGTATGGTCAACCTTTCGATCGTTCATTGTAATACTCTTCACACATTCATGGTAATTGAACGGCGTGAAAAGTACTGCCAGAGCAGTTTGTTCGATCTGACGGTGTACAAGTCCGTTTTCCCATTATTACCATCCACTGTTAGAACTAGGGGTAAAAACACGAATAATGCAAGCGTACATTAACCACGCTTGGACCGAACATTGTTCGACCATTATCACCGAATCTCTTTTATTCTATGTGACAATTTTCCTGTCTCTCTCTCTCTCTCTCTCTCTCTCCCTCGGCCTCTTGCATAATCCGGCGGTTCCCTCATTACGAAATGAATAAAGGCATTATCGGGTATTAACCTACCCACACGTGAGAGGAACGTGTGTACGGACGGTCGCATTCGAGTGCTACGCATTCACGAGGGATATTCAGGTCTTCGGTGCATCCTCTCGTCACACTGATTATTCACTGACCCGCGGGCGGATCTCCATCTACACCCATTACCCCCTTCATCCTCCACTCTCCCGACCCGAAACCGACCCCCAAGTGGGACAAACGACTCGTTCTACCTGGTGGCAACATATCAAACTACATATCCTACAACACAACCCGTCGCTGTTGTGACATTATTAAACATTACGCGCAACTCGATCTCCACTTCGCTCGTGTATATCCGAAACAATATTTGCCATTGTCACCGGTTATAGTCTTGTGTCAACGTTACCATTCCGCTTTTATTCCGTTAATAGCAGCTACAATCATAGCGTATAAATTATCGTCACCGCCTGACGATTCCCTTGTGGCGATTTAATCCTCTCCCGATTCTCGCATAGCGATCCTTACCCGAAACAAAAATCTGGCCATTGTTGAAATAAAAAAATGGTAGGATAAGATGTTTTTGCTGCCTTTTACGGAGACGTTTCTAATCCCGTTTTTGAACTTTTTTTGCAGCGTGCAGTTGCGTCGCGGTTCTCGGCCAGCAAGGTCCGGTATTTGTTCTCGAGCCGCCGAGCACTCTGGTCTTCTCGAATACTACTGGCTCGCAGCTCAGTTGCTCGGCTCACGGTAGTCCGACACCACACGTCACCTGGATCACGAGTCCCGATCAGAGATCCGTCACTGCCGTTCCCGGTCTTAGGTGAGTTTTTTTTTTTACGAAAAAAAAAAAAAATCCTTACGCATTTACATCAACCACTCACGATACTTATCAGAAGAATTCAGGTCTAAATTTACTCACATAGTCTTCAACTTCTTAAAAAAAAAACCAATAATTTCCGCCTCACCTAAGTAGCTCGCTTCACCTTCACGAAGTCTCAGTGATCTTTCAAAGTCGCCGTCTATGTCGCAACTCGCATCCGTAACATATCTTTCGTACAACGTTCTCGAATAATTTATGTCACTTGACGAACGCGCACGCGCCTTCTCTCGCCCAAGAAAACGGCAGATCCGGTGACGTATACGACCGGAAATCGACCGACCGCATCGGGGAAAACCATTTCCTCCGGTTAATCGAAACGTGGCATGGACCACGATTCTCCACTCGCTCTACGCTGCATCGGCCTGCGCGACAATTCCATAGCCCGGCTGTATAACCGCGATGATCGTTTCGCTCCTGTAACGTGAAACTCCGAGGTCGTCTGGCCGGAAATCAGGGGAGAAACGTAGGGTCATCAGGCTCTCCTGCTTTGCCGCTGGCGTTCGCTCTTTATCCTCGGAAACGTACCTTCTCGAATCTGCTAATAACCCACGTGATTGCTTCAATCCGAGGTGCTGCGAAACCTGCGGCAAACGAAACTTATGGCCCTTGCCGTGCTGAACTATATCCAAATTCTTGAGCTACCCGCTAGTTCGGTTCTCCATTCTCCTTCTTCTCCTCCACTCGGGATGGTGGACCAGCGACCTTTTGATCTATCAAAATGAATGGAACGAATTTCAAGAGTTCGAGGCATTTCCTCCGGCAACCACGAAATGCTGAAAAAAGTTACCCCTCAATGTCGATGGCGCTTATCTTTGAGGTACCCTCGACGTTATTTCTCCCTCGTTTCCACCACCGATTTTTATTGTCCGCTGATTCGCACGATGAAAACTTCGGAACTTTCTTCTCCTCGCAGTTCTCTTTGACCCGTCGCGAGTTAATTCTATCGTGTGAAACTCTATAAAAAAATTGACGATTTGCTCATTCGAGAAAGGACTAATCAATTTGTTTTCAAATTTACTACGGTACATCTGGTTGTTTTCGGGATCCAGTCGACGTTTTTATTATCAACTGCATCTGCGCCAATGGGACAGGAATTTTTACAAAAAAAAAACCGGTGGTCAAATAATTGGGATGAAAATAAATCGATACTTCATACGTAATTTCTTTCTCGACTGCATGTGATAATTGATTTCTTTTTCGGCTTGACCTCAATAAAAGCACACGGATTTAACACACTTAGCGATGACACACATTTTTTTTCGAGCTTGCTATTTTTTTCGATAAGTTTTTTAACACTTCATCCAAGTTGGTTCAGCGTTTCGAATATCACATTTGTCGGATCAGGAGTGAAGTAATTTCCGATCGAAAACTTTAAATTTTCAAAACGAAAGTGATATTTTCCTTCGTGACGATTGTGCAATTTTTTGTATCGTTTAATTGTATCTTTGCGATAATCTCCCGATTCAATCCTTCACGATAAAATGCTTTTCTACATTAAAATTGGAATTCGATCGACACTGAGATACGGTAATGAAATTTCATTTGATTTTTCACAAACTCCGACTGGCGAATTTTGCAAAGAACGCTGAAGCAAATAGAGTGTTGGAAAAAAAAAAGAGAACGAAGCAAGGAAAACAAAAGAAAGCTGAGACGATGGGGTTGAACGAATACGGGTAAAGAGTCGTCGCAAGAGGTTTTTTTGTTACCGGTCGAACCCTAAAACTTTAAGGGATGATTTTGGCCCCGGGGAACGTTAATCCCGCTCTGTAAAACAAATTTCGGCTTACTCTCCTCCCCTTTATCGCCGGCCACCCCCGTTCCGCCCGTGGATATAGATAATCCCAGTGCGCGGAGCTTGCAGAAAATTTCGTCTCGGGGTTCGGGAGCTGAAGCGATACGAGACGAAGTGAGGAAAAGGCGAGAAGGAACAGACGGAGTGAATCGTGGAAATCGGAAGTCCGGTGGCTCGGGCACTTCGTCGCTGCTTTCCGAGAAAGGTCTTTTGAAGGAGGAGGGGAAGAGGAAAGGAAGGATAGTAAACGAAAAGAAACCGGCAGAGACCACCGACGGTGCCAAAGTATTTCCAAAGTTTCTTATATACATTCGAGTCCGGCTCGTACCTACGTCGTCGTCGCCATCGTCGTCGTCGTCGTCTTAGCAGTTCTCCCGTTCCTCTCCATCTTACCGTAACGAAAGTTACCCATCTGTGTTTCTTGCTTACCATCCCACTTCTTTCGCCACCCCCGACGTTGACGACTTCGGTCATTAGCGGAGTCCAGTTTCCGGCCAGGAATCCCCCCCGGCTGGGCGTTCGAAATATTTTTCTTTTCGCTCTGTAGCCTCGTTCCTCTGGCCGATGTTGGAGCATAAAAATTCGAAGCTTTGACACGATTTGCTGTTCATCGAACGAGTGACACATAAAAAAATCGTTGAAATTAGAAGAAGAAAAAAGTTCGAAGTCTCTGCAAAATGAACCTGGGAAATAAGTTAACCCCGACTAGGGTTAACACAGTCAATCCTCACATGAAGGCAAAATGTTTCGTATAGAGAAACGTTTGATTAATTAATTAATTAATCGAATCCATTACTCATTGTTTCATTATACATTATTCGTTCCACTCGTAATTAATTAATTCATCGTAAATATTTCAACGTTGCGATAATTTATGACACAATAGCAAATATATGATCGAACAATTCCACTGTTGTAACTAATCAACCGATAGAACCTACATTCATCTATATCGTTGATGAAGAAAATATTATAAAACCATCGGATGAAAACATAAATAAACAAGAAACACAACATTTTTAAACCAAGCAGAGCAATCAATCGGTGTTTCCCTGCGAAACGTGGAGGAAACATCAACCTATCTTTTTGTCCGTCTCGTTTCCCTTCCCTTGGCTCTTCACCTCTCTTTACCCGCTCTCAGCAGAGAGCTACTGCTTCTATTTTTTTATCTCTTTCTTTATATCTCACGAGACTGACTCGCAATGGCACGTGAAAAATCGTTGCGATCGCCTCTCAGCTGTCTCGGCGTGTCGCAGTCGCTCGGAAATGCATGGAATTCCTTCGAATGGTCACAGAAAAATTCTATGCATCTCCGAGCGACTGGCGATAACGTATAGAAAAGATTTTTTTTTCCGCCTTTTCCTCTGCTCCCGCATCTGTCTCTCACTTCATCATTGTAGTCTCGGGTCCGTCGTCCCCGAGCCTTTCGCGATTTCCATCAAAGGCCGTCCTTTATGTCCTTTTCAATACGTCGTATCGAGACCGATTCGAGAATACGAACGAAGAAAAATCGCGATCTCGGAGGTTTCGTTTTGTGGTTTTTTTTTGTTCCTTTTTTTCAAACATAAATATATAGATACGTCAGAGTCGTATATATTTCTCGTTTGAACGATTATGGTAGAACAAACATTTTCTTGCTATCGTCACGAACGAAGGCAGAAATATCCGCCAGCTAGACAGGAAAATCCAAAGAAATACAAAGTGGAGAAGAAGTAGAACGAGTCAATGTGCGTCAGACAGTGTGTACGGAAAAATGTCCCGAGGCGGACGGGCTCGCTCTCTTATGCACGATACCGGTCATGAAATCAGAGATCCAATTGTCTTTCCCTCACCCAACGCATCGGACACATCTGCTCGATACGTCTCACTTTTATATGTATCCGGCTATACGGGTAAAATACCCCGTTCGAGCCGATCTAATAAACCAAGCATTCTTTCCAGTTTGTTACGAACTAATTTATTATTATTTCTCTAAATTCCAGCAAAATTAAAAAAAATAAACGTTTGAAACGATTCAGTCAATCGAGTGCGATAAATTTTCTGTCCATCCCCAGAATCCTCGATAAACACCCTTCGGTTACAAATTTTCATAATTGACGATCATAACAGTACTTGAGCGTAATAGGCTGTGAAGCCTCGCAGTGTTTGAACTCTCAACAATTTAGCTCTGAGGGAGAGAGGTGTTGGGATTTGAGAGCAGAGTTTCGATATCCGTTTCCTCGGCACTCGCGAGACCGAATCGAGGGAGTGAGTATTAGGAAGAGAACCCAATATAACGCCCCAAGGGGTTGAACTGAATTAGTCGTCGCACATCGGGTGGCGCAATGTGTAGAGCGGTACGCTCAGTACAAATATTATCACGAGTCAAACAGAGACGTGACGCTGCTGATGTGTTGCGTCCATGGACGACGCTTTATTGTTTCAGGCAACTGTTGGGAAACGGCACTCTCTATTTTCCACCCTTTCTCGCTCAGGACTTCCGGGCCGAGGTTCACAACGCGAGATATCGATGCCGAGCAACGAGTTCAGTCGGCACGACTTTCTCACGGGAAGTCACACTTCGTGCCGGTAAGATTCATGACTTATTTCATTAATTCTTAAAAATTCTTATTGAGAGCACAAGGTACAATCGTTTTTGCCTGAGAATCCTTCAACTAGTGACTCACGACTTTCTTTTCATTATTTTATTATTTTATCACGTTTATATGCAGGTCTGACGGAAAATTCTATATAAACTAAAATTTTTCATTCTATTCAAAATATTACAGAATTTAAAAAATGATAACCATCGATCGACGTCATGAAAGTAATAGCAACAGTGTTCGATACTCCAGGCGTTAGAAATGAAAAAAGTTGTCATTTTATCGAGGCATCGAAGTGATCCTATGCTAACGCTATGATCCTTTGAAGGGGATTCGAGTTTGAATAGTAATTGGCAATTGTAATCGAATCCTCAGTCAGCCGTTAAACCTGTCTCGTTACGTACAAACATCTGTTCTCCGCATGCCATTCGTTCTTCCTCTCAGTTTGTTTGCCTCGTCGTTCGCGATGTCGGAAGAGCAAATCGAAAGAAAAAAAAAAGAGCAAACGGACGAGTGTAACGGTGCAATCGATGCATCTCGCTCGAAGGTTGTCGTGGCCGTAATAAGACTCTTATCTTTTTTCGTTCTTATTTCCCGGTGATTTTCCATCGGAGAAAGTCGATAAGTGTGCGAACGAAGCAGCGGCAGTCACTTATCGGCAGCTATTGTCGCAAAACAGTTTTTTTTTTTGTCTTTCTCCCCGTACACCGTCAAACGAATTCCCGCGGAGCATGCGCGATTCTCCCCCGCATCGAAAGTATTCCTATTGTCCATAATGGAAAAGGAGTAACGAGTCGGCTCTCTCGCGGCGCTACGGTATGAAAAGAATTTAATCGAATTCCATATAGTACGAGATTAGATTGGTGCGCAGACGAGCGAGCGGCAAGGTAAAACCCGGTAGCTTGCCGCGACCGGAGAGTCGTCGGTACCCTTGCCACGGGCACACGACGGCTCGGGCAACGACGATGCTAACCTCGAGAAATCGAGTAATTCGCTGAAGTAAATCGCTCGTATCTTATGCTAATCCAGTGCTATCTATGCTAACGACCCCAACATCTTACAGGTATAGAATATACACTCTCTGTGCGTTATACATATATCTTTGAAGATAAAGCTAAGGGACGACGATGATGGCTGGGGTAAGAAGGAACGAAGGGCTGACAGGGAGAGGGAGCAATTTGGAAACTGCCTCCAATTCTCACGTCATAAATTTCGGTGGCAAAAGGGTATTGCACGTGCCGCGGTGCAATTTCACTGACTGAGGATACGGTAAGGTCGATCTCTCATACCCTTCGCTCGACATCCTCTCGAACCCCCTTTCTCATTTCTCTCGAACCCAACCGCCGAGACTATACGCGACTGTCCGCCGCTGCGAGCAAGAGTCATCCGACACACGCGCCCTTCGATTAAATTTCACAGGGCTGACGGAATGCACGATCGTTCCACGAAACCTTCGAATTAATTTTCCCTCGGGACGTTCCAGCGTATAATTTTAAGAATCTTGACAGAGGAGTAATTTTGTTTTAGTGTCAGTTTTGATTAATCCGTAAAAAAAAAAAAAATAGCAGTGCTTCCATGTAATTTACTTTTAATATTCTTCAGGTTGAACAAGATGAAAAATTTTCATATCCATGGACTTTTTATTTCATCTATGTCGTTCCTTACTTTTTTCTGTGTAGTGCGCAAAGCACTCGATATTTAATAAACGAAGTTAGTCATTAATAGAATGTTCGAACAATATTTGACGATAAAAAAAATAAAATTCACGGATGTAATAAGTACAGTGGAAGACAAACGGCTTGAGAATAACGATAAAGGTAGAAATCAAATTTCGACTATTATAATCGAAAGTGGTCCGTAGGTCCAGAATATATGTACACGGTCAGGTTTAATGGAACTTGAGATAGGAAAGGGGAGGGAAAAGCAATAGACGCTATTACACGTGAAACGCGCGTTCCCGAGAACGGCGGACTTTTTTTTGAGACTGCGATGGTCTGCTGAATTCTTCCTCCAGCCTGCCTCGAGCGCCGGTGTATTCTATAAACGCTTTGGGACACGTTCGGGCGACCGTTAAATTGTATCGGGAAAACGTTCGATTCGTGGGAGGTGAAAGAGAGGTAAAAAAAGGGAACGAAAGGACAGCCTCGAGACGCTCGCTCCGCCACTCTGGTGCGCTACGGTCCTTGGGAAAGTGGACAAAACTTCGTCCGTCCGGCATAGGAACCGGAGGCTACGTGAGTCGCCATTTAAATAGCTGATTTCGAAGGCCAGATCGCTGTTTATCGGTAAACGGAACCAACGCGACAGCCCCTTGCGTGAACTTCGTATTATCTACCACAGCTACTTCATTGGACAGAACCTCATTGTTCACCTTTATTTCATTTCTCACGAATTAAAAAAAAAATCAAATCATCTTACAATGGCTCAACAAGTGAGTGTCAAGCTTATTTTTTCTCTTTTTTTTTGGGACAAAGTGAAGAGAGTAGATTTTGCCTTTTCTCCCTTCTTTTTCAAGTTTTCTTTATATATATATATATATTTTTTATGTTTTTCACTCTCGATTCATTTCACTCATCAATCGAATATTCGTTTGCCTCTCTTCGTCCTCCTCGGGAATTTAACTTCTGCGAAGCTTTCGCGCTTCTCTCTAGCGCCATCGCAATTCCAACCCTCTCAAGCCACTGCTATCAAAGCAAAGCTCTACGAGCTTCTGCTGAAAGAGACGAGCTCCCTTAATCTCGGATTATCCAACGTTCAAGTATAACACGCTGGAGCGGTCGCGAAACCCATTGTCCAAACGATTGTGTTGCCTTCACGCTTGTTCGACCCCTTTCAAAATCGCGACGGCGACGTTTCTACCGAGACGCTCTCTCGATCGCTCGTGATTTCCGGCCCACGTTCCACTCGACTCTATGACACACCAATGATAACGTCAGCAACCTCCGGTCCAATTTGCCCTCCGAATCATATGATTTTCGACATACCCGTAATCTCGTATTTATATAAAACCAACTTTGCTCCCAAGACGACAACTATCGAAAATTGGGTGAAAAGTTCAAAAATTTTCCCTTAAAGCATCACAGTCTGATCAGTCGTTTTCCTCATAAAATTGTTTATTTGGTTCAGTTTGCGTGGCTAAACTCCTACTAACACGATTCTTCAAAGACTTTTCCTATTTGCACAAAAAAAAACCTAAAAATACACTTCAACTGTGTGAGCGCAAATTGGAGTGTCGTAGTAATTTTATTTCATAAATTACTAAAGCACATATGCCTCACCGTATTTGGCGTTGAACGTCGAGTCGAGATTTCGTCCCGGAACCGCAAATCTGAAGAACTCCTTTGACGTTCCTAGTTCCCTTCCGTCATAAGCTGCAGCCTCTAACTTATGCACAAATGCGTTATAGAAGGGTCGCAACTCGGCTGCCGTCTTCGACCACATGTGACGTGAAATCGCTTCCTCTACACCTTACCCAGCCAATCCAGTAGTGAATTTCATACCTTCCACTCAAAAGAAGACGATATAAAAAATCGTCAGTTTAATATTTCGGCGACCGAAAAATCAAAACGTTTCAAAGCAGTTTTTTTCACACTGCCGTAAAATCAACATTGAAAAGGCGAAAATTTACGTTACAAATTTATATCTCACTCAAAAAGAAAAAATTAATATTCCGGCAATTTACCTCAGCCAAAGTCGTAATCGTGATTTCTGGTTTTCTATCGTACCAATAAATTATAAAAACATGCGAAATTCATTATAATGGATGCTGGGACGATTACTGAAGCCGAAGTGCCACCCTCCCCTCGCCTCCCTCCCAAACACCATTATCCATACCATCATCAGTGTCTATCCTATAGCGCGATATTCGATATTCGTTGGCAAGCCAAAGATAGTTTCCGGGTGATGGAAAAGCTTGAAAGGAAGGTACACGAGAACCGGCAAAGAGGGGTGAGTTCGATAGCGAAAGGTGAGCGTCTATGCATATAAATATAAACGTATATAGATATGTTTGTATGCGCAAAAATTCGCACGATACGGTATGCGCCTATGCACCGGGGCATGGTTTGTTATCGGGATTCCTCGCCTATACCCGGAAAGTCTAAAGGGTATGGAAAGAACGATAGAGGCGGACTACTCTTTTTTTTTTTTTTTTACCTATTCCTCCTGTTTCTCCTCTTCGTCGACGTACTTGAAAGCGTCGCTGTATGAAAAGACCTGGAATCGATACCACAGTTGTTTTCACATGCCACCCCCGAAACCCCCGAAGTGTCTTCCTCGTCTATCCCTTTTTTTTCTCTCTTTCTCCTTCGCGCATCCTCCAGAGTCTCGTGAAGCTCTTCTGGTAACGTACATTCCGAACATCCTCCAATATCAATGCGCCAGAAGGAGACTCCGGGTGAAGCGGAAGCCCCTGGCTCGTTCCGAGACCCCTGAACCCTCCCTTATGTGCTTTCTTGCGTAGCCCACCGTCAGCCCGACCCGGATATGTCTTCGAACACGCGATATTTGCGAACGGCCATCGGACGGAGCGTGTGCGGCGCGTCTCGGCCAAGCCGAAGAATAAACTCGATGCCTGGTCCAGCCGCTTCCCCGCTTGTCTGGCGACGAAAGGTATACAGAGAAGAAACGAAAGAAGAAACTTTCCTTATACCATACTTTCAGAGTATAAATCTTAGGGCATATGGAGAGATAGCTGTATGTGTATATATATATATGTGTGTGTGTGTGTGTGTGGGTGTATTGAAGATAGGGAAAAGTGTGCATGTACAGCTTCGAAGAAACCGATGGAATTTCTGTAGTGGTACAAACTTCGCCCTCTCCAACTGATTCTTCATACTGTGAGATTGAGAAGTTTCGGGGTGTGTATGCGTTTGAGGGTAAGGTGGAAGAAGGACGGTCTGAGAGAATCGTACGGTGCTTCGAAGAGTGAGAGGGCGAGCGTTCGAACGAAATACTGTAATGGGACTTGGCGAATAATGCAGAGTGGATGGGAAGGTAAAAGTTAGGATTTTCGGTATTTTCCGATAATCCATCGGCAAGGATGGATTATCGGAAAATCCGGAGTACTCATCGTGGGCTTCCAGGAATGTTGGGAAATCGTGGCGAAGGGCCGAACAGACAAATTTTCACATAAAAATTGAGGATCAAAGAATAAAATTTTTTCAGAAACATTCTTCGACATATTTCGTTGAATTTTTTTTTTTTTTTGATACTTTAAATGTCCGCAATGTAATTTTTCTTTTGTACGGCAATCTTCGATCGTCGAATTTTTATTATCGCACCCTTTGGACGGTACATTTTTTTATTTCCGCGTGTCGAAGTACATTGGAGGAGGAAATGGTAACGACGTAGTTGCGAGACGAGTTCATGAACTCTGAAGCCGAAGCTGTTGATGAAAAGACGAGCAGGCGGGAAACGGTCCTCAACCCGGTATAGTAGCATCCTCCTGTGCCGCCAACACGGATCCAGTACTTGAGCTTCTCTTTCGTTAAAAGCCAACCCGTGAAACGGGCCATTTTTTTTTTTTTTTACCTCCCCCCTCTGCAAACTCTCACTGAGGTACGTGGCTGGTTGACGCGTCGACGAGTGTGGCGCACGGAGAAAACGTTACGAGGTTTTTCTCTTAGAAAGTGAGAGATTGATAAAAGTTGCGCGAGCCCATTGCCCATTGGTGAGTTGTTCGTTCCACTTGGCCCCGCGCGCCTCCGCACTTGCACCCGGTCCTCTCGCGTTCCAGAATTAAGACGGGGCTGTGACGCGCAGCAGTGTGCGAGGCACACGACGAGCGCCGTTCATTAAAATATATTCCACAGCTTCTCCACGGCGCGCGGTAATTACGCGTTTAATTATTTAAACGAGTGACCTGGCATTCATCAAGATTTCATCTCTTGCACGAGAAGTTCCCGCTCTTTCCTTTTCACTGCCATCCAACCGTCTTCCTTGTACATCCAGCCAACATTCTGAGACGCAGAAATCTCATATTTACATATACAATATACATATATATATATATATATGTGTGTGTATATATGTATATATGTATATATGTATATATATTTTTTAAATGTCCTGGTATACTTCGGACTCATCTGTGCATTTTATTAATGCTTTTCGCCTCCCTGTTTGCAGACGTCTGCTCCTCTCGTTCCGGTTTTTTTTCTCTATTTTCTGCTCCTTGCACAACTTCTTCTTCTTCTCACAGTCCATGCTTCATCTTCGCGTTTAACCTTATCTCTTGTTTTTTTCTTCTATTCACATTCCTCACATCCATATTATTGCGTCTTCAAGAACAGCTTTGCGCTGTTATGGTCGTCGTTTTTTTTTTTTTTTTTTTATAAATAAATATTTTTACATGGACGCGAAAACGCTACCAGCGTACGCGCGGCAATCTTTGAAGTTCCAGGGCGAGTTCGGTAGAAAGATAAACCGAAGGTAAATTAAATGGGTATAGTGATTAAAGAGAATCTCTGGAGTAGGTAGGCAGTCGCGGTGGTAACGGCGGACTGCGCCGAGATTTGGAATCCTCCCGGGGGCGAATATTTCAGAATCCAACTGAACTTGGCTCAAATCGAAAGACACAAGTGACGGCTGGTGTGGGCGCGCGGACGTTTGAACTGTACGCTCGGGCTTCAAGCTCCAATCTCGCGTATCTCGGCAAAGTTTCCCGAGTTTCCAAACCCTCCCTCCATCGTGCCTTTTGGCACGAAGAATACACGGAGGTCCAGCGGGACCCGAGGCATGGACGAGGGCTAAAACGAAGAGGTGGTCGAACCTCTCGGCTGTATGAATGGCGTCGAGAAACTTATCTGAAATGACATCGGACCTGACCGTACCAACGCGTCCGATGGATTCGCACACTCTCCCTCGAGGGAGAGAGGGCAGCTTATTTTCGTGAAGCTGGGAGAGTCATTGTCGCCATTCTTTTTGACCTTGGGCCACCCACAACCCCCCCTGTGTTCGTCCCCTTCATCTTTTCTGAAGATTCGAATATCTGCTTCCCTTGGTTTTTTTTTAAACTGCTTTCCTGTTCGGGCTTCTTTTTTTTCCCGACGGTCTCGCGGTCGAGCTCTGTGTCTTCGAGTCTCTTCCATCGAAGCAGCCGAGGCCCTTCAACGCCACCCTCGAAGCACCGAACACTTGAAGTACTTTGCGGAAAGCCAAGAGTATGGCGTCCCTAACCGCAGACACCAAATCCAGACGTCAAATAGGATTTTTTCTTTTTTTTTTTAACACGATCTATACCTAACTCGAGTTACTCGTTTTCCTTTTTTTTTTACATAAAAGGGTTTTTTTTTAAATTTCATATGCGTGAATGAAACAAATCTTTCATTGTGGCAGTAATTTTTCTATCAGAAACTGGGACGTAAACTTTGCGAATCAAAGAGAAATTAATTTTCCAAATATTATTTTTGTACGTAAAATAAAGTCCATGGAAACGATTGAGGAATTAGTTTGAAATTTAAAACAAAACGTGAATTTTAGATGTTGCAAACGCACGAAAAGCCTCGCTTCGATCCGAAGCCTCTTTAAAAAAGTGTTCTATATATGGTTAAAACATTTATTTTCACGCCGAGAAAAAGAAGAAAAATCACTGGAGTATTATCACGAATCCACCATAAAACCTTGTGGCACGTACTTCATTAATTCGTCTGAAAGCTCCGAACGTTGCATGCGAATGCAGTTCAAAGTGGATTCAAGGGAAAAACAAATTTGGCTCAGCGGAACCTGCGAACTTGCCTCGTTGAATAGAAAAACATGTCTCGGTACTTTCGAGGCAATTTGTTTTTTCCGAATGTCTTTCGGATACTTTATATCGCAATTAAATAAGAAAGAAGCTTCAGCGGGCGGCAATGGGCGCATCCCTTCCGAGTCGTATAACCGGAGGGTTATCTTCTCTTCCAGCGTTGTACTCCTGAAATTTCAATGCCGAGATCCAGCCGAATCGATGGTTAAACGCGCTCGAGTAGAAATAGGCCGCGATAGTCGGACATGGGGTAGTCTCTAAGGCAGACACTGCATCAACTATTTTAAATACCGATCGACGACACGTAGACCAAAAAAATTAGACACTTTTTTTAATAAACAAACAAACTCGTGATCTAAAAAAAATATCAAAAATATCGATAACTCTTGTGATAAAGGATGCCCGTAGATAATTTCATAACTGTCTCTCTGTGACACACACGAAGAGAGATTTTTCACTCTATTGAGCCAGAGAATCCTCTCGATTTGTTTAGAAGTTTTTCATAAAAATAAATATCAACTGTACCGTGGTGAAATTTAGTATTTGGTAAAAATGTGAATTTAGTGCTTGAAAAGCCTTTTTTCTACTAGTACCACTTTGTCTAAGTTTTGGCCTGCAGTTCCGTCTGCGGTCACAGATACCCCACCGAGAATCTCTTCGTCCGGTCTGTTCGGCTCCACAGCGGAGTTAACTAAATGCTCGGAGTAAAGCTCCTTCTTGGCAGCTAGTCGTGCCTTCGAGCCAGAATGACCTACTCTGTTTTTGCCCACGAATTCACGGACCATGGGATACCATTAGTGGTACTGTTACACTGTGCGATGCACATTGTGTACGTACTTGCTACCGTTCCGAGATTCTCGATCTCGAGATAACGTGTGTCGCGAAAATCCTTGACGATATATAACAATCGTGAGCGTATCAGCGCTATCGCTGGATATCAGTAGGTCGTACACGGACACATACAATAAACCGGAAGAGAAGGATTCGACGAGGAAAAAATTTCAGAAAAAAATATCCGAGCGAGATTCAACGATCGGTACTCAGGTCCGTACTCAGAGAATCCTGGCATTGAGTCGGACACAGCATATCGGCACAAAAAAAACTATTTTGCTGCGCCTGTTTGGGGACTGAGCCTCATTACGTAAATTTGTTCACTGTGAATATTATTTGAAAGGACTAAGTACCAAAACTAAAATAACGTCATAGAATTTTTTTTTTTTTTTTTTTCAGCTTAGCAGTGATGTTAGATCGTTAACCGATGTTTATTAGTGCGCGAAAGAATGTCGGTGTCTCTCCGGTTACACAGCGCTGGCCAGGTGGGAAAAACGATAGAGCGTTTTGGCGTGTTTTTCCAATTGCGGTAGAATCCCATAGTGTAGATTCCAAATCGAAGATCAGCACCAAAAAAATCTCAAAAACTATAAAAATAATTTTTTTAACTTAAAAAGTGCTGCATGCTTACTCATATTATACATGTATAATATTTTACTATCCAGTTCGGATCGTCAAAACAACTTCAAATTCCGCAGATTTTTCAATATTTTAGATGTGAACCCGGAAAAAATTTACTGTGCGAGGTGTCGGCAACAGTAAACAACGACCAGTCGGCGGAATGACTAATTGCGTGCTAGCGAAAACAACAAACTGCAACAAGCCTCTATGCATATACGCTCCTTTTTGAGCGTCAGACGGGAAACAAAATCGGCTACATATCAATACACTCGTGCCGTTGCATATGCATCATCGCTTTTTCCGTGACTTTTTGTTTCGTATTCGTACATACGCAAGCCAATTTTCGATTGGGAATTTGTAAAAAAAATAAATAAAAAAAAAACTATAAAAACAACACTTATATATATATATATAAACATATATGAATAAAAATAAAAATAAAATAAAATTCGCTCGATGCCGATTCACCGAGGTGTAAAGCGAACGAGTTATCGATGGGCCGCAAGCAAACGGATCGGCAGAGGGCGAGAGATAGAGGAGAAAAAAGGAAGGGCGTTCGATATAGAATGCCAGGGATGGAACGTACGCCACAGGCTGGTTTATAAAGTTTCGAGGGAACCCGAAGGGAAGCTAGCACCATCAACGCCACGCGAGCGTTAGCAGCAACGATGTGGGACGAGGGCGATGAATCGGGCAAAGTTAATTTCAACGATTTCAAGGAATCTGGGGCCATGGAAGAAGCGCGCCTGTGAAAGGTACGGTGAGAGGAATGACGAGTGCGAATCCCCGTGAAATCGTTGAAAATATCGTTGGCTCAACGCTCCGCTGGAGATCCGTCGCATATTGGCTTCATTTGCAAATTTCGTTTCGCTCATCTCGTCTACTCGCTTCCATGAACATTTTTATCCCCCCCCCCCCCCCCCCCCCCCCCGAGTGAATAACACCACCGCTTCTACTGTGCGACTCTGAAAAATTTTCACGTACCTTGGGCTACGAAATATATATATATATGCGTTTATCATTCGCTTCAGGAAATATGAGAGACAGAACGAAAACATACGCAGTATATCGTAGATTGCCGACAAAAATATTGAAAAAGTCAGCGACGTGAGAAGGTTCGACCGAAACGATTTTAAAAAAGAAAAAATCGATTAACAATCTTGTAAATTGTCAACGGAGTTATCTCGGATTCTTCATTTTTATTTGTATATTATCGTAACATTATATTTTTTTTAATAAATGTTTAAGATTCAAAACTTGTTAATCCATCAATATTTTTGTCCAGTGTGTCGCATTTCATGCATTTCAAACATGACCAGTAACGCGCGCGTGATTGCTCACGCCTGGCGGAAAATATATACACATCGCAGTACAAATATATGCATACGGACAGAGTTATTAGAGTGCGCATATTCATATACGCAGGTGCAATTATTTTGATATCAACGGTTACACAGCATATAACACCGGTTTTCCCATTCGATTGAAATTTCCCATAAATTTCATAAAGTAATAAAAAATTGTTCGATCCGTATCGGGCATCCACGAAGGTAAGGTATGATATTTATTAAAAAAAAAAAAAATTTTTGCACGTAGCCAAGCCGAAAAGATGAAACTTTGAGATTGAAAAAAAAAAGGTCTGTTTTCATCCTCCTTTTTTCCATCAAGAGCAAGGGAAGGCGAACCCTCGCCCTCGTGTACAGGTGGAGATAAAATCTTCATTGAACTTCCCTGTCGACGCCTGAAAGTGCGTCCTCGGCGAACAAGGGAATGGCGAGTGGCGAGTCGCTCTTGTCTCCTCGCATCGCTCTATTCCGTGTGGCAACCCTTTTATTCCGTCGGGCGAACGAGGGTATGAGAGCAACCCCATGGGAACCCTCGGCCCCTCTGTGGTATGCGATACGATCCGTCGAGACCGCGATCGAGCGAGCGAGAAAAAACCACCGCAAGCACCACCACAAAACACCTCGAATGAATAGGCTCTGATACTCGGGCCAATAAATATCCTTTCATCCCTCACTGCACCGGCTACAGCCACTTAGATTTTTCTCATTGATTCTTCTTGTCACGCTCGTTCCTCCGCTATTTTCACTTACTTAAAAAAAAGTATATACATGCATATATGTGTATATATATATACACAATGCATTTTTCTGAATTATACAAGTTACGTTCAGGATCTGGATCGATCGATGAAATATCAAAACATTTGTTGAATATTACTAGCGCGTGAAGAAAACTTTCTGTATTTATGTATATTTATGAACGTGAACCACTGGTGAGGAATAAAAAAATTTTCAAGTTGGTTGCAAAAGGATCTCCACTGAAGCATTTGCTTACTTACGAAAAGAAATAAATCGCAAGATTTCAACAACTCAATTACAATAAGTATTTACGAATTACCATATGCTCCGAACTTAGTCATACATTTTTTTTTTATTAATCGTCCTTGCGCCCAGGATTCCGGATTTAGTCTGAAGTGGTTTTAATGTAAATTTATTTCATGTAAAAATGTAAAAATAATCTACAACTTCGTCATATCCTCTGAACAGCTTCGAGTAATTTCTGATTAAAATACATTGAAAGAGGCTCGGCTCATCACCGAAAGCTCATTTCTTAACTCAAACATCTAACAGCCCGCTTGTGTCTTCGCCGCTGTGCGTTTTGCCCCTGATAAGTTACCCCCCGGCTGCGCATGCGCTATTCTACCGGCGTACCTAACGTCCAATTTCGATGCCATCTTCCAGGGTTGATTATTTTTTATGATAGCGCATATCTCACCTTACGACGATGTCTCGCACTTTTCGCTTCCCTCATGTCATTCGTCATCTTTATAACTGTCCGATTGGAGCGTATAACGGTTGTAGGATGGAGACAAATGGTATCCCGAGGCATACGAGGGCTGTTACTCTCGCGCGAACCGCCCAGTACCTTCACCGTGGAGATAAGTCGGAGAGTATCGGCGACGGCGACAACGACGGGAGCGAAAGAATTCATCGGAGCTCGCCGGGAGGACTTCACTAGGCTCGGGAAGTTTCTCATCCACGGGAGACCGCCGGTTCGATCGTCGTGAAATCACGACTCGCGTCTCCACGCTTCTCTGTGTCCTATGATCCTCTTTGTCGCAGCTCGTTGAGCCGCAATCTTTCACGGTCCATTCCTCGCGACAGCGATAAATTTATCTGGATCCTCTATTTGATGAGTAACCTTATAGCTATATAACTTACGGTTTATGAATGTCAGATAGGACGTGTGAGATTCTTCAAAGTAGACAAGCGTTGTGAGCATCGTCTCATTTTTCTATGATTTTACCTTCGTCCTTCCACTGTGTCCCGATGAATTATTTCGAGCTCGCTGAATTCGGCTTCCGGCGTGGGGCGCTCGGCCGGAACGTTCGGTGATTGACGCATCAAGGAAGATGCCTGTCTTCGATTATCGTCATGGAGGGAACGGTTTTCAGACGAAACCGCAAAGTCTTTTCGTAGACGACGAGGATTTGGACACATTATTGTCTCGTCAAAACGATTCGTCGATGCTGTTGGGTTCATCCGGAAAAGCAATTATTTTTACGTCCGAATTCACAGGTCTAAATCTTTTAGCACTGCGGATCTAATTTGATTGATAAATGTTTTCCTTTTCAAAATTTTTTTTATTTCTCTCGGTGAACTTTGGAAATATTCTGATTTGCCTTCTTTCGTTCCGTTGATTTTGTTGTATTCTGGTCATCGCACTCTTGCGATGACCAGCATTCCCACAAAAATTTGTTTGATCAACCACGAGTCTGCTTGTTACGTTTCAGTCCTAACGGTACCCGGCTACGACGTGAGAGTGGATAGGTCACCAGTCGTCAAAGGATGCAACGCGGTATTGTCGTGTACCGCACGTGAAGATATAAAAGAACATCTTACAGTTACATCGTGGTTTCGAGACGACGCTATTCTGCTGCCAGGCAGCACAGACACCGGTGAGTGATACTTCCGTTTCCATTAAATCCTAGTATACAAAAACACTCAAACTAAAGACTAAAATTAGATAATATCTCAGCATTTAAAAGTTTTGCTCCGTGTCATAAAAATTAAGCCCGGCGGAGAAATATTTGGATATTTTTCCTCAGACGTCATGCGATGCGCAATCTCTTTCATTTTCCGTCGACTGTTTGGTAATATTTTATAGTATACCATAGTATTGAACTACTGGAATTATTTATAAAAATGAACAAAGCTTGTGCGGTATTTTTTTTATCTATTGAGCAGCAAGGTTCAACACTTTACATAAGTCACTGTTACCAATACGAGCAAGTGAAAACGGTTTGAGATTTTTTGTTTATCCATGCTTTGAGTCGACACGCAGTGCGTATTACAGGGTCGAACCACATTGACCAGTTTTACGCTACGCAGGAGATATACATATATTCGACTGCCAAGCCATTTCCTTCAGAGCCCTCAACAACCCTCGCATCAAAGTGGTTCCCTGGAGAGTAAAGAAAAAAAAAGGGTATCAGAGAATGACGTAGTGTTCGTGATTCGCCAGGGGAGCTTCCGGCTTTGAATGGAATGCTGCGCCGATCCACTGTTCACGCTTGCATCGATCTTGAGGAATTCCACTATTACGTTCCGTGCCTGTAGCAGTGTCGAGTCAAAATGAGAATGAGAAAAAGAATAGAAAAGCATCAAAGTAAAACTTATCGCTGTTTGCACATGTGCTCCGCTAAAGCCGAACTCTCAGAGGGCGGCTTGAAAAACAGATAAAGAATAAATGGGATACGAGAAATAGAATAGAAAAATACGATCGACGGAACGATAAGTAGCTTCGCGAAGCAGGATATTCGCAGTGGCATTCCGCACATTGAACTCGTGTTATTCTTTGATCGATATTGAGAATCAAAAGTCCTAGAAAAATGGAGACGTTCGAGTGAAAGAAAGAAAAGCGTGAAAAAAAAAGTTTGAAGAAAGTAGAACAAGTCCGAGAGTAGTCAGACCGTGTGCGTGGAGAGGGTCGGTCACGTTGACTCTCGATTCGAGAAGGATAACTTGACATCAACTGGAACGAGAAAGGTAGAATCACTGGAACTGTATACGCCAAAGTCGGTCCTACATTAAATCCTCGTTTCAACCCTCTCGCTCCACGTTCGTTCATTCCATCCGAACCCTCTTCGCCGTCCCACCATATTCTGGCTGCCAGCGCAGTGTTAACCCATCCCAACAGCCCCGTCGTTCTCCATCCACCCCGCAATTCCTGTCCTCACGTTCTCACCGTCACTGTACCCGGAAGTGGCTTTATACTTATAATAATACCCGCCTACCATATCCTACTACTGGCAAGCTTTGGATTTTTCCCTTTCCACTTGTATACACCAGTGGAAAGAGAAAGCCTGGCAGAGTCTCTGCTCGCTCCTGTAGGAAATAGGTGCTCGACCTTTTCCGGTTTTTTGAGCGCCAAGCCGGCAGCCCCACACGCCTACCATCCCTTCGAACGCACACACATACACATCCTCGCTTGCACACGACCTACCCTTAGCCAACTAGTTTCTCTTTTGTCGCGAGTACAGAGAATATGTAGGAATGTCTCCGAACAGTTTCTCGAATTTCGAACTCGACTTTGAGCACGCGAGAACACTGACGAGCCCCAACTTTATTCAATTTTTTCCTATTCATCCACCTAGTTCATATTGAAGTTCGAGTCTCGGGTACAGCAGTTTTAATAATGACAATGATTTATTAAATTACCGGTGACCCAACTGACGCGCCAACTGCCAAAATTAATGTGACCGACCAGGATCGAGAATTGAAATTATTTCTGCTTCGTGAATTTTATAAAATGTTTTTTTTTTTATTTAATCGATTCTCATCTCCGCATCGTGCGGTGAAACGAATTTTTCTAAATATACACGTCATCGCGTAGCTGTAGTATACAAGGGGGTAAAGACGGACCGGCGTTCTTTACTGCAGATTAAACTTTGCCTTTTTTTCTATCTAGGAAAAAACAAATGAAAATTGTCCATTTTTACCGGTCTGTCTATTTACATTTTAGTGTCGTCCTCTAATGTCCAATTACAATTGCTTTTGATGGAAAACAGCTTCGTGACAGCAAACTCAGTCGGAACACGAAAATAACGCTGCGCATTCTTGGACAAGAAGCCCGAGATTCTCACTTTGCATCAATCTTTCTTTATATCAATTTATTTCACCGTCGTCTGATATTGCAAAACGATGTAGCAGCACGCCACGCTACGACGGTGTACATGTACACACGTATAGAACTACGCTGGAAACTACGCGTGAGTTTGTAGTTCCTATCGTTCTATACGTGGCACATACTGCATCGACGAGAAAGCGCACCGATTTTGCCATGGAACGAGTGAATTATGCAGCTTAGGAAATCCCGGCGATGTCATTTATATCCAGAAGAGATCCGAACAAATACGTCTGGTAGAGTATGAAAACATAAAAAAAAAATGTCTCATGATAAAAAATATCTTCGTCCGTGAAAAGACTTGACTACAATTGTCGTAACGAACTGTGCTAGTTCACCTGCTCCTAAGGTGTGACGAAACAGATTCAGAAACAAGACGCTAATCACGTTCGACCGGAAGCAAGTTGGCACAAAATTGTGCGCGATAATTGTAAATTTTGTCCAAGCTTTCAATACCGACTGCAACATTGCGTATTGCATCAACCGTTGACAAACGTGGAACAATTGTGTCCAAAAAAAAAAATTCTGCATTCCCGTAAACTTCAACTGTACAGACACTCGTCAACCATACATGTATATTAATTCCGCGCTAAAAAAAAAAAAAAAAAAAAAAAAAAAAAAAAAAAAAAAAAGTTCCAGTCCTATCGACTCAGAACATTTAACAAAAAAATTCGATAACTCTTTCGACCAATTTTTATTCGTCGACATCAGCGAATACGATGCATCTATATTGTACATCCTCTCAACCGGATGTATCGAAAATTCATTATTCGGATCCGTAACGGCGATATATTCATGCAAACGAAATATTTGGTAACACATAAAGGTGGCATCGAGCTATGGATATATGTATATTGGGGGGGCGATGAGGGCGAGGGGGAGGGGGAGATATGATGGCAATAACCAAACTCCGCGTACACGTCACGGTGAAAGACTCATACAGTGGATGCAAACAACACAGGGATATGGAGTGCAACGTATAGGACGATGTACGATTCCGGGAATGCAAACGAATAACGAAACATTTCGCGAACGGCAAATGTACACACGTAGATTCGCCGAGTCGTGATGCGTGTGCATCCCCATATATCGTTGCACGTGCGTCCGCATGTGCATCAGCGAAACTAGGACACTCCTCGCGCCCGTCGCAGTGACGCTGCAACTGCAGCCGACGCACTGTAACGAGGACAGTTATAGCAATCTCTCATCGACGGGAAAATCTTCGAACAAATAAACGTGAATATATTGTTTCCTGTCTAAAGCCCTAGATTTTATTTCACTTCGGTGAATGTGTCTGGCGTATTTTTTTTTTTTTTTTTTTTTTGATAAGCTCTTCATCAAATCCGTTGTGCATCGAGAAGGCGACGAAAAATGAAACGAGCGGACGGACGTGGATATAATTTTTGTTATTTTATTCTTGAATTTTTTATTCCAAACTGCCGAGTAAAACGGACTGGTGGAACGTCGAAAATCCGTCCGGTAAAAAAATTCTATACGTTTCCAGTGGCGTGAATCAATGACGAACTTGGTGTTAAATTCCGTGATTCGGAAAATTATTATGCAAAGCTTTTTCACAACAGATTTAATATTTTCATACCAACCGTTTGTTTACTGATCGACATTTATTTCCAAACAAAAAAAAAATTGGTCACACACCTCAATAATTTTCGTGGCGGCAACAATCTCTAAAATTAATATCCTTCGTTTGTCACTTGGCCGAAGAAAATCCGGGAAAACGAATTTGATAAAAAAAAATCGACAAAACCCTTTGTCCACCGATAATCAAGGTGGGAGCAATGCGAATGAGAGTGCACGAGGCAATCACACCGATCGCCGAGTAAATCGGCTATTAATCAGTGGCCCGTCAATTATCCCGGCAAATCGAGTTGATCGCAGTTGGCAGAGTAGTTTGCCGCTTGCACCGTATCGCGTTAGTGTCATATTTAATAGAGTTTAGTCCTCGCCCCTCTCCAGCCTGGGAGCCCACCCGACTCCTGAACCTCCTCACCTTCGCGAACAACGGCTAATCCCCCATGAATATAAGTCCCAGCAAATTCCACATCTGGGACACGAGGAAGCACAGCTTTCGACGTTATTTCGCGTACCTCGCAGACCGCTCTCCACTGATTTGGATCGTCCTGTACACGCTCGGGCATTCATGTCCCATACATATTTATGCTGCTCGTTTGCCCGTACTAGGTACGTCGTGTGGTAGACTTCAATGTGCCACCTCGCGCATCCGTACACGTACACCGGTGTATCCACTTTGTGGAACCGCGTAGCCTCCAAGTTGCATGTGTAGGAACAACGCAGATCTCCCATGGTGTGTACGAAGGTCTGTTACACATATTTCAATATTTGTGTGTGTGTGTGTGTATATATAGGTGTAGACATCGTGCGAGGATGGTTAGGATTGAGCGACCAAGCTGATATCGCGGCCCGGATCACGTCGTGTCGCGGCGTGATACGTTTGTTTCGTAACTAGGTGGATAACGTACCGTGCATGTAAGCATCTTCCACGTGCCACACGCCACCGTTTCCACAACCCTCTGTCGAACCCCGGCAGTCTCGCCTGTACGCTCTTCTTGCACCACCTTCTCCATCATCTTCATCGACGCTCCAACCACGCGTTCGGATTTCGTCGCTCCGCCGTCCTGCGAAACACCGATTGCTTTGGAAATCCAAAGGCCGATTGCAACGATGCAATTTTATTTTTCTAACGCGAGCGCCATATTTGAGGCTTTGAAAAAATTATTTTGATTTGTGAATTATTTTGATTTGTGAATTATTTTGATTTGTGAATTATTTTGATTTGTGAATTATTTTGATTTGTGAATTATTTTGATTTGTGAATTATTTTGATTTGTGAATTATTTTGATTTGTGAATTATTTTGATTTGTGAATTATTTTGATTTGTGAATTATTTTGATTTGTGAATTATTTTGATTTGTGAATTATTTTGATTTGTGAATTATTTTGATTTGTGAATTATTTTGATTTGTGAATTATTTTGATTTGTGAATTATTTTGATTTGTGAATTATTTTGATTTGTGAATTATTTTGATTTGTGAATTATTTTGATTAAAAGCAAAATGTATTCATTAGGTAAAGTTACTCTCTTGGCACGTTTCGTAAAGTTTTTTTTTCCATGACATTGGATATTTTATTTTCATCTTTTAAGCGAGACATGTGAACTGTTGGCGACGTTTACTTAACGATAAATGTACATCTACGTTGTTGGTAAAATGTAACGTATCGCTACTGCGATAAAGCTTGTAAATTACGTCACCGTCAACGTCAGCGTAAATCCATTCCAGGCATGAAGACGCATCGCTCTCGTAAGGTAGACGAGATACGTTCTCGTAACATTGAACGTCGGAGGTCGGTGTGTGTTTTTTTCTATCCAACGATATGAAACGATCCGAGCTTGTGCGGGAACTTGTAATGAAGAATAAATAATTTATCTTTTTCTCGAATTGCTCGTGAGAATTTTCTGTGCCGATAAATCCAGCCAATGAAGAGTAAATATTAATTGTTTAAATTTGCTCCGCCGATACCGTCCAATGCGCCGTCGCAATGACCCGTCTGAAAATATCCGAGCAGTTCGATAAGTATTTCGGTAACCAGTCCGATAAATACTGCAGCGTGGCAGAGCCGGCACCGAACGGGATTCACTCCTGTGTGCACTCTGCTCTCTACTCCGTAGAGAGCTGCGCTATCGACCAACGTATCTTCCTCCGTTCGCCTCCGCTATTCGAAGCGGATTTTTCTACCGCCCCGAACGACATCGACATTCGTCTCTCTCGACTTTGACACCGTGGGACCTTCTTTTTCAGGAGTACTTTCACGGATAGACGATGTAGATACTTTCCTCTCTCCGTAAATTCTATTCCCATAGTGCAACAACACTTGTGATAAAGTGCAGCAGAAAATACACACACACACACACACGCGCGCGCGTATGATTAAAGTTTACTCGCAGAATTGGCTAAATGCATTTGGAGAAGTGGAAAAAATATACCGGTACGATAAATCGATGAGAAAAATAAGCAAATATTTTGGAAACTTCTACTTGTATCATCGAATGAGCGAAACATTTAAATTTCTTTATCCACGATTGCGTAGGTTTTTAATTATACAACCATTTGGAGAAAGAAAGAAAAGCCGACCGAATAAAAGCTCTTTCAACAGTTCAGCAAATTTTTATTTACGAGATACGGAAAAAAAGAACTCTTCGAAATTGTAAATGTTTGAATTGCTTCCTCGTAATTTTTCTTTCGTTTGCGCAGAATCTTCTTTGAGAAAGCATCTCGTGTAATTTTTCAGCTTCCCCGGAGAGTACGCTCCTTGAATAAAAGAATAAATGCAAGCACGGGCGTTTAGTCGGAAAATTAAAAAATATACCGAATACGCATGAAGTGTAAGTGTTCGTTATTCAATGACTTCTCCTACTTCAATGACTTCCGGTCCACACACCAGAAATTTTAGACGTGCGATTTCGAAGAAAAAAGTTTGGAAACGGAAAAAAGTTTGGAAAAATTGAAGGAGTCCACGTAAGGAAATGGAAAAGTGGAAACCCGTCGTCTCGGAGGTCGAAGTGGCAAAGACCTCGATATATGAGCGGCCGGATGGACCACGACTTTTCCATTGGGCAGCGGCTATATCCGGCGAGCTTCGTGCCCGCGTCTGTATAATATACACGTATAGATACATAGAGCAGATACAAAAGTGTAGAGGCGGGAAGACCAGGAGTTTTCCAGGAATACGGGCTATTTATCTCCGTATTTTTATTCCGTCCGCGAAGGCGATATTAAATTGCTTCTTCGGTAGGAGAGCCGGGGCGAAAGCACACGCTGGGATGCTACTCCCTACTCGGCGGTGCTGGCTCTCTGCAAAGAAGCATACCTCTTCCCGCTTCTTCATCCTCGAGCACAACCGGCACCGCGTCCTCTTTCCCGTTTCTCTTTCGCTTCATCGTTCTTTTTTTTTTTTATTCTTCCTTTTTTTTTTATTTATTTTTCTTCGTCTTTTCCTTTGCCTCCTCTCGCGCCCACCGATACGGTGGAGAAAGATCGAGCGTGCCTCTATCCACAGGTCTCCAGCCACATTTCAGTTTTCCTACCTCGTTTTCTTTCCTCGTCGTATTGTAGTCCTACTACTGGACAAGATTAATGTCCCAGTCGTTGACCGAGCACCGTCAATCGACGGGTTATCGATTGCAAACGATTTCGGCATAAAACATTTTCTTTCTCTCAATTCGATGCCGGGATCGGAAATAATTGAAATATTTCTGTGCTTGTTACAGCAAAATGTTTACGGAACTACTGTGCGAATTACAACGGGCAATCGTATATTTGCAACCTCATGAAAATAAATATAGTGTGTAACAAAAAAATGTATTGCACCAAATATATTTCTCAAGAATAAAATAATATAGTGTGGAATATAGGGAAAAAAAAAAATACTGTACGATTTCTAAATCTCGACTAACTTATAGAAATTTATATCATCAACACATATAGCAACGGTGAATTTAATAGATTTCCAACATTTTTTTTTTTTTTTTTTTTCAACAATTAATTTTTCCGCCGCCGGTGACTTTATTTTCGGCGACCGGAAGTACGTCACTTAAGATCTAAAAATGACACATACAAATCAAACGTATTTCCGGTTAATCACGGCAAGACTCAATTTCCTTTTTATAAATTCTATTTTCCATCCCGGAGACTTTATGGACCAACAACAACGAGCTTTGATGCATGTATCGATTGTTACGAAAGAGACGAATCACTGGAAAATCGATTCCATCACCACGAATGGGGAAACGGTCGGAAATTGTACAATCTTAAAACTTCGTACAGTTTATACTGTTAATCGATATAAGAAGCACGTACGATCGTTAAAGTCTCGTTAATGAGATTATTGCAGTAAAACGTGTTAGATGTTTAGTCGAGCATTTACGGCCGATTTATGAAAGATTATCTGGTTGGAGCTATATAAACGGGAAGTCGGTGAGAGATACTACTGAGCGTAAGTGGCTTTTATAGTGGGGAAAGGGAGACAGAAACCGAGATATAGGGATAGGCATAAAGGGGTTGGCGAGAGTACGGCTTGTGCGGCCGGGTAGTGGTACACCACGATCGTTCGGTGGATTACCCAACTCCGGAAGTCTGTGGGTGCCCCATGCAACCCCACGACCCAACTGGCACGAGAGGGAGAACGCGAGAGAGTAAGAACGACCGCTGGTTCTGCTACGTACACCATATAGTGATATGCTACACAAGTCCTTTGACTACTACTACTTCACTCCAGAACACTGAAGAGCCTTTGGATTTTCCTATCTTAACCAACCCTCAAGCGTTATCGCTTGAACCTTGGCCTTCACTGTGCGACATATAATTTCGTTTAATTTGCGATCTTTGAATTAACCAAAGTGACTTGAGGCAAGCAGTAGGATACGAAAGTTGATCTTTATTACTTCACACTTTTTTCAGTGATTTTTTTTTTTGTAATTTTAATGATCAAGTTTTTTTTTTTACCAAGTATGGAGATTGAAAATAAAAATGAATAATTGTATATTTTCAGGTGGAAGATTCGTGGTGACCTCGCAGGGTGACCTACACATAAGGGAGGCCAGAGCCGAAGATGGGAGGGCAACGTACTCATGTCTAACGCTTCACGCTCTTACTGGTGAGAGAAGAAGAAGCGAGTCCGCCACTCTCACCGTGACAGGCAAGGAATTTTCTTCTTTGCAGAGATGTAGGAATATGGAAATTGAAAAAAGGGGCCGTTTATCACGCTGTAACACAAAGAATGGATGCGCATTGTGAAGATCCACGGAGCTTTCACCATCGTGGATTACAATTTAAAAATAAAAATCTTTTGTACTTTTTATCAGAACCGAATGACTCCATGCCACCGAGATTGATGCAACGCTCGCAAATCGCTATTTCGGCCGAGCGAGGCTCGGACGTTCATCTCACCTGTTCAGCTCAGGGAAGTCCGCCTCCGCAATTCACGTGGTATCGCGACGGAAACGGTGAGATTTTCTTCGATTTTTCTTGACATTCAATTGCTTTTTTTTCTTTATTTTTCTTTCTCAAATGGAATCTGTATTTTCGTAATAATTAAATGGCGGGATTTCGGTGTCAGAATACCTAAAATAATATAAACAGTCAACATGTGCGTGTGACAAATTTGCACCTTTCGTTTAAATTTGGTATACTAGTGTCACGTCTTTTCATATATTTATTTACTCATTCACTTTTTTACTCCTTTATTTCCTTCTGTATTTATTTATTTATTTATCCTTAAATTTTAAATAACCAAACGTGCGATAATTCACATTGATTCATTACAGGACATTCGATACCCGTCGAGTCACTAGGTAACATTCAACTGTGGGGTGACCTCATGCAAATTCGTCGGGTCGACGCTCAAGATGCCGGAAGATACATTTGCCGTGCGAGCAATCAATTTGGGGAGCAACGGGCCGAGACCCACTTGTCTGTCACATCGAAACTCAACGCTCGTATACAGCCAAGGCTGCAGGTAATGTAATGAATAATTCACATTTGATTAAACATTTTCAATAACCTAACAGATCCTTTAATTTGTACGACGTACGCTCAGGTGGTCAACTCTGGGGAATCAGCAACAATGAATTGCACCGTGGAGGGATACCCGGTGGAAAGTGTGGAGTGGCTCCACGATGGGGTACCAGTTTTGACTGCACAGGATACCAGAATCAGGCTGCTGGCTCCTCTCGTTTTGATAATCGGTTCTGTGGGACGCAGGGACAAGGGAATGTATCAATGCTTGGTCAGGAGCGACAAGGAAAATGCTCAAGCAACGGCAGAACTTAAATTAGGAGGTGACGAACGTGCAATTATTGCACAACATTATACTTACAATTAATTTTCAGTGTGAACGTTAATTTATCTATTTCGATCAATTATTAAGAAACTCAGGAAAGGGAGATCAAATTATTCATGCTTGAAAAGATCGTTTCTTTTCTTGTTACTTTTGTAATACTCTTTTCTTATCATTTTTTTTTTTTTCAGACACCGTGCCAGAACTACAGTACACTTTCATAGAACAAGCTCTGAGACCGGGCCCGCCGGTTTCTCTGAGGTGTTCAGCCACAGGTTCGCCACCGCCCTCATTCACATGGCTGCTCGACGGAGAACCGCTGAGCGAAATAGCAGCGGGTCACCGGTGAGTGCCTTCGACCCGATTTTCCCGATGAATTTTCTGCGTTGTACGTTCACTCGAAAATTCAATTATCCGATCCGTTGACAGATACGCGATAGGCCAATACGTCGATCAGTCGGGCGACGTGATAAGCCACTTGAACATAACATCGGCAGGCGCCGAGGACGGTGGACTCTATGCCTGCGTCGCGAGAAATACCCTCGCCGCTGTTGATCACAAAGCACGACTTAATATTTATGGTAAAATGAAGAAAAAAAAAATCAATTACATCAAATAAATTTATTATACCAAAAAATAATCAATTCGCATTGACAACGCAAGCCGCAGGCAATTTTTTCTTTTTTTTTTTAGTGAAATATGATTTTTGTTTTAAATGAAGGACAAACTTTTCATGTTTCGATCGTACTCAACTTCGATCGATAAAGGAAAGTAAAAGCTCAAAAACAGTGTATCGTTCTAACGATGCGGCTTATAATATATAATATCGGAGTATCTCCTGGCGTCGATAAAATTTTCACAACTTCTAGACAATCAAAATCATCTATTAAAGTGAATATCACCAAATGCGCGATTTATCAATAGAGATATTCAACAATATTTGCTTCACACTATAACCGACCATTAAATTTGATTAACAGGTCCGCCGTACATCAGGTCGATAGGTCCAATTCGTGCGATAGCCGGTGTGGATACAACGATAGCCTGTCCTTACTCTGGATACCCGATAACGTCGGTTGAATGGTCAAGAGGCGGCGTTGAACTGCCAATGGACATGAGACATAGGGTGGATAATGAGGGTTACCTGACCATTGCGACCGTTGATCCGAACGACAATGGAACTTACACGTGCACCGTCCGCGCGAGATCGGGCGAGACGGCGAGCCGGGATATAAGACTCACAGTGAGCAGTAAGTCTTGATCGTCTGGTATGCCGCTGTAATACGTACCGCAATGGGATCAAGCCTGAAAGTTTTCCACCGTGGTAGCCCCGCTACATGCGAGACTGCGGCGATATTTTCCATCCATCCTTAGCCGGGAAAAAACTGGAAAAAAGGAGGACGGATATGTCCCAGACCAAAAGAGCTATATATCGTAAATACTATTTTCTCCAAAGCCCCGAGAGAGTCTTCTATCTCCGAGAATCCTCCGTTTCCCCTCCATTCACTCCTTTTGCGCAGTGGTATCGGCGGCAATTCTTTTTCCCTCGGCTCTCGAGCATTCCGTGGGATAAACGAATGATTCGAAATACAGCCGATAAACCAAGTTGCGTACGATTGGAAGCTCGGAGCATTTGTTGCGGTAACAAAATTAAATGATTATCACGGATGTTAAGATGCAATCGAGTCATCTTTCTAATAATACTTTCGGACGTTTTTTTCCCGTCATACATTTCGATTTTTACATCCATATTTGCCTCTTTAAGATCCAAAATATCATCGCTGAGGATAAAAGTGCAGGGAATTTTTACAATGTACTTTTACTCAATAAATAATCTTTCACAGGTCCGCCAGTGATGAGCCCGTTTGGATTTCCACCGAATCTACAAGAAGGCAGTCGTGCTCAGGTGACCTGCAGCGTGACTTCCGGGGACTTACCGATATATTTTTCGTGGCTGAAGGACGGGAAACCGTTGCCATCGTCTCTTCAAGTGAGTTCTTGTTGTGATCTTCATCCGGTCAAATTTTTTTTTCACTCCACGTATTCGTAATCTAAAATAAGAAATATATATCTAACAATCAATAAACCAAAGCTAAATCAAGTTCTCTGATATGACGTATCCAGATTGAAGAACGTGGTGCCGAGTTCTTTAGCGTACTCGTCTTTAAGGCGCTTCTTGAACGACACAGCGGCAAGTACACTTGCGTGGCTACCAATAGCGCAGCGAAAGTTAATCATACGGCGGAGCTGCTAGTGAAGGTGCCACCGCAGTGGATATTTGAGCCTCAAGACGTCGCAAGTTTGCTCGGCAACCATTTGAACGTTCATTGCGAGGCAAAAGGTTTTCCGGCTCCAAAAATCACTTGGCTTCGCGGACGTGGACGAACTTCGAATGATTTTCAACCACTTGTGGATGGTCTGGATGGCAGAATTACGATATTACCAAACGGATCGTTGTGGACCGCATCCGCAGGCCCGCAGGATGAGGGACACTATCTCTGTCGTGCTAAAAACGGCATCGGCTTGGGCCTCAGTAAAGTTATATACGTCTCTGTAAACGGTACATATTTTTCCTTTTTTTTTTATTCAACATACGAATATAGGAATAATAAATACATATTTCTTAGCCAGAATGATAAATAATAATATCAAACAATGACGTGATATTATATTCAATGGTGTTTATTAATTTATTAATGATTTGTTGTTAATTTTATCCGTAGAACCGGCAAGATTCGAATTTCAGAGTAAAAACGTGACGATCAGAAGAGGCGAATCGGTGACACTCGACTGCAGCGTAATCGGCGACAATCCTATCGAAGTCCAGTGGATACATAACAACGATCGACTGGACACGAATGCTCACAGATTGAGTATAAGCCAAGTCAAAACAGACAGTGGTCTCAAGTCTCAATTGTCGATTGGCAGCAGTGATAGACAAGATTCCGGAACGTACAGATGCACGGCGGATAACCAGTTTGGGAGAAGCGAACACTTAGTTTATTTAGCTGTTCAAGGTATTCATTTCAAAAAAATTATTTTCCGATGTCGTCGGGAAAATTTTCTTCAAATTTCCATGACAATTGCATGTATCGTTAAGGTCTTGAATGAGAATTGATTTTTAAGGATTAAAATTATGCTTTTGTAGAAAAACCCGATCCACCAACGGCTCTAGAAGTGATCGAAATAGGATCCAGATCGATAAGACTCTCGTGGCGAAGATCGTTCGATGGCAACAGTCCTATAAGAAATTATGTGATCCAGTATCGGGCATTGGTGCACGGCATGGTCGACGAGTGGGATCCGACGAAGACGCACAACGTAACATTCACCCCGGGAAGTTTGGGTCTTGCCGCCTCAACGAATCCAACGTCGAATGGTTTGTAGGCCAAATCAGTTCACTTCATTGTTCTAGTTTCCGACAAAACATTTTCTTATATAAGAACGTTTCCGGCATTTAGTATTGCCTCGCTACGACTCTGGAAGTGACGACCAAGAAATCGCACTCGTAGCTGGCCTCCATCCAGCAGTCACTTACACGTTCAGGATTTTCGCAATAAATTCGATAGACGCGAGCGAACCGACCGATCCGGTAGTCGCCAAAACTCAGGAAGAAGGTAAATAACTTAGATCTTACAAAATTATTAGCTCAAATCACGAAATTCTATGCATTGAAATATAATCGGTTGAAAAATTTCAGCGCCAACAGAGCCACCGCAAAACGTTAAAGTTCAGTCCGCAGGACCTGGGGAGTTAATAGTCCACTGGCAGGTAAACAGACTATGCTTGAACACCCGACGATGATAGTGGAACTGCCCCAACCCCGGATTCAGAGTTGCATTGTGATCACAATCGCACTAGAATTGCATAGACATGTATCTGCAAATTGTGCGTCAGTGACGAGACTCAAAATAGACTGCAAACTTTTAACCTTTATGCAACTCTGTGTTCCCAAATTTTACTTCTCTTACTAAAATCTTGTTTTATGAACTTTTTTAGGCACCACCGAAAGAATCCTGCAACGGCGATCTTCTAGGCTACATAGTGACGTGGTCCGAATATTCTTCGTCTACTTCCGCGGGGGTAAATCAAAGTAAAAGCTTAACTGTAAACGGTTGGGCGACAACGAAGGTACAACTAACGGGTCTGAGAAAGTTCACAAAGTACGATGTGTCGATCAGGGCATTCAACAGCATCGCCAGTGGTCCGGCGAGTCCGTCCGTCGTCGGTACAACTCAGGAAGGCGGTAGGTACCATTAAGTAAGACCGACAATACGTAATAAGAATTGAATATAAAATATCAATTATTATTATTTACGATCCTAGTTCCCGAGGCACCGCCGACCCAAGTCTCCTGCACTCCGCTATCTTCGCAGAGCGTGAAAGTCTCCTGGAGCGCGCCACCTGCGCATCTTCACGGCGGACGTATTCAGGGCTATAAAGTTTCTTACAGGCCCGTTCCCACGGATAACAGTACGTTTCCCCACCCGTAATGAAAATATCATCCTAATTTGCGGCAATCGTATTTACGCTTTTATTTAATTTTATAGTGGAAATCTCAACGTTGGGCGACGTAAAAAAGATATCGACAGAGGAAACGTTTTTGCACGCTTTGTACAAGTATACAAATTATTCGATCAGAGTTTTAGCGTACACTGGAGCTGGTGACGGCGTTCTTAGTCCTCCGATTTTCTGCACAACCGAGCAGGACGGTAAGTTTTTTCCTCTTGTGGCATATCAATTTGTCGAGGAATAGTAAGGTTCCTATTTTGAAAGTCAAATATTTCCCTCTGTTTTAGTTCCCGGTCCTCCAGCGGGAATCAAAGCCTTGGCACTAACGGCTGATAGTATTCTGGTGTCTTGGCTTCCGCCGTTGCAACCAAATGGTCAAGTGTCGCAGTACACAGTGTACAGCAAGGAGGCTGGTGCTAGCAGGCACAATTCTCACACAATGCACGAGCCTCCTTCGCTTCCCACGGACACATTGACGATGGAACTTCGAGGATTGACCGAGCGTCAATCTTACGAATTTTGGGTCTCGGCGACGACCGGTTTCGGCGAAGGCGAACCAACCACGATTGTCACACAAACGACAAATACCAGAGGCAAGAAAATATTTTTAAATCCATATCGCATAATTTGTCATAGACAATAGTGATCGAGACGAAAATATTTTACGTTAGTTTGCGACTACAAACCAATTCAACCCATTGTTCTTATAGATTTCTTATTGGAAATATACTACCCATTCATTCGGGTTGTGCCGTTATTCACTATAATCTGCAAAACCTTCTTTTGTAAGAAAGTGTCTTTGTTTACAAAAAAAAAAAAACCTATTTTTTTATAGCACCCGCAAGAGTCGCATCATTTTCGCAACTTCTACGAAGAGCCGTCAAATCGTCGGTGACTCTTTCATGTCTGGTCGTCGGTAATCCAACACCGCGACCTATATGGACTCACAGAAATATCCAAATATCGACGGGACGCCACTACGAAGTAACTGCAGATGGTCATCTTAATATTCACGGTAAGTTACATGCAACGTTAATAAAAATTGGATCATTTTCTCCGACAAAAACTGATGGTCTTCATAAAATTTTCTTTCAGGGCTGGAACAATCGATCTCCGGAAATTACACGTGTTCAGCTGGCAATCTCTTCGGCGATGACTCCATAACTTATACCCTGGTCGTCGTGATGCCACCGCGAGCACCAATCCTCGAACTTCAGTACACCACCACTCACAGCATAAAATTTCGCTGGAGTCATCCAGACAACGGTGGCGCGACGATTCAGGGCTACGTGCTCAGTTACAAAAAGGACCAAGGCGGATGGGAGGAGATTGCTTTGTCACCAGAACAAACGGAATTCACTCTCAGTGGACTTAAATGCGGATCTTCTTACCTTGCTCATCTTACAGCACACAACAGGGTTGGAACTGGAGATCCGAGCCCCTTAATTAGTTCGACTACCAAAGGAACCGGTGAGTATGTTACTCTTCGGTTATATTACCGCATGTTATTACTTCCCCAGAGAAAAGACTTTTGCGCACTTGTTCTCTTAAATCTGAAGATCAGTCATTTAAAATAAAATGATATCCTCCTCTGCCTCTGTTCACAGATATCTTGCAAATTGACAGGAAATATTAAAAGAAAAATACACATTTTCAAACCCTTTGACATCTTCAAAAATCGATTTTTTTAAAAGTCAAAACTTCTTCTAAAATCGATTTTTTCTCGATATTGTCTCAATTTTCATAACAGATATATAATACCTTATGTTCTAGCACCACCGTTGCCGAAAGAACGCGAAATTGTAGGTGCGAATTCAACGTCCGTTCGTCTCAACCTTTTATCGTGGCCGAACGGTGGTTGTCCCATACAATATTACACGGTGGAATACAAAAGAAGAATAAACACGGAGCCATGGATATTGGTGGCCAGCAAAGCAACGGAAAATCTTATAATAAGAGATCTGAAGCCGGCAGCTTGGTACAGCTTGCGATTAACGGCTCACAACGACGCTGGTGCAACACAGACGAAAATGGAATTCGCCACGACTACCTTGAGCGGTATCAGCATCGGTCCTCCGAACGATCTTATAATGGATGACGATACCATTAGAACACCGCCGAATCACAAAGTTCTTTACGTTGTCGTTCCTCTCGTTTGTGCCATAGTTTTGATATTTTCGGCCGTGATTGTCGGTTACGTGATGCTCAAACGCAACGGAAGAACAAGCTATCTCGGTGAAATAATGCCCGGACAACAACAACAACCGGGACTCGGTCTTGGTCAGCAAGCCCAGCATCAGTCGCATCATCACATGTCAAGTTGCATGTCGACGGTTCAACTGAAATCCACAGCTGAGCGTGACAATCGAAGAAACCACCAAGTCTATACGAGCTCACCAGTCAAACAGGACAATCACAAATCCAATGATCATGGCTCAGAAATGTATGAAATTAGTCCGTATGCAACTTTCAGCGTACCGGGACGAGAAAATCGTTCAGTTACGACAGCTACGCTCGATTATACGATGCAATTCAAGACTTTCGGTCATCTTGAGAACGAGGATATCAATACGATAGACTACGAGAGATCGAGCGTTGACTTTGAAAGGTAACGGAAAAATGAACTTTGGGAACTCATTCATCGATTTTTCTCGAAATCTTTCTCTTCAATTTATTCATTCCCATAAATGTATCGATCATATTCGTTTTTCACTGACTATTATACTGTACAGATCGAAAACTCCGAGGTGGCACAAGCAACGATATTTTCCGAGCATCGCCGAGGCCGAGAGTAAAATGCGCTCGAGTCGTCAAGGCTCTGGAAGCGACACCTCCGGAAGTCCTTGTGGCGAGTGCGCTGGACCGAGTTACAGAGTTCCGGTGAAACCTTGCAGAGGTGAGACTAGGACAGAACTTTTGTCATTAGGGAAAGTAGTTCAGGAATAATTTAGGTAAGAGACACTGTTTACGTAGAGTCGAAGAAAAACGGCTCGTAGGAATCATACTCTCACTTCATGCAAACTTAGCCTACATAGAAGCGAAATTAAAAATTCATTGTCAGATATAAATAGGTTCACGACGGTTTAAAAAGTTAATTACAGAAAAAAAATTACAGCGATTGAACAGTAATATTTAAAATCCTCGGTTACAGACGTTTTCTCGCGTGGCGTTGAATCTAGCACTGAGTCGAACAACGAAGGTTCACCGTCGCTTGGCAGGAGACGCAGTCGACAGCCGAGCCGGTACACTCGCAGGTAGCCAAGGTTTGTCTGTTTCAAAATAGCACTCACTCCCAATATTTATCATTTGTTCCGTCCAATTAAAGACTACCTAGATCAATTGTTAGCTCATTTAGAATATATAACAAATCTGTTCAGAACAACCGATTATGTTGTAACTGTTCCCCTGTCGCGAATGTAATTATCATGTACATATGTAGTCGAACATTTTTTTCTCCCGAACATGAATCTTCATTTGATTTACAGTTCGGTAGAAGACATGACGCTTTTGCCACCGAGCGGATTCAGCGACAGTCGAGAATTAAGCGAGGCAGAGTGTGATCGTGATCGTGATCGTGACAACAGGGATTGGCAGAGTTTGTCTATTGCAACTCGACACGGCGGCAGCCTCGGCAGACTGCCCATTGAAGCCGTTGAGACGATGCTGGCTAGGTATACTTATTATGACCGTATCTTAGATAATCCAATACATATTATGGGAGGGTTCTTAATAATTTGAATGCCGTATCTTTTTTTTTATCTGACCGACGTTGTACAATGGTCAGAAGGAAAAAGTATAGACTGTACTCTGGAGCGCGCATCTCATTGGGCGTTTAAATTATTGACTACCTGTTCCAGGTACCAGCAGCGAAAGGAACAAGAGAGACAAGAATTCACTATACACGTATGATCGTATGTGACGGAAGAGCTGGGAAGAACAATATCACCAACGAAGAGCAGAAATCTAAGCGGGTCTCAGAGGACTGCCAATTTGCCGCCGTCGAAAATATCGTAACAATATCGTCAGCGAAGTTGCAAAAGCGATATTAGCTGAACGTAACATAGCGAAGTGCTCTAGGATATAGTTCCGTATCCATGGAATTAGTGTAATCGGGCCACGGAACATCTCGTCTCTTGCGTAAGATTAAAAAAACAACAACAGACGCGTAGAAAAAAAAAAAAATTATCGCGTTTACTAAATTACCCGAGGCGTCAAATTTTATTGTGGTCGATGGGTCTAGTGCCATTTCCGCTTCGCCGTGTCCCGTCTGTCGGTACGAAAGTGTCGTTTGTAAATATCTGTTTAGCATAATATGAATCACGACGCCGAAGCCTCTATATGACTCCGATCTCGCCGAATTTCGAGAAAAAAAATGTTCGTGACAAGAAAAAAACAGTCAGATGGCCAAGTTATAATTAACGAAACAAAGAAGCAGTCAATGAAAGAGAATAATCGATCCATGAAAGTAAGGTTCTAATTGTTTAAAGAAATTGTAGGGAGTCGATAAGCGAAGTTCGTCTTTACGTGCAAGACACGCTTATCGGACAGACAAGACTTCACGGAAAAATGAAGGGTTCGTGAGCTTGTGAAAACTATTTAAAAAAAAAGGCCAACAGTCCATTGCACTCAACCCCGCATTTTTGACGGGTAAGATAATACAAAAGACCAATTTTTTGAGTTATCAAGCTCCGTATCGCGAACTGTGTGTTAATTCGTTCATTTCTATCGATGACTAGATTAATCCCAAACACAATTGAGTCATATCACACAGCTCATGAAAAAAAAACGTGTGGATTATGGAACCCAGGGAAATGAGTGAAAAAATGTATATGATACACCTCTAATGTATTTGGAATCGATCTCGGACGTAGATAGCTGTAACAACGAACGAATTGAAGAACACACGCGAACAGTTCACCGGCACCTTTCCGTATTCCGTATTCCTACATTCGCGCGAGATTTACTCCCGAATTACTGCCAGTATACTTACGAAACTTAAATAAACAAGAAAAAAAAAAACAGTCCGATTCACGAATTCGTGGAAAGAATTGTACGAACTATGTAGTTCCAGAAATCTGCGGTTTCGTCAAACGAGACCAATTCCACCCGATTACTATCATTAGTTTTCATTGATTGTATCATTATCGAATATTACAGTTATATTGTTTTTGTATTACAAAAACAAAAAAAACTCGCTACGTGAACATCGCCGCCACGACAATTTCCTATCACGATTTACACCGAAATTGTATCCGCGCTATTATAATAAACAGCCAAAATAAATAAAAGAACAACATATAGCTGTATTAGGAATAAAAATTATGATTTGTTCTGTTTGAGTACTTTGATATGAATGGTAGAAAAGAAATATCTCGTTGTACAAAATGATTTTAAAATGAATCTTTCGAAAGTTTACTGACCACAAGTGTTCTGTTCATTCCTCTCGTCCGAACAAAGTGTCTTCAATTTTTTTTAAAGTTCTTTTATATCAGTTACAACAGGACTTTACGATCTCGACGGTAAGGAAGGTCGTTCGGCCTAAATACAAATACCCCTCTTAACCTTTTCACCTTAAAATATACATTTATTTTTTATGTTTCACCAATTACATATAAACAACTGCCGCAAGTTGATAAGATATTTTAGAGTAAAGCACGCACACATTCTCACGGAAGAAATTATGTAATTTTTTTTCTCTCATTTTGTCACATTTCAACCTACTTGTGGAATTATAAGAGTGAATATCCGTCAGGCAATCCTCGATACTGCAGGCCTATCCTTTCGAGGGCTATCGTCATCGCGCGCTTTCCGTGGAGTTGTCGTCGCAAACGTTCTTCCGAAAAAACCTCGCCCTCCAACAATTTCCGGCCTTAAAATATACATTTATTCGTACGACTATAAGTGGATTACAGTATATGAAACACACTTATTTTAGTTTTATTTATTAATTTTTCTCTTGTTCCTTTCAGTCGTGTTTTGCGTTATAATCGAAAGAAGAATAAACTCACTTTCGCAAATCGTCGCCCAGTCTTTGCGGGTTCAATCCTCCCGATGAAACGAACGCACGATATATCTAAAGTGAGGATAGTCGTGAATTATTTTACGACGCACGAACGACCCAAGTCTTCATTGAGTATTCATAGAGATTAGAAGACTCATTGATGCAACGCGAAAGGATTTATAATTGCGCAATGGAGTGTCATTTGCGAAAAAACAAAAATGAAAATCATAAAATCGTGTCGGATGAAAGTATCATTGAAACCTATTGGCAAACTACTGGCCCGATGAAGGAGCTTTTTTTTAATTAGTTTTAGAAATAGTTATCAATGATAGCTTCAGCTTGCAACAGCAGTTTTTTTTGTTTTTCGCCATGTGCAGGACACGTCTGTCCTCTCGAACATACTCCCTCAGGGCATCGCCGAATAAAGCGACGGTAACTTTTTTTTTCTTTCCATCTATTTACAAATCCATCTTATGTTCCGCGTCTCCACTTCTCGCCGTTGCTGAACTTTGTCATCTCCCGACCGCTGACGCCGCAGGTGCCGATTCCGACGCGACCGTTGACGTTCTCCGGTGTCGCGAATATGCTTTTCTTTACTACGCCCTTCTTCGCAGACTGTAAAGATAAAATTGAACGATCGAGCGTTAATATTAAAAATTGTGAGATTTTTATGAAAAAAATGGCATGCCAACATCACCCTCTCTGTTGCGGCTGAAAAAAGGAGCGCGAATTCTTCTCGGTAAATAGAGAATCGTAATTTTTGTTCTACTGACCTTCGCTGTAAAAGCTTTCCATTTGTTCTTCTCCTGCTCTCGCTCTTCCTCGAGTTCTTTGAAACGCTGAAGTTTCTTCTGTTTCTTTTTTTTAAGATATTCGCGCTGTTTGTTCGGATCGGAGCCCGCTACCGCAGCAGCTTGCAATTTTCTGTGAAAAAACAACACTATGATGCCTGTAGAAAGTCGCTTACAATCACGAGAAGATTTATTGTTGAGAAAAAAAATACGACAATTTTCACCACGTCAAACGTGTCGACGAGTGTTCGATGTCGATCGTGTTCACAGATGTTCGCACAGTCAACATTCGCTATTATAGTTCGGTGTCGAATATATATATTTCTTTGATTCTCGGACCTCGAGGATTAATTTTCTTTTTTAATAACTGTTTATATGTATAATTATATTATATGTCGTATTATAACTAAACGTCGACTGTAGAATTTTTTCCTATTATTTTTACGAAAGCCTAAGAATTAATGAAAAAATAATTTAAAACATTTTTATCCTTTAAAATGTATTAAACTCTTTGTCCGAGGGTCAATTTTTTGTGTGTATACAGTACAACGTAGATGTGAGTCAGTACTTCCTTAAATGCTACCAACATCGGTTTACCTTCGTCTGAATTTCATTGATGGGAGATGATAACGGAATTGGGGTGAAAGCGCAGTCGACGAAAAGAATTATCGGCAACAATACGGGCAAATGAGAAACATGGAGGAAAAATGTAGGATTAGCGAGACTGGTCTGAGGAAAACTCGTTTCATAATCGTATGAATAATCGCATAGGTAAATATTTATGATGTTCGATTAAGGAAAAAACAATCCAACGAGACTTACTTTGATTTCTGATCCGCCCAGTCGGACGCGGGCCTCTTCGCCGCGGATTTTAATTGACTGAGCATCGTGACGTCCGTGTTTTTGTACTCGTCGAAGGTCACGTGAACTCCACCATCCTCGCTGATTGAATCTATCGTTGCCTCATAATATCTGAAAATAAAAACGGGTTGCATGTCAGCAAAATATTTAAAATTCCGTAATATAAATTTCATTTATGAAATACAATAACTGTCCATTTCTCCAAAACGAATTCGGCGATAAATAATCAATAACGATGAGTAACATCGGAATGTAGTATGAGAACATTTTTTCAGATTTAACATCTTTCAGACAAAAATCAGTCCAAATTATTTTTGTAGAACAAGCTAATAAAATTGATTTTATACAATAATCTGTTTGAACCCGAGAATACAAGTTTAAAATCACTTCCATAAAAAAAAGCCTCGCGTCGATTTCTCCAATAATCCAAGAAAGTTTGATTTGCAAACATTTTTGATAATTCAAGACACCCCCATTGCAACTTGTGTTGTTAATCAAATTTCATTGTTTCTTGTTCGTCGTTAAAAGTCAACTAGTACCACAATAATTTGAAGAAAATGATAATCAACATTTTTTCTCACAGGTTGCACACTGAGAAAATAATAGAGAAAAAAAAGGCCAAAGCCGAAACCCAATGTCGTTTGGATTGTTTTTGGTCCTGAACCAGACTGTACGACGAGCCATCAGTCTTTGAAAATACAGTATAGAGACTAACTTGTTATCTTCGCTCCATGGTGCCATGCACTGATCGCCGACTTTCCATTTGTTTGCGAGTACCGCCAATAGTATCGGATCTTTAGCATCCATTCCATTAGACTGCCGCTTCTCCTGCGGCTGCGACTTGATGAGATCATGGGTGAGCTCTATTACTTCCTCCAGATCTATCTTCAGTTTCAACAATTCTTCATTCGTGGAATCTGTGGTAAGAGCCGCTTCCACCTGAATTCAATATTTAATTCGTTAATAACATAATGCTAAATCGTAACGATAATAATAAATATCATAACAATTCATCGTGAATTTCAGTTTCGGTGTAGCAATGAGTGACCAAAGACATGTCAACAGCCGAGTGCATGTCAATAAAAAAAAAAAATGTACTAACAAAATCTGGCTATTTAACTAGGGACAAGGAGTCAAGGTTAGAGCGAAACCAACAAGGGGCTTACCTGCTGAAGCTGGAGCCTGTAATTCTGTAACTCGTCCATGATCAAACGAGATTACAACACCTCTATAGCAAAGATGAAACAAAAATTGATCGTAGTAACGAGAAAGACTAGAGATATAAACCTCGAAATTTTTCCTCGAAACACTATACCAACTATACCAGCACCCACACCACTAACAATACACGAACCACGGGGAAACGACTGGACAGTGTGGATGTAGGCGACGGTCGCCAATGTGTAAATTTTTCTGCGATTTCGTGTGTGTGTGTTGTGTGAAATATAACCAAGCGACGGAGTCGCTCTCCCATAAGCGGATACGCGTGATTATTCAAGATGGCGCTGTTGCAGGTGAATCGACGGAAGGTAATACTTTTTGAAGAATGTTGAAATATTAATGGGAATTATCACATCAACATCGAAAAAAAACGACTTTACGCTACTAAGATCTTATCTTACGACGCTTACAACTAGTTCGATCTGCAATAGGAATATCCTTGAAATTCTTGATTGGCGACGGGGTTGACGTTATACGATGTAGATTTTTTGTGTTCAGTTGTCATTGTCCGCTCTTCCGGTGATTGTTTGATCCAGTAAACTTCGTCTAAGCAGGTATTGAATAGTATTTTATTTTCTTACCGACTCCCAGGGTAAAACAGAGCACTTTCACGTTGCCTTGCGGCCTTGACAACAGTTGTTCTACAGAAGCACCAAGGAACACAGAAGTATTAAAGTGTCAGTCGAAAAGGTGTTGTCTTGTATAATTGGATTCGTCATAATCGAGACGTAACGAGTGAAGTTCCGTCGTGTGTTGATAAGCTGTTAGAATATTTCAGAAAATCCATCAATGGCTTACCCTGTAATAGTTCACTTTTGTTTATTATTTTTCTAAAAATTCTCTTGTCGAGGTTATGTGTTATATCTTACTTTTAGCCGAAACAATAAAAGTCTTTTTGTTTTTATCATATTTTCATTTCATATGAACTCTAGAACATTGGACATCCACAGGGCACGATGTACGGTTCATCTGGTGATGAGCCTCAAATTAGTCCAGAAGTTCAGCAATGGTTTGCGTCCGTTGACAGAGATCATAGCGGAAAGATCTCACACATGGAACTCAAGGCTGCTCTGGCCAACGGACAGGGTGGAACTTTCTCCGACACAGCTTGCAAACTCATGATCGGTATAAAATATTACATTCACATGATATAAGGGTGAGAGGGGAATAAGGCAACATGGACTGGCAGGGCAAATTTTATTTGTCGCTTCTATTTTCCATCGGTTTTTATAGCCAGAAAAAATTGATTAAAAGCGGTGTTTCATCCTGGGCTTTCCTTTTGTCGTATTCTCCCTCGATATATGTAGATTTCATTGGCAAGGAATTGCAATTTATAGACAGTGTAATTAAGCAATTTCAAATTTTACAGATGTAGTGTAGAACCTTGCTTTTTGAACCCTCAAACATTAAGTCTCTGTATTATGCAAGCTACCAACTCATGTTAGTTCTCCGTGATAAACCAAGATAGAGGCTCAAATAATGCTCAAATCCTTAGTTAAAGCAATAATCTCTATGCGCAGAGTGCTCTTGTTATCTGTGATTCTCAAAGATTTTACTCATCTGATGTTCCGACACCCTGATACTCTTTCTACATTATCTTGAATAAACAGGATTCATACTATAAATGTGAATTATAAATTAAATCGTTGTGACTTGCATAATTAAAGGTTGTGAATTGACCAATTCTGTTTTGCCAATTCTCCTTTATTTACTTTACTTCTTGGCAATTTAATTGAGGAAATAATTGTTCTTGATTCAGGTATGTTCGACAAGGAAAAAAGTGGAACGATAGATCTATCCGAGTTCCAAGCTCTCTACAATTACATCAACGCTTGGCTCGGCGTTTTCCGGGGATTCGATCACGACCAGTCCGGAAGTATTCAGGAGAACGAACTCTACGCGGCGCTGACGCAAATGGGTTACAGATTCAGTCCCGAATTCATCAGGTACCTGATTAAAAAGAGTGACTTCAATCATACGGAGAGCGTCACTGTTGATCAGTTCATAGTGCTCTGCGTTCAGATTCAACGTTTTACCGACGCGTTCAGAGCCAAAGACACCGAGCAGTCAGGAACGATAACGATAAGCTTTGAAGATTTTCTCTCGATAGCTCTGAGCTGTAGCGTTTAATCTCGACTAATTCTCAACAGCTTCTTTAGAATAACATTTGAGCAGCTTGTAAAGCGCTTTTATGAATTTTATTGAGCGTCGAATAAGTATTAACGACGAAAGAAATCGTTATTTTTTTATACACTCAGGTAGTCAGCTAATTTATGACGTTATTATAACTGGAATTGAAATGCTCCTAATCAGCGGATAATACGCTCTTCCGGTTTTAGTCACGCGATATGGATTTCAAAAAACATCACTTAAATATTCCGAAAACAATACAAGTAGTTTATTTAATCAATTTATCGTCCTGTTCATTGGATGTCCGATTTTAGTAAAATAATTTATTATTCTACGTATAGTAAATCACGACAATGCTTGTCACGCTAAAGAAACAAACTGTACGAAATAAATATATTTTTCCCATACCAATGGAATTGCGGTTCCGTGGATTGGATGCGTGAAATTTTTAAATAATTGCACGTTCAGAAAAACTTAGAATATATCGCTGAGAACGCTCCGAATTTGACAAAAACGGTTATTACTTTTTTAGGTCCAAAGTTTTTATTTTTTTTCAAAAAAGCTACAAATTTTAAGCATAACTTAATCTTTTCTTGCATTATCAAATTATTATTATATTTAAAATATGCGAATATTGCCATGCGACATAACAATTCTCATTATCATTCCTGAAAAGTCAAAAGACCGATCCACCTTGCTTCACCTATTCTTTAGGAAAAAAATGTAATGACCGGTACATAAAAGAGTAAAATAAAGGTGAATAGAACGGGTAGAGAGTTTGGAGAACTCTAAGAGTAAAAAAAAACTGGTCCTCGAGAGTCCGTATTGATCGCGATCCCACCTCCTGTGTTGTCGTCTCGACATGAGATTTTTCAACGGTCTCGGTTTTGAGAAGGGTACAATAAGTGTAGTTCGGAGTTTCTGTTGGCTATTGAGGATAGAAGGGGAAAGAGTAGGTACAGCAGAGGAGCCGAGCAACCGGTATCGGAGAGTACAGCGGCGGCGACAGCCAGCGGAAGCCTCAAACGGACGAATATGCTGCTGCATTGGCGGAGCAAGATTTAACGAACAGCCGTGCATAGAAGAGAAGCTAAACGCACGGTCAAGCGTAGCTACGCTAATGCTGTTCGCGAGCTAGGTACAACACACTCTGTACGAGGGATCTCTCCTGAGGGCTTCGAACCACTGTTACACGGCTGTACTCGCTGGCGCGGTGTGCCGACTAGCAGCACTCGGTACATATCGCGAACTATATTCTGACCCACTTATTACTGAGTGATACGACGAGCGGAAAACTTTGTCTTCATCATGTCTACTTTATCGCGAAAATAAATTGACAAAACAAAACATATATATTTATATATACGAGATATTTTACATTAAACTCTTCTTGTGTTCTTTATCGCTAGTGTCAATGTGTCGAGGTCGCGTTTACCCAAGAACTACAATTTAAAACAAACACACACCGCTGATACTCTAAAGATAGTCGTCGCGATGATAAACGAGAATAGAAAAAAAAATCGGGAATCATTGTTCGTCGAGATAATTTGAGTGTTTGACCTCCCGGTCTAACGCTGTCGAGCTGCCGCTATCGTCGAAATATGTTTGACGAAAATCAGAAGAAAATTCGAGCTCAACACCCGACGCATTTAAAATGAATTTAGCTTTTTTGTGATATTCAGAAATATAGGGAAGCTGCGAAACATCGAAATACATCGGTACTGTAGTAGTTTATGATCGAGAGAAAAATGCTTTTGAAGCAATTGGGTTGGTGAAGAAGTCGAAAATATATTTTTTTTACCAAGCTACGCATCAATTGAGAGGGATATTTCATCTATGATATAAAAATGAAAAGAAGCAAATCGGTTACACGGTGAAAAACAACGTCGACTCTTATCGAAGACCAAGCCATCTGTACACACGTCTGTAGACATTGTCACAGAGTATTTCGGAATATCCCCCGCAAACTGTGTAAGTTGGCAAAGTCTAGGCGTGAGAAAAATATGGACTGTCGTCGCCGCCGTCGTCAGCGACAATAATAATAACTCGTCCATATGTTCAATGCCGAATGAATTTGTGACTCGAATATTCCGTTACTTCTCGCTATAGCGCTTTCATAACAATAATTCAGCAAATTTACAAAGCGAAATTTAAATAAATAAAAAATAAACTAAATTATTAAATGATGTAAAAAACATAAAATGAAGAAAGTGTGAAAATTATCGTCACTCCGTTAAAATCCCATGCCCGCCACAGCCGATAAACGCCCAACGAAGTAGTATCAGCACGTGTGGATACGGCGTCGTGATTCTTCGCTCGAGGAAACCGCAAGTTTAGTGTAGCGTAATCTAAAAAATACACGAAAGAAGCTTAAAAATCGTAAATATCATGTCTCCATCAAAATTGATAACAAAAATAACAAAAATATAACCCAAAATAGAAATATTATACGACGTGTATTATCGTCCTTAAGAAACAAAAAATTTCATGAAATGCTCGATCTCTATCTGATCGGCCATCGGTAATAATTCGGTGCGCAGTTCCAACGTTTCATAAGGCCATTATAGAGGAACGCGATAATGAATAATTTCGCACGACCAACACAACGAAGTTGCAATTGCATCGATAATGCAGTGCGTGAAAATAACGTCGAAAAGCCCGAAGTGCAATTATCTTTAGTGTATTAACGAAACTTACGGAAAAATATATATTTCAAAACCCAATGAAAACATAAAAGAAAAAATCGAATCTAACGGAAAATTCAAAAATAAATTTCATTGAAGAGGAGGAAAAAATAAAAATAAATTCCATATATGATGAAGCGACCCGCCATATGGAGAAACCTTTGCGGTTGCGGCGTCGTCGTGGTTGCTGTGCGTCGAGCACGTGTCGAGTGAACGGTACGACGACGACGAGCGAGGCGGAGTGTATCGGCCGTCTCGCCGGTCCTCACCTCAAGTTCTTCCCTCCACGTGCCTCGTAACCCTCGTAACCCGGCACAATACACGCACGAGCCTGCTTCGGCCATAAGACCGCTACGTTAGGCGAAAGAGTGCCACAGGAGCTCTACATAGCCGAACGTGAACGACTGTGCGACGTGAAGGAAGCGCGGATGAAAACGACATGTATCCGCGACGGTAGTGACTGTTCAACGTGAGACGCGCACCGAAAAGCACCGAAAACTCGCTCCTCCGGTGCGGCCACTTCGACGCGTTCTCGTTTATCGACGAATCATTATATAAAAAAAAAAATTATTCATCCGTTCGCCGTATTAGTGAAAATTTAATAGAATTAAATAATTATTTATTATATCTTAAAAAAAGGATAATTTTTGAGAAATAAATATAAAACAAATATTAACTAGAATGCCAGACAAAGTAGCTCCCGCCGAAAAGCAACGCTTCAAAGTCGTCGAGACTGAGAAGCCGTGCGAAGCGGCAAGCGATGGTATAAAAATGAAAAAGGAATTGGGACTGTTGGATGGCGTGGCTATAATCGTCGGTGTCATAGTCGGTGCTGGGATATTCGTTTCGCCGAAGGGTGTACTACAAAACAGTGGCAGTGTAGGTCTTGCACTCATAGTATGGATCTTTTCTGGCGTGTTGTCACTCATGGGGGCGCTTTGCTATGCGGAACTAGGTGAGCTGCAATCTTTTGTCTACTTTCACTAATTATTAATAATCGTATATTGCACTGCATAAATATTCGTAAAACAACTTTGCGTATGCACCTATGAGTTCGTTAATTGTTTCTATATTTTTCTTATGCTTTTTACGTTGATATTCGATATGTAATATTCAATCTCTTTATGTGACAATTCTTGTTATGATAATTTATCGAAAATACTGGCGACTCGGAGACAAGAGCTGAAACCGCATCGGCGCATGCGCGGTCGATTATTATTATTTTTTTTTTATTTTCTCGACGCGTTGTACATTTTCGATAAAACGCTGATACAGTTCCTGCTTGGCATTGAGCTCGGAACTGTTACAGGCCCGTGTGGCATTTTGAGTCGCGTGGCGCTCGACACTACTGCGGTGTCTTGCGTCATATTCTCTGTTCTACCCGCCATGAACACTGACCGGACTAATGTTTATTTAACGAGATATAATATATTATCCAACGAACGTAAAATTCATTGAAGATCGTTATTAAGCGTTCGCTTATCGGGTCATTTACCCTCCGGAAAATTGTACTTTTCTTTCAGCATTTCATTGATTTTTCTTCCTTCTCAAGCATCGAGCCGCGTCGCGCCGGCTTGGCGCAATGCATCGGTGCAATTGCGGCTTAAGCTTTTCGCGCTTTTCGACCAAGAGACGCCATTATAAATCACCGCGCTTTACAGCAATTTTTAGTCACCAAGAACTTTAACGTCATTATTGTTTTTTTTACATGACGCTGATTGTTAAACGAAAAATCGTAACGTTTTGTTGGAACTTAAGCCGCGACTTCAAACATTAAATATAATTCATCATAATTCATTCAGAATTTCCACAGTCGTTAGTAACCATTGTATGATTCTCATTGGATAAAATTTTTGTCGATTATTCGCTATTAATAATACAGTTTAAATACTCTTCAATAATTATTCGTTCAGTAATTTTTCAGAAATAATAAAAAAATGATTTTTTATCATTGATTTATGACCTGTTCGAAGACACTGAAATTAGGTGAATCGACCAATTTGAGAAGGAGACAATTTCTTCGGCAGATGTTACCGCTATGGAAGACATTTTTTACTACCGGTTCGAACGTATGTGGGTGTGTTTGTGTCCAGGATTCGGGCACATGTTAAAGGCCCTTATGGCGTTTAGGAACCATCGTAACGAAGCGAGACTTCTTCAGGCTAGGTAAATTAGTACCTTGGTACAGTGGAAACTCTCACATGTCTGCCTGCACTGTTATCCTTCACGTAGCTTCTTGAGGCAAGTGGCGAGGACAATCTGAGTCTTCCACTTGGAATTGGCGATGGCGATTGGGACTCGGTGAACTTAAATGACCCTACATAGCCTACTTGTACCTGCGTCAAGTAACGCGGAAAGGCTCAACTATAATTATCCATGATTGTCTATGATTATCTACGTAGCGAGTCGTTTCCTCGACTTTCACTATTATTTTCGACAAAAATACCACGAACTCGTTAGTGGTGATTTTTAGTCACGTTACACTGTCCCTCGGTGTGAAGAAATAAATATCTTAACTTCATCGTTCTTCTAAATGTCGAACAGGAATAAATTCACATTTGAACAGACAAACGATAAGCAACGTATACGAGTATAAATCTATAATATTTTATTCATTACTCCACGGCTGTTTTTTTTTAAATTTATTTATGAAGTTTAGGAAAATAGAATGTAATTTCATTGATTCGATGTTAGAATATTATGTTCGCAGCTACGTGCATTCACGACGCTTGACATTAAATTTTATTGTTTTTATATGCTTCCTGTGTCGGTGAGTCGATAAAGAAATTATCGTATGATCGTAAAATAGTAAAATAGTTCGCCGTCTCGGCGAACAATATTCTATCTACCACTTATAACATAGGCAGATATAATCGTTTATTGTGCATTCTGAAACCTGACCTGCGTAAAAACACTGTGCACCAAGGGACAAAAAAATCGAGAAAAAAAACATACCAGACAGAGCAGCACAAAAATGAAAATTATAAAAATAACAGTAATACCGTAGTGCTAAAACTTGTTATTAAAAAAAAAAAAAAAAAAAAAAAATAAGAAAAATTCGTTGCATAACTTTGATTACACGGCTGAGCAGGCACCAGATAAAAATAAAGTATTTTCAGTGGATAATTCCAACTTTGAGTGGAGAACATTTTTTTTGTACATACCGACGTGCTCAACTTTTAATTTACAATTATAATATTATTATAATAAATTTTATTTAATTATTATAATAACTTTTAATTTACACGAGGGAGTCATGAAAAAGTTTATAAAGTTTTTAATTAAGCCGCAAGAAAAGTGACGATCAAACGGAGTAACATAATCGCATATTATTTATTTTTGTTGTTTTTGCTATTGCAGGTACTATGATACCGAAATCCGGTGGCGATTACGCTTACATCAGTGACGCTTTTGGTCCACTTCCGGCCTTTCTGTATCTCTGGGTGGCCCTATTCATTCTAGTACCAACTGGAAATGCAATAACCGCTCTCACGTTCGCGCAATACATATTGCAACCGGCATGGCCCGATTGCGATCCACCCGACGCAGCGGTGCGACTCCTGGCCGCAGTGATCACATGTACGTATGCTTATCTCTGAATATACAATACCTATAAATCCGTTCCCTGCACACCGTGCCACGCTGTGGACCATTTGAAGAAATAAAATACCGTTAAAATGAAGTTAATTAAATACAGTTGGGAAAAAAAAAAATAGCCTCTGCAAGCTCCACATCCAGGCAGTCTTGAAGCTGTAAATCGGTATTCGCGTTTCACGACTGAAATGCACCGACCAGCAATGAATTTATTTTAAACACCACATTATTGTAATGGTAGAAATGATATAAAATCAAAAATCCCATGCGCTAAAAAAGATTTCATGAAAGTGACGATATTTCATAAATTTGTTTTGACGAGACAACTGTTCGTTTCTCGACTTAAATATCTATGTGAAAAATCGACAAAGGACTTTGTCGAGGCGAGGAAAAAAAATATTTAACACGGACACGTGCGTCACAGAAAATTTCTATTACAAAATAAGAGCTGTTAGTTTTGTGGTCCGAGGCAAAAACTACTTATCTTCTTGGCGAAAATTCTCGCGGAGTATTAATAAAGTTGGAGGTATTTGACAATTTTCTCAAACGTAGAAACCGAAATTTCTCAATATCCCTAAGAAAAAGCATATTTCGAGTCACTGATGAAAGCTCGCCACGCATTTCACACTCAAGTTAAATATAACTAAAACTGTAGCTGTTTCTCGGTAACATATTCGTCCCATTTCTTCACTTGTTTCTCGTTTGCGTAACGGGAAAATTGCACTCTGTTAAAATGTTTATGAAATATTCGCAGGTTTACTTACCGCTATCAATTGCTACAACGTCAAATGGGCGACGAGGGTCCAGGACATTTTCACCGGCACGAAGATATTCGCACTGATAATAATAATGGCAGCGGGTCTCTGGTGGCTGTGTCTCGGTCACACGGAAAATTTCGTTCAACCGATGGCCGGCACGAGAACGGAACCAGGCTACATTGCACTCGCCGTTTATTCCGGACTCTTCTCCTATTCCGGTTGGAACTATCTCAACTTCGTCACCGAAGAATTGCAGGATCCATACAAGTAAATATAGAAAAGAAATTTCTTCTCACCGATTTTGCTAATTCGGTAAACTAATTGATGAATTTCATATTCAATTTGTTAAACTATAAGTATATAATAAACACTCGGAGATCATTGGACTTCAAGGGTTTGCGAGAATTTCCTTTTTGATTCGACAACTTGCATGATATTGCTGTAAAAGGTCGACTGCAAAAATTATAAACCAAGAGACGGTACCGATTTTTTTTTTCATTGTTTTCTTTTTTTAATAATGGGTCTATAATCTGTCGCACTGCGAATAAAAATTTATGCACTAGGAAATTTTTTTATTTTCTATAAACTTTGGGATGCTGATTCTTTATACTTGTTAGCCTTGACCGAGACATTGTTCTTACACTTTTCAGAAATTATAATTATCTTATTGGTATTCGCTGAAAATAAATGCCGAATAAAAGGATCAATATAGTTCACCGTGGTCAATTTCAGCTATTCTAACGAATTACTTTTTTTAAATTGGTCTTTTTCAGGAATTTACCTAAAGCCATTTGCATATCGATGCCGCTCATCACCATCATCTACGTACTCGCTAATGTAGCGTATTTCGTCGTTTTGTCTCAGGAGGAGATGCTCGCCTCTAGTGCAGTCGCTGTCGTAAGTGGACACATTATCCATATATTATCTATACCGTTCGCTCGCCAGAATGTTTAGTGCTGAAGTGATTTTAAGGAAGTACATTACGACTATACGCGACTGACTGTAATATCTAAAATATAATTTCGCGAGAAATATTTATTATTCGCTATATAAACTTGATACATTTTGTGCTTTCAGACATTCGGCAACAAGCTGTTAGGAGTCATGTCTTGGATAATGCCGTTTTTCGTGGCGTGCTCAACTTTCGGTGCTCTCAACGGAGCGATATTCGCATCCTCGAGGCTTTTTTTCGTCGGCGCACGAAACGGACATCTACCGAATGCGATAGCACTCATAAACGTCAGGAATCTGACACCAATGCCTTCCCTTATATTTCTCGTGAGTATAATACGATATAATGTCCGTCCAAGCTTGTAATTTCATCGGTGCATAAATTTAAAGTATGTTAAAGTACAATGTAATGATAAGTGATAGTCAGCACGTTAGCATTTTTTATTATGATGCTTCAGCAAGTCTCATATTTCACGTAAACGTAAAATTTGCTTCGCGCATTTCAGTGATGACCTTGCTGCGATACCAAAAGTATTAATATTAAGTAGCGGTGAATCGTCGGTCTGCACAGATAATAAGTGCACTGTAGAAATAAATTTGACATTTAATGTACTAAGCCTTGAAATTAGCTTACTCTACTTACATTAACTTACATTGATTGAATATGAATGTATTTTTTGTTAATTACCAGGTATTGAAATTGCTAATCTTGTGCCTGAAACATATTTTTAATAGTCTTACAAAATAAAAAACTTAATTATAGAAGACGCACTCCGTTAAAATTTCAAAAACAGTTTGTATACTGTTGATCAATTCTCAAACCACATTTGGGACAGTGCACTAATGAAACGTACAGATCGATGTGATTCCATATTGTTCCTGAAGGCATATACTGCGTAAACAATGGGTTTTGCAAAGAGTTTTAAATTCGTACCAAAATTTAAATTTTTCTACAAAACCAAGATTCGTTGCTTATGCATTTGCAAATGTCAGCGCTACGATTGAATATAAGATATTAAATATAACCACCGAAATTGGTACAAATTGGTAGTTCGTTGACCGTCTCGTTGAATGATAATCTTACAGAACGTTATTTTTCGTTCACAGTATGCTAATCCTTTTGAGAGTAATAAATTGAAAGCTTTAATGGCGCAACACGTGACGGAACTTTGTCGGTTCGAGAGAGCGGAAACTTAGCTTGGCTCCTACCGTCCTTTGTGTGTCGATTAATTCTTTGCAAACGTTCGCGACTTGTCCGCAATCGGCATGAGAGAAAATTTAACGAGTGTAGCTTCGGTCCAGGCTTCGTGCTCGTCTGTCGAGAATAAATCCGATGGATTCAAAAAGACATATTCACGATTATTCATTTGAATGATCGAATGACAAATTTGCAAATATTGACATCAATGCATGCAAGTTTCTTGAGAAGAGACGTTTTTCGCACTATAATATAATGCTGTCGCTATCGCGTTTATGTGCAGTGAAACCTCTCATTCAGACCCTAAACTATAATTTCCGTCTGTAGTGCATTATCACACTAGCCCTGCTCGTCATAAAGGATGTCTACGTTCTGATCAATTATGTGAGCTTCGTTGAAGCACTATTCACCACACTCTCGGTCTCTGGCCTCCTGTGGCTCAGGCACAAAAAGCCCGATCTCGAACGACCCATAAAGGTATGATTAAATACTTAATCAAATCACGAATTTAACCCCTTGGCTCTATCGTTTGTTGTTTACCGACTCTATACAAATTTGCTCCTATGCTCGCAAATTTTATCTTAAAAACTTTACGATAAAAAAAATTTAATAAATTAGTATTTCCGTTTATTTTAGGAAATAAAAGTTAAAGGGCAATTTTTTCATATTTTGTTTCTTACATTGAAATCTAGGTAGTAGAAAGAGTCAAAGGCTTAAAAAAAAACAATTTTCAAGCCTTAATCAAGTTTCTGTGTAATTCATAAAACTTTCTGTATAATTTATCATTTCAGGTGTCAATCGTTTTGCCAATAATATTCTTGATAATCTGCCTATTCCTGGTCACTTTCCCGTGCTACGTTTCACCGTGGGAGGTGGGCGTAGGAGTCATAGTTATCATATCTGGCATACCCGTTTATTGGATTTTTATTTATTGGAAAAACAAACCCAAATGGCTCGTGCGAGCATCCGGTAAGTTATACCATCTATTTTTAAATTGTCTCTTTTGATAAATTACACAATAATACGTAACTCTGAAATCTGGCCAGTGTGTAAAACTGCTCGTTGAAATTATCTCGATTGGAAAGAATTTGTTTATATCTATACGTTTAGCTTTATAGATATGGAATGATTTCAGTTAATGGATTCACAATTAAGAATGTTATTGACATATTAATTTATATTTCCAGAAAAACTTAACTTGATCTGTGCGAAGATATTCATGTGCGTCCAGGCCGAAAAGAACGACTGATCGACGTATTCGTTAGATAAATTGTTAATTTATTTTTGGACAAACAATACGTTGATTTGCGGTATGAATCATACACCTTTCGTTATCGCTAATGCACACGCATACACACGTGATTCACGTCATAATCATTCCAGTTGAAGAGATCGAAAAAAGACCTCCCGCAAGTGCCATTAGTATTTATAGGTCGATCGTATAAGCAAGAATTACGGGACTTCGAAATCATACGCGACACGATGGACAGTGTCTCAATCTATATACTTATATGAATTTATATAAATATAGACTAGCGAAGAATTATGATAACGAGCGAGAGTTTTCGATTAAAATTCGATTGCCGTTATTAAAATCTCAAAAAATAATACAAGCAGTCCATCATAATTGTTATGATATACGTTAGCATAATTTGTAAAAATTACCAATTTGACACTCAATTTCACACTCAAGGTAATAACAACATAAGAAGAAAGAAAATAAAACTGCGTTCCATTAACCGTTCCTTGTTGAATCGGTTTACCAATAAATTTTGCGAAAGCAACTGTACAAAGTAACGCATAAGTTAAATCTAATAATTCATCGATCATTCATGCGAGTCATCACGAAACTGTCTATTAATGATTCTAGACCGGGTTTACACAATATATAGATAAAAAATGGTTCATCAAATCACGTATACAATCCTGCAAAGCTGATAGCCCTTCGGTGCATCGTTGGTACGTGCTAACAGATCTGATGACGCTATAATATTTTGTTACATTCAACTCGTATTTTATAATATTTTTAATATGAAATTGTATAGTGTCGTCAGCAGTACTTGGGAGACTATTGTCAATTACTCTTATACATTCGATTATCTCTCGTATTGTAAAACACGTAACATCAACGAAGCCCCAACATGCACATAGTCGATAACGAACTATCCAATAATTACGCAATCAGAGAGGATGTATTTTTTTCCATTAATCGTGAGTTTTTGACAAGAAAAATGAATGACAGAGAGATAAGAGTGAGCGTAAAGGAAATAGTTGCAGCGCAGTTAATAAACGCAGTTAATAACACATTCACTGTGCAAAATGGACAAAAATTATATTCAACATATAACGAATAACTGTATTTACTTTGGCGTCGTCATGAGCGATTTGTCATGAGTAACGCAACGCTCGAAAAAAATAGACAATATCCAATTTAGATGTATGCATCTGTACGTGTGCGCCTATCGAATACACCAATTTATACAATATCATAGTTTTTTTTATAATGAATGCATGGACGTGTAACGACTAACCCGCGCTACGGGTCTATACCGATTGATGATCGATTAATGATCGTAATGAAATTGTACAAATGTTCTATATAAAAAAATGTTTCATGTAACCTTTATACACCAGCATTCAATTAAAAGACTAATATAAAATACTACGAGTTCACCAGCGCATGAAAAATTCAATAAAAAAATTTTCTTGTAACAAAAAGTCATAGAACAAAAAAATTAATTTATTACGGATAAATTATTCAATTGAATTTTCTCCCTTTTCTCCATTTATTGTAAAAGAAAAAAGTCTCTTTTGTTCTCACTAATTTCGAATAATCTTATTTATTTGGCACATACAGTATACTTATAATTTGAAATTTTTGCATGTTACTAGCAAAATGATTTCTCTTTTATTGAAAGACAAATTGTACCGGAATATTTCTTTCGATGCAATAATACATGGTTTTTTACCACCTTCCATATAATATTTCAATTACTATCACCATTATTGTTTTCGGCGCTAACAAATATCCGTAGTAATCAAAATTGTTAACAATTGCTCAAAGTGCGACGTTCCATGCGTATGCAAGCTCATTGATTCTTCATTAATATACGCAAAATCGCCTCATTATTATTATTATTATTATTAATACATCATTTTCTTCTCATTCAATGGGGCATAGTATACTTGGAATTATCTCTTACGTCGTTATATATCACTACGACAAATACTGAATTGTATGCGTATATGATAACACCTTTCCTTACGCCGTTCGATCACACGCGATGCGACATAAGATACATTTTTTAGATATATTTTCTTTAATTCGCGTCAATCCTGTCATAATCTTAGCGTTATACTCTTTTTTTTGCTCCGTTCGTCAACAGCTTATTGTTTAATCGAGCGTTACGGCATAACTCAGTATTAATATTTCTTAGCAAGCATCACATTCGCTAACGATAAAAATATCTTTTTGTCTTCAAAGGCTTATCAGCTGTGCGTCATTAAAAAAATTACTAGACCAAGATAATCACGATGATCTCTGGGGAAATTGTTGTATGCCGCAGAATCGACAGTCGTCAATGATTCGAGGGTCTTTGTAACTAATTATTTATAGGCCTGTTGGGTACTCGCTGGGTACGGGTCGGTGGCGTGTACTGTTATGTTACATTAATCATTATATTCAATGCAACGCTATAATTTAACGTGCGTTTATCTTCTTTACAAAATAGATTAGGGACAGAATTTTATATAGAATGAAAGTTTTTGGACCAACGATAACTCGGTTATAACTCGGATACCATAAATGGAGAAGTTTTTCACCCCTCGGCGAGAGGCCGCGTTACCCAGCCGTATTTTTCGTGCGTCTTCACAAGATTTCTGAACGATTCCTCCGCCGATCTTCTGTCGAACTCCTTGTTATTTTTTGGCTTTCTCGCAACTCTTCCCTTGTGAATCGCACAATAAATTTCTATGTTAATCATTTTTCAGAAAGGGTACGATAATTTATTAGATGATGTGGTAAATGATGCTTACCTTTCCTTTAACTATACTAGCCGCGAACTGTGTGATAACAGCCTCGATAGTGTAAGCACTGGCCCATCCTCGAGGCGTCAGCAATTCCATGCATATCGCACCTCCGTCCATTACAAAGCCTTTCTCGATTCTTGGTGAGACAACTCTCATGAAGGGTGGAGCGAAGGGGAAGGTTTCGGGAAATATTAGATGGAGCAGTATGTGCGGTATTTCGAGTTCCTTCATGTCAGCCGCGAGTTCACTCTCCGGATCGATCTTGTGCAACCGGACGTTCCACTCGAAAAGATTATCACCGACAAGCTCGGCAGTGAATGTCGATTCCGAACGATGCTGGGTCCTCTGAATTTCGCTCAACTCTTTCATTAATCGACGAAGTCTCACACCTCTTTCAGGCATCCCAACAGCCTGCAAAAAAGAAAGCAATTTTTTGTTATTAAATCGTAAACACTCCAAATGGTCATCATTTTTATATATTGTAGCATAAATTGTGTCAACCCAGAATATTCACAGAAGCTTTTGTGCTAAAAATAAAATCGAAAAAAGAAAAAGAAAATCCTGGATCTCAGAAGCATTTTGTCTGTGAGGTAATGTTGGAAAAAGATGAGAGAAGGGTTAAAAAAATTCATTCTGTGATTTATTCAATTAATCATGCAGCTCAATTCACCTGAGAACAATTGCCCGTCGATTTCTTCGATTTGAAGAAATTACTGACCGCGTGACTAGCGCCTGGATTTTCCTGCAAGGCACCCTCAGAAGGTGTCACCGCATCAGGACGGTGATGACGACTGAGGAGTCTTCTCGACGGTGAACTCGTCGAGTTGCTACCGGCACCTTCCTGCTCCGAGATCTTCTCCGACGGTCGAAAGAGCTTGCGAAAAGCTGCGACGACCTTTTCCTTCGACCTCGTCGACATCTTCGTCTCGTATACTCGTTGTCAGCGAAAATATCTCTATAAGCGTCGCTGATCTGTAATTAAAATTTTTTACTTTTTAACTAAGCTTATATTTACTCTTAAACTATCTTATTTCCATTTCTCAACTAATTTTAATGTAGAATGGCTTTCTTCTGTATCAAACTACAGTGAACAAATTTGCATGATCAATTTATGTACTTCCAAAGCATCGTTATCGACAGTTTCTTTGATTGCGAAAAGGAAGAGAAAGGAAACGCGATTGACTTAAGAACCAAAGTAGTAACACACTTCCGCTATAGTAAATAAATCCACAGCATTCATTTGAAAAAAAAAAAATCACCTCAATTATATTTTCAATGATGTCATAATAATAATAATAATAATGATAATAATAATAATAATTGTGTGTTTGTGTTCAACGAGTGATCTAGTTATTGATAAAATGCTCGAAAATTTATGCGATATAATTCGTTACTCCTTAACAAATTACGTAAATTAATTTACCAAAACCTTATTATTATTATTTGTTTTGGTCCCTACAGGAGAGTAATTCGTTATTGTCATTATATCTTTTCATTTCAGTTCGCCCTATATTTCGACACTGTGCATATCTCACAAGAAAATTGCAGACTATTTGGCATAAAAATTTTCGAAAGTGAAAAAAGTCAACTATAAACATATGTTCGACCATATATATAGTCCGCAGGATAGCTTCTTCACTCGGCGCAACTATATATGTATATAGTATACATGTCGCCGCCGCCTTATCAGCTGTCCCCAAGGCTTTTCGTCAACGGTACATTGTCAGAATAAAATCCCGACAATTCACAGTCAATTAAATAAAATCTTCAGTACAGAATATGAAAAATAAAAAATAAATAAATCCGACAGTGTCGTCGGACGGGTGAGACGCTTTAGAAGACTCGGCCGTCGAACGTCACGACAGCGAGGGATGCTGCGTATCCACTTTCGCCAGACGCAGAGTGACGGGAGAAGAAGATCAAGTAATTATCCGGTACAACAGAGTGACAATCACGATGCAATAATCTCACCCATCTCTTTCTCACTGATACATTGTAATGATCAACTGATTGATAAACAATTTTCTCGGCCGATAGTTCTCAGCCGATTGAAAGATATTGTATCCTGTAACGCGACGTCGATTTTGTAGTGTCGATGGGGTGCACTACAGGCAACACTGGCGGAGACACGGCGCAGTCTCCGCCCTCGTTCGGGAGAGCGGGCGAATTGGTGACTGTAAGCTCGTCAGGGAGCAGAAGCGACCGAAACCAGCAGGCGACAAGAGCACCGACAGCGTCTATGCGTAGTAGCAGGCGTTGGTAGGAGAGAAACTCATATCGATCCACCTGTATCGTTTGGCACTGAATGGTGTATATCGGTGGTGTATACAGAGACCATGCGTTTTCGAGAGCAACATGAATGAGATTAGTGGGAACTAACTCCCGCCACACGCTACCGTGATCTCTTTGTTCCGTTTCATACGGGTAGCATCGTAATTTGGGACTCGTCATGCTCGGTTATTTTGATAGATTCTTCCCGATTAATTGCTTTCAGGACGCAATTGTGCAGACACAATATGGTATCGTGGAGCATAAGCTGGGAGAAGAAACAATGGACCGAGCACGGCGTCATCGACCTAGAACGATGTGCTTTTCTTCTTATTCTTCCTATTTGTCTTGTTGGGTTTTCTTCTTTGGCTTTCGATTATTCTTCGTTCGCAAGGGTGCAAACTATGAGGGGCAATGGAACGATAATTCCTCATGTTACTTGATTGTAGCTTACATTAGTTTCTTTCCCACTATTTTGTTCTTCACGTGCCTACATTGGTGCGATTTGTAACGCGTTGCCTTGCTCTTTCTTTTCACGATCTCGTAAAGCTTTTCACTTGCTTTTTTACGATTTCGCTTATCAAACTGTTATACTCTGCACTACTCCTTAGTTATAAGTAGTAATCAATCCAACAGCGTTAACTTTTGTATTGCTATGGTTGTTGGTTGATTTATTCTAGTATCACGTTAAAATATTTATCTTCCTATCTATATTTTGAAGATCCTTTAGAGTCTAAGAACGAAATCTAGTAACAGGCTCGGACTTGAGTTTTTTACAAACGTTTTTATTTTTTTTTCCATGGTACCATAATATAACTGTTGAGATATCTGTTGGTGAATAAGAATCTCAGAGTCTGTGTAGTAAGATATATAAAAACGAGAAGAAGGGACAAGTACTGAATCCATGCCCACTTGAGCTCCTCCCAGAATCCTGGCTGATAGTGTATCAATTCTTCGGAATAAAAAATTTCTCCTGACACTGTAACTGGTTCCTCGTTGGAGAATCCTGTCTGCCACGTCGTATGCGTATTCGTGAGACGAGCAGATACTGAAAAAAAAAAATCATTTTTAATTCACCGGTCTGCTCACTGGACAAACGGTTCTCTCCTGTTTACTTACGACATACAGGGGGGTAAAATTGTAAACAAGATATTGAAACGTACACTTGTTTCTTGCATTTTCTGACAATACTTCGGACAGCGACTTGTCCCCTAAATCGATGCTGTAGTTGTATATTTCGGGGAAATTGTCCACCCGCAATAGGCTCTTTTGATTTAACTTTAGATCGCCGATGAAGTGGACTTTTTGCACATCGTGAAGCAAAGTGCAATCGAATACGACCATCGTTTCGACGTTAGCTTCGATGAGTTCCTTAAGTGTTGATTAAAAGAGTTAATATTGTTAAATATCTTATAATGCACCGTGTTAAATCCGATATAATTTAAAGAGCATTCAGTTATAAAAATCTATTGTAGCACAATTTCAAGATTCTCACCCTCAATTTGATGCGAAAGAAAAGCAACAGCCTCAATGTGCGTATGGGCTGATCGCTATAAAAGCGGGCCTCGATTTTCAGAATGTCGTTTTGCCTATCTCTATTAACATCTGCCTCATAAACCTGCGAAAAAAATCAAGAGAATTTCATTTAGCAAAACTGCAACTAATTCAATGGATTGATGAACTCAAAGAATAGGTACTTTCACGAATGCACAGTCGTCCGATATCGAGTTCCCTTTGTACGTCGAAAAAGTCGAGCAAACTGTCGGTTCAGCGTCAAAATCTTTCTCCGCCACGAGAAAATATCTATGTACGAAATTCACCGACGGTGTTTCGACGTAGACGCGATTTCTGGTCCGAAAACCTGCCGCAAACAAACGGAGAGAAATTTCTTTAAAAAGTTTATATAATTATGGCAACTAAATTAAAGAAAGTACTCGCCTCCTGTCCAGTAAGCAATCATAAATGGCGCAAAAATCGTAAGACTCACTAATATCACTACGATTAAGGTGCTGAACGAGAAGACTCTTGTCTTATGTTTATAAACAACAGGACACGTGAATACATCATGAACCGACATGTTTGAGCATAGTGTTGCGGAGCGCGGTTGTCTTGGCGACGCGTGTGCAGCTATCCGTGACTCTGTTCATCATTTACCATCGCCGGCTCGGCTGATAATTTAATAACGATTTCCTAGAGGGACACAATTTAATTACTTATCGCAATCGAGTTAAATCGCAAATTTTGTACGCGATTCCTCGTTTTTTCGTAAAAAATTGTCGGTAATTAGTCCACCCGATTTTCGTAGACTTTTATAATGTTTAAATCCGTTAAGCAAATATATTTGATGCAGCAATTCATATGGGAGAGAAAACAATGTAAGTCTTGGTTCTTCTCCCAATAATTTTGAAGTAGATAGTTGGTATCAAAAACTTTATCAATTTATTAATATTCAGCTAACATCGCACGGAAAGAAATTCTCCAATAATTTATATCGTATGGTCACTCGTAAAGTTCATCGACATAATACTATAAAGACCACACTATTGTACAAAAATAAAAAGGAGATTTACAATGTAACGGTGGGGCTAAAGTCATATTTGTACTTTGTTTGTTTCTTTTTTTTTGATATCACGTAATATTATCCAGATCAGTCATCAAAATTTACATCATCCAAATAATCATCGGGAAGTTCCAACATCTGTGCGGCAGCTTGCCCTTCCGGATTTATTGTTTCCGATTTAGTACTTCGCTGCGTTACCGTGACGAAAGAATCCATTTTCATCTGAGTTTCCACCTTTGGCGATATTCCTTCCTCGTCACACTTTTGCTCTGATACGTCGGCTTTGTTCAGACAAAAGTTGTGTTCGAGACCGACTTTATTCAGAACTCCAATCTTTTTTTGTATCAATGGCCACAGATGGTCATCAGCTGTGTTTCTAGCAACTAAGTATTGGATCACAACACTGAATACCTGCCCAATTCTGTGAACACGGTCCTCTGCTTGACACAAAATCTGAAATAAAACAATTTTTCAGAAAATATAGAATGTTTCACTTTTTCTTTGAACGTTTCATTTTTTACCACGTAATTTGTACTTGATTTAAAAATAATAGTTGAGTTATAAAATTTTTAAATAACTTGAATGGTACTAAACAAACGCACATATTTCTTTATTTTTATAATTGACTTTTCACGTTGAAATTATTTATACGTACCCCTGGATTCCAGAAGAGTTCGGCAAAAACAACAAGCTGGGCGGCGGTTAGAGTTATTCCAGCGTTCGCCGCCGTTATCGACAATACTGCGACTAGGCAATCGCCGGTCTCTTGAAACGTGTCCACGTTTGCTTTTCGTTGTTCTGCCGAAGTTTTCCCATCGATGCGTATGTATCTGGAAGTTCGACAAACATCAAGAATAACTCTGGTACAAGATAAGTTGTACAGTCAGGAATCTAGATTCGATCATCCATGTACCTGACTCCTTTCGACTGCAGAAGTTCGGATATAGCGTCGAGAACGCACTGATGGTGAGCATAAATAAGAAACTTGTGGTTTTTTTCCAAGAGATCGGTGACGTGGTTACTAGAACATATTTGAACAATTGTAACTACCCAATTCGCTGACCCGGCCACATAATAAAAATTTAGAACATTAATAAACATCTTCTGGTCATTTTAATATAATATGTAAATGTATAAACAAAATGCAATAAATATATATTAATATCAGATGCCACGAACCAGACAGCCTTTATTCTCCGCTCACTAGATTCGTGATAGTACTCCAACATCACGCTGTGTCTTTCGGTCCCGGACAAGGCCCTGTTGTCCAACTTATCGGCAACGTCCTTTGATCCCTTAGATACTTTTTCTACCATAGCTGGATCCAGTATGACAACTTGTCTGCAAGTTAGAGACATTTATTAAGCAAAAACTGCACATATTTATTCAATGAACACAGTAGAGTTTACACATGTGTACCTGATTTTCTCCGGAAGTTGCTGAAGCACGTCGCTCTTTAAACGCCTTATCAAGCAGCAGGCTTTCAGCAACAATTGCAATTCCTGCAGATGCGTCGAGCCCGTGTAATCCCAACCGTACGCCTTCTTTACTCCATTGCAGTAGCGCAAGCCGTACTCGTGAAATCTGCAAGTGCACATTAAACTCGAAAATTCTAACGTTTCTTTCATTTCGTACGACATAATGACGAAAAATTAGCGCGAAACGCATTTATAAGGCCAGTAATACATTGAGAACAATGTTAAGGCTTATTAAAGTTCACGAAATCCTGTGAAATATAAATAAATACGCGAACGTGGGCAGACACCTACCCCATAAACGTAGGTACGATTAGATTAATCTGAGAATAAAGTTCGACGGGCCGCGATAGAGCCGGGGTTCCAGTGAGTAAGACGACGCGGCACGCCTGTGCAATTATCCGTTGAACGGCTTTCGTTCTCGCAGATTTCGCACTCTTGACAAGATGAGATTCATCCTAAAAACCAGTAACCATTATAATTAGTTAGTTTGTTAATGAGCTGTCAACGAAAATCAGTACAGTACCGACATTTACCAAAATAACGAAACCGTAAATATGACGCTCGAATGTTTCTACAGATCTGCCCAGCAAATCGTACGAGACTATCGTTATCTTAGAATTTCCGACATAGTCCTTGCCACTCGTGAAATGATGAATATAATGAATCGGCACGGACGGAAGGAAGTTGTAAATCGCCTCAGACCATTGGTATCTGTAAAAAAAAAGACAGCACAGAGTTTCGCAGCTATTTTTCCTTGTTCAGCCTCACTACAAGAATAAAAGAACGGATGAAGGATTTACCTCACAGATGACGGTGTTACGATTAGCAGAGGCCAGTCCTCTCGATAGTAGTGTGCCAATCCCAGGGCTTGTATCGTTTTTCCAAGGCCCATATCGTCAGCTATTAAGCAACGACCTTTTTTCGATATTCCATAACTACAAGAAACGAAAGAATATACACATCTCGTGTCATTGTAACAAAAATATAAAATCTGTAACTTGCTCGCGTAAGTTTATCATCGATAATGAAGACTATTACCAAATTCCTTCACGCTGAAAGGGCATAAGGCTTTCCCTTAATTTACTATCAATTTTCGACCAGTCTATCGCCTCTGGATCGTTTTTTTTAGTGGCATCAGCTTTGAGAATCTGCAAAATTTACAAATTTATTTGTGCAGTCACTTGCCTTCCTTGTACAGGAGATTGAAATTATTATGATGTCATACCTGCAACACATATCTTGGAATCGCTGATATCTTCACTTGTGGCCTGAGAGGTATACAAGCCGCCATCAGTTTCTCGTAGTCATTTACACTAAAGTTCCACAACCTAGCTTTTTGATCTGGAAAAAAACAAGTTCAAAATATGAAGTATCTCTTAACAAAAACTGCAGTACTGTTAACTTCCATCGATTGTGATGAATTTTAAGCTGTAAAAGTTAATGCCATCGTTTCAAATTATTTTCATTCAGGACATTGAGAAAGCAGGAAAAAAAACGGAAGTTCATTTCTGAGTAATCTACGTTGTTTCTTCTCAATTATTTCACATAAGCAAATCAAGCATGCAAACTGAATATATTTTTGTGGTTTTTTTGGACAAGGATTTTGCCATTGAGAAAAAAAAATTACTGCAATAAGTTTGTGCAATGCGAGTCTGAAAGCTTTGCGAAAAAGACAGTTAATTACAATGTGTATAATCAAATACATGTTAAACTTGGGAATAAAACAAAAATGTAAAAACCATGAAGTTTATAGCTCACCGTACAAGCTGCTAGGTATTGTTTTAAAAACCTCTACCAGTGGCTCGTTGTATGCTACTTCAACCATAAACCTCCATTCACTGATCATGGTACATTGTCCGTTTATTACTTGGTTTGAAGGGAAGAAATTTTTGGCTCTGATTGGACTTAGTCTATTCTCCCTTTTAGGTGGACGGATTGGATCAGATCTGCCTTTGTCATATTTATACCATGAGAGATCCTGCGATCTTCCGTCGCTGCTGGTATCCATTTCTTTACTCTTTTTACTTTGAGTTGGCGCATTGTTGGATGAAACATTGCTACCTCCAGCGTTCTGTGTTTTTGATTCTTTTTCAGCCTTACGCTTTAGAGCAAGCAATCTTTTCTGCTCAATTTGATCTTGTGAATAACTTGCACCTGAAAAAAAAAAATTCCAGAAAAGAAAATATTATTGACACAGTTGCGACAAGGATTGTTCGGCATGAGTGATTTACATGAAAGAAGAAAATTCTAAGGGAGAACAGATTTTAGATGTGATCGTGTAAATGGTAAACAAATTTCGACTAACCTGACATCGTGGTCTGATTTTTCAATTTTAATGAATCGATTTCTTAATCACCGCTAAATTTACCTTCGATCATTTTAATAATAATAATAACGAACGTAAATATTCTATACTTGAAACAGATAATCAGACGTAGCAAGCGAGGCTTTAATATCTAATTCATCGTTGAGAACGTATAAAACACTTTGGAGTGTGAGAGAGGTAGCGTTAGTAGCGCTCTCGGCCGACCGAGAGAGACACCCTGAGAACCTATTTCCCACATGCTTTTGAACCTAATGAAACCTATCAAGCTCAAAAATCTGATGGTGCGAAGGTTGATTTCATACTTATTATAAATTACTTCAACTCGTTTGTAACGACGAATAGTTATTCAAACAAAATAATTATGAAATTTAATTCACAATAAGGGTAGTTTCTCAAAATTGGCGCCACTCTAATATAATTCGCACCTCTTATTTTTGGCTGTTATTTTACCAAAATCATGTCAGTAACTTACGTGCTGCCAACCACCAAAGATTGTGGATTTTTATTTGAAATCTGTAGATCCCATGTGTTTACGAAAAATTTTCAAACCCGAAGTGATTTCTCCCCTAATGACGATGTTTCCGGTTGAAAATCGAGATTCGTGAAGAATTATTGATTCCCCGATCGTGAAATGACCCGACGACCAACCTAGTGGTTCGTTCATTTTTAAGAACCATTAGTAATTTATCTCAGCTATAATAATGCAACTCATCTCTCCTTAAACGCTTATATCGCTTACCGCCGAGCCATTGCAACGTTACAGCTTATTACGAACCTATCACATCTTCAATCACTCAAAGTATCGGGTCGGCTTTAATGACAAAAAAAAATCGATTTATAAAAACATCGATTTGATATCCGATATATACAAACACATCGATGTCCCAACCATCGAATGACCAAGCCTCCCTCTACCACTCCAGGGCTATAGCGCAGAATCCTGAGTTACCCCTCTCGACAGTACGAGGGATGCGATCTACATGGTACGTATGTATATCCTAGCAATATGACTGTATACTATATTCCAACGTCAAATCGCGTAACGTGCTCCACGTAGAATGGTGCAGGTGTTCGGTAGCTCCCAACTAATCGTATCTGCCGTGCCGACAATTTTTTTAGCAGCCCGAGTAAGCAAAAAAGGATATAGATATATTTTTGTTTACGCCGCCCCTCCCCCTCTCCCTCTCACTCTACAGTTTCCCTCAGCCACTCTACGAAACCTTGACGTTTTAATGGAGAGGGTGATATTGCAGTTATACATGTTTTGTGCAAGTGTTTATGTTACGCGTCTCTCAGTCCGACGGAAGTCGATCAATACGACGAGCTATCCCGACTATCAATCCGAACAATAAATTCACTCGTCTCTCGGTCGAATAAAAATCACAAATTTAACAATATTCCTATCCTCGCTTTGTTCCTACTCTCATCCTCGCGTTCCGTAGCTCGTCGATGCACGTTACGCTCTGAAATACCATAGCTCGATTACATTTATTCTTTGTGCTGAAAAGCGCTGGACTATCGTTTGGACGTAACCAATAAGCATTTATAATAACATGAGTCTCTTTTCGTCTGTTCGTTACAAGGTCTCTGCTAAGTTCTGCAATGGAGGGCATGTGTAAGTTTCTTTGTTTACTATATATACATCAAGGTATATCGGTGCATTTTGTGTTGATATATATGTTTGCTTTATCAATATTGTTGATACTAAGCAGCTCATTGAGATATTTTTGTGCTTTATTTTTTTTCTTCAGCTGCTCTCCACCCAAAGAGTGCTGTACTCTTGGCTGTTGTTACATATATTCACAGCCCAGTACACCAGTCGCAGAGATGTTTGCATTCTTGATTTGGACCTATTGGTATCTATGGTTTGTATTATTTTAGTTGGAATTGTTTAATATACATTTAAATTTTTTTTTTAAAGTTATCAATGGGTGTTTGCTTGTTTCATTTTTCAGGGCTGCTATCCTAGCAGGATTGGCCCTTGCAGCTGCATGCGGATGCTGGCTGTGGCATCGACGAAGAGGTGGGACTTCTGAGGATGGTAGCACCTCTGATAGAGCCTCCTCAGGCTCATTTTATCCCCCACCACATTACAGTAGATGCAGCTCCTTCATACAGGCACTTCCACCGCCTTACAACGAGGTACGTTTTTTTTATTCACCCTTCTTTAAATTACCATTAGTTATTAATGAAATGTTTACTTCTGATCAACTGACTCTTCATGGGTACATCTTTTTTATTCATAAAATTTTTATTGGGTGTTATATGTTATTTTACAGGTGACAGCAAAACCAGATCTGTACCCCCTGGTAATCGGCTACGATGAGGGAATCGGAAAGGGAACGTCGGGTTTCGTAATGCGGTACTTCCGGACCCTCTCGCACGCCAGTACTCTCGATTCGTTGAGCTCCAGTTTCATGTGCAACGTCGTCAACGAAGCGAACACGATAATACCGCCCCCGTATTCGTGCAACAACAGCTTAGACGAACTATCGGCCATGGAATGCGAGAGAGGAGAAACCGTCGATGCCGGATCGATTGTTTCGTTAGCAAACAATAGGACAGCCTCTGACATATCGAGTTTAGCGGCTCAATCACCGTGCTCACCACCTAGAGCCACTAGTCCAACGATAGAGGTATCATCAATTTCCTTCCAAGTATTTTCATTTATTTACATGGTGAAAGTGCCGTATCGGTGAAGGTTCAATATAGCTCAAAATATTTTGAAATCAATGTATTAATACTTTCATTATGCCACAAATATGCCATTGCTATGTGGAATATATTTTAATATAATTGTCATCCTCATTGCATACGTCGATATGATTTATTTGCAGTTACGTGAATTGCTTGACAAAATCCACCAACTTCCGCAAGTGCCAAGTGAGCACAACTTTGCGAGCTTGGCTCATCATCAGAATCGTCCGCAGATATTGCACTCGTTGAATGCAAATTCGTCGTCTCAAGGGCCCGTAAGTCCGAACGAGTTTTCGTCGAGTCGTACGAGAAGAGCCCGAGGAAAGATGTACATGCCGCTTGGACAACCACCGAGCTCGCGAAACAAGGCTAAACGATGGCTGTCGCGATCGGCACCTACGACCCCATCGGGAAATATGCCTATGTCTTTGTTTCCCGGGCAAAGTAGAAGGCCGTCCGAGGCTGAAAATTACGGTCAACAATTCGTTCCGCTTCTCGCCGAGCAGGATGAGAGCGATATCAATACACTGGCTCAATGTGGAGGTGGTTCCTCCTTATCAGCACACGAGGAAGAGCAATTATGACCCGATAATTAGTTATTAACGTTATACTGAGTCGCGATTTTTTGCGGCGGACAACAAAAACAACAAAAAAAGGCCCGTTAAAAATATAAAATCCCTTACGGATTCTTGATTTTTTTAAACTTTTTTTTTTAAACATAAACACGTTTTTAAAGAATTAAGACTGCTATTGCCAGATAATTCTAGTCAGTTTAGTTAAACGAAGAAGATTAAAAAAAAACGAAATTTGCTTATTATAATAACCGTATCAAACGGGGATGATACGCAAAACGAATGAATTCAGGCGTAACGGAAGTGGGCTGTAAACCTTCTAATCTTTTACTGCCCTCGGCTCTTTATCGTATTAAAATTTTCGGTGATAATAATTCAGCGTTGACCTAATATCGATAAGAAGCGATAACGTTAAACGTTTTCAATCGCGTTTATCGCGTTAGGAACCTACAGTTACACTTTTTCTCTTCGACGAGTCTCTGACTTGAGAGGCAACAGTTGAAATACAGCGAATTAAAATTACTGCTTCAATAGTTTACTACATGTTTCATTGAAAGAGCGGGAAAAGGTCTCTCTGTACTTGTGAAATCGTACGAACCGGAACTTGTATGCCACATAAACTTGAGGATAAATCTTTTGTAGTTTCGAGACGCGATATAACTAGCAATATTGAACATCCATCCACAGAAATAAACGGCCACCCAGTTAATAAAAGCGCTATAGTGAAGAAAGTGTCCAGGACAATATAATACGACTATGTCAAATGTAATTGACATCTGTAAACAAATATAAAAATGTCGAGTTAAACAAGATTAAAAAAAAAAGAAAATGTACAATATCAACTCCGTCAGAACATAGTGCGATAAGTTTTGGGCAGACATTGATGGATCACGAGCGTTGAATTTAAAGTAAAATGAGCGAGTCCAGTGTGTGCACAGACCATACATGTATTTTACATATTAACAGTAATTCATTTTAATAATTCGTATGGAATGCACGTAAAACGTTCACGTTACCAATGGGTCGATTGACGCTACGGGAATAACGTTCCCTACATCGTATTACGCACATTGTATAGTGTAATTACGAAAATTGAATGGATGTCGTTAAGTATAGTTGAGATTCTTAGTGTAACGATAAATACAGTGCGACTCGTTTATCACAATATATCATTCGCGTACACCACGTATTATCATGTATTTTTTCATGAAGTCTAATATGAATAAATTCAAGCTTTTATGAAAAAAAGACCTGTGATAATTTTATACCCCTTTACGTTTTCACAGGTTAATTAGATATTTTCCGGGTAGGTGAAAGGTGCATCGAGAATAATTGACAGAGTTATTTTGACGGCGATGAAATGTGAGTACGGGCTTTATTTACGTGGATATTCTCATGGTTTGACATTATATCAATAAATATAATACTTCCAGTAAATACGAATAGTGACATACAGGACATACACGGAGATAAGCTCGATACTTGGGAGGTTCAGGGTTTCCTTACAAATTTGCGTTAAAAAGTGACTGGACGTTTTTTCTTGTGTCGTTACAATATCTAAAAGATTTGTGATTTTGGGGTCATTGTGTAAATTTGTATACACATTGCGTGCGTTTGTGTGCTTTCAGTCTCGATTTAATATTTTTTGTTACCATTGAGCGACAAGTATCTATAGTTTATCATTTATCGTATGAGAACCTAATTATTATTTTTTTTATGGGGTTTTTGGTCGTGAGTTTTGCTCGTCGTGAAATTAAGTCAATTCAAAAGATTTTTTTTGCACTTTTTTCTCTCCAACAAACATAACGTATATGAGTTTATACGTTCAACGACGCTAAAGAATATTACGTGTTATTTGCGATATGTACAAATATCTTTTGTATCTAAGAAACAATTTTTTTCGAGCCGAGAGAGAGCACGCATAGGTACCCTGCAAATAAAATATATCACATTATAAATAAAATTAACTTACATATTTTGTACAAATCATAGATAATGCCAATAACTTTTGATTTACACGACGTAAAACTATAATCACGCAGAAATTGTAGAAACAAATCTCTAGTGCCAGAATATGAATTTTTAAAAACCAGTTAGTGCATCCGAATCACGTTTCTTTCGGTGCAAATAATCATGGTTGACGAAAGTTTGTCATAGTTAATGCTGCTTGTGACCAATCTGTGTGATCGCTATATATCCATCTGTAAGAGGGGTTTATTCTTTTTAAACTTGTTCCTAGTACATATATACAAATCTCTATAGCCAACGGATCTCTCACTTTTGTGCGCGTATAGCAAATACATTTACGTCAATCGATCAATGTTTAATATACAAATAATTATTCAGACTTTAGACCGGTATAAAGACGGTTGTGGCAAATGTCAGACCTCCAATCTCGAGAGATCGTCTCCACCCTCTCGAGGAGTCGTCTCACTGTTTAATTGAGCTATTTATTGACTTGAATGCGAGTGTTTCTGTGTGTATATGTGTGTTTGTAAAACAGTGTTTTAGAAAAACTAAATTCTAGCGTGAGCTATTTTTATTATATAAAATGAAAACAAGAAATGCCCCACGTGGTGTAAAATTTAAGCTGTCTTAAGCTATACTGGTGTGGTTATTGGCGCCGCTTATAGCACTAAAAAGTGCAGCGCTATTGCGCTTAAAACTTCCTACTTGGTCATCCGGCCATACAGACTCGCCCAGCAACGACGACAAATTTTGACAAAGCTTCTGATAATTCTCGCGTAATACCTCCTGGTACTCATGCTGATCGGACGTTATCAGCTTGCTGTTGATCTGAAGGGCGGTGTAACATATCTTGACGAATTCTCTGAAGAATAAAATTATCTTCCGTCAGTAATAAACATGGAAGGCGGACTTACAGAATACTGGGAAATCATACCTAAATACGTCCTTCAGCTCTTCGACTTTGTCGTCCGGATAGTTCGACGAAGAGAGCGGATCTAAGAAAGCCGAAGCGTAAGTTAGCGGTCCCGCGTTCACAGTAACACAAACGCTCCCTTGCAGTCTCAGCTGCAACTTTTTAACGTCGGTCGGTGCGATAAGTGCAACGTCCTCTAATTCCTGGACGCGTTGCCTCATCTCATCCAGAGCTACCTCGATCGGGCTCAACTCTGTTATTCTCTTTTCCGCCACAGATATACGTTTTTTAATATACGGAAACGAACATTTCGCTGAAAGTTTCAAAATTTTATGGCATAAAAGATGCTTATCGGTAACGGAATGGAAGAAAAAAAAGAAAAGAATTGCGTTTCGATTTGCATACTTGTAAGGATCGTCCTTCGTTTCCATTGATCCTCCGGATTACCTCGCGCTTTTCCTTCCTTCGTAAAAGGTGTTTCAAACATAAAGCAAGAAACGTCATGGTTCAGTTCAAACTCAGTTTGCCGACTCTCCAGCTCGAATTTCTCGAAGTACGGCACAACATGCGTAACTTGTATGTAAGCTACTTTCGAATCTAACTCGCTAGCATCGACGGGTATCGAATCCATTATCATCTTTACATTTTCCGAGCCGAATTTCTCCGAATATAGACGGTATAGACGTTCTGATATTTCGGATAGAGACGTAACTTTCGGTTCTTTGTAAATGTACTCTTGTCCGTGTTCCTCTTCAAAATACGCCTGTGAAAAACGGATTAAAGTCATGAGTCATTGAGCTTATATACGTGTACTAGTCGGTGTGTTTCCTAAAGCCGACTTACCGATCCAAAAAATGCGACTCTGTAAAATCGGCCGAGCAACCTTTTCCCATTTTTCGTTACCTCGACGATTTTATTGCATGCTTGTGACAAATGAGTGTAACAGGTAGCTAGTGCCTCGTAGTCGCGCTTGTTCTCGTAAATCGGAACTATCAGTCGATACAGGTGACCTAGAAGTTCATAACGTTCTGCCTTCTCCAGGATCTTGGCGCACGTCTCCAATTGCTCTAGCAGCAGACACTCGTTGTAATGAATATCCTGAACCCCTGGAAGTCAAATTCTTTTTTACATTCGAGTATGCAACTCACCTATTCTAACAGTTTTACAGATCCATATATACATGTAATACAATAAATAACATCGAAAAATTCAAACAGACCCCAGAAAGTTTTGTTACAGTAACCTACCTCGAGAAGCGATAAAAGTCAGTGCGGTGCATGCGTCGTTAGTACATAGTGTACAAAAGACATGTGCAAAACATACAAATCTCACCGGCGTCAAGCTTGAGACCTCTCTCATCCCTCGATATGTTGACGGATATATCGTCGAATGCCTCGGCGCCCCAGGAATGCATTTTTCGCAACTTTAGATACTCGGCCATGAGAGCAGCGATGTGTAATTGGCAGCAAGCAGCCTGACAGCAGAGAAATAAAAAAAATGAAATATCCCTTTCGTTTCGAAGATATTATAGAATCACAGATATAGGTTTTACCTCGGAGAAGTTTCCATCTCTAGCGTGGTTTCGGGCCATGGTTTCAAGCCACGTGTGCCTCAGTTCCGGGGTGCTGGCGTATGAATTCGCCAAACTGTGCTGAAGGTCGACCAGCATCTCCGGATCGTTGTTGTGCTCTCTCATCTGTGCAGTCGCCATGAGAACGGTTCTAATTCTTTTATTAAGATCCTTCACCTCGACAGGGAAACCCGTGCCTTTCATAACTTTGTCGGAAGAGGCGTAGCTATTGATCAGCGACAGAGATTCTTGAAACCTCGAGTTGTTCAGACCGATAACGTTCCCGAGCATTTGCGACACGGAAATTATCACCTGAGACGATAACAAATATGTAAAACACGACCGACGGATATGCAAATTCACGTTAGTTGAGTACAGCTCACGCGCTCACCTGCAAGTGTACCCTCGTTAATCCTTTCCTACTCGTGAACTCGAAATTGCTTCGCATTAGCAGATAGAGCAGGGCACACGACTCCTGCCTGATCGAGCTCAGTTTACTGTTGCAGCATCGCAGTAACTCGTAACACAACCGTCCACAAAACACCGCACTGCCTGTATGATTAGAAAAAAAAACGATGTTATGTAACGAAACTCGAGATCTTGTGGTGGAACGAAGATAAAAAAAGCGACTGGCGAACGTGACAGAGGAAAGGAATAAAAACACGTACCTTGAAACAATGCGATGGAATAATTGTTCAGAAATGCTCGGAGACCAGCGAATACGTGACGTAACAAAGTTTCCGACTGACCAACTTGAAGAAAAGATACGTAAATGGTGAAGAGTTTTTGCATCACCGGGTTGTCACCGTCGCCCGCAAGAAGAATGTCCTAAATTTCCCCAACAAAAGAAAACATCGGTATATTACTGCGGGACTGTATATTCGAAGTTTTCATTTCATTTATCAAATAATTATCTTACTTTAAAATGAATGCAAAACAGCCCCAGACAGTCGAGGGCGATTAGGCCAACCTCGGTTGCCATATTAGCCTCCAGAAGAGCTTGATGAAATTTCCCACTGTCATCCTCGGCGAGATTCTCGCGGGCTGCGCTGTTGTGAGGTTGAAGGGTTCCCGTTCCTGGACTGTCTGACGAGAAGTCCGGGGGTGTCATTCTCGCGGGTAAAGTCATCGCTTTCACTGTACGCGGCTTGCCGGTGCCGTTGGCCGAATTCGCTGCCACCTGCCTCTTGCCAACGTATTTGAAGTGATGGAGACTCATTCTGAGTGTAAAAACATTACGATAATTTGTAATAAAGCTCGGCAGACACGACGAGTAACACTTTTCGTATATCAGTTATAAAAACTTTTTTATACAACTTAAAATCCGTTAAATGAGCTTACTCGATCACAGTGAAAAAGCTCAATATCTCGGCATCCGAGCATTGCTGCCACCAGGCTATTATTTGATGATCTCCGAGATACTTTATGACAAATAGAAAACAGAGCAGCAGATCCTTCATTTCGGACGGCTGAAGCTTGTCACATCTTGACGAGGTTTGTGTGACACTCAGCGACCGCGAATGTCCCTTCCGTTCGCCAGTACCGTTCTCCACGGGTTCGCGAATGATCGTTGTCTCCTGGGAAACGTGGGAGTTACGCGATGCACTTGACATCGTTGATGCGCTGGATTCGATGCTCGTGCACGAGTAGCCGTTCGCCATTCCTTGACCTGCAATAGCAGCGAAGTACGTCGAATCTCTTAGTTGCATCGATGCTCGGATAGGCGATTGTGAATCCAAGTGAAGGGTAAATCTGGAATTCATTCGTTTAATAGAATATGAGAGATGATTGGAAAACAAAAGTGTTTACTTTTTTTGCGTATGTAGCACTCACCTATGAATAGATTTTGGCGTTTCCGTTGCACTTGTAGGGACTGTTGCATCCTTGTTGACTACGAACGAATTGCTGCTCGATACTCTATTATCGTGATTTCGTTCGATCTCGTCTCTATTATTGACTTCGTGGACGGATTGAAGGCGGTGAAGATTTTCAAGAACGATGCCCAGCCACGGAATGTAGATTGAAGCGATTCGGCTGAGTTGTCCCTGAAGTAAAAAAAATGCATATCACGACATCGGATCAACTATAGAATGAATAGTGTGAATGTGTAATATTCTTGTACGAACCTTATTCTGATATCTGTCGTCAAATTCGTGTTTGGCCAACAAATCGCGCAGAGTAACAATGGCGACTTTGCGAATCTGCACTACTTCGTTAAGCGATATCTTAACTTCTTGCAGAAGAAGACCGACGAGAAAATGATGTTTGCAGAAGTCTTGCGACAGGCAGTACTCGCTGATGTAATCTGAAATTCATTGGAGTAACAATGAATCCGTCATTTTTTTACTGTTCTTGTTTCAGCGATTGCTATTCGTTGCGAACAAATTCTTGTGCGAATATAAAATTGGTTAGATACCAAAGTGCTACACGTCAACGAGTGCTAAGAAGAATAGAGCAGAAAAAACTATTCTTTTTTTTCTAGCGTTAACACGTTGTGCTGAACTCCCATTCATTATGTCTAAATAAATGAAACCATGACACAGGAAACATCGTGTGAATCATCGTGCCTCAACGTACCATCACACTCTAGCTCTGGTTCTGTATCTTCGAGGCAAAGACATAAAATTTTTATGTTAAAATTCGATTCTCGAATGAGTCTAAAAATCATCGATTCGATCTACGAGGATTACCTTTGCTCGTGACGCGTGTCTGCATCATCGGTAGATTGAACGAGACGTAATGCTCGTGAGAGCATATTATCTGCAGGAATGTGAACTTAAAGTCTTGCAACGTGCGTGGGTCACCGGGCGAAAAGTTGTCCATGTAGCTCTTGATCAACCGAAAGACGAATCCTCGGTCCATGAATGTGAGGCATTTCTAGATGAACAGATATAGCCATTGGAACATAATTTATAATATTGATGTCTTCGATAGCGATATGAAAATACCTTCAAAAATTGGGCGAAACTTTTATTGAGTTCGTGTGTTTCGACCGGCATCTCTTTATGTTTATTCATGAGATACGGAGTAATCACTTCCAAGAGATTCTTAATCTCGTTGTGGTACTTTTGTGAAAATCTTTCGTTTCGATGCATCTGAAATAGAAAGGTTGTTGGTATTAAATGCATTTAATTTTAGGAGACAGATGAAACGATTGCGGAAATACGAAAAGGCAACTCACTTTTATTCTGCCGGTAGTGAGCATGTACTGAGCCATGCTCTTCACCATGATGTCGAAGAAGAAACTGGAATGATGCATGAATTTGTTGACGACCAAGAAATCCGTGTTACTGGGCTGAAGCAACGAGGGCAGATATTTTGCCAGTTGTTCGTGAACCGTTGCACCCGAATTGCGTGTATCGGGTGGAACAAAGACAAACTGCAACGATTACACACATGAGAGTTCACTGTTCCGGAACAGCAGTATTATTCGACAGAACAAGCAATAACAAAAAACATTCACGAACCATCCGAAATTAATTACAATTGACGAATACCGTCAATATTTGATTTTTTTGTCGGGAAAATTTACCTTTACGTAAGCTTGCAGGATTTCCTTTCGACCGGCTTGATGCACCAAGTTTATAATGTGAATGAGAACTCTGATGATGTAAAGACCAACTTCCTCGCTCGTATTGCAAGTCAATAGAGCGAACAATTGGTTGAGAATCGTTGGAAGGAATGTTATCGCTGTGACCAACTGTATCGCGTGTGCAGCTTTAAGTATCTTGCACGTTTCCAAATCGGACGGTATAGCTGATGGTTTCGTGTCCAATATCCTCTCGGCGTGAACGAAGAAGTTGTGCAGATGGGGATCGCGCGTGAATACGGTCGATATAAGTTGAAACGATACTGTGAATATTTGACGCTGCCCGTCGATCCAAGTGATGTCTGGACCGGCATTCTAGAGAAAAGAACATTTTACGTGAAAAAATGGGTACGATTTTTTTCTTTAATCTGGGTATCTTTTGCTCACCCCTTTGCCAAGGCCAAGAGGTTGAATGGCCAGATATCCTGCCGGTAAATGAGTCGCCACAGGCAGTGCCTGGACGTTGGCTTCCATATCGACGTTCAACCTAATTTAACAATTCCATTTGATGAGTTAAAGTAAACGATGCGCTTATCGGATTTCAATGCCCACCTGCCCTTGTGTAGCAGAACTGCCCAAGCGTAACCGACGCAATTCTCAACGCCGTTCTCCTTTTTTTTATTCATATCGCAACTTATGTGATAGAATGAAAACAAGAGATGATGTTTGGCGTGAAGCTTTGTTGGTAACCTCATCTTTATCTCTTCGTACCACGATGGGACGGCGTTGTGATGAACTACGGCGCAATTCGCTCTGAGGCACAGCAGTGGTGATCCTGGCTTTCCGTAAATGCACTGTGAGAAAAAGGGCATATCAGTTTTAACTCCTAGGATGAACTGTATCGAATACAAAGTACCGCTCATACTCTCAATGGTTCGGCTTCTTCGCAGTCATCGTCTCGCAGCTCCACGACACAAGCGATATTTCGCGCTCTACTGAATATCTTCTGGGTATCGAATATCAGCGATTGAGGATAGACGTACAGATGGTTGACGTAAGTAGCGTAAGGGTGAACTTCTTTTTCCGACAAGCTCTCGAACTCTGCAACTTCGATGGTTGGCTTCGATGTAGGAGGCAATGGAAATGGCTTCAATGGAACCAAGGCCGTTGTTAAAGTATCTACGAATATTTTTCAAGCTTGTAAGAATTGTAAGAATTCCGTATGGAATGGTTAATTCGATTGTCCCTTGGACGTACTTTCCGGGAGCTCGGATAGTGGCTCGATATGCAGTTTCAGCCAGCCGGGTATGACAGTCAATTTGTTTAGTTTTTCGGGTCTGCAGAAAAAGGTGATTAATAGATTGTTGCAAGTTTTAACGATACGCCTCTGAGACTTTGTTATCCTTACTTTCGGTATTCGGAGAGCAGTTTCAGTATCTCCTCGTCCCTTATCTTATTTCCCTCCTGCCTGTATATGGCGGGAAAGTCCGAGGAGGTGTCGAGTTCGTTGCTGTATAGCCGGAAGAGAGGCCTGGCCGCCCAGGCGAACGGCATCCGATAATTGCCCAATCTTTGGAACGTGTTAATAAAGTACACATTGGACTCCCTTGTCGCCTTTCGAATTAGAGATAAGATTACGTGAAATTCTGTTCGTACCTCTGGCAACATGCTCTCACTTGCTTGTGAACTTTGAGGCCTAATCGAGGATCCTTGGTCGCCCGAAGATACGGCTCGGACGTCTGATAGATGCTCCCTTGCAGTATCTTCTCAATACGAACGACGAGAAATATATCTGGGTGAGGATTGCTGATGCTGAATATCGCTTGTTTAGGATGCTTCAGCCAATTCGACGGTATGCTTTTCAGATCGTCCGGAAGATCGACCTCTTCATTATCGGTTGTCACGCCTGTCGGACTCAATTCACGAACGATGTCGTGAACAGATTCGTTGTTTATGTCAAAGTGAAAGTTCTCGGACAGCTTTCGACCGTTTCTCGCATCGAAGAGACAGAGAGTCGTGTGATAGGGTTCCACCTGGCAAAGCGACTCCTTCTCGTCTATGGGGGCTTGCAGACGGAATTTGAGAGCCTCGCACTTAATGAATATACGTTGACCAAACTGCTCCTTGTAGGGATCCACGTTCGTTTCTGGAGAATTGCCGACCGGTGTTCGAACGTGCGATGGATGATGATACATTATGAACAAGCGTTTTCTATTGTCCCGCCTCGCCAGCAATATACTCGTATCGGTTTCGCGGGAATATTTTATTAACTGTGGATTCATACTCTGCTCAAGGCCTTTGAGGGTTCCGTAAACTTGAAGCGGATGCGGCGACGGCGGAGGAGTGTTGCACGCTCTTTCCAACGACGCTGCGCGCTTTTCCTCTTGCTGCTTGTAGTGTTGCAAAACGGAGCTTAATTTTAAAAGCCAGTCTTGCATGTCGGTTTCCGTGTCGGCAGCTAACGAGTAAGACTTGTGCGTGCCGCTCATTCTTAACTCGAAGCAATACCTTCCGCGTTTCGGATTGCGGATAACTTCGGTACAAAAATCCATTACTATCGTCAATTTGGCTTCCCCCTTCTTCTCGTCCTTGAATAACTCGAGAATGTAAGTACCGTCGACCTCCTGCCTCAGATGACAGAATCGTCTCTTGAATGACTTTGAGCCAATGTTGACGAACATTCTGTCGCTGCTTCCTATCTCGGGACCCTTCATTAGATAGCCCGCTTTAGTTATGCCATCGTTTCTCGCCGGATCGTCGTCAACTTGATCCACGTCCGTGTCTATCTCGTAAATCTCCTCTCTGAGAACGTCGGCTTTCGTCAATCTACGATGTAGATGGAAAAAATTTATGAAAATTTGCACATACATTTTACGAAGTGGTCCACACAGAATAATTAATTTTTGTACACGTAAAAAATATTTTCTCTTGTCATTAAAATGGGAATTTTCTACAGATTGTTATTTTTAAATACTTTTTCAAATTTCCTTAGTTTTTTTGTAACCTAATTTTTAATTGAAAAATGGTAAAGTTAAGAACAATACATCGCTTTGCAGGCAAAAAGTGATTGTTAATTGTAAATATTGTTATTTGTATGCATGGAAAATGATTGATTTACTTTGGAAGATCCAGATAGGTTCCACCATAAGCGGAATACTTGTAGTGAACAAGATTCCAATTCGAGGCGTAACTGCGAAGACATTCCTTGGTGAGCAGGGTTTCCCCCCCTTCTGAGGCCTCCAGGATATTTTGAACAATTGGCACAGTAGTTCTGTGTCTCTTTGGCAGAACCACATTCTGTATAGAACAAAATGCAAGAATGTATTTGTTACACCGTTTATCTCCGACATATCTCTTACGAATGGTTTTGAGGAAATCCGGTTGCCCTAGCAGCAAGTCTTATCTCTATCATAAACCGCGATATTTCAGCGTACAAAACTCACGGAAATGTCGTCTTGGGGATAAAGCAGCAGCTCTCTCTGAGGATCATTCTGAAGCAGAGTCTTATTCTTTGACACAAAACTTTCAAAGTCCAGAGGCTCTACGAGGAATAGTTTGTTCTGTAAATAGATAACAGACAAAAACAGGTTGAATAATCATGTTTTGCATATTTTCGATAACGACGTGCATGTAAAAGAGGGTATGAATAGGGGGTACATAATTGGAGTGAAATTATGCAGACAAATTAGGTCTGATTATGAGAGACTGGCAACGGGCTGGTGAAGCGGAGAGCGACCAGTATCGTCGTAAGCTTTCGCAAGAGGCAGACAAGAAACAATAAGAATAGGAAAAACAGACGTAGGTGAGAGACAAATATATGTGTACACAATTCTCAAATAAATTTGTTCGTCCGATACCTGTACCGCACTCTCGCGAACAACCTGCGACACGGTCTCCCGAAGTTGTGCAGCCATACCGGGCTTTCCCAGAGCTCGGGTGAACTTTCTCTCGCTCATCTTCAACGATGACACTCAGATATTATCATCTTTCACGTGAAAATACACTTGTAAACATCCTCATCGGAACGGTGAGCCCGCTACACCCTACATTTATTCGGCGGCCATGTTGCGGCGGCACGGTAACTATCCACTGTTACCACCGTTTCAGAAATAAATCTGCCTTTTCTTTAGGGCGGATTTCAATATTACCTACCAGACGCTAGGTCTATAAAGGTTATGAAGGCACTAACCTTATATCAAAACGTCATTTTCGGTTTAAAAATATGTCACTTCCTGCTAATGATAATTCCTGTTTTCGACCAGCAGTTAGATCGAATTCGAAATGCGTTACTTCTAGTTTTTGAATCTCAGTTTTTAACGGTATATCTAAACGACGTTACTTTTGGTTGAACTATGCGATTCAAAAACCGACAGTGATTGCGAGTTTTTGCCGCTAATGTTGAAACTCGTCCATAGTTTTTTTAGACCCTAGTTACTTTTTCATGAAAATAAGTCACGTCTGTTTGACCTGGATGACACTTCTAACGAATGTTCCTACGATCGTTTCCGGTTCCATTACAGTGTACGATAATCGGCCCGGCTGATTGCGTGATTGTCAGTCACCGTCGTTGGCTCTCCACGGCTTCACTGCTATATTAGGGGCACAACAGAACAATATGGGGCGCAATAATGTCCGTTGCTCGTGCACATTGTTTTTTTTCAACTCGTAAATTACCTTCAATTCACATCGAACTGCTTCGATACAAAGAAAGTAGTAGTCTTTTCTTCACGACGAATTAACTTTATCCGCAAACCGCCGACGTGATTTCTCTCGGCTTACGACGCAATATAGCGAACAGACACCTGTACGGACGGAGTCGCAATGTGATTTTTATCGGTGCGTATATCGGTCGGGGGAGCGCAGTGCAGTGTGCACGTACGGGGGCTGCGACACGACGGAGATACCACTAATTCCATTACTTCGTGCTCCCGTCGGCGATTTTGTGGTTATCAAAATCTACGCTAAAACGGGATTTTTAAAAACGATAAAAATTACTATGGATGACGAACTCGAGGACAAAGTCTTGTACCAGGTGATGGCAAAGACGTTTTCGTTACGTTGTTGCTCGCAGAACTCTAACAAATATAGAATGTATATAGATGTATATTTTTCTATGCTACCCGTGAAATCTGGAAGAGACCCAAATTTTAATATTGTATATATATTTATATATCGTATATCTATTCCAGTTGACACCACTGGGGTCAAAACAATTTCTGCTAGGTACATTGCTTAATGATATACAAAAAATTACATATGTGTTTATTCATTGCAGACTTATGTATCCCACATGAAGCTTGTGTCGAAGTTTGCGGTAGGAATACCTACTGGCTTAACAGCTGGGTCCAACTCGCCTTTTGGCTATTTTTGGCATATGATGCGAGCCTATGCATTCAAGCCAGAAGTATTGGTCTGTGGGGCAATTATGGTCGTGATGATCTTTTATCTTCAAGCTGTTGACGTTTGGAGCAGAACTCTTCTAACAAGGATTCAATACACATTTGGAAGAACGAGTTCCAAGGTAAATATTCTTATAATTTCAGCATGTTTTAGGATTGAATTTTTTTTAATTATACATTTACAAATAATTTATCGTCTGTTGAGGGCCAAAACTTTTCTTGGTATCTCATGCAAAAGACTTATTGTTAATTACATAAAAACTAAAATGACAGATCTATTTCTGACAAAGTATTTAATTAATAGCAGTCAAATTTTACAAAATACTCTTTTTTCCCTGTGTATTAGTCTGAGTGCTAGATCTGTTATTATCATGCATTTATTTGTGGAATTTCATTTTAACAGTCATTAATAAATTATTTTTCACAGTGATGATTTTATTTTAAATAAAATAGGAAAGCATTTTCCACATAAGGAAGAGTTTATTTTACCTGTTTATTCATCTATTTATTAACTGATTTCTTATTATCCAATTATCAAAATACAAAAGTATCTTATAAATTAAACTTAAGACCTTTGACGCCACAAATAAAAAAAAAAAAAAAATGAATTTGGGCTAATATAGTCTGGTGCTTTTCAGGTGTCAAAACTTCAGTTTTTGGTAAACAATGCGACGAACAGCGGCGAAAAGATCAGCTGGGAACTCAAGCAGGGTTACGTAGCCGCTTATGCAGTACAGGGGCACAGAGCTCACATGGAAGATCGTTTTGTCGTTAACGACGATATAAGCAATACGGGAGTATCGCTTTTTGCTGTCTTCGATGGGCACGGAGGGGAGGTGAGAAATAAAATAATTGCCACTGCATATTCGATAATCGGCGATAATTTATATATTTAAATTTATATTATGTATGTAACGTTTAAACGTAATCTTATCCTCTAAAAGTTGCAGACGCAATATGAGACCGGAGGTGAATCGCGTTTTCGCTTATTTTAATTGTTAATTTTACACTTAGGCCACCGAACAGTTTTATCAGATGAATGATGTAGAGTAGGATTGATTCTTCATTAATTTAGAGGCAAGAGATAAAAATGAGTAAGTGAATAGATTGTCGGATTGTAGAACAAGACCAGTAGGTTACTTTAGTTGGATCTATACTTGTGTAGCTCTATTTTTGGGTTGTTGCATCGATGGGTTTGTATACCTTGAGCGTGTACTGTCAACACGTTTTGCGATGCGACGAACGATGCACAACGCCTTCCGTTTGTTGTCGATAATATCCGAGCAGCACTAAGTCTCTTCGCGTAGACCAAGTTCTCGAGTAATCACACATTCCTTTCGTAGACACAGACAAAGAGTCTTACCGATTTGTTCACCTTGCTAGTTAATTGTAGATGAAATAATTAGTGCAGCATAATCACGATGGAAAAAAAATAAGTCGTGTAAAATTAATGCATCCACGCTTTGCACTGTCCTCTCGCTTGTTTTGCAGTTTGCAGCGAATTATGCACGTGATATGCTCATTCCAAATATCAACAAAAAGGTGGTTGAATTGAAAGACATGATAGCCGGTAGACCATCGCGATCAACTGGCGAAAACGAAGGAGACAGTGTCGATGCTGCCGCATCGTCGAAAGAAACCAAAGCCAGTGGAAGTCTGGTCGACAGAAAGAAATCTTTTCGCAAGACCGTGAGCACGTCCGATGACTACGTTAAAAAGAATCAAGGCGTTACAGATCCGGAAATTTTAAAGAAATTGGACAGCCTTCCGCGACCAATTACCCGCGAGGTAAGTAACCCAAAAGAGTTCGATCTACAAATTCGTTGAGTTCAGATATAGATATATAAAATTAAAAAAAAATTTTTTGGACCACAGGTGAGACCTACAAGACCGGATGAAAAGGTGACGCGAAAAGTCGACATGGCCGATTACATAGACGGTCAGAAAATCAATTATGGTAGGCTCATAACCGACGAGGTACTCGCAGTCGACAGTTCACTGGTCGAGGCGGCGAAGAAAAACATGGATGTAGCCGGTATTTATTTCAAGTACAAAGCAATCGCCGATTTAACAATGTTGACGAAAAGTACTAAAAAATGTATTCACAAACCACTATTCAAATGTGCAGGTACGACCGCATTGATCGCCGTACTCGAGGACAACAAGTTGATCGTAGCGAACGTCGGCGATTCCCGTGGTGTGATGTGTGATAAGATGGGCAACGCGATACCCCTGTCATTCGACCACAAACCGCAGCAGCAGAGGGAAAGGCAAAGGATAAATAAAGCCGGAGGGCTCGTAACGTTCAATGGTGTTTGGCGCGTAGCTGGAATCTTGGCGACGTCACGAGCCTTGGGTGATTATCCACTGAAGGATAAGAAACTCGTGATCGCTGATCCTGACATACTGACATTCGATCTGAACGATCACGATCCGATGTTTTTGATTCTTGCCTCCGACGGTCTCTGGGACACATTCTCAAACGAGGAGGCTGTTGCATTCATCAAAGAGCGCATAAACGAGCCGCATTACGGAGCCAAGAGTATTACGTTGCAGAGTTATTACAGGTATATAGGAGATCGCTTAATTTTTTTTTTTATATTTAAGAAATGTTTCATCGGAACATTTCGCTAGAGTATTTCGAAATATCAATTTAATATATGTCCAAAATATTTCGTAAGGTGTCAAAGATTGAAACTGTAAAATTATTTAAGAATATTGTGTGTTGGTTTGATACATTTCACGCACATCGATGTTGCCCCAATCAAAATTCATTAAAAAAATTTCTATCAACTTTCAGAGGATCTCTGGACAATATCACGGTCGTGGTAATAAATTTGAAGGATCGAAAATACAGCATATCAACGGTGGCCAAAAGCGCGTGAGGATTTAATATGTACACAACAGCTATTAGCCGTCAATATTTTGTTATCCCTGACACTGTGATCGAAGTGATTTGTAATCTCTAGTCGCGATTCTTGTTGAGGATTCCCAGGACTACATGGGACACCTGTAGAGAAAATATTTTTTTCTCCTTTTTTGCTATATTTATATGTTATACAATTACGCCTCGCAGCCCTTCTGACGTGAACGGAGGTAGCTCATGCGAAAGCTCTGCTAAATTTATCGAGCATAAAAATAGACAGATACGTCCTCTTTTCTTTTATTATCAGATCAATACTATATTTGTACATAATATGAATTTTCTCTCGGCGGCTCACTATGCCTCGGTATACAAAGAAATGTTGATATTTGCTGCGAAGGAACTGCAACTCTTGTGACTATTATTTGCTTCTAAGAACGAAGATAACCAAGTTCCTAATAATTGTGTATAATGTAAGATACAGAATAACGTTAAAATTCTGTAATTTGACGATTATTAAACTACAACAAAATCAACAACCTTTCTATGATCTATTATGCTCAACCTAACTACCGCGCAGGAAGCTCGACATTGTGTTTTATTTTTCTAAAGTTGGTAGGTACATAATTTCGCTAGATTGCCGTGAGACACCTGTGATGGCGTCACTTCCGGTTAGGACCCAGAGGGCGTAACCGTCGCGTTGATATCCGGCAAGCTCCATTTTCTATTGACCATCATCGTGTACGGTCGGGGAAAAGTTGGTTTTTCGCAGTGTCCGCCGAACTCTGGAACATCGCAAAGGAGCACGATACAGCGATAGAGAGATAGAGAACATTTTATCAAGTTGTTGGAAAAAAAAGTATATTTATATATATCCCGAAAAAATCGTTTAGTCCAGCCGTACGTTGCAACTATAAACGAATCTCGTCTCGTCAAATTGATACACAAAAATCATATATATATTCTCCGTCGTGTGTTAATGCGTGGCGTTTCAGAAAGCTCCCCAAGTCGCACAATGGCGGAGGACTTGGATGTCGAGGCGATGCTGGAGGCGCCGTACAGGAAGGGGGTAAGAATATAGCTTTCCGTCTGAGTATTAACGTGTGCTCTCTTTATTTTCGTGCGGAGAAAAACAAAAACAGAAAAAGATAATGTGGAAATTATTAAAATCTTCGTTCTATTTTGACAAAAAATCTATGGGGCCGCGCACGATGCCTGAGCAGCTATGTAAAGCAGATCGCGATGCGTTCCATTTCTCGGACCGCAATGTTTCGCGAACACATGTCCATTACTATTGTCGCAAAGTGGCAGGCGCATACACTTGACGAATAAAAAAAAGAATTTTTTTTCATTAATTTTCAATGTACAATGAAGCAGACATAGTGTCGTAGAGATTGTGAAAAAAAAGATTGAAAAAAAAAAAAAAACAAAACAAAAAATTATAAAAGTAGAACGATGCTCTGTAGCTACCTGCTATTGATCAATTCCTCCATTTTCTGTACTTATAGATGGTACGTAAACATGTACCCTCGCGCTCGTACGATGTTCTACAGCGAGTTCCTAGAATGCACTTGAACACGAGGTACTAAGAACAGCCATCACTATCATCATTTCTTCTTTTTTTTTCTTTTATATACTACATATATTCTATTCTATCCTTGTCTGTCGAGAGAGAAAGAGATAACAATTCCGATTGTTAGGATGTACCTTAGGCTTTAAGAGATTCGAATAGAGACGGTATAATAACGAATAGCGGTCTTCTTGAAAAGAGGAAAAACAAGAGAAAATAAAGTTTACTTCCAGATTCTTCTCGTTCCGTTCCTATCCGAGGAATTCCAGATATGTGGTAACAGAGATACATGCGTATCGTAGCATGAGGCTCTCAACTTCGAACAAAAAATCGGCGATCAGGATGTTGCTTAATTTGGACAAGTTAGAGTTCAAAGAAGTATGCCAAGATAGGTCGTTTTGATTATCGGGGCGAAGCAGATGAATATTATCTTTTCATTTTTATTCCTATCAGGGTTCAATAACCGAGTCTCTCAGAGAGGCAAGATAAAATACTCTAATAATCTCAAGATTAGAAATGGTTCGTTGGTTTCTTCGGATCGATTGTACTGACTGCTCAACTAACACAATGGTTTTCTTACGCAAAAGTTCATTAAGTCGTGTGCATGGAATACGAACGAAAGAAAAAAAATAATAGACTATTATTCTATTCAGGTTGAGATTTTCTTGTCGTGCATATAAATAAAGCGTGTTGGCTCGACCACGTTCTCATTGTTGAGATAAGAGTGAACAAAATAATGATGTCTTGAGTTGCCGGGCAACGTTTAGCTAGAAAAAAAAAGACAAAGTTAGGGCCATCACGTGTTTACTTACAAACGTACTGTCTTTGACGAGGGCTCTCTTTTACAGAAGAAAAAGGATGTGTGGTTGGCCATTGGTAGTTTAAGACCAAGGCATGCTCAACCCAAGATTGCAATGCTTTCCTAAAACCCGATAAACGATTGGTAAGTTTGAGCGAAGTGCGTGCGATCAGTCGCCGCGGTAAGCTCAGCCGTCTCTCCCCTCAACAAACAAAACAAAAGAAAAATAAGCAAAAAACCGAAAAACCCCTCAAGATCGTAAATACATAATATATATATATGTAAAGTATATATATGGATGTATATATATATATATATATATCTAGCTGAGACGAGAGACTCGCGCCACCGGCGTCGGTTCTCGATTAGTGATCGACGAAGAATCGTCCGGATAAACAATCGATTTTTGTCACTAATTCGTTTAATGTTCGAAAGAAAGAGAAAACAAACAAAAGAAAAAACAACAATTGTGAACAACGCACGTATTCATCGCCTTCACCAAAAATCTGACTAACGTAAAATGATTTGCTTTTTGTCCCCTTGTTCGCGCGTCCCTGCCACCTCGGCTGGCTGGCATGGCATTCAACTGTTTGCTGTTCGTAGGAGCAGGACTCCTCATCCAAAGACAAATCCTCCAAGGAGAATGGATCCAGCAGAAAATCGTCCGGGTAAGTTCCATCTCACATAAATTACTATAAAATATGGGACATGTAAATGAATTTGAGCTGCATCACTCACGTCATTACGCTCAATCATTATGCTTGAAAAAATATGTATATCTAAAAGAAAAAAAAAAAACAAAAACAAAAAAAAATAAGTACTACACAAGTTTATCCTGGACCGCAACAGCCACTCTCAAGATTCATTCTCTTTGTTATAGACACCATACTGTTAGTCTAAATGCCGCTTATTTTGATAATTCCAAAGGTTTATCCTGAGCATACGGTGAGTATAGGTGGAGAAGCACTTTTTTTTAATTACAAAGTTGGAATGTTACTGTGAGAGGTGGTCGTTTGAGGCATCTTGATTAGAATCTTTCGAGTAAATAAGTTTCGATTAAATGAACCTGGTAAAAGAAAGAACCTAACATCTTTTGAGACGAAACATATACAGCTGGATTGGACGACCAAATAATTTTTATTAATTAGACTTAAAATCGTTTTTAGGAAGAGCAAACATCGCTCGCGTTCCCGTTCTCGCTCGCGTGAACGGAGGGAAAAGGGTGGACGCGATCGCGAACGAGGTGGTGATCGTGACCGGGACAGGGATCGCGACAGAGATCGAGATCGCGATCGAAAGCGGAAATCTCGTTCGCGGGAAAGACGCGACCGAGGCGATCGAGGTGAGAGGGATGCCGGTGGAGAAAAAGAACGGGACAGACGCGACAGAGATCGGGATCGCGATAGGAGAAGAAAAAGGTCCCTCACACCGATCACTCTTCCCAGAGCTCGACCACCTTTTGGCAAAGGTGTCAGTCCGCTCGGAATGTAAGCATAAATTTATAATTGGGTATACGAGCTCATATGTGAAATTTGACGGAAAGAACTTAGCATCTTAGAATCGTTCTCGCACGAATCTTCTATGAATTTTGCATTCGAAATTACCATTATTTTACTCGATGAGAAAACGGCAGTTCCTCGCTCCAAGCGAAATAATATCTTTGCGTGTGTTAAAACGTGAAAGTAGATTTTGAAATCAGAAAAAGTTTTAACGCACTAGTATCGTAATGTACCATTTTTTAAAGCAAGCATGTAAAATTTCAACTTTCCGTTCGTAAACACTTTGTTACGAAAAATTATGTGAATGGCCGAGGTTTGGAAACTGTCAATGGTGTTCTGTATGAATGCATGTATTTCCACAGTCGTATTGAACTGTTTTGCTATTCAAAGAATTATTCGATTGTTGATCATGATTAACGATTATCGATTGTTGAAAAAATAGCAGGAACGATGAGTTGACGCCGGAGGAAAGAGACGCCCGTACCGTATTCTGCATGCAACTCAGTCAGCGTATCAGAGCTCGTGACTTGGAAGAATTTTTCTCGAGCGTCGGTAAAGTTCAAGATGTGAGACTTATAACATGCAACAAGACGAGACGATTCAAGGGTATCGCTTACGTAGAGTTCAAAGATCCGGAGAGCGTAACACTTGTAAGTTGTCAAATTTTTGTTTTCCATTTTTGAAAGCTCTTTTCTCCACATTCTTAACGACAAATCGTCATTTTATTACAGGGCCTTGGATTATCGGGACAAAAATTGTTGGGTATACCGATTGTCGTGCAACACACGCAGGCCGAGAAGAATCGAATGGGTAACTCTATGCCGAATCTTATGCCGAAAGGTCAGACCGGACCTATGAGGCTCTACGTTGGCTCCCTTCACTTCAACATTACAGAAGACATGCTACGCGGTATCTTCGAACCCTTCGGCAAGATCGATAACATTCAATTAATCATGGATCCAGAAACCGGTCGCAGCAAGGGTTACGGATTTCTGACGGTAAATTTCATTATTAAATGACAATTCAAAACATGTTCTGGCTAACTTACCTTTTTTGTAGTTCCGAAACGCTGATGACGCAAAGAAAGCTCTGGAGCAACTGAACGGCTTCGAACTTGCTGGACGACCGATGAAAGTGGGCAATGTTACTGAGCGAACGGATCTTATTCAAGGACCTTCGCTTCTCGACACGGACGAACTCGATCGCAGTGGAATCGATCTCGGCGCAACGGGTCGTTTACAACTCATGTTCAAGCTCGCCGAAGGCACCGGACTTGAGATACCACAGGCTGCTGCCAATGCGTTGAACATAGCACCGGCGATAGCTGCGCCGCAACCACCACCTCAAGCAGCTCCGCCTATTGCTACTCAGTGTTTCATGCTCTCCAATATGTTCGACCCGTCAAAGTAAGCATTCAAATTATGTACTGACTGGCAAGTTGACGCTACGGACCATAGAATTAGAAAACCGGAAATTTACGTACGGCACTAACGAGACCCTCTGAATAAAAAAAAAATTATGACAACTTTCGAACAGTTGAAAATTTGTTAACTAACGGTTATGTTTACTCGCGTGCTCACCAGGATCGCATGGTTAATAGCATATGGAATTCATTCTGTAAGCTATGAAATCTGAATTCTCGAAAATATAACTTACGGGCTGAATTTCAGAATTTCCAAATCCATTGTATATACTCCGCAAACCGACGCAGGGAGTTGGCGACGTACTTCAAAGCCAACAAATAATTTCATAATTGCATATATCGAAAGATATAAACAAATGTACAGTTTTTGATATAGGAAATTATTCTTTACTTTTTTATGTATAAGCATATATTGTAGACCTGGTGAAATAAGAAATTCATTGTCTCACTAGGGGGAACACATATGCAAAAGCAAATCGCGCTCCCGTTTCAATTCAATGTCCAAAAAGTATTCTTTTTGTACATTGTAACGGTATTGCTATAGATCATACACATGATAGTAATTTTATTTTGCGCGATGATGATAGTAATTTTATGTTACTCGTGTTAATGTCGATCCATTTTTTATTTTTCAGTGAGTCAAATCCGACGTGGTCGAAGGAAATCCGAGACGATGTTATCGAGGAGTGCAACAAACACGGCGGTGTGTTGCACGTTTACGTTGATCAGGCTTCGCCGCAGGGTAACGTTTACGTCAAATGTCCGTCGATCGCAACAGCCGTAGCAGCCGTTAATTCGTTGCACGGTCGATGGTTCGCGGGTCGTGTAATCACCGCCGCTTACGTGCCACTGGTGAATTATCATTCACTGTTCCCCGACGCTATGACGGCCCTCCAGTTGCTCGTACCGAGCGCTCCTCGACGCGGAATGTGATAAAGAGTCTCGCAAAAATCAGTCACCTCCGCGTGACTCGTGGGACTCATCAATTCATTTGTAGTTACGTCAGTGAAAGAAGTCGACTTTTCGCTAATCGCGAAAATAATTTTCTTCTGTCGCTGTTAGCCGATATAAAAAAATCGTGTACGGCACTTTCTCTTCGCCATGTTCCATCACTCTTACCGACAAATAGGACCTAACTAACTCGAACTATACATCTCATGACTATCGATCAGCCCGTAGTTCTTGAAGTGATTTTTCGCGTTTTCGACTATGCGGACATTCGGGGAAAGAAAAATTACGATCGGAGAATCAATAATGTATGATGCGGGAACCTGTAGGCTAAACGGATAACAAAAAAAAAGATAGGTTTGTTACATTTTTACAAGCGAAACGTTATCGAATGAAGGTCCGCAGAAAAACAAAAGAATCCGACAGGAATATCGCCCTTGTATGGCCCGTCGTTTTTGGGCGTTGCTCTCGATATTTTTGTATCGTAGCGGTAAACAAACGAAGAAGAAAAAAGGTCGATCGCAGAAATTTGTGCGTGCCTCGGACATTGGAGAAGTTTCAGTAGGTCATAAAACCTTTAGCTTTACATCCCTCGAGATGACCCTTTTTACGGGACGTATCCTACAGAACAGATTTACGAATTACGGCTTTGATATTTATTTGTATTTCAATTATGTATTATTTAAGAATAATAAGTGCGGGATAACACGTAAAAGTCGATACGCGATGCATATTTTTGTTTTTCGTATAAAAAAAAAAGAATCGTTCACTTTTTTCTTTTGGTTTTTTTTCCTTTCCCGCAACTATTTATCTATTTAGATAAATTACGAGTTAGGTACCTTGAAGAATTCTTCTATTTTGTTTATTTCTCGTCAACGTTACTCGTAGGATCTGTAATCGAATAATGTGGCATGGCAGCACACTGTTTATTAAATTCACAGGCATTTGTTTAGATACCTGAAACCTACGTTCGCACATCTGCAGACCTCAAAAAAAAATTGAAAAGAAAGTTTCACGTGTCAGCGAGAGACGATATCCTCCCCTCTGTATATAAGTTTTGTAAATTAACTCGAGCTAGATGTAGCTTGTAATTCATAATTCTAAAGTATAAAAAAATTCGCATTAAGAACACATACAAAGGACACACACACATGGATGTAAACTTTACGACAATGTCATAAATGAAACTAATGTGAAACTCGATTGTCCAAGATTATTTACATTTATTTAACAATGCGTAATCATTTCGTCGTCCACCTGAGATCAGCGCAGAGTGCGACGTGATCGCTAGGAAACACGGGCGAAGGTATGGCATTGTTCAAAGACAATTCTTCCTTACTCGGGAGAGGCACGACTTGCGTAACTTCCAAACCGGAAGTTTGGTAAAAAATATAATCTAAACAAGCAGCGAATTCAACCGTGTAATTCGTGTATTGGGGAGTTCCGCATGCGCTGGTGAATGACGAGTCGTGAGAGAGTGAAATGTTCTCAACGATTTGTTCGGCATCTGAAAAAAAATCGATAAAATTTCTCCGAGCAATTACCGATGTATCGTAAATAGAAAGAGAAGTATACGTACTACTCCTCCAATCCTTGTGATCTTCCGGAACGTGACAAGTCGTCATCAATTGATAGATTCCACAGTCGGGAGTGCTGTTAAAGTCTCCGCAAAGTATAATTCTCACGTTGGCTTCTCCTTGCGAACCGTAAGTTTCGCGCGTCTGCTTCGCCATCTCCTGGCAGTAAGACAACGCGAAATATCCTTGAAGCAATCTTATATGATCCGCATCCGGCTGAAAGTACAGATGGGTATTTCCCACAACGAGAATTGCTGAAGGATCGTCCTTGGACCGGAGAACAGTCGCTTGCACCCTGGTGTTTCTTCCGAGAAAGCGTTCCTTCACCACCTCGCTCTCGATCTTATCCCAGACGCTTCCGAAACCCGGCAACGATACATCTTGGCTCATGACTCTCGATTCCGTTCGCAATATCTCGAAACTTCGTTCGTCGTAGAACGTCGCAATGCCCTCGCTGAGATCGTCGCCCTTTCTGTTAAAAACACCTCCGTAGCCGAGCAACGAGAGTGCCGAAGAAAGATCATTCTCAAATATTTTTCGATCGACCTCTTGCAAGCAAATTATATCAGAATTATATCCGATAAGCTCCTTGATTATCAGTTGCTTGCGGTAATCTATGGCGAGGGCATACGGAGGACAGTATGGAAAGAGAACGTCTCTCGAGTAATCGGTGCTCGCGTAGACGTCGGCTAGAATATTGTACGACGTGACGCGAAAATTTTTACCGCTCAATTTTTCACGCGTGAAACAATGACGAGTCTCGAACGGACACTGACCGGGGCCGGCCTCAACAGCTCTGCTTGACTCCGCTTCTATAATAGGACCAGTTTGATCCTCGTTCACTGGTAGACATTGCAGTTTCAATCGGCACTCTATATCCGACGCAGTCGGCATGTAGAGATAACCCACGCCGACTTCCTCCCAGGCGTTCTGGTAAGACGGCGAAGTCGTCATCGCTTTTGAGCAATTTCTGTACCACACGAACTTCGATCTGCTCTTATCCGTGCAAGAGGCATCGAATTCGGCTGGATAAACGGGAAAACCTGCCAGTATACTGGACGGCAATGCCATTTTTTTTATCCATGGAACATTGACCTTGATCTTGTACGGAGTTCCAAAAACTCTGAGAGTTATCTGAGACGTATCCTGAAAGAGAGTCTGGCAGGGCAGATCCAAATCGATCATGTTCCCATTTCTGAGAAGAGCTATGTCTCCCGATTCTACGTAATCTTTTTTGTCCGGTGTGGGCAAGAGCAGGGAAGATTTTTTGGTCTTCCTGTTCCTCTTCTTAGCCAGAATCTTATCCAAGTTGGAGTCCAGCCTCTTCAGTAACTTGGCTATGGGCTCCTCAGTGCTCCTGCAGAAGTTGAACTGCCTGTCCACATTGAGATCAGCGTTCGCATAGCGAAATGAAAATTCAAAAGTTTTTTCACCACCATCGTTTCTCAAGTATGCTTCGTTCATATTGAAGAGATACTTTGGCTGAGTATAGTTGAAGCGAAACTGCTGTTTGATTTTCGCTACGTGAAAATATGAGGCTCTTCGAAGTTCGTTAAATCTGTTAAAAATCCCAGCTGACATTATACAGTCCAATGTTCAATTACCGCGAAATCGCTGGTCTACAGATGTCTTGTCGACAGCTTCACTTAAGGATCTTTAACGATTATCTTTGGCCGTTGTACCGATGAAAATCATCCATTTCGGGAGGGATCAACTTTGGAGGTTATCTGTCGCTGAAACGTTAAAAAATTAAGCAAATTATTCGATCGTACGGATCGTCGTGAGTACAAATGGAAATCTTACGATACTTTTTTTTTCCTAAATCAAGTCGCTGCAATTTTGATGCAAAACCACACGTTGCTGCGTTATGATAATTGGTCGATCATTGCACAAGCTAAGAAATCTGCTACAGTCGCGTAGCCATCGACGCTTACTGGGCCAACAACGTGCTTTCTGTTTTTCGATCCATCCATCGTCGGGCGAATATCTAGAAACGATAAGAATCGTCGCAGGGTGTTTCGTGACGTTAATCAATTCGTGTCGGTAGATCTCAATTGTCGTAAGAAAAAAATTAACTGATTGTCAGCAAGCATCAAATTATCGATAAGTTCGATGCCGTGTGAAGAGTGTACAAACATCCTCGCAACTTAATGCCAGAGGTTATGCGAATATCTTACTAATTTCTTGGTCTTATCCGAGGTAAAAAAAAAACGAAAAAATGCACGGGATACGATATGCTTCCCGTTGCTTTGGGATTCGTTTACCGCATAAGTTGTTGCGAGATATACCGAGGCGTTCCTGTCACAGAGGCGATCGAGTCGAGGGCAATGTCGCTGAATCTTGCTTGTCGGTCGCTGCAGAGGCCTCCGACCACCTCGGCAACGTCAGTTCGAAAGCCACGAAAGAGGACGACTCTTCCACCGGTCCAGATCTGGCTGATTTCATTGTGGCAAATTTAAACAGAAAGTCTAAGGCCGAAATTCCAATTGTGGAGAGCGTGCCTTATCTCAGAGATATACATGGGAGACAACGCACAGGTAAATTTTTGCATGCTGCATCAATATAGTGAACCTGGAGGTGTCTAGATTGGTTGTCATAGAAAATTTGGTTTCACACATCTTACAGAGAATAAATTTACTATACATGTTTCAGTCTATTTTGACGTTTACGGCTGTCAGATGAATGTCAATGACACAGACGTCGTATGGGCTGTGTTGAAGGCAAGTGGCTATAAGAGAGCACAGAAGATCGATTCTGCAGACATCGTTCTTGTGATGACCTGTGCTATAAGAGAAGGAGCCGAAGACAGGGTTTGGCACAAACTCGACTACCTAAAATCCCTAAAGGCAAAGAGAAAGAGAGGATCAATGAAGATTGGAATTCTAGGTGGGTATAAATAGCTTCATTTTGTACATGGAAAATAATTCATGAGCAACGATTTTGCCATATTCTGTAGGTATATATTTTGTTTTATTTGCTCCTCAGAAATGTCCTGTGAATTATTTATTGTGTTACGAATATGTTAGAAAATGAAATTGATTTGTACTTTTTACATGAAAAGGAACATTTAGAAGTAAATATTAAAAGTAAAAAGTTATTTTCTGTAAGTGAATAATATTCTAACATTTGTGTTTCTTTTCAAAGTAATTTTTTCACTATTCCAGGTTGCATGGCTGAACGTTTAAAGGCCGATATTTTAACTAGAAATAGCTCAGTAGATGTAATCGCCGGTCCGGACAGTTACAAAGATCTGCCACGTTTGTTGGCACATACTGAAGACAACGAAACTGCCATAAACGTTCTTCTCTCGTTCGACGAAACTTACGCCGATATAACACCCGTGAGACTCAATGAGGATTCACTCACGGCCTTTGTGTAAATAATTTAATACGCTGGGCCACAAATATGCACCGCTGCAAGTTTGTTTATGTAACACGAAATCATCCTCAATCTTTTCAGAACGATAATGCGTGGCTGTGACAACATGTGCACCTATTGCATAGTCCCGTTTACGCGCGGAAAGGAACGATCAAGGCCGATATCGAGTATCCTAGATGAAATTCGTCACTTGTCCGATGAAGGCGTAAAGGAAGTAACGCTACTCGGTCAGAATGTAAACAGCTACCGTGATTTATCACAGTCGGATTTCTACTGCGACGATAAAGAACCGACCAAATTGGCGAAGGGCTTCAAAACTGTTTACAAAAGTAAACTCGGCGGTGTCAGGTTCAGCGATCTTCTGGACAAAGTATCGCTGATCAATCCAGAAATGAGAATCAGGTGAGTTCACGAGAACATATTTATAAAAAAATGTTCATAGGGTGTTTTTTTTAGCCAAATACTTATCCTCGCGAACTTTAGAATTTTCCGGCTACAATTGCACTTCATCTCTTTCTTATTTTATATAATATTACGAAAGTATATTGAAATTATCATTATATAAAAAAGGATTTGTTTTTGGTTATTGAGGAATTTATGTTTTTATAAGTATAAAATCGTACAGAAGAATTAGCACATGGTTTTGTTTTTATTAAATTTTCGCTCATAGCCTTTTAATTTTCTTCGTGTCATAAAATAACATTTCATGTATAATTTAATAACTGAGAGCATTCGACGAAACACCCGTAGATTCACATCTCCGCATCCGAAAGATTTTCCGGACGAGGTTCTGCACTTGATAGCGGAGAGACCGAATATTTGCCAACATCTTCATTTACCAGCTCAGAGCGGTAACAACGATGTTCTCCAGCGAATGCGACGGGGCTATACGAGAGAAGCTTATCTCGAACTCGTCGCTCATGTCCGCAGTATCATCCCGAAGGTATCTTTGTCCAGTGACTTCATAGCTGGTTTTTGCGGCGAGTCAAACGCTGAGTTTGAGGATACCCTAACATTGCTGAAACTCGTGGACTACAATAAAGCGTATTTGTTCGCTTACAGTATGAGACAGGTAACAATTAAATTATAAGTCCTATGGAACTCGTGCATGAAAAGTGCTATTTTTCGTGTCCGCCTAGAATGTCGCAAGTAAAACTTTGCAGCCAAGTGCACTACAAATACCTCGCGCTCATCTGACCGATTTTCCTGTACGCACACTTCTCGTACGCAACGCACGCTGGTACAATGTCATAAGCAGTAGCATTTTTCCTGCATTTGTTAAAAAAATGCAATACTAGTGTGGTGTAGCGAACATTATACGTGGACAGGGAAGTGAGTATGTAGCTCGCTGTACCGCACGTTTGTCGCAAATCACGATTGAAAATTAATCCGTTTCTTAAATCATTCGTACGCCATTTGTCGTTCAGAAAACCACGGCCCATCGACGTTTCGAGGACGACGTTACGGAGGCCGTGAAGAAGGAACGCGTGCAAAGGATGATTGCCGTGTCAAAAATTCAAGCAGAGAAATTGAATAGACAGCAGATCGGGAGCCAGCAACTAGTGCTTATCGAACGTGTAAGATTTCCACATGCCCGGCAGGACTCGCAGCAACACGCGCACACACCACCTCTTAGTACAAAAATATATTTTTCTTTCTGCTTTACAGAAGGGCAGAAGATCTAGCGAGTCTCTGATAGGCAGAAACGATGGAAACACGCGAGTCGTCATCCCGAACGGAGCGATTCCAGTAGACAGCGAGACTGACGAGGCGAGAACAATAAACCCCGGTGATTACGTGGTTGTTCAAATTTACGACTCGAATTCGAATAGTCTCTCGGGCATACCTCTCTATCACTCGACGATATCGAGCTACGTACCACAGATGGAGGATCTTCAGCGCATTGACACCACCTCGTGTGATTGAATTGTAAGCAAATAATATAGTCCGTGCGTCCGATTGTCAGAAATACGGAAAGAATGTCGCATAGGCGATAATCGTATGAACGCAGGGAACGTGTATTGTACATACAAACTCGATATATTTATATACATACATATATGCATATATATATATAACTTACATAATGTTATATTCACAGGAAATAAATAGCTCTCCTTTAAATACAGGACTGCGTGTTTTATGTATGGCAACGGGAACGAACGGACATTCTTTGCACTGTTAATACACAAAATATATCTCAAAGTCTCGTAGAGTTTTTCTTGTTCTTTGCGTGAGGACATTACGTTATTTACAGTTCATTTTTTTTCTCTTTTCGTAAGTTGTCTAATCTAGACAAGGCTCGCGGTGCCGATGTTGATGACAACGTTGTCGGCCCCTCTCTCGTAGACTGTCAGATCGTGAACTCTGGGCTGCTCGAGAAGCGCGGCAAGCTGTTCGCCGCTCGGAAAACTTCCCTGGGATGCTGGGAGAATCACGTCGCACTCCAGTTGACCTGCAAGGAGCGAAAAAAAATCTCATTTCATTAGCTCACGAAAAACGACTTTATTGTAGTCAGTGCGAAAATAGCAGTTTTACATACGCATCGCAAGTGCAAATTCCATATTTTCAGACAATTCGAAATTATACAAATAACCAAATGTTTTTTAAATTTTCGACGGTGGGAATTTTCGAGCAAAATTCTTTTTTTTTTTACCAGAAAGTGATGGCGAAGCTCCCTTGCTGGAACCGTACATTCTAGTGCTGTAACCAGAGTCGTTGTGAGCGTCGTGGGGCGGTGGAGTTGGACTGTAGACCGCGCTGCGCGATCTGTAAGGCATTTTAGCGATGGAATCGTAATGAGCGTTATCACCGTTGACCCGTTGATGATGCTTCGATATTCCTCCGTTCATCGGCTTAATCTGTGGCTGTTCGGCGTCATTCTCGCCCTCACTGCTCTCGCTATCGTTACCTGAGGGATACCGGCAAAAAAACTATTAAATTTTGACGGCGAATCGATATAATTTTCGTTCGAACAAAAGCTTACGATGAGCAAATGAAATTCTCACCTTGGCCCTCGGGATGCCAGCCGTTGTTAGCGATTCCCTGAGGCTGTACTCTCTGACCTTGGGAACACTGACTGTGATCCGGACTCGTCGTCGGTTCGCTGCTCACGGAACGCGCTCCTCTCCAACCATTGTGCATACCGGGCACTTGCTGAAATCGCTTTATCATCTCGTGAACGCTTCTTCTGCTCGGCGTCGCTGCCCAGGCTGCGGAATTCTCGTCGTGACTTTTGCACGAGTTCTCTCGATCTTCCTGACAATTGCCGGAAACTACCTCCTGGCTCATGGAAATCTGAAAAAAAAAATCCAAACAAAAATTATCGTCTCGCCAACTCTGAAGATTTCAACCTGTCGCACTATTATACGAACCTGCTGCTGAAGAACTTGCTGTCTGAGACTAACAGTCGGCGAAGCTGCGGCACCGAGAGGCGAGGTTCTGTCTCTTCCGATAACACCGTCGAAGGTCTCGTTGAGCCTCGGTGCGTCGAGGACCCTCAGAGCGGGCCTCGACGAGCCGGAGCACGGGAGATCTCTCATGGACTCGCTCATCCGGGGAATGGCCGGTATATCGAGATCGTCGAGACTTCCACGATGCCCCGAGGTCTCACCGGGTATCTCGAAGCTTCTGTCGTGAGGTCTGTCGTCGAGAAGATCCTCGAGAGATCTCGCCCGAGCGGGCATCATCATCTGCTGCTCGTTGGACGTCGACGCTTGTCTGTTCGGTCTCTCGGAATGACGGCCTTGACCACCGCGTGATATCCAACGACGAAGATGGGCGTGTCTCTCCTCGCACTTGGATCGTTCGGCGGCCACGCACCTCGTCAGCTCCGATATCTGTCCTCGAGTTCTTCTCTCGAGATTGGCGACTTTCAGATCGAGCCTCTCGTGAGCCTGATCAATGTGAGCCTTGAGCTCGGCCTTGTCGCGCTCGAGCTTCGCTTCCATGTGCCGGAAGAACGGTGCGCAGTAACACGTGTAACCAACGCCGACCGGTCCCTTACGAATGTTTCCGGCCAGGTCGAGATAATATTGTTCACCGCGAGCCAGCGGATCCGGCGGAAGCGAATCCAATCGCGGCTGGGGAAAGGCCTCTGGATCCGGATAGTAGTGACAACCGTAAGGTGACCACTGTCTTCCCATTATAGCTTTCTCGAAATGCACCTTGTGCTGCTTTCCACCCTTGAGCTTCTTCTTGTCCTTCTTTCCGTCCCGGCTTCCGCTCGTACCGCTTCCGGTCTTTTCGCGCTTCTTCTCGCCCTTGCCCCCCGTCGAACTCTTCGCGTCTTTGGACTCGGTCTTCGGCTCCGTTTCCGTCTTGTGATCCTCCTCGCGACTTTTGGAGCGGGTGCGACTCTTGCTTCGCGCCTTGTTTATTATTTCGAGGATCTCGGATAGATTCTTTCGACGAGCGATGTCCTTGGCTGTCTCGGCCTGCTTGTTTCGCAGGGAGCGGTCACAGCCTGCCTCCAGAAGGATCCGGGTCAGCTTCCTACGGCCCATCGCCGCTGCAATGTGCAGAGCCGTGTCGCCATTCTGCGAAGATAAATTCACGGAGTTAATTGTCACTGAGTGGGTCGAAGATTTATTAGGGGAGATTGGATTGTCAACACGAACGAATGTTACTCGGTAAAAAAAAGGTTTGCATTTTTCTTTATTACCCAACTAATTCAATGTCTCGTCGCGAAGCTCCACGATTTCTTTTTTTCTGTTTAATTCCTTGTTTTTCGTCATACAAATGTATTTATGAAAAATAAAAAATAGAAATTTGCAAAAAAATCACTGTTCGTCAATGTTCAACTTCATTTTTGGGGGTTGCGGATGCCAATTTTTTTTATTTCTTTACCTTGTTCTGTTCGGATACTCGACAAAGAGCTGATATCAGGATCCTCGTGACGCCCGCGTGTCCATATCTTGCGGAAGTGTGAAGCGGTGTGTCGCCGTACTGCATAAAGCAAAAAATAAAAATGAAAATCAATTACTAATAGTTTAAAAGAGATTTATCGTGCTGGACTAAGCTATTTTTTTTTAACAATCGTTCACACCATACACAGACCCGAAATTCCAAAAATGTTCGTAAACACGTTCCTCTCACTCTAATAAAATAAAAATAAAATTGATCTCTAACAAAAATATGTGTATATTTAAAAAAATTCTTACACCGTAAAAAATGCTTTCGTTATATTTCCATTCGGGTAGAAAGGTCTTACGTTATTCTGAAGATCGGGATTGCAGCCGGCGAGTAAAAGTTCTCGACAGCTTTGATTGTGTCCGTTCTGGCATGCTAGATGAAGAGGCGCGAAACCCGCCAGGTTCCTCGCGTGAAGAGGAGCCCGCTGAGTCCCGAGGGCTTTCGCAAGAGCCGCAACTGTCCTACTGTAGCCTCGCCAGGATGCCTCGTGAAGAGCCGAGTTACCATGCTGAAAAAAAAAAAAGGTCGATCGTGTCTCGTTAGAATTAGCGAAATACGGTGGAAGTCGAGGGGGCAATAGTCGTTGATGAGTGTAGGTAGAGATTCATGGGTTCCATGTGGGATGAGCGCGAGAGATCTCAGATCGGTAGGACGTGTTAGCTTGGATAGCTCGAAAAACTATCCGAGAAAAACACACCACCGGCGTCGATCCATCCTCGCCTTTCCCGCAACGCTGCCGAACGAATTCACATACACATATCCTTGCGAGCTAACAAGCGGGGCAAAATGGCGAAACGGGGTAAAATGGAGTAGGCAAAAAAAAAAAAAAAATCGTCGACCAAACAGAAAAATCGTGGCTAAAATTCAGCAAACTGAGAATCATCAAAAATGGCGATCGATGATAAAATTTCGGTTCTCGTGACACCGGCCACATTCAGCGGTACTCCATTCTGCTCCAAAATCCAATTTTTCGTGAATGCTCGAAATAACGATAACGGACGTTTATTTATTAATTCCTAGGTCAATACGCGATTCATGGGGCTTAGTCTGACGGACTTCGTTTATCGTGTGGTCCATTTTGCCCCCGTCTTTTCTGTATCTCTTTACGAGGTACCAATTTATACAGACGGAGGGACGGGTGTCGAGAGGCATTATTTACAGCGTTCCTTTAGCCGTGGCACGTAGTATAGGGCAACGTTAATGAGCCGGATTAACGGGATTAATCCTTACGATATATGGCACCGCTGCTCCGCGAGAGCGCTCGAACCAAGGGATTCCAGTATTTCTCATCTGTTATTTTTCTTTTTAGCAAACGAGCGAGACGAAGCCTTCGGACCCTACGAGAGCGATTCCTGTTCAGCATATCTCTCCTCTTGGCTATATCCAGTGCGTCTCGTCCAGTTTATCCGCGCGCGCCCCGAGCGCGCGCTTCGCAAGTTCAACTTCTTGCCGCTTCGAACTCGAAGGACTCGCTTCGAAGATACCCGACGATTCTCGGAATACAATAATTGTAACAGAAACTTGCGGACCCAGCCGGAGCCCGGATACGGGTAAAAGTTACTTGGCGAATGCATATTACTGTTCCGAGTATCGCGGACTAAGCTTATCTGATGAAGCCCCCCTTTTTTTTCCGGGGTAACAAGGATACTTAAGGGGGAGGACGTTTCGTCGAAGTCGGCCAAAAAAACAGCGCTACATTGATTTTTATTCGTCGCCTAAAAAAAAAAAAATGCGAGTCTCCATGTCGCAATGTTCGAAAAAAAAAAAAAAAAAAAAATTGTAAGAGCCATGAAAAGTTGTTGAGAAGAAACACAGTAAAAATTAAATTCTTCCAAAATTTTCCCACAATCGAACCTGGCGATTTTTGCCGATATTAATTTTTTTAACCCTTGTGTTAGTAACCAACTTTACCGACGGCTTTTAGTAACCGGGTACCCGGGTACCCACAGATCTGAGTATTAAAATTTTATTAATTTAATTAAAAAATTATTTTCCAAAATATTTTTTTCTCGAAATATTAATAGTTAGTGACAATTTAAAGAAAAAAAAAATAATAACAACATAGAATTGTGAATGACATCTGAACCCTATTGGGACACTGCAGGTAGTCGACCGGTTTTTATTGTTCGGTGCCCAGCAGATGTTATTGGAGAGGGAAAAAAACTCAAGGTTATTTCTTCGTTTTCTATCGCGCACTAGATTCGAGTATTTTTTAGTACGTAACAGATTTTTAGTGGGACCAGACGTGTTTAATTTATGGTGTTCTTTTCACTGTGAAAAATAAAGTTATGGAACAACTATCGAGAGCTGACTATGCTAGGTAAATAAATATTACATATATTTAATATTTGTAAATGTTTTAATTACAATTTTGTATAATAAAATTATTTACAACTTATATTATATAATATTCAATTAATTAGGTTAAGTGCAACCGAAAGAAATGAATATCTAAGGCAACTACTTGGAGAACATGGTAGTGATTCGAGCGAAGTTTCTGACAGCAATGACGAAGACTGGATTCCAGCTAATATAGCTAGACGTCAAATTTTAAATCAAGAAAACAATTCAGAGCATGATGAGTCAGAAGATTCTGAAGATACAGAACAAAATGCTGAAGGGAATTTAGTAGTGGAAGAAGAGGAAGAGAATAGCGAGAGTGAGGATGACGACAATGAAGTAGAAGCTGCTGAGCCTGAAGGTAGTAAAATATTTGTTCTTAACAATGATTGAAATAATAATTCTTTTTCTTAAATAATTAATTGATGTTGTTATTATTATTTTAGGACGAGCTCAAGAACCCTCTGGGAGTTTTATTGCCAAAGACAAAACAGTGTGGAACAAAACTCCACCGACTCAGCATCAGACCGCAGCTCATAATGTTGTACGCCAGCGGAGTGGGCCTCATCGCAGTACGGAAACGTTGTCAATTAGCGAGACTTTCAAGAAAATTTTTACCTACGAAATGGTCGATATAATCGTCCGTCACACAAATAAAAAAGCTGAGACCATTTTTCAAGAATATAATGCTGACCATCCAGACTCACAGCATCCATGGAAGCCCGTTACGATACCCGAAATTTATTCGTTCTTCGGTATTTTGATTTGTGCTGGCGCAAATAATTCAAATACCGATCATACTTTTGACATGTGGCACTCCAATTCTTATCCACTATATCGCGCGACGATGGGATTGACAAGATTTCATAATATTCTGCGTTTTTTGAGATTCGATGATAGCAATACTCGAAGTGAACGTAAAAAACAAGACAAGGCAGCTCCAATTCGTGATGTGTGGACAATGTTGAATGCCAATTTAGCTCAAATGTACAAACCAACTGCAAATTTGACCATTGACGAGCAGCTGTATCCATATCGTGGCCGTACTGGGTTTACACAATATATACCATCGAAACCAGCTAAATATGGTATAAAGATCTGGTGGATTTGTGATGCGGAAAACGCATATCCCTTACAAGGGATTATGTACACTGGTAAAACAGATGATACCCGCGAAAAGAACCAGGGTGAAAGAGTAGTAAAAGAATTGGCGGCTCCGTACCGAGGTAGTGGTAGAAATATCTGCATGGATAACTTCTTTACTACTCTACCCGTTGCTAAGCATTTATTATCGTGGAATATTACTATTGTTGGAACTGTGAAAAAAAATAAACCCTACATCCCTAGTGATATGGGAGCAAATAAGACACGGGACCAGTATTCGACAGTTTTTGGGTTCCACGAGAAGGTTACCATGTGTTCCTACGTTCCCAAAAAAAATAAAGCTGTAATTTTGATATCTACAATGCATTCAGATGCATCAGTAAATGACGATGCTAAAAAAAAACCAGAAATAATAAATTTCTATAATAAATATAAAGCTGGCGTTGACACAATGGACCAAATGGTACGAAGATACACCAGTCAACGAAGGTCTTCAAGATGGCCAATGGCAATGTTCTTCAACATGTTAGATATTTCTTCACTGGCGGCATATATAATTTATTATGAAAATAATAAAATGATTGCCAAAAAAACGACGGAACGTCGCCAATTTATGCGTAAGCTCAGTGAAGAACTAGCATTGCCGATGATTGAGCAGCGCACGGCGAATCCACAAGTAATACGCCACTTCTCAACAAAGGTTGCCGTCGAAAGTATTTTAGGTCATGCACTGACAGAAACAGTCGTGGTGAATCCTGGTCCAGAAACTCCAAAAGATAAAACCGGAAGGAAAAAAGTGACAGGATCTTGCCATGTCTGTAATGCCCTGCCAATAAGAAGACGGCGCAAGACACGTAAGGCTTGTGTCAAATGTCATCAACCTGTATGTGATGAGCACTCAATTAATCATGTACAATGTGCTCAATGTAATTAATTATAAACAAAAGTGTAATATTTCGTTATTTTTTTAATAAAATTTAGTTGCATGCATTTATAGAAATTATATTCAATTTATTTCCTATGCTTTCCACTGTGGGTACCCGGGTACCCGGTTGCTAATGGGGCGATAGCTGGAGTTTGAGCTTATTTAAAAAAAAAAATAAACAATAAACCAATTAAATGAAATTACAACTAGCTTCCTTTTAAGTTGAAGAACGACGATTTGAGAGCTTAAAATGAAATATTAAATTTTCATTAAGCTATTTACACAGATACACCGCAGTGGGTACCCGGGTACCCGGTTACTAACATAAGGGTTAAACGGGAAATTTTTGTATTTATTTTTTTATTTTATTTTATTTTATTTTTTTCAGACGAGAAATAAACGAGACCGGTTTTTTGGCCTGAAATCGTCTCGACGGCGATTTAATGTATTTTTTCGTTTGAGATTTAACGATGGCTCGGTGTATAAACCGTGCGAGTTATATCGCAACGCGTATCGTTTGTGCATGCGCGCTGGTAGTCGAAAGGCGGTGAGTAGTAGCCGAGTGCTCCAAGGGGTTATCGTGGGCGGCGCCCTTGTTCGCTCGCCCTCCTCTTCGAGTTTATTCTCCGCGGAGTCTCTCACGTATCCGTGCCGGACGGTATATAGAGAGGTCGGGTAAGAAACCGCTCGAGAGTACTACATCACAAGGGATCCATTCAATTTAGATCAGGAGGGCAAAGGAGCTGCGGAGACCGGGACTACCGGACCGCGTCCGGTACCGGACCCGTGCCGGAGCCATCGAGCCTTCGAGAGGTCCTTATCTTCTTCTTCTCCTGCGGAGAGACTCGCATGGGAGACCCGAGTCTCGACTTCTCGTCCGGGTTTGCCCTCGAGGAGTTTCTTCTCGCTTCCTCGACCGTGCTCCAACGTAGGTGGAGGAATACGTCGTTCCGGGTGTTCCGAGAGAAATCGAGACGGGAAGAGTCGAAGCGTGGGAGAGACGAGGAGACGAGAGAGACCGGGAGAGAGCTCGAATCGAGATCACGCCGTCGACGACGCTGGGGACCGTCGCGGTCGGGCATGAAAACCCGATATCATCAACGAACCGTCGCCGCGAGCAGCGCTCCTTATTCTCGTGACTACCGAACTCTCTCCGTCGCTATCGGAAGTTGTGTGCAAGATACATACATTTTTTTTTTTTTTTTTTTTTTTTTAGGGAAGCGTGTATATGCAGTGTAGGTGTTCTCCGGTTTGGGACTCGGTAGAGCGATGGTTGGTTTCATGCAAACGTGCAATCGGTGATGATTTTCGGAATTTATTATTTTCAGATTTTTTGGAAAAATTTGATTTTTTTTGGAAGACGAGAATGAAAAACGGATATCATCGACGAACCGTCGCCGCGAGCAGCACTCCTTATTCTCGTGACTACCGAACTCTCTCCATCGGTATCGGAAGTTGTGTGCAAGATACATATTAAAAAAAAAAAAAAAAAATTTAATTTTTTTATTAGGGAAGCTTGTATAAGCAGTGTAGGTGTTCTCCGGTTTGGGACTCGGTAGAGCGATGGTTGGTTTCATGCAAACGTGCAATCGGTGATGATTGTCGGAAATTATTATTTTCAGATTTTTTGGAAAAATTGAATTTTTTTTGAAAGACGAGAATGAAAAACCGATATCAACGAAGCAGTTTTCATTGTCGTGATTACCGAACACTTTCATTCGGTATCGAAAGTTGTGTGCCGGATGCATTTTTAGTTGTTCCTCTTTTTTCAAGCGCAGACGAGTACTTAATGGTTATCGTTTTTGATTTTTTTTTTTTGATTTTCAGAATTGTATTTTTAGGGAAAAACGTCTCGTGGCTGAAACGTAATTCAGAGTTATTGAATAAGACCTCGATTTCTCTCTAAAAATATGCATACTGACATTCGGCAAACGGCACAGAGAATAAGATATCGATAATTAAGAATCTCCAAAAAAATTTTAATCTCATCTTTGATTTTTTACCCCGTATCGCTTTCATTACTTGAATCACCAAATAATTCACCGTATTCGCACACTCCTCAATAGAAATAAATAAATAAAATAAATAAAATCTGTACATCGGATAAATTTTTTTCAGTCTCTTGGAACAATCGTAAAATACATTTTTCAACCAGACAAGTTGTTAGATAACGTTTTTTTTTTTTTTTTTTTTTTTTTTTTAAACATATTTAATATATCCGAGTAAAAAAACGTGCAGTCGAACCTTTCGGACAAGTTTTATGGCAAATTTCATCTGCTTCTTTTTTTTCCTCCGACAAAATTTAACCTTCTCGTGAGAGCTCGGTACCTTGATAATGAATTTATTGATCGATCGCGATACGACGGTACCGGAGGATCTCGCCGGTTCGTCGCGTTTCGGAGAAGTAACGAAAGAGATCCGAACGCGAGACGCGGCTGTCGCGCGTACGTGCGACGGTTCATTGACCAGCGCAAGTCGCGAGAACGAGCCGAACGGGAGAGCCGGATGGTCGCTGGAGAGCTGTTCGCCAGTCGGCAGGTACGAGACCCGTGCCAGTTGCAGACGTCTTATACCTTCATTCCCCTCGTCCCTTTCTCCCGCTTCTTCCCCCGTTGTCCCGCTCGTTCCAGCTCGTCGTTCTCCCCTTTGCCTTCGGCCTTTTTCCTTTGTTGCGCCACTGGCACTGTACGATTTCTGCGCGTACACCGGCACCCAAGCTCGATCCCATCGATCCTCAGTGCAGCGAAGTTGATCGAAGTTCCGCGGCCGGAATTACATGAAGAGGAGAAGTGCGACGACGACGATCCCAAAAAAGCCTTCGAAAAATCCACTTTTCATCGAAGCCGATCGTCGAAGCCGATTGATTGGTCAATCATAAGCTTATTTATTTATTTATTTATTTTTTTACGAAAAAAAGCGATACGGCGAATTACCAGTGGAGGGAAAACTGATCGGCAAGGTTGTCGCAACGAAGATGAAAGTCGTGAACGACGAATTAGAGAACAAGGAAACAAATTTTTACCGAAGGAATTATCAATGTCAGAGCGATGGTTGCAAGATCGTAAACGCACTTGCAACGAACGCCGTGGCGAGAAAGTAACGAAAATACCAGTCAGGAGCGAGAAATTCACGGAGCTTTATTCCGAAATGAAGTAGGAAAATTGCAAAGTTTTTTTTGTTTTTTTTCAAGTTCAACCAATTTAAAATTCACGAAATTTACGGCGCTTTTAATGTACAAAGTTATGTGAAATGAAAATCAATTTTCACTGCTGACGGCAGTGAAAATTGAGACATTCGTCCACGAAAATCATTCTATCATAAAAAAATATTATACCGATAAAATCATTTTTAATCGACCGGTAACACAATGTTCGGGCTTATTTGTCGACGAGACTTTGTATGCATTTTATGAAATGTCCATCAGAAATTTCCAAAACGTGTCTTCGTGGATGAATTTTGGTCGAGATCAAACCGCCGGTTCGTACGGAGTCGGCGTTGAGTTCTGCAAACGGGCAAATCCAAAGATCGCGAATAACCGCAGAAGCAAAGCGAGAACATCGATTCAGAAGCGGTTTCCGGCGTTGAACCGATGCTCTGGAAAACGAGGTCGTTAGGAGGCGCGCTGAAAGACCAAACGAGCGCTCTCTGAGCGTTGTTAAAGGAGATTCGACACGTGCTCTGTTCTCTCCGCTCGATCGATCGGCGCTCCTCTATCGATCGTCGTTTCTTCTCGCGCGAGACCCGTCCCTTCTTTCCGCACACACGTCGATCCTACACTCGCGCATAACCGCGAATACGTACACTCGTGCATTGTATGGTGGTTGTCCCTTTTAAGGAGCCTCGCTCGCCTTCTCTCGGAGAACCGGATATAGGGCTCCCTGTTACCAATCTGTCCGTCTTAATGAAATCGTTTCGAATGATTGAACCACTTTTTCTTATAACTTTATGTACTATACGGGAATAAATTTTCAAAAAAAAAAAAACAAAAAAAAAATATCCATCATTTTTCTTTAATCCGTTGCAACGCATATAGAAGAACTCCATCCGCGGGGAGGAAAGAACACCTGGTACGCGTACCGGTCAAATTACACCGAGTGAGGTGGAATTCGTCTCTACGCAGCGACGAATAACCCACCTTAATTGCTTCATCCGCTTAGCCGGTGAACGTCAATGATGTAAGAGACGTCTGAGTCTACTTCATTTTTTTTTTTTTTTTTTTTTTTTTTTCGTAATCGAAAAAAAAATTGTCTCGGTACGTAAGGCCACGCGCCGAAGAGACCATGAAGATTCGATATCGTTTTTTTTCTATGTATGATTCACTCCGATGATGATGGAGCGTAGAATCAATATTGTCACGGTCAACAGAGCCGGCTTTGCCGTCGCTCGGAGGGAGAAGAGGGTCACACCTCAGGTGAGATTGAACCATCGGCACGACTGAGGCGCTGCATCGGCGGTCGGGTCTTTTGTATTCGCGTGGCGCTCAAGCCGGTAGCCATTCGAAAATTTCAAGAAATTTTTTTCACTCATTGTTTTTCGATAAGAAATTATATGTTTCCGGTGTGACGTTATTTCTGACTGACAAAAAAAAACGATATTTTTGGAATTTTTCTGCCTGATCTCACTTCCGGTTTAAAAAGAAATAAATTCACGAACCGGAAGTGACGTTGCGGAGAAATTTTCTGACACGTCTTTGGTAAGCAGCGGTTTACTGGCGTAAACTCAGTGCTTATCAGTGCTTGGAAGAGAGTCGGTTTCGGTCTGGTTCCTTCTCCGGCCCAGTGTAGGCAGACTGGGAACGATCGGTATGGTTTTTTGGCGTACTGCAGCTCGTGATGAAGCAGCGACGTGCGTAAAGAAAAATCTTTCTTGCGAGTACCATACGCGAACTGTACTTGCGAGCAAACAGCGCGTCGATACGGCAACTACCAGGATTGCAAGCATATCGGGCAGAATTATTGCCACGGGGCGGTTAGCCGGGGCTGATTCTCGCTTTTCGAGCACGCGAGCCACCTTGCACTCCCTCGCTCGGCGATTCTGAACGCGCGTCACCGGATACCACGAATAAAGCGAGGATCGAAGAGGCGAAAGGGAATCTCGAGGGGAAACAAAGCGGAAGGTGAAACACGAGAAGAGACATAGGCCAAGAGTGCGCGTCGGTGAGAATGGAAACAGAATTACTCATGGTTCCTTTTCTTCGCGTTCCACAGGGCATTCGTGTGTGCGCACACATCGTGCGTACACGCTTTTGAGAATTCAAGGAGAATTCGCAAGAATGCGATGCATCGCTGGGAATAATCCCGGTGGACGCGTCGCTGTGTATCGAGGGCGGCGCAATTACCTCGGCGATCGTGAGAGATCGTTCTCTCCGCTCGAAACCGTTGATGGTCCCGGCGAAAAAAAAAGTCAGAAACGTTCCTCATGGATGTGGTGAACGTGTCGTGAAACGAATAGCCCGTGCCCACCGATCCATCGATCGTGAGAGGCCGTTGAAATCGGGAGAGCGCCGAGGGATTGAACGGGCGAGAATATACGTGAAACTTGGTTGTTCGGAGCGAGCGTGCACGCGTTATTCTTGCACCCGGGTATATAATCTGTAACTTTATTCCCTGTACGTCGGATGTGAGAGTGAGGAAAATATCGTTCTACCGTACTGCGCGCGCGCGCTTTTAAGATGCAAAAGAAGCAGATAGATCGTACAGCGTCTGCAGATACTATGAAAGATCGAACGAGCTCATCGTCTGCGTGCATCGGAGGAAAAAGTTGGAGCTCGCTTGCGGGAACGATGAAATGGGAATTGAGGGGCAGAGAGGCAGAGAGAGAGAGAGAGAGAGAGAGGGGCGAGTTATACTTACGAGGCATAAACCGACGATAGAGGAGGCAACGAGAGTCCAGCTTCCGACTATCCATCATCGAAGCTAACGTCATTAATTTTCACGTGCACTGCGGCGAGTTCACTTGGCCGAGGCTTCGCTGCACATGCTCGATGGTTCGCGGTCTGCTGGACAAACGCGGGGGAAAGACAGAGAAATCATGAGAAGATTATTAAGCCGGCGTGCCGAACGTGCCACTACAAAATTTAATGACTCCCCCCTCACTCGCGTGATCGAGCCGATCGGATAAGAATAATTTCTCACCGCGGGTCAAAGAAAATCCCCATTACTTTGACCCGTCCATCGTCTCCCCCTGTCCATCGGAGACCCCATGTGTGTTGAATCATTAAGAAACTTCCGATGTGCCTCATTTGTCTCACAGTTAAAGACGCGTAAAAAAATAGGAAGAGCCACTTTACTTTTTATCTTTCGGATTTCAGAAGAAAAAAAAAAACCAAAGTGTTTGATCGCCTTCGTCGAGCCTAAAAAATTACCCGGGATTCAAGACTACAATGTCTCTCCGCCTTTGATATCTCGCACATGAGAAATGGAGGACTCGGTTTCTCCAGTTTCTCTTGTTTCTCGCTCCGTGGAAGGTACGGAAGATAACGCAGTTCCCTCGAACGATGCTGAGCTCCGACTCTGGCAGTGCGTGCGTACCTCGGAAGAGACGCGGAACGACGTTAATCTACCGAGGGTGATCTCTCGAAGACGCTACGGAAGCTGAACAGAGTCGGGAGCTCCGGCACCTTCGCGATATGACGGTCGCGGCCACACATCGAGAGTATTATTGCCGGAACCCTCGTATTCCCTCCGAGCGTTGGTTGTAAATTGCGAATCACGCGACCCGCACTTCTGGTCATAGCGCACGCGGCGTAGCGTGCTCCTCATAATCTCGCTGTCCCTCAAGCGAGATGAAGGAAGCACGATGGAGCTTCGGGCCTCTCCAAACAGAATGGAAATATTTGAAGGAAATTTTTTTTTTTTTTTTTTTTTAATGCGCAAAGAAACATTAATCGTAGCGAATGAGAGAAAGAGCCTCGGCGCTTCAAGGTATCACCTGTTTTGTATGTGCAACGCCACGCGCGGGTTTATACAAATTTCCTTATACAGCCGAAGCCCCCGCAGCTGTTGGTGCACGATGTACACATATATATCCATCTGTAGAGATGCGTATGTGTTCCCGCAGGTAAGCTATGCGCGTGTGGTTTATACCGAAGAGGATACATTGACCGCCCGCCCGCGCTCTCTCGCTTCGTCCAGCCGGATACGTATGGTTTACGGTACGGAACGCGATGTGCATACGAAACGCATAAATACTAGTCCGCTCCGGGCGACTCACAGTCGCGCTTTAGAAATGCACTCGACCCTTCCCTCGTGAAAGAGGCCTCGCCGTTTACAAAGCACCGCTATTTATTTTACAACAATAAAAATAAAACAGATGTAATTCCGTTTTTTTCACGGCGCAAAGAATGGAGAGTAGGCAGAGAATGAGACTCAAATTCCGTGGTCGTTGTTCCGAGGGTTGATGCGAGAATGCGCGGTGGAAGAGACGATGGAAAGGTGGGAGCCGGGAGTGGCGCGTGATGTCTGATGGCGAGAGAACGGAATAGCCGGATTTTATTGCTGGATTTAATCGAACCAGAGGGGGTTGCTCATGTTCTCTCGCGGAATTATCATAATCTCCGCTGCCGTTAGTGAAATGATGGGGGAAAAAAGGAGAATGCGCGGATGGAGACGCGTTTATTAGTTTACTGCAGCCTCCGAAGTGCGGAGCGTCGTCATCGTTGATGCTGGAAGGTGGTCAGCGAGAAGGCGAGAGATCTTGCGCTAATGAAATTGTAGTAATCTCGCGCTATGAAGAGATTACCGTGTTCTCGTGGCCGATCTCCGAGTATCCGTCGATTTTCTCCTGGCAATCCAGATATTTATGATGGTAACATGTATACATTCATGCTCGGTGGATCGCGGACGTAAGCGGAGGATCATCATCGCGCACCGAGGATGGAAAATGGCGACGATATTGCGCGAGTGAAATTGAGCCGGGTTCCATCTCGCCATTATTATTTATTTATAGGATAGCGAAAGCCGAGGCGGTAAGCGGTATTCGAATGGGATCCTCGTCGTATAAACCCTGTCCCAGGATCGAAAGGTAAAACAAAAAAAAAATGACGGATCATCCGTGAGCCGGCAATTGTGGTTGGCGAAGACTTCGCTATCTGAAAATGATATTGAAGCGAATGAAAAAAATTAATATATATAAATGTATATATATATATATATGTAAAGTTCCTTCTATTTTCTGCGCTATGGAGGTTCGCACCGAGTACACGTTGCGAAAGTCAACGGGCCTGCCACTCCCGTGCGTGTGCGCGAGTCGAGGAACGTAGACAATTTTTCTCCGCGGCGAGCCGCAGACGCGGAGAAGGAGAGGCGGAGGCGGTCCGATCTGCCATTTTTAGCGCTACGTCCGCAACAACTCTGCGGTTCTCCAGCTCGTACGGTCTCTTCTGTGATACTCTCGGGCTCCGATGCGCTGCTCTTCACTCGGAAAGGGTTGTAGTCTCCGGGCGTCCCGTCGTTAACACCGTAATGGCCGTCATAGCCGTGCCCATGCTAGCAAACCTCGCGAACGAGGCGAGAGGACGAAGGGAGAAGGAAGAAGTTAAAGAAGCGGTGATGAGAGAATTTTTATTTTTTTTATTTTCATTATTTTATGCGATGCAAAACGATCCGCGTGAAGACCGAGAGCCCTTCGGTTTTTCACGCTGACCGGCTTCAAGAAGATGGCGCTATTGACCGGATCTCAGCTTCTGGATTTACATCGGTAAATTGTTATAGGGTTGAGCGGGGTAAAACGGAACGCTCGGACTAAATGGACCGTTTTTTATCGATGTCACGTGGGACGCGAAAAATACAAGTTTAACCGCAAGTGAAAGATACCGGGTTTCGCTCCGCTCTGCACTCACACGTAATTCGATAGGTTTGCTCGAAGGACCCGATAGGACATCGAGCAGGATGCACGAGCTCGCGACTATCGTTCTTCTTTTTTCCCCCCCCTCGCCTCTTAAGTTCTTCCTGATGACGGGCCGCACGCGTGGCCGAGGCCGTCATGCGTGAAACGAGCCGAGTCAACGAGAAAAACATCAAAACTACGATGTTCTTCTCGGTTATTGTAATTATTAATACACTGAGGCGTGTCGCGCTGCTTTCGACGCGGAAGTTTTCCCCGCATCTCCGCCATCGACAGACTTCCATCGCACTACACTGTACTGCGATTGAAGTCTGTCGATGCGAATGGCTTCGAGTCTCAGGTGGAAAATTGCTAAATACCTTGGATCTCGTTCCGGCCGTCGCGAGCCATCGACAGGAGAACCGCTTTGTCTCTTCTCTTTGGAATTCACCAATGATGAAACTTCGCTAATTGACGATGTCGTCTTACGGTACAATCCGCCATTTTTTTCACGTATATTTGTTTGTTTTTATTTGCAGCAAGCTGTTTCGTTTCTGTGGCGAAGTCATTGAAGTGACGATGAGCGTTGAGAATCTCTCCAGGATCTCCCGATCGAGATGGGTTCAGCGAGTTTCCACGTCAGATTCCAACAGTGGAAGAAGAGAAAGAAGAATGAGAGAGGGAGCGAGAGAGCAAGAGGAAAAGCTTCGGAGAGTCCATCTAGAAGGCGGGAGGAGGCGCTCTTGGGGAATACTTAATGACTTGCGAAGAGTCGTTTCAGAGGGATCTCCGACTCGAGTGTCTATTCCCTATCTGAGCAACTCTGGCTCGATGCTCGCGAGCAACGGAACGTTGCTCTCTTCGCTTCTCCCAACGATCGAGGCTCTCGAGAGAGTGCGGAGGCATTAGCGCGCCCTCGTCACTCGGACGCCCGGCTAGATGATGCAGAATAGACCGTAACAAACTTTTTAATGACTCTTCGTCGCCATGAAACTATGTATTATAGCGTTACATTTCCTCCAGCTTTTGTCCTCCTCTGAACATTCCTCCGGCTTGATCGATTGTTGTTCCGTATAAAATAAATACGACCAAGGCGACTCGATCGGTTGATCGAGCACATTGGCTGGTTTCGAAACAATCATGTGGTTGGGCCAACAAACCAGTTGATTTCGAAGCAGGCACTTCGTTGAGCCAATAGATCAGTTTCAAAGCTATCTCGGGTGGAAAATTGGTGAATGCCTTGGATCTCATTCCGCTCGTCGCGAACGGTCGAAAGCACTTCGTCTCTTCTCTCTGGAATTTTCCAATGAAGAAAGTTCGCTGACTAATCGGTCGCTCTATTCGAATGGTCAGTCGGCCCAACGAATTAATCCTTCCGCAATTGCTTTCTCCATTCAATCAAACGCATCGCCCGGAGTGTCTTCATCGACGCACTTGACTACTATTTCCAACCGACTGTCTTTTCTCCGGGTATTAAAAAAAAAGAGCGAGACGTGCGATGATCCAAAACAATGTTTTCTGCCCCGTCGGAGAGGAATCATTAAGCGATCCTGCAGTACCATTCCGTCTCTACGTGGATTGGCAGGCGTACTCGCGGTCGCTCGTTTCGCGGACAGGTCTATGGTAATGACGATACCTGCAGGATACTTTACGATCCGACAATCGTCGTTAATTCTTTTTATCAATGTATATTGTACATCCTATGGACGAAGCCGTGAACGGGGTTACTTGCCTCGTACGTACATGGGGTCGCTATAAGGTCCAAGCGTTCATACTCGGCCGATTCACCAACACGACTACAATCATCATCTTTCATCGCGACAAAACACGCGTGCACGTGAGCGGAGGGTTTGCGCGCTCGCTCGGGGGCTCGTATCGTAAATCACGAATTTATCCAGTTCGTTAACGAGTGGGAACAGGGAGGAAGAGAATATGGCAGAGAGGCTCGGGAAGGGATGTTAGCGATGGCGAAGAAGAATCCCCCTGAAGTTGCCCGGTCGAGTCGGGTAAGGACGAAAGTCGTCTTCGCCGCCGAAGAGCTTCTTCTTTATCCGTTTCGTCGATCGCAGCGGCCGGAAGAGCGTCCTCGGGAGCCGCGCGAAGGATCGCGGTAATGTTCTGAAGGGTTGGACACGCGCGGTCGTTCCGATCTCTCGATCGTCGCTTTTAACCGCTGCGTACGCGAGCAATAATAGTTTTACGCCGCATCTTGGCAGGAGGCAAAAAAAAAGAAGGTACATTGAAGTTCAAACTTGCAGAGGAACGATCGGAAAACCAATGCTTCGACGACATCGGGTCAGGCGGCGAGCCATATGGCCGGAGCCCATTATCCCATAGGCAGCCGAAGAGACCCTCGACGGAAAAGAATTCGCAGCGAAACGATCGCTTATTCCCTCGATACTGTTTCAATTCCCCGTTCAATGGAACCCGGTGATGTTCCAGGCGGCGCAAAAATCTTTCACCTCTTTCAATCCCGACGTCGCTTTCCTCGCTAATTAACCGTTCGACGAAGATATCACCATTATCGAAAGTCGTTTAATCCGCGCGCTCGGGACGACTCTATAGAGAAGTTACCATTCCGGAAGAGGAGTGAGAAAAACAACGCTAAGGGCATCGTAATGTACCGAAAAAAAAAAAAGGATGAATCCTTTGCGTCCGAGACTCGGTTTGATATGCTCCGGAGGGGAATACACGTTTTATAGGAGCAGCTGACTGTGCTGTACATACACGAGAGAGTAATTAACGCGGAATTGTAACGAGTGTAAAGTCTCCTTTTGCTCCCGACGACCAACTTCCCGACGGAGCGCTGAAAGACCTCGTCTTTTTAATCACCCTCTGCACTCCGATTCTTACTCTCCGTCCCTCTTCTCACTGCGCCCGAGAGAGATCCGTCGGGCAAAGTGCGTTCGCACGGCGAGTACAGTAAATCCGCGATTATTCGCGGATTGTTTTTCGAAACCAGGCGGCTGATTTACGGTGGGGAAGTGTCGTTCCTTCTCTCCTCGGACCTCCACATGTCCGGAGACATCCTGCCGATAAGAATTTAATCTCGAGCCGTTAACTCATCAACTGGTGTAATAATCATTAAATTCGAACTCGACTATTGAAAAAAGAAAGACCATGTGAAATGAAACTCGCACGCGGTTTCTCCGTTATCCGTGAGTGGTTCCGTCCCACTTATCCGGATAATTGAAGCTCTACTGTAGCGCCGTATCGCGACTGTCGTCGGTAATCCACACGTGTTCTCAGCACGCATCTATAAAAAACCGACTTTGTTCGGTCCGAGCGGTCGGGGATTTTATTTCGCTGCACCGTCTTAAGGCGAGAAACCAGAAAGTCTTGGGACCTTTATTTTTTCCCACCTCCCGACGATCTCTCTCGCCCGTGTCAGCGGAACTTGGGAAGCGCTGCGTGTCCAAGGCGCGTACGCGAAATCTTGGAAGGTACGGATTTCTCTTTTCCGTATCGAACTTGAAGTCGCTTGAAGTCGCGGATTCAAGAAGATTCGGATAGCGGTCGGTGTGGAAGGAAGAACGGCAATGAGTATCACCGAGAAGGGGAAACAGGGGGCATAAATTGCTCTCGCAACACTTCGAGTTATCTTCTCGTTGGAACGTGACGATACTCACCGGGCGAGCGTCTCTCTCGCCCGGCTCTCGCCGCCACGTTCTTCTTCTTTCGTTGAGTCTCTCGCCTCGCCACTTCGCCGAGGGAGACTTCCCGAAGACTATCGGAAGAGGTCCTGCGCCGGGATGCTCGCTCCTGCCTGGCTGCTGCTCGCTTGACCATTGCCCAGAGGGTCAAACGCAAACTCTACAATTTACTATCCGCTTTCGAGCGCGATCGCGTGGAATCTTCGTTCCATCTGACCGTATAGTCTTATACTTTACTGTAATGCAATACTACGGATATTAGAGTGGAGTAGTTTTCGCGCGCTGATGCCGAGCTTCTTATTACAACCGCATCGAGAGACTGGCCGGCTGAAAGTGTGAAGAAACATTGATCGGCTCGATCGACGATCGTTGCTTTCGGACGATTCTCGAGTAACGAGACCGGACGACGTGAGCGAGGAGCGCGGATCAAACTCCGCGAAGACTTTGATGTTCCTGCAGAAGGATATTTCGCCAGAAGAGAGGAAAGTGCGCGATTTCCGCCGAGTGCGAAGTCTGCTGCTCCGGCGATTCTAGCACAGAAATCGGACTTTTTTTCCCCCTCGGTGAAATTTCCACGTTCGATGCATCTCGAAATCAGCCTGTTCGCTGATACTGAGAGGTAATCGGGCTCCCGCAAGGAATAATGGTCCGCATTACTCCCTAGAGACTGACAAGGCTTATTCTACTCATCAGTACAGTTCAATGATGATCATTGGTCAGAATGCAACTTTCCCTCCTATTGCGAGCGATTAACGTGGTTATTTTAGCGAAGACGAAAAAAAAAAAATGATTATTCTCAAAGAGCTTTCGAATATTGGGTCGTCGTGGGCTTTGGACGAAGAAACAAAAAAACGAAGAAACTTAATTCCTCATCTCCAAAACGAAATCATCTCCAACTGCCTATTTATCCCTGTCGTTTAAAAAATCTTCAACCCCAAAGTGACGTATTTTTACAACCTATTCAGAAGCAACGTGTCTCTATCTCTCAAAAATATTCTCCTACGCCGAAACTAAAACCTCATTTTTTTTCACCACCTCCTTGAGATACCAAAATCATGAGAGATCCACTTGGATCATTCGTTGCATATCCGCATAACCAATTGTCCCACTGCGAGCTACAAAATATTAAAAGTACAAAAAAAAAAAAAAAAAAAAAAAAAAAAAAAAAAAAAAAACCTCGTAACTTGGAAGTATCGGCTCTCGCCCAGCTGCATAAATCCCACCGTAGTAGGATAAACTATATATCCGTGCGGTTGGAACAGGACACGCGGCGATGAACACTTTGCTCCGCGCACCGTCTGCAACGAGGCCAAGATCTATTTAACCCAATTAAAAGTGCATCCCGCGGTGAGGTTCGCCATTCTTTATCGCGAGTCCAAAGTCTCTCGTTACGCTCGAATCTGTATGCGATCTTCGGTCTCTGTATGATCCATACTCATCTCCCAGGTGCAGCGCCCACAGTGCAGCTTGCGCGAGGATGGACCAGCTAGTGTATCTGGAATGACGAGTGGATATCCACCTCACCCCCCCCCCCCCCACCCCGAATTCCCCCCGCCATTCGATCCGAGATGCTCACCAGCATACAGTACACCTCTGTTCTCCGGTAATGGAAGATCGACACAGTCTTAAACCGCGAGAACCGTACGGATCGCGGTGCTCGGGCGGCAAAAAAAGAGAAGAGTCTCCGCCGTAGGAGCAGCCAGAGAAGATATACCGACAACGGAGGCTCGCGAGCTCACCGGTCCGTAGGGAGCTATTAATTCCATCCTCGCTTACACCGCCATTGCCGACTTGCAACCAGGCCTATTCATTTTTCATTCGCTCCGTGTGTGAGGCATTGAGAAACAAAAAAAATAATAATAATAATAATTATTATTATTATAAAAATTGTATCCGAAATCTTTAGATATTTCGATGCGTTTCGACGACGCACCGAGTGTCGATCGGTGGAATCGTGAATGTCGAACGGATGCATTCACGGTTGCAACGGTCTCGCGATGCAACTCTGCTGTACGTATAAGCGGGGGGGTTTTTTTAAATTTTTTTATTTTTTAAAAAATTTTTTTATTTTTTTATTTTTTTTTATTTTTATGATAACGACATTCCACGGCACCGAGTCGAAGCTGATTCAATTGCGGTCGGATTATGAGTCGCGATACGGTCAGGCGAAACTCAGCGTCTTATCTCGAACTCCCACGCCTGTCGACCGGTAACTTCCTACTCGTCGGGGACTTTAACGAAGCTCTCGTTACGCGTACACTTGTTGCTAATGTTTATACATTATTCGAGTTGCACGCTGTTGGAATATGGCGAAAATAATACTTTTGCGGTAAGAGTTCCAATAAACGAAGCACTGCGACAATAAAAACAATAAAAACATGAAAAACAGAGAATAAAAGCATCAATGGATGCCAGCTCTGAACCACCAGATTACAGAGCAAAATTATTTAATGTTATTATATAACAGATTATAGTTTGACATATTCTCAAAAAAAAAAAAAAAAAAAAAAAATGTTATTGAGGAGTATGTGTGTACGCATGAAGTGAGAATTAAAGAGCGCGTGTGGCCTATCGATAACTATCGAGGCGACGCTGTTTACATTAGTCAAAGAAAATATACATAAGAGTGTATATGTAAGATTTCGTTTTGGGTCTGCTTTGTTCCCGAAGCACACGTGACTCTTTTCTCTTGCGATCGCGCTCTCAGTCTCAGTTCTTCGACGACTCTTCACAGAATAAGAGGTCGGAATAACGAAAGGATATTGCTCTAAATTCGTTGGAAGATCTATTTTGTTCGTTGAACCGATCCCATAATCCAAAATACGTCGTTCAGTCGTGTGACGTCTTTATATATTTAAACCAATGGGTTATGAGATAAGTCCACTCTATTTTAATCGGCAAGTTTGTTAATATGAAGAATAAATCGCACACTCGATACGCCGATTCTATCAGTTATTGAGTCAATATAATAATTAATGACTTGGATTGTGGGAGCGGTTTAATGAAAAAAAATAGATCGTCTCGTTAATGTAGAGCAATATCTTTTTATTATTCCGACTTCTTATTCTATCAAGTGTCGTCGAAGAACTGAGATTGAGAGTGCGATTGCAAGAAAAAAAAGAGTCACGTATGCTTCAGAAACAAAGCAGACCTAAAACGACTTCTTATATATACTCTTATGTATTTTTTTTTTTACTAATCTAAAGTGCCTCGCCTCGATAGTTATCGATAGGCCACGAGCCCTCTTTAATTCTCACTTCATACGTACAAACATACTCCTCAATAACATGACTAATATTCTCTTATTATAAAATATTATTTTTTCCATATTCCAAAAAACAATTTTAAACATTTCTTATTGAAACAGAATAACGTAAGAAATAAAATCATATTTACAAAATGATGAGACATAAAAAGATTTGTCAGAAGTGGGATTCGAACCCACGCCCTCAGAGAGGACCAGAAATCCCATTTAACCCGTGTCGAACGGGAAAGGCTTGCGAAACCTTGAGTCTGGCGCCTTAGACCGCTCGGCCATCCTGACATATATGCGTGGCCCGCTCTTCTCCCTTCAAAAACTGTCGACGAAAACAGTAGATATGGTTTTTATTTAAAAAAAGAAAAAAAAAAAAGTTTTTTTTTACCATAGCACATAAACGCACAAAAAAGAAAAGACACAATATCCAACCGTACAATATGATTTTTAGTTCGAGACACGTGAAGAAAATAATTTAACATATTTGCCAGGGGAAAAAAAAAAAAAAAAAAAAAGAATATGGCATAAATAATCCTCTTGCAGTAAGAGAATATCAGTCATACTACTGAGGAGTATGTGTGTACGTGTGAAGTGAGAATAAAGAGCGCGTGTGGCCTATCGATAACTATCGAGGCGACGCTGTTTAGATTAGTGAAAGAAAATATACATGAGAGTGTATATAAGATTTCGTTTTGGGTCTGCTTTGTTCCCGAAGCACACGTGACTCTTTTCTCTTGCGATCGCTCTCACAGTCTCAGTTCTTCGACGACTCTTCACAGAATAAGAGGTCGGAATAACAAAAAGATATTGCTCTAAATTCGTTGGACGATCTATTTTATTCATTGAACCGATCGCATAATCCAAAAGGGGGAAAAAAAGGCAGGTGGGAGCATATTTGTATATGTACAAGATTAGCTCATCAAGTAAAAAATGTCAGGATGGCCGAGCGGTCTAAGGCGCCAGACTCAAGGTAGCAAGCCTTGCCCGTTAAACACGGGTTACAATGGGATTTCTGGTCCTCTCTGAGGGCGTGGGTTCGAATCCCACTTCTGACAAATTTTTTTTTTTTTTTTTTTTTTTTTCTCCCCATCACGATCAACTTCATCGAGTAGAAGCACCATCACGAATACCAACGGTCGACTTTCCAATGAGCGAAGTTGTCGCGTAATATAATGTATCCGAGTCGGCGAATGCGCACGCGTCGATGGCGCGGCTCGCGAAGAGGACGTCGCGCGTCGCGGTCTTTCGTTGTGCGAAAGACCGCCGCACGAGAGGAATCGCAATAGACGTGACTGCGATAGGCCTGACATATGTATAGATCGCAGCAACGTTACGGTGCACTATCGCGAGAGAGTTCGTTCGCGCGAGAGAACATAACCGAGCGAGGCTCTCCTTCGTGCGTCGAACCCTCGATTCTAGTTTCTCCTACGGTTGTGTATCGCTCCCTCATCCTGGTATGCAGTGAGTTACACACGCGACGATCGTACGGAGGTGTAGTAGGAGCAACGCTACGGGAGGATGGAGAACGAACTCAAGGCGCCGTAACAGCCGAAGCTTCGTAACTCCCGAGCACTCTCGCGGGTCCTCGCGGCTCGCTCGTTGTCTACCGTGGAAAAAAAAAAAAAAAAAAAAAAAATCGCTCTCGAGATATTGCGACGCCGAGATAAACATTGCGATAGGTAACGAAGGCAATAACTATGGCGAGACCCGGCGAGACCTCCCTGTCGACTCTCCCTATCCTCGATAGTTCGCTTCTCTTACCTACGCCTTGACTACAAAACAATTCGTGCTAGGATCTCGTTGTAACATCATTTCCCACAATAAAAGCCGTTCGAGGCTCAACTACCGATCCCATTTCTGTTGGTGAACGGTCTACGATTTCCGAGATGGAGAAAGAAGTGGACTAGTTCGCTACTCTTGAACACTTCACAATAGAAATTGTACTACTTTTTCTTTTTTTTTTTTGATTCTCTAAAGTTTCTGAAATTGGAACTTTGGAAAATTTTACATGTTCCATTCTGAAAAGGCAAAAAGACGTTTGCGTATTTTTTGGTCTTCGAAGGTCCGGAATTTCCATTTTTTTGAACGCGAGATATAAAAACAAAAAATGTGCAGTCGACGTAGGAATTTCTTTTTCGACTCCCGAGTAAGCTCCGGGCGAAACAAAAATTATGCATTTTTCTTTTCTGTTCTTTTAAGGCGCCAGTGTCTGTGGAAACGACACTTGACCAAATTTCGTACGTTGATTCTTCACATAATAATGCGTGGTTCACGACCAAAAAAAAAATGTAGGCTAATGTTTAAACCCATATAAATAAATAATAATCCACCGAACAAACTATTAAGCGATATCACAACGATTAATCAATGAGGAAACGACAAACCCTATTTTAACTACCTCTCGTATCCGTCTCAATAAAAAAATAAAAAACATTTACACATGCGGTCTCGTTCTCCGTCACAGAATACTTATTTCGTTCGTCATTACAATTTTTCATTCAAGTACTTTATCATACAATCATCTTTTCGTTAAATCATTTTTTCCGTCTACGAATTTTCACACCGAGATGAAAATTGAAGATTAGAGAGTGGCAAAATAGTTTGTGGTCGATGGAGAAATTTCGTCTCGCCTGGGAGTTTGCGCGATCTCTGGTGTCGCGCCGGGAGATTCTTCCGTGGCTGAGTTTGCGAATGTCAAGATGTCCGGGTGTAAGCTGAGGCGCTGTCCTTACAGAATGTAAGTCGTCGACTCGTTAACGACGGAGTAGACGGAGAGAGGAAGTCAGAGCGCCGGGTAGTCTGCTGCATGGAGAGCCGGTGATTGATTCAGGGTTCGATGTCTATGGGAAAGATCAACCTGTCGCTGCCGCGGTCCTCCGTCGCTGTCCGCATACTTATATTTTAACCGGGTCTATGAACACTGTTCATGCGACTATTCCGTCGTTGTCGTACCTGTAACCCAATGGCATTTGCCTTCCGCGACCCTTTCTAATTTCCCACCGTGAAGCCGCTCGCGAAGTGAGCGCGCAGCATCGAGAGTAACACGACGGACTCTCGCGGTCGGCAATTAACTCAGACAGCGTGTCATTAGACTCGAGGTAGCTTGCAACCGGGTGAATAATTTTCCATGCGGAATTCTCGCGTGCTTATTAAAAGTTCGCGACACCGAATCGCGACAACGACGACGACGACGAAAAATATTGATGAAATTGATTTACGAAACGATTGAAAAGCTGCGCCGATGCGGCGGCGAGGTCGGAACGGCGATATCGAATCTCCGGCTCTTTAAATCTCCTCGAAGTGCAACGTCTACGGTGTGAATATTTTTCGCTCTATGCGGTTATGTAGATTGCAAGCGAGCCGAATGCAGAAAGCTTGTATCTCTCGAAGGTTTTTTTTTTCTTTTTTTTTTTTTGCTTTCCTGCTAGGAGGTTTATACATATATAAAGGACATCAGTTGGGTTCGCGGATAATGGCGAACTTGGGACTCGCATTGGTACCATACCTGGATAAATGTAAACTCCATTAGGAATCTCATAGCGGCGAGGCCTACGTATATATACGGTTCTGTACGCTGCACGGAGGATATAAGTCGATGGCGAAACGAAACAGGAACTAAGAGAATTCCGTCGCGCAGCAGAGAAGACCGAGCCGGAGACAAGATCGGTATCTTCTCTTTTCCATTTAGCGTTAGAGTCAAAGATACCGATGCTCGGACGGTTCGGAGCATCGCCGGATCGGATATTAATCGGTCAATGACAGATTTCTTTGCAAACAAAAAATAAACAAATTATTCGTGAAAATATTGGATAACCAGCGCCGGAAATGCCGCTATATCGAGAAGAGATTAAACCGGCTAACGAATGGACAGGACCAGTGTTTTGGCTTCGGGCCAATTCCGGTTTTCAAATGTCATTTTTCTACCTGAAGTAACGTCACACCAAAAAAAACGTCATTTACGAAAGGAAAATCTAATTTTTATGCCCGAACTCACCTCAAAAAAAGAGTCTCCGTCGGTTTGAATGTTTAATTTCACGACCAGAAAATTAAATGAAATATTCGCTACAGCGGGAATCACTTCCTGCCTTGATATCTCATTTTTTAACCAGGCATAATTTCATACCGGAAGTAGGTCTCACGCAGACGAAAAATGAATTTTCCCGTTGACGGTAAAAAAAATCGATGGAGAAACGAAACAGGAACTAAGAGTATTCCGTCGCGCAGCAGAGAAGACCGAGCCGGAGACAAGATCGGTATCTTCTCTTTTCCTTTTAGCGTTAGAGTCAAAGATACCGATGCTCGGACGGTTCGGAGCATCGCCGGATCGGATATTAATCGGTCAATGACAGATTTCTTTGCAAACAAAAAATAAACAAATTATTCGTGAAAATATTGGAGAACCAGCGCCGGAAATGGCGCTATATCGAGAAGAGATTAAACCGGCTAACGAATGGACAGGACCAGTGTTTCGGCTTCGGGCCAATTCCGGTTTTCAAATGTCATTTTTCTACCTGAAGTAACGTCACACCAAAAAAAACGTCACTTACGAACGGAAAATCTAATTTTTATGCCCGAGCTCACCTCAAAAAAAGAGTCTCCGTCGGTTTGAATGTTTAATTTCACGACCAGAAAATTAAATGAAATATTCGCTACAGCGGGAATCACTTCCTGCCTTGATATCTCATTTTTTAACCAGGCATAATTTCATACCGGAAGTAGGTCTCACGCAGACGAAAAATGAATTTTCCCGTTGACGGTAAAAAAAATCGATGGAGAAACGAAACAGGAACTAAGAGTATTCCGTCGCGCAGCAGAGAAGACCGAGCCGGAGACAAGATCGGTATCTTCTCTTTTCCTTTTAGCGTTAGAGTCAAAGATACCGATGCTCGGACGGTTCGGAGCATCGCCGGATCGGATATTAATCGGTCAATGACAGATTTCTTTGCAAACAAAAAATAAACAAATTATTCGTGAAAATATTGGAGAACCAGCGCCGGAAATGGCGCTATATCGAGAAGAGATTAAACCGGCTAACGAATGGACAGGACCAGTGTTTCGGCTTCGGGCCAATTCCGGTTTTCAAATGTCATTTTTCTACCTGAAGTAACGTCACACCAAAAAAAACGTCACTTACGAACGGAAAATCTAATTTTTATGCCCGAGCTCACCTCAAAAAAAGAGTCTCCGTCGGTTTGAATGTTTAATTTCACGACCAGAAAATTAAATGAAATATTCGCTACAGCGGGAATCACTTCCTGCCTTGATATCTCATTTTTTAACCAGACATAATTTCATACCGGAAGTAAGTCTCACGCAGACGAAAAATGAATTTTCCCGTTGACGGTAAAAAAAATCGATGGAGAAACGAAACAGGAACTAAGAGTATTCCGTCGCGCAGCAGAGAAGACCGAGCCGGAGACAAGATCGGTATCTTCTCTTTTCCTTTTAGCGTTAGAGTCAAAGATACCGATGCTCGGACGGTTCGGAGCATCGCCGGATCGGATATTAATCGGTCAATGACAGATTTCTTTGCAAACAAAAAATAAACAAATTATTCGTGAAAATATTGGAGAACCAGCGCCGGAAATGGCGCTATATCGAGAAGAGATTAAACCGGCTAACGAATGGACAGGACCAGTGTTTCGGCTTCGGGCCAATTCCGGTTTTCAAATGTCATTTTTCTACCTGAAGTAACGTCACACCAAAAAAAACGTCACTTACGAACGGAAAATCTAATTTTTATGCCCGAACTCACCTCAAAAAAAGAGTCTCCGTCGGTTTGAATGTTTAATTTCACGACCAGAAAATTAAATGAAATATTCGCTACAGCGGGAATCACTTCCTGCCTTGATATCTCATTTTTTAACCAGGCATAATTTCATACCGGAAGTAGGTCTCACGCAGACGAAGAATGAATTTTCCCGTTGACGGTAAAAAAAAAAAAAAAAAAATCTAAATGATAAAGACATTTCTCCTATATCGATTTTCCGTTCAGTGATCGACACGAGTCGAGCGAGACGGTTGAACGAGAGACTGGAACGCGAGTGGGCAAGACGAGTAGCTGGATCGAGGGATTGTGCAGATGGTTCTCAGGAATGCGGCAGTCGATTAATAAGAGTTGACACGACTGTGTACCTACGCGCGATCGTAGAAAGAGCCGCCCGAGGCGGATGTCGGTGCCGGGTGAATAAGGTGGAACGCCGTTTCCTTATTATAATAGTTTGCGCCTGGGCAAGATACAATTCCGCGGCGAATCCCACACACGTTTGCGCGGCACACGTTGTTCCGCGCGTTCATTGTTCACCCGGTCCGAGAGGTCTACACTCGATCCTGTACACGTACCGAACAAATAAGTACCGTACGAATGAATTTATGAAGGATTCAAGGATGAAGGATCGGTTCGCCGGCCGATTCCAGAGTCCGTGCCGGACACTCGATTTTTCCTCGGCTTCCATCGACCGCCCCAGCCGTACGAGTATTATTAGAACCCCGTAGCAAAATCTCTCGCATCAACGGCGCATACGGAGGTAAGGAAATTGTATAAGTACATCCTATAAGTGAATTTAGAGCGAGTTACATGGTAGGACCAGCGGAACGCCGACGAGGACGAAAACTCCCCGGAGCGATGTGAAGTCCGGGCTTTTACGACCCAGTAATTTCAAGCTTCGCCACGGATCGACGTTTTACGAGAGTGTAACGCAACGGTTTTGCGCACACGTGTATACTTTCGTACCGAATCGCGAGGGAACACTGTGCAATAATATTATGTCTCGCGAAGTCGAGAAGGAGTCGTGGTTTTCTGCATTCGCGGCCGATAAAAGGACGTCGTTGTGCTCGCGGCTGGGTTCGCTCGAACGATTTTTTAATTGCACATCCGATGCACGATACGCGAGTTCGCGGCTCTCGTCGCCTCTCCGTCGTTCAGTTTCCTCCTCAGAAACGTTCAAAGCATTGAAGGGACGATTCGTTTGAGATCGGAGAAGCTCCTTCGGAAAGCGGATCTTCGGGGATGCAAAAGGGAAAACGAGACGAGTCCTCGTCTCGAGACTATCCGGTTTTTATGATTTCGGCGCGGGGATGTGCGACACGCGCCTCGCGTATTTTTTTTTTTTTTTTTTTCTATTCCTCCGAGGTGATTTACTTTACTCCACGCTTGTCGGCGACTCGGAAACCGAAAGGCGTACTCGGCGTCGTTCCACACGATGGAGCGTGGAGTTGCGCCCTTCTGTCTCCGAGCTCTCGATATGACTCTGCACGTTACTAACTGTGTGTCTCGGATACGAAACGCGCTCGTTCCTGGAACATGGCGAAGCCTATCAAACAAACATACATCACCATCGCGCAAGAATTACGCAAGCACGCGAGAGAGTGCCCCGCAGCCTCCGGGAGCAAAATAATAAATCTCCCTGTGTCGCTGTTCACAACCGACGTTGTACGTTACGCGATGATTTTTAAAATCAAAATTTTTTTAAATATTAAAAATTAAATCGATCTCCGTCAAGCGAGGCGAATCTTTTTTTTTTTTTCACCCTTTTCCGGCAAGCCATAAATATTGGATTGACACTTCCGACGCTCGTGCTGCGAGAGACAATCGAGCAGTTATGAGGCAATGTGTATATATATATATATATATATTTATATATATATAGATATATATATATATATGGGCGAGCGATACGGGAATCCGCGTCGATGAGAGAGATTTATTATAGCCGAGGTGTCGATCGGTATTGCGTCTCGATGAGGCTCGTATAGAGTATTTTTCATTTATCGGAGTTTTTTTGCACCTGGATTTATTAACAAGGAGTGTGAAAAATTCGACGCAGACGAGTGAGACGTTTAGCAACGGAGTAAACACGATATAAATCAGGTAGTTTACGCGAACGGTAGATTTATTACAGTCCACGGTGACGTCGACTCGGCGATGCAGCGTATTTTTTTTTTTTTATCATACTTCCAAGTGAGAATGTTTTATTTTATTTTTATACGGACGATTGTGGTCGTCGAAACTTCGAGTTCGAATCTAATTCGTCGTCGAAAAAAAAATTGTCCATTTTCTCGACTGCTCCATAATTCGAGTTCCGAAAAATTATCGAAATTCACCACTCATTTAATTCGTGACCCACGCAGCAGAAACTTTAAGGCAGCGCCGAAATTCCAGCACAACCTCGAGATACTTTAAATCCCGTTTCCCCCAAAAACGATTCAATAAAATAAAAATAAAATTGCAACGCGCTTCCCATCTGATTAACACGGTACGCTCGATAATTCCATCTTTATTTCACAGTCACATTTTGGGGAAACATCCATTAAAAATTTTATCTTCGTCCTCCCGCACTCGTACGAGTTTCCGTTAAAGGGCATCGATGTCGGAAACTCGACGACGAATCAATGGATCTTCCGAAGAGGGGAGGGCGACATAGAAACGATCGGCAGCATTTCCGAATAGCTTGGCAAGTAAAAAAAAAAAAAAAAAAAATAGAAAAAAAAAATAAGTCGAATCGACCTCCGGAGAACGGGAATTAGTATCGGCTGTCGAAAGATTTACGAGACTCCGAGTGTCATCGATCGGTATGACACTTGACGATCGCGCCGTATACGTGAGTCTGTCCGGTGCGCGGTTCCCTCGGACAATTCTCCTGTACACGGTTCTGTATATAGTTTACAAGCATCAGCCACAGTGGAACCGGGATGGAAGAAGAAATCGCGTTTAGATACGATCGAAGTGGATCAGGTGCGCGGTGAGATCGTGTAAAGAAAATCCGGGAGTCATTCACGATCGTTTGTGCGCATGCAGCTGCATCGGCAGCAGAGACGGCGAAGACGACGACGGACGCCTCGAACTCGTTTCTCCTTGGCGTCGCGGATAATCGATTCCCATTTCGCCGATACATACCCGCGATCACGGCGTGCGCAAAAGTTACCGATCTCGTTCGCGAGCTCGGCCGAGACCCCGAGAATCGTCTTCGAGAGCGCTCTTCTTTCTCCCCGTTTAAACACACGAGTGCGTATATTGGTCGAGACTTCGCGGGACCGTGAGTCGTTGTAAATGTGACAAATGATACACCACGCAACGCGAGTCCTCATCCGGGAGCGGAATTATACAGGGGAATGAGCTTTCGTGTATTTTTCCAGAGGCGACAACCCGAGATCGACAACCGGGAGTCTACACCAAACATACAAATAAATATATATATATATATATATATATATATGTATATATATATATACAGGAAGTCACAAGGTGGACATTATTCTCTGTGTCCACATACACATACATACATGTGTGTACGGTCGATCGACACTCGTCGCGCTTTCTTGTTGTCCCGCAGGGCTTTGAAATCCCGTTGGACCGGTGCTTCGAGAGAGAGAGAGAGAGCAGGATAAAATGGCGAACAAGTCACACATCCCGTTGTTCTCTCGTTTTGTTCATGTCTTCATTTGACTTTGTTGTTGTTGTTTTTTTTTTTCAATTTTTTTTTTTTTTTTTAATTGATACAAGTTTCCCGCAGCGTCGAATTTTTGCTCCTTTTCCAATTCTACGAAACGTGCGCGCGCCGGTGCAAGAGGAGAATCGCGCTTCACCCCCGCCGCGAGCCGCGAGCGTATTGTCGCGGGGTAAAAAAAAAAAAAACTCGTACGGGTATGTACATTACATTCTAAAGTGTATAAAGTAGTGTCGGTCGAGGAACGAGGCTAACTGCTTTCTTCGCCCTAAAGGGAGCAGCCGAGACCGGGTAATTGAATTTATTCGATCGTTCGATTTCCCTTCCCGCGCTCGCCGGAATACCGCAAACGGCGCGCGAGGAGAGGACAGTAGCGACAAAAAAATATACGTATGTGTCTCCTCGCGAGCCGCGGTCTCGAGTGAAAGCATAGGAGGTATAATTCTTGCGCAAGTCCTTTTGCACTCGACGGTGGAAAACTTTTATCGCTTCATATCATTCGCTACACGCAAGCTCACCACGGCGGCTTCGTGACTTCGAGATTCTTTCGCGTTTAATTTTTTTTTTTCTATTTTTATTTTTTTTTATTTTTTTTTTTTTAGTGCATCGACGTCTTTCCTGCATGCGTGGAAGCAGCTGTGTTTTACTCTCACGTGACGCCTCCAATAGCGGGCGATCGTAAAGCGAACGGAGATGTAGGTTTAACGTGTACGAGCCTCTGGTCGCGGGATTTTTTTTTTTTTTTTTTTTTTTTTTTTTTTTTTTTCCTCGTATTCAAAGGCGCAGCAGGAAGAACAGAGGGAAGAATAAGGAACTTATGTCGGTGCGTGTGCGCTCGCAAGGAGAGAGGGAGTCCGGACTTGTGATTTCCTAACGGACGGCGGGAACCTCTTTCGGAGTACATTCGCGCTGTGCACACATTAGCGGCGTGTTTTATATGGGCGACGGTCGTTAAATTACTGGGATATAACGCAATATACGAGCAGGGTGGGCAGAGATAACTTCGTGGTAGGTGGTGGTGGTTGTTCTTCAACGAAGATGTTAGAGATTTTTTTTTTTTTTTCTTTACGGGGCATAAATGTGGGTGATTCGTGTAACGCCGACGGAAAAGGAAAAAAAAGTCGCCGCTGGGATGGTACATTTTTTTTTTTTTAAAACGTTCGTTCATTTTAGAAATTGATTCTCAGTCACGAAGGTTACCTTTGATTTTTCTTCGATTTTTTTTTTTTGTAAAAAATCTGTCATTTAATATTTACATTTTTTAAATGATAAAATTAGCAAGAAAAAAATGTAATTTTTTATCGATGTTTGGAAGGGGATATTTCGGATGTCATTTGGTATCGAAACGTCTTTGGGAAAATATTTTTTCATTACTCACCGCGGTGTCTTGGCGACCAACGTCCGCTTCGCGTTTGAGAAGGAGTTCGACAACTTCGAGGTGGCCCTCGGCCGCGGCTCTCTGCAGGGCGGTCACGCCGGTCTGAAATTCACGAGTAAACACCTTTGATAAATTACCTCGGAATAATTGAAAATTTTTTTTATATATTTTTATTCGTGTCATAAAATTGATATTTATTGGGAGCTACGTTAAGGAAGCAACATAAATGGACGAGGGAAAATTGGGGTTCGCGAAGAGAAACATCGATGGAAGAGCGCTTCGTTTCGCCGGTCGGGATGAATTCTATTTAGCGGAATGAACACGAGACCCGAAAGACGTCGAAAGAGGGAAGAGAAAATGACATCGTCTCTGAGGAACGCAATGTCGAGGGAACACGGCAATTCAGTCGTGGTGGTCGACTGCTCGGTACTCGGTACAACTCGCATGCATCTTCCATAAATCATGAAGCTATTCCATCGTCGTCGGACGAAGTCGACACTGCGCGCGGTTGTTACCGGCTCTCGACTGAAACCCTCTCTCGAGCAGAGCATTGCTCGAAGTTCCTTGTCTCGTAGAATGTGCCACGTAAGAATACGCCAAGGGCCGTTGAGAACTGAAGTTCACGAGGGAATTTTCGGAGCATAACTCGTCGTTACGAAGCGTCAAAGAAATTTCGATAGATAGATCCATGCTGGATTGGATGAATGTGGGTCAGATGCGAAAAAAAAAACTGAGGACAAACATACTCGGTAACAAAAGCTGTAATTAATGACATTCGGAGATGCAAGGCGAGATATTAGCGGATGAAGGATTCTGCGTAATTCTTCGCTTTTACTCCAAATGTCAATTTTTCATGGCATTGATTCTAAAAACGTGACTACCCGTCTTGTACTCATGAGTCACGTGGTACATGTTTCACCTAGTTTAAAAAAAAAATTCGAGGCAAATTTTATTTTTTTAAATTAATTTTCGTTATTTTAAATAGACATTGAAAATTAAGAATTCCCTTACGGTATTTTTTTATTCAGAAACAATTGATTCGATTTTTAATCCATTATAAGTCACAGCTTTTTCTCGTTCGCCCCGTTTGGTAAACGCTCGGAGCGATGTGACTTATAAAGGGTTAAGGTTAACTGAAACCTGACCGGCATTCGTCAACTCTCTGTGTTTCCTCCTGCGACAGGGAAAATCTCGTAGACTCGTTAGACCGACGTTCGATAACTAACGTTTAATGACTTCCGGAGAGAGAGTGTCTGCAATTTAACACGACTGTGCGTCAACGAGTGTGGCAAGAAAAAAAAAAGTTGCAGGAGCAAGAGGTTTACTAGTGTCAAGCCTCGTGTAAAAGTTGTCCGCGACTTCCGAGATTCTCAGGAGTGACACTCAGCTCGAAGCAAGTGAACGAGCCTTTGAGCGACCACTTGTCGCGCTGGAATTGCTAGTTTACGAGAATACCGATTTCTCATACCTCTCAGAATAGTCTTTCGCTAACGAGGACCCGTTTCATTTAATCGCCGATGATTCATTAATTATAAATTCGATTTCGCCAATAAAAAAAAAAAAAAAGTGAGATTTATGTACTTGCACGATTAATTTCGATCGATTAAAAACCTGACATTTCTTTTTCAGGTACATCCGAGTGGAAAAGGGGAAAGTAATGGAAATCTTGCCCACGGACAACCGCTATACAGGTTGTTCTGTACACTCGAATGATTCCGTTTTTTTTTTTTTCGATTCAGCACAGAGAGAATCTCTTTGACTCTGGCAATTAAGCGAATGGAAGTGATTCATAGCCACGAATAACTATATTAATTAACTTCAGCGGTTACTCTTGCGGTTTTTTCCACTTCGAGTTTGAGAGACGTAGAAAAATCCCTCTCTCTCTGCGGTGATGCTCCCCCCTCCCCCTCCTCCGTCCCCCCCTGAGATAATACATATGTTCCACCTCTACCACTTGGTCCACACACACACACAGCTGTACAGACTGTTGCACTCAAAGTTCATCTACTGCTATAACAACTATTAATACCGGCGGGGCTTTTACTAACCGTGGAACGCCACTCTAAGTGACTCCCGCTAGGACAGTTACGATCCTGAATACCCCATAAAAAGAACATTCGCGTTTCACAATTGTACACGAAGATCGTTATGAACTCACGCCCCGTTGATCATTGCGCGCAGCACTGAAAGAGAAAGATCCGAGCTCGCAAACTGCCAGCACTAATAATCATAATTAAAATTCGTTGCAATTAATTTTCTAGAAAATTATATTAATTTAAAATTTCTCATGACTCAAAAAATCGACAACATGACTGGAGTGTAATTTTTTTAAAAGTGATTATTACTATCATTGTTACTTGAATGTCGTTTTTATTGAAATCTTATCTTTCCATCAGAAGTGGATTTCTGATATGATTTTCGATGGAAGAATTTTTTTTTTTGCGCAAAATTATCGTGTCTAACTCATCGAGACGTGCAGAATTTAAGGACAGTGTTACAACAGGGAATTGTCCTGAGGAGATTTTCGGTGTTTCCGAAAATTGGGACGAATCAATAACTATTGCAATGTGTGTACATTATTAATGTTCTCCTTGATGCTTTGTTTCGTCGATTAATTCAATGCGTAGCAACAGTCAAGCGAACATTAAAAAAGGTGGAGTACAGTCGAAGCGGACGAGAAAATACCGATAAGAAGATTAAACGTCGGATCGTTATTCGCTCGTGAATTCTTCACGTCGAAATCCGTCTCGGTGATCTATTTCGCTCCCTCGCGTTCGAGGCAACGGAAAAAGTGAGGGGAAAAAAATGAAACGAGACGACTTTGATGTGGATGGGCAACCGTTAAGCGCGCGCCCACCTGCAGGTAAATCAACCTGCGCGAACGGAACGAGAATACGAGTTCGGCGTCGACCTGGCGAGCGTGATCCGTCCGTCGATTCTTGGGCCGCTCTCTTTTCCAGGCAACAAGCCAGCCGAGCACGAAAACAAAGAACTCGATTTTATGGGGCGCTTTACCGGCAATGCGGAATCGATAAGGAACGAATAAGCTCCCCTTTGTATAAATAAACGAGGGGAGATTCCTACGACGCCGAATAACGGATCGCGACGCGATCGCAACGGATCGGTAGTTTTCTTTCCGGTCTCGGCTCGGCGGAGAATCAACTGCTGAACTCAACTAATAGTCAATTTTTTGCCATCTGTTGGTTCAGCGCGGTGTTATCGCATCGGTAACAATAGTTGGGGCGACGGAAGAAGTCGACGACCCGATCGATGTCTTGATCTCTTTTTCTTGGAGTTGCGATCTTCGTGTTGCTATTTTGTTTTCTGCTGTCTTGACGGATGGACTCGATCGAGAAGAACACGGTCGTTTTTTCTATCGTTATTCGCAGCACTGGATTGTTAGAAAAACAACGGAATTTCAGTGGTTTATTGTTCACTTAAGTTGTTACAGCGTGTAAAAAAATTGAGCTTCGAGAGTTGTCATTCGGGTTGATATCATTGCTGATCAAACGTTAATTCGGCGGGAATGCAGCAAACCTTCGGCCAATGTTCATTCCATCCGCAGTGAACGCTACGCAAGAAATTCGCGTCGGATTTGCTCAAAGGATTTTTGCTCTGCAATATTTTCATGTACTGTGGACACTTTTGAATCGTAACGCAAGAGCCGACGATGCGATTTTCAGCTGTGCACTTTTCTGTCGAATCAATGAGAAACGTCGAAGATAAGATTAATCGAAGATGGATTGATGAATGAAATTGTTAGCCATACGGACAATACCTGCGCCTCTCGTAGCGATGACGCAGACGATCAAAACCAGGAACGAAGTGACGATAGCGCGATGCATTATTGCTCGAAGCCGTTGCAAAACTGAATATATCAGGTGACTGAATTAACAAGGCTTTTATATAAGACGTACCAGAAGTTTTCGATATCTGGACCGGGTGGTGGGAGGATAAACAAAGCGGTTGAAAATGGCGTTTGAATACCCAATAAGATGGATTTTTGTTTGCTCGTAACTTTATTACAACCTTATTCGTTGATGCGACACACCGCTGAGCAGAATGTCGATATCACAGCCGGCAATTATCTGTGCATCGCTGTTGCACTGATTTAAACTTCGGAAATGCAGGTTTTCCGTCGTTGAAAATTTTCGAAAGCTGAACCTGTCCAGATTAAAGCGATCGTTTTGCCTACTTCGTGATCGACTTTATTCCGCAGTTTCATCAATCAATTTCTTATAATCAATTTTTCACATTATATAAAATTAATATAATTTCGGTTGCCTGATTCGATAACGGCGATTTTTTTTTGTAGAAATAAAAAATTACTTAAAAAAATTCGATTGACGAGATTTTTCGTTGCATCCATGGAAATCTGCGAGACATCTTCAGTAAAAAAAAAATACCGTGTAGATTGGGCAAAAATAGGATAAAATTTGGAGAAAAATATGGCCCACTCGTTAACATTTCACACGGCGCTGTTGTACCATGTTGTCTGGCCAACATTCCGCATATGACTGGGACGTTTTTCCGGGTTTCTTCTTTCAGTGTGTATGCACAGTCCGTACGTTCTATTGACATTGGGATTTCGTTATTATTGTTTCATTTTCCTCAAGTGGCGATAACTAACTCGAGAGCGAATGTTACGCTTAAGAACTTTACTCTTATTACATATCGGTGCTGATGGTGAAAAATACGTGGTTGCCGATATTGGCCTGTTTTGCCGATAAGATATCTTGTGAATTTTTCACATCGGAAGTCGTCGCTTAGAAAGAAAAAGTTTACGTGTCCGAAAGTCCTTGCTCGTCATTGCAGCAAACCTTTGGCGTGTTGTTATCCCAACTACAGTGAACTCGACGCGGGAAAGCATCGCGAACCAAAGCATCGCCTTTGGTCATAGGCTTGATAAAAATCTTGACGTAGTTAGGGCATTCGTAGAGATTGTTGAATGCAATTGGGAAAATATAAAAATCCAAAATTGCAAAAGAAATCAAGAATTTATGAAAATTGTTTAAAAAGACTCTCTATTTTCTCGCTTGCAACAAATTCTATTTTGAAACAAAAAAATGGTAAAATTATAAATAAAACCGATCAGCTAATACCCAACAGATTTTCCCTTGCTTGCACCGCGGAATTGCACCATTTTTATTATTTTTTAATAGTCAACTGTGTAAGCGGATGAATTTTATTTCAGGATAATGTGACTAAACACTTGACATGAACGGTGCTGGTTTGTTTAAAGAAATATATATTAAATTAACGGAGCCCTGATTGCGGTACAGAGCTGTCCTGGGATTTGGAAAAACGGCTGCTCGTGTTCGCCCCAACAGGAAGATGATTCCGTCAGAACACAAGAGTTCCCTTCTTGGAGTTCCCCCAAGGAATCTCGATGGTGGCCGACACTATTGTCCCTTACACGATTAGCATGCCTCGCGGCGAACAACCGCCGACTCCACGAGGAGGGGCGAATGCATTAAACACAGACAAAGTTAGCTCCGCTCCAGGAACTTTAAGCCGATGCGGCGCACATGCGTTGAAGTCGTTGGTAACCCGTGGCATCGTTCCCTTCGTCGGTCTTTTCCTTCCATCTTCTTCTCTTCCTTCGCGTTCACAACCAGCGGACGTGCACGATTTGAGTCACAGACTGCACCTTCGCACTTCTTCTTCTTCTACCTCAGCGGCCTCCGAATAATTAATTCATTTGGCGTAAGCTCTTCGTGACTGCGATATCCGCATCTAACACCTCCAGACATCGTCGAGTCCTTCTTCCAGGCAAACAGGTAAACGGAGCTGTCGTTTTTTCGACTTATTGGCTCGATCAAAAATATTCAATTTGACTGATCAATTTTTAAATCCTAATTACCCGTTAAGGTTGTTCCACGATTTTGTCATTTTCTCCCCCAGCATATCATCGACAGATTACAACTTTACCTAACTTTCCTACCGCGCAATAGTATCAAAATTCCCTAACCGGCTTGTAATTTGAAAAAAATGGTTCATGCTTCGAACACTCCAGAATGCAACTCGGTAGTTATAATAATAATTTGATTGCGCAATGGAAAAAAATACCAAGAACATGAGTTTAAAAAAAATGTATGTCGATCGCCGGTTGAACTTGACCCACAATCGCTGGGAGGGTTCAAGCGCTGATTTACCGCGTGTCGAATCATCCGAGCTCCGGAACGATTGCGCATGGAGTTAAATACGTGGAAGCGTTCGAAGTCAGCGGATGGGAAGGTCGCCGATATAATTGGTGATTGAAATTCAATGAATTCACAAGTTCTCTCGTGCAGAGTTAAACCAAAGCCGATTTCTCGTCTCATCGTCCCGTCGTTGCTTCGCTCGGTCTTCAAGTTGGAATCTTCGAGCTCTGTGCGCGGCTTGGGTGTGTGCGGAGTGTTCGAGAGCTCGGCTCGTTTCGCGAACGTACATACGCTCCGGCATGCTCTTCGTACATAGCGGTATGTTGCTACACAATGACGACGCGTAACACGCGCCAGCGGTTTTCCAGTCACGTAAATGTTCGAATCCGATGAGTATCAGTCGGATGGATTCCTCGGAGTTGGTGACTACGAGCGGAGGGATTATAGAGAGCTACGGAGAAAACGTAATGGATCTCGGGCCAGTTACGTCTCTCTCGTGGAAACGATCGACATTATACCGATATAGTCGCCTATTCGCATATACATTCGATCTTCCGGTGAGCAGTCACAGGGTTTCCGCATTTTTTTCTTTTACCTTAAATACAAATCATCGCTGAGGTGATTCGAGCCTTTCGCGGAGTTCGAACTGCTACTGTGCGGCGACAATTAAATACCCGTAAGATGAGACTCGATCGGCGAATTCCGCGTTGAGTTTAATCAACTCCGTGGCACTGTTTGAGTAGGAATTTTCGTTGTTTGAGCAATTATCGTTAGATGAGCAATTATCATGTCACGTGTCAGCGAGTTTGCACGATATTTTTTTTTTTTTTTTTTTTTTTTTTGGGTCGATGCAGATGGAGAATGGTTTGTTTGTTTCGCGAACACGCCTGTCTCATTGTATTTGTTCAGATGTTTGGGGCGTTTCTCTGCGAGTCTCGAAATTTTTTAAATGCCCAAAGTCGTCGAACGATCGCGGTACGATTGTGAGAGTCGTAACCACGTGCATCTGGCATACATTTATCGTGTATTTGGGAGGTCTTGAGACAGGTATTAAGATTCGATAAATACGTGAGGTTCGTCACGTATGTCGGCATATATTTTTTCCGTCGAAGGTATCTTCGTTGGTTAAAAAAAAAATAAAAAAACTCGTTTTCAATTGTTATCGACGTTCGCCTCACTCCGTTGGCTGTGTTCAAATGCACATTGGAATATTATCTCGCTGACACGTGTGTGAAAAGTAAAACGAAGGCTGCAAATTTAATTAGCACACTATCGCTTTGGCATTTTTCCTGCGGGACAATTTGTCAAATCTTTTCGGTTTTATCGTACAGGAAGCTATGTTGCCGACGTCAGAATAATGAGGCAAATAAAGCGAAGGTTGCAAATTTAATTAGCACATTTTTGCTTTATTATTTTTTCTTCGAGGAAAAAAATTTTCGAATTCGTGCAGTTTTCTTGTGAAAGAAATTTAACCGCGGACGTTAGGAGAATGAGAGAGCAGCGTGACAATTAAATTCGCGCTTTTATGGATAGTTATTTCCATCAATGGACTCATGCAAAATAATTCATATACTTTTTTGAACTGATAAAAAATTAACTATGATCATCATTTCCAAAATGATTTATTCGAACCGAAGCATATTGCTTGAACATGCAAATCAGATTTTATCGTATTATCTTATCGTTCATTGATGCGATAGTCACAAAATTATATTTCTGGAAAAATGATGAATTCGTTTGATTCACAAATTTGCATGGAAATTTTGTGAACGATGCTTCTCGTGCACAAAATTTCAATAAATTATTCCGACCCATTAAAACGTCGTTATTTTCTCGTTCCGGACGAGACGCATCGTCATTAAAAAAATCGGAACGTCAGATTACGATGCAGAAACAAGTTTCATATCGAAACGTGGTTCCACGTATATTTTTCCACAAACAAAATGCAGTTGTTCCATTAAATTGCGATCCAATTAAAAAAAAAAATATATATATATATATAAAACAGAGTAAAAAATCTGAAGCAAGTTTCAGCGAGGAACACACATGTGGTTAGTCACACCGAATTTTACCTCCCGAAACTCCGTAGATGGAGCAAACATATCCTTCAACCGAATTGGGGTTATAAAGTTTACAATCTACGTCGCAGACATCTTTTTTCGAAAAACAATTTGCAAAAATCGTCCATCAACCTTGCGCTCAATTTCACCGCTTTGACGCCACGATAAATTACCATAAAAACAAGTGATAAGAAAATAACGATTCGTCGTTGTTACCGAGTCGCATTAAAAAAAAACTATTTAAAAAAAAAACAAACAAACAAACAAAAAAAGACAATTTCAGTCAAATCTACCCGACGAAAAACATTGCCGACGGGTGAGTCGCAATTTTCTACCGATAAAATCTCGCATCGTGTTCACGAGGCAAAGATGCGAATTACTTGGGAGGGCGAGGGCGCGCAGATGGAAAAGTACATGGTATCGAAGCACACCCGAGCGTCATCGGGTGAGATGATTCCCGGGAGGAGCGTCAACGAGCCGGGGCGTGGGATAGGTCATCGATGACACCGAATATCGAAGCCAGGGTCAAGTGCAAAATGCCGGGACTCGACGAAACATACCCGGAGGGTGGAAGTGAGTCAGGGGAAGAAGATTGACGGTACGTGACCGCGAATGGGGAAGTCGCTCGCGGGACTTCACCGGTCTTCTCGCTACACATTTTAATAATAATATTGCAGCCTTGGGCCGGACGAATCATTCTGGTAGTCGTATCGTTCCCGATCGAACCGTTTACGAGGCGCGGAGGGACCAAGGTCGGTAATGTCCGCGTACTTTCCCAATTCACCTCGCACGCAGAAATTCCCTCTTCCCCAACTTTTCCGTTAAATTGAAGCTCGGAGTCGGCGGACGCTCAGTGAAAAGAAAATTGTCAAACGGATTGGAGCCGCTGCCGGGACGATTTTTCGCGGACGATCTTAATCGAGCAGAAACGCGTGCGCGTGAACAAATATATTCGATCGTTAAAAAAAAATAATAATAATAATAAAAAAAAAATTAAATACGAGGAAAGCCCGGCAAGATTTTTAAAAAATTCGCGCAAGCACGGCAAATGTGGTGCCCGACGAGCCGTCGCGGTGTTTGCTCATTCCGTCGCGTAGATCGAAAAGTCGTATAAATAAGAGGCTCGCGAAGACCGGAGGCGATATTCAACTTTCAGACAAACCCGTGCGAGGATGAATCGTGGTAAAATCTTCTTTTTCCTCGTGTTGCCTGGCATTATCGTTATCAGCGATGCAAGTGAGTTTTACGATTAAAAGTGTTTGTACCTCGTCATAACGACGATTTTTTTCTTCTTTTTTTCAACTTTTTTTTTTTTCTTTTCCCCGCCACGTTTCGCGTGTTTTTAGACACGGCCAGAGCGCAAAGCTGCGACACGTCGACGGGTTTCAGCGGCACCTGCGTTAACATTTACGATTGTCCGCCGTTGATCAGACTGTTGACGAAATATCCGCTGGAACAAGAGGACATTAATTATCTGCGAAGCAATCGGTGCGGCCTCGATGGTAAAACACCGAGGGTTTGCTGCGTACCAGAAATCAGCGCCGTCGGACCGGTTCAACCGATGTCAATACAGTCGACAGTTGCTACTCCGTAAAAAAAAAATTAAAAAAAAATTAAAAAAAAATTGTATGTATGATAATTAAAAATTATTTTAAAAAATTTAAATAAAATATATATTTATACATGGATGATTTTTATCGTCGAGAATTGTACGAGAAATTAATTTATATGGGGAATAAAAAATTTCAAAAAAATATGCATCGTTGATAATAATTTTAGCGCGAAAATTCCGCGTATCGAAATTTTTGAGAGGTTATGAAATACAATGGAATGGTGATATAGGTGGTTGTAAACTCGACGGGGCACTTCACGTTTGGGGTGACAACCCCTATCGAGGCCGTGTGGCCTAACGGATAAGGCGTCGGACTTCGAATCCGAAGATTGCAGGTTCGAATCCTGTCACGGTCGATTGAAATTTTTCTTTTTCTCTTTTCTTCACTTTTTTTTTTGTTTTTCATCTCTCCACCGACACTCGACGCAGCGAAGGTGAACCGGTTTTTGAGTGTTCTTTGCTTCGGGACGGCGCCTCGAGTTTCTAGACCCTTTGTCTCGTGTACTTCTCTATCTCCCACGAGTGGAAGTAAATTATTTCGTCGTCCCAACAACACCGGCCTTTCATTTGTGACAGACGAATGGACGCAACGAAGATTAATCTCTAATAAAAAAAAAAAGCCCAAGAAAAATAATGTGTTTCAAAAAGTCAACAATCAGCCCGAAATAAAAATCAGCCACGCGTTGAAGTAAATTCGTTTCGTCGTCAACATCGACGTTTCATTTATGATAGCCAAATAGACGCTTCGAAGATTAATCTATCTCAAAAAATAGTAAAATAAAAACGGGCAATAAAGAAAATATCAAAAATATAAATTGAAATCAACCCGAAGTTAAAATCAGCTACGCGTAGAAATTAATTATTTCGTCGTCCCATCAACACCGGCCTTTAATTCATGATAGACAAACAGACGCTTCAAGGATTAATCTATTAATCCTTGAAAAAAAAAAAAAATGGACAAATAAAAAGAGCAATAAAAATTCAAAAAAAAATTACAAACAGCTCAAAGTTAAAATCAGCCACGCGTAGAAAATTATTTCGTCGTCCCGTCAACACCGATCTCTCATTCACGACAGACAAACAGACGCTTAAAAGATTAATCTATTAAAAAAAAAATGAATAAAAAAAAGAGCGATTAAGAAAAAAAATAAAAAAAAATAAAAAAAATTATAATCAGCCCGGAGTTGAAATTGAAATGCCAATCGATAAACCCACAGCAGTGCCGAGCATCGTGTGCGGAGACCTGGCTGGCTAACAGTCGCTCATCGACTTTAACAACGAGAGACTGCCGGAGAGAAGAGAGGCGGTGCCGGCTGTTGCGTCGGGAGAATAACACAGTTGTCGGCGTCAGGTATTTTACCTGCCCAGGATGGACACTCTCACCCGCGCTCGCCGCGTCATTATGCGCTTACGTACGCGATGACGATGCGATGGACCGTGAGGAAAATCGAGAGATGATGTATTACGAAGCACCTGCGAAGGATATCCTAGGCGATCTGAGCGCTAGGCAGGTACGTAAAATTAAAAAAAAAATAAAAAAAAGCGAGACGAGTAGAGTTTGGCATGTAAGAGGTATAAAAAAAAAAAAAAAAAAAATTAATAAAAAAAAAAACGTGAGCTCGCTTCTCGTTGACCCCGATGACCGGAAGTATAGACGTGAAGATGAGGAGGGCGGAGCCGATGTGTAGGCGAGGCGAATTGCCGGGGCAAGAAGGACTTCGTCACTCGGACCGAGACTTTTTCAATCTTCCGTTGATCGAGTCGGGAAAAAAATTTTTCACTACAAAATTACGAAACAAACAAAATCTGGAGAAAATAATCTGTCGATGTATGGATGAGCGTGAAATTATTTTACGGACTAAAAGTCCCCGGATGAACTTCGCGAAGACACGTGCCAGGTCATTCGGGATTTTATTTTTTTAAATTAATCCGTCTTGCCCCGGTGTGTTATTTTACCCCGCGCCTCCTTCGACCCCTACGCTCGTCGACGGTGCAGACGCGACGCGCCAGCTTGAGAGATCGAGGATCGCCGCGATCCTCGGGAATAACGAACCAAGTCCGGAGTAACGTTCGCAACGGCCGAGGAAGAACAAAAACCTCTTCCAGAGAAGAGGTAGATCCCAGGTACAAATGTAGACGGTAAACGCGGTACATCGTTCCGCGATAAATCAATAACGCGTGGGCGTAGAGAGCACGAGAAGTTGAGTCCGTTGTAATAACCGTGGCGATTCACGAATTATTTACACGCGAACACTGCGATATGCATATTCGCCCTCGGAGGTGCAGAGAGAAATATAGGGAAGCGCCGGTGAGCTTGAAGCGAGATGATAAATAAGGAAAGTGAAGAGGGTGTGCTTGAGAGACGGTCAGGTGGGACACGCGTATACCAATATACATAAGTAATTGATTTTACCGCGGGGCGTCGAAATGTTAGGAAAAAACGTTCGATGATGCATGGTCTCGGGCTCGTTCATCCTCGCTTCGGCACACATGGACGCGCAGCAGCGAAAAGTCGTTCCACGCATCGACCGGCAAAGTCTCCCCCGGAACATCGCTGACCATTGCTCGAGCTTCGAGCTCCTCGTATTTCAAACACTCGGCCGCCGACCGAGTTTTCTTCTTTCGTTCTTATTTTCGTGCACACGCAAAAAAAGCTCGAGGTGTCGACGTGTCGCGAGAGAAAAAAATCGAACGGAGAAGAGAGACGATATCGGGTCAGCGAGAACCGCGCCGTGCAGGCGGCCAAGGATCGACACGTTGTCGAGATAGTTTCAATCTTTTCTCGTCTTCGGAAAGCTTTTTAATAATATAAATGAATAAACGGTGTGACTTCTTTTGATTATTTTACGTTCCGTCTCGTCACTCCACATTGTTTCCGGTGACAGACACGAGAGCTCTGTGCTGGCATTCGTTCTCAGGCGCGATCCGAAAAACTGAATTTATTAAATAGCTGAATATAAAAAAAAAAAAAACACAAATAAAAAATGAATTGCGGCGCTGAATGCGCTTCTGATTTTTTTTATTACACAAAATCGTCCCGTCTAAGAATGGATTTAAAAAAAAAAAAAAATCCGTCTCTAGCGGACTCACACGTGCCCAGCCTCACGTTAAGCCTCCATTACACGAAAAGAATAATCGAGCACGAATATCTTCGCGATCTCACGCCGATAGATCGGCGACAGTGGATCCCGGTCGGAGATTACACCAGCGGAGCTCGAACGACGACGATCGATTTCCGAGGAGATTGCGCACCGCGACCGGTGCGCGTACGTGATTGTCCGAAGAAGTTTCACCGGAAGTTGCACCTCGATCGCGCACAAGGTGCAAAGACAAGGTGCGATAAGGCTCGGAGAGCGACGAGCCGCGGGGCTTCGCGTACGCGAGCAACATATTACACTTAATGCGCCCGGGTGATCCTCGCAGCGTATGTGGTACCCGGATAATTTGCTCTAATGTCTCGTCGTTCGAAGGTATATACGAGGACGAGCCGAGAGATACGCGCCGGAATGGATCCTCCGGATAGACGGCGTTCTTCTCATTAGTCGGGCATTATTCCGGACCGGGATCAATTTAGTTGCGAGCGACTCTTCGTGTACTTGTAGAGTACGTGGAGTATGTGTAAGACGCGCGGGGGGGGGGGGGGGGGGGAGACTCGATGGTCAATGAACAAATTGCAATAATAGGGGGAAAGATGGGCTCGCGAGACGAAGGGAGGGGCGAGGGGAATTGACGGAGTAATGATAAACGGCGTGTTTAACCAGAGTGCAGTAATTACAGTAAGATGGTTGAATTAATCGAATTAGTGGAGTCTCGGTCAATTTGGTTCATTTGTATTTTATTTTCCTCCCGAAGTTTGTAGTTTCTTGATGGTAATGACTCGTGAATGGTGGTAATAATTGCGGACACATTTGTATGGAGATTGTGTACAAGGTTTTATCAACGTCTTCGGCGAGGGTTCTCATATCGGTTGTCGAAGGACGACATTTTTTTCAAAGCATTTTTCGAAGCATTCGGATTTTCGTGGCTTCGATCAGCAATTATTGTTTTGCGCGATGGAATTAGTTTGAAAATCTGGCGTTGTTCTTATTCTGCGGGGAAAAAATGCCGAAGACAAGGCATCTGGAAGATAGTTGAGAAAAAAATTTTAAAACAATTGTGGTAAGAAAGAAAACTTGAATATTTCGTGTTTTTTTTTTTTTTTACTTTTCTGGAACTCTCATTCCACGTATTTCGTCGGAGAAACAGTCCAATCGATCATCCAACAAAGTTGAGACGAGATAAATTGAGTCCATTCACATCCGCAATCTCATCGTGTCCTGTTTTAAATGCAGCGTTGCAGAACGAGGATGCAGGTGAGCGCCGAGTGAGACATTTCGTACCTGCCAATTGGCGGCGTCCGAAAACACGCCGGCCACGCGTTATCTCTCGTTTATCTCCTCGACGAGGTGAAAGGATCGAGCCCGAGAAGTTTAAACTCATCGCGCCGCCGGAGCTGCTTCTCTCATTCCCATCGGAGGATTCCGAGTCCTGCACGGATTGCTAAAAGGAACTCTCTCGCGACTCTTCAGCCTCACGCTCGTAAAAACATATATTCTGACCGACGCTCCGCCACCTAAGTCCCGGAACGAACGGTTCTTCTTCCAACTCCCTTCAAATTACAAAACGGACCCAAAGGCATGCGAACGACTTTTTGTCCCCGCCGCGCCAGCGAGCAACGAACTATACTCGTTCAGATTCCGCACGAAGAAAGAACAAGATCGAAACCGGAAGTCCGATCTCGCTAGCGCTCTTCTTCGTCGACCAATGAAAGAAAAAAAAAGTAATCACCTGGACGAGCCACGGTCACTTTCCACTGTAAAATATAATTGGCGGTTTAATCGGTTAAATAAAGCAACTAATCAGTTGATCGTTCAATTAAGTATAACAAATATAGAATATAATTCTCCAAGAGAGCGTCGCCATATTGCAGATAGAACGGTTGCAAGAAACGTCGATAGCAAATATAATTACAGTTTAACGAATTAAATTTTTTTTACAGAAAATTATATGTACAGACTTTCCCGCAGAAAATTCCTCCGTATTTCACTTCCGGAATACGAACAGGTATTTTTTTTTTCTCGTCGTAGCCGCGCACGCGCATATCGAACAACCCCGTGAACGCGACCTTCTCGTTATCAATCGTAGATTAATTTCATTCACTCCGGCTCCGCAGCCCGTCCGAGAATTCTCTTTTGAGTAGCTGCGCATTTGATCCGCGACTCTTCCGAGCCGAGCGTAACTAAATTATACGGTATTCCTCGCAGACTCTCATTACGCTCCTCGCTGACCGAGGATGTGGCCCGTAGGCCACTGATGAGTTTCTGATGTTCCTCGCAGCACAAATCACTGTCGACGCTGCGATTAATTAATATCCGCGCGTGGATATGCAGCTGCAGGACTTTGCCAGTTTGCGCGCTGCGCACCGGTCCGCCACTCCGATAAGCTTCGCGCACGCGAGGATGCCTATACTTCCGGTCAAGAAGATTCGAAACTTCCCTCCCGCAAGTCCCGCGAGCGGTCGATAATAAAAACTCTAAAAATGCTATTTTTTTCAAGGTGCCGTAACTTTATTGTGTAAAGGAAATGAAACCCCGGCAACAGAATCTAGTTCGGATAATCGGAAAGCACATTTTTGCCCCGACTATGATACGTATTCGGATAAGACATACAAATGAAATAAAAGCGTAAGTAAAAATTCAAAACATATTTCCAACACCGATGTCTTATATAAAATTATTCCGGATTCAGTTCTCCATTTTTTTTTAAATTAGTGAACTTGGAATTCATGAGCCGGTTCAGTGTCGTCTACTTTTGGGGTGGACCGGAACGATCGTGGGACAAGAAGTTCGTTCTTCGACTCCGACGCGTCGGTCATAAATCTACAAGTTCCACTGCAACCCCTATAAAACCTCGCTGCATCTCGGACTAATCAACCATTTAATTCTTCTCACTTTAGTACTCCGACCAACCCATAGTCTCGATTACACGATCGAAACGACTCGGCCGACGGGATTATTCGAAACCGGCCGGCGTTCTCAAGCTCGCAATGGCGCATCCCCAGATCCGTTGGACAGTTATCCTACAGCCGAGCGACGCAATCACGCGGGACAATCGAACCCGCACGTTCCCCGTGAGCCGGAGAATATAATCGAGGATTACCGGTGTCCCGGTAAACGAAGTCCCGGACGATGGGAGAGACTCGTGGATATAATCGGGCGAGGATTACGGTACAGGGTCGAGAGAGTCTCGACGGTCGAGTACGTCGTCGTGAGGATCGACGGGAGTCTCCGGGGTTCCTCGTCTCCACCGCTAAACCGCGCACTCGCATGCATTTACGAGCTCGTGTCCTTTGTCGTTCTATCGCGACCGTCGACGATCCGACTGCTCCTTTATTATTTGATTTTTGTTAACATTCTTTTGCTCATTTTGTCACGCTCGCTGCTTGGCAAAAAATGTCGATTCAACTACCTGGCCCTCGATCCCGACGGCGTCACGCGTGGGCTCAGCCTCGTATTTATACGCGACACGAGCGATTTTACGATCCAACCGCCGTGGCGATACTCTCGGGACGTCCTCCGCGAGACGGCGAAAGCGAGCTACTCCACGGGGCGGATAACGCGGTAGAGTTCTTTACACCACCGTTTTTCTCGCTTCTTTTTTTCCCCCGTATCGCATCGTCCTCTCGTCTCGCTTCCGCTCCTCCCGCTTCTTCTCCCGGTGCGCGATAGACAGAGTCGGAGATGGAGAGGCGATTTATTTACGTGTAAATTAGAAGCCGAGCCTCCGAGGGAGGAAAGTGCGGCGACTCCCGATGGAATAACGTCGGATGAGAAAAATTACGAAAAAAAAAAAAAAGGAACCTGGGAGGGATGCTGATTTATCGGGCGGGAAGGATCGAAACCGCTCGGAGAAAGAGGAAAGATATCTTGAAATGCTAATTTATACATCTGCACCGATGCTCATGCTCCGCGACTGCTCTTTCATTCGCGGGGATGCTTCGCGTGTCTTTTTTCACTGATGGGCGCGCACGCACGCACACGGACGGCGGCGTTCGCCGCGACGGCTTCGCGCGAGGTGACAAGTCTGCAAATTGCGCGATTCACGCTTCGCGATGTCAGGGACACGTCGCTCTGAATTATTCAATAAATTCTCTGATTCTCCGCGTCTCTCGCGGGCCGGTTTCACTGCGGGACTCGGTTGACGTCGTGGCCGTCGCGAAAGATGAGGTTCATCGTTCACGGGGATTATTTGAGAATTTTCGTTTTCCGCCGATAATCGCGGATCGAATCGACGAAAAACCGTCGAGGAAGTAAAGAACCGCGCGAAATTCACGTGGACAATACACGTTTTCCACAATGTAGTGAGTACGGTCTCTGCTCTTGAAAATATTCACGGATCCTCGCATAAACTCAGATACATTCCGGCAGAAGCTCGGACGTCAAAAAGAAAATCCGACGCCAAAAAAAATTTAACGGCACATGAATAAAATCCGATGGCATAGAAAAAAAAAAATGCGACGTCGATAAAAAAAAAATCGTCAATATATGCTTTTAAATTTTAGGCGATGGCAGAGGTGGCGAATATGGCCCACCTCGCATCAAACGTAAATTAGTAATACATGAACCGCACCGTATTCGTCACTTTTACTATAAATAACCATAATGTCAATTATGTTGGCTTGCGCGCTTCACTGGCATGGACTCCAGACATTAACTTTGTATTTATCTGAACTCCCACAAAAACTCCTGCAAAATCTTCATCGAAAGGGGAAACGAGGAGCGACCAACATGGAGACTAAAAGTCCATTTTTCCAGCATGTACACAAGAGGCGAGTAATTTAGGAATTTTCGAAGTTCCACTCCCGTGGACATATATTAAAATATGTAAGATAAAATCGTGTCTATTTAGGTCATATCGGTAGTCGAGTTATTAATTAACGAAGACGTTAATGGCAGCGTTGATTTATTATTGTGTCGCGGTGACCCCGCGAGAGAGCTTCCCCACACGCCCCGCTCGCCTCGCGAGTAACCGCGAAGCCGGTCCTCTTCGTGCCTCTCACAAGTTTCGCGCTCGCGCTGTGAACTCCGGCGAACTACAACGCTTCCCCTCTTTTTCGCGCTTTCGCGCTTGACGTCCGTGCGCAACGTGGTCGCACAAACCGCGCGCCCAGGTCGGCGTCCCGGCAAGGTGGACGCGAGACGGCGCACACAGGGATACTCGATGAGCTCCGAACACGCGAGCCGCGAGAGAACCCGCTCACGTTTCGTTACTTTATCTATCCTCTCGACGCGAAGAGAAAACATTACGCGCCTCCGGTACAGAGGCGCACGAGTAAACCTGTAATCAGCCTCATATTTTTCTGATAACTAGTTTTTCATTTTTTTTTCTTTTTTTTTTCCCCTCGACGCACGACGTTTTTCTCGGTAAACGCTCGCGAGAAAACTTCGAGACTGCGCGAACGCCCCGATAATCCTGAATAAACCGCGGGTAAAAAACCTTCTCCGAGGAAGAGTGAATCTAACGACGATATTTAGATCCTTCTTCTTATTGTTATTTTCTTCAGACTGTAAATGTGCCAGAGTGTCCCTGCGGCGAAGCTCGCGAGGCCGATGTTTTACCGGACTAATGTGCGAGAAGCTGTAAGAACCGTCATTTTCCTATGATTTGCGATGGAGAAAAAATGGTGAAAATAATCGACCGCGGAAACGGAGCGTCCTCGTAAAAGACATGATATATTTTCCAGCTCCAGATATGCGGAAGGTACGAGCAACGATTTTCCTAAGCGCAGCCCGACATTACGGTACATCCAGAATGAGATCGCTACCCACACGCGTCAACTTCAACGCGGCTAATGTCCGAAGACCGAACACATCCATTCGGCCGATCGCAGCTGCGCAACCGTGCGTTGCACCACTCGATCGCCAAGACGCGTGCGCTTGTTCCCGGCTATTTTTTCCTTCGCCGATTCGCACCGTCGTAACACGGCTTACAGCGTGGCTTCGACGCCGCGGAGGATACCCGGATAGAAGCACCTTTATTTGAGGCATTTCTCGCGGCCGAGTATCTCCTCAGCTTCGAGATCGAAAACGACGAAGCGAACCGCACTCGCCGGCAGCGGCAGCGTTTCCTTCGCCAATTAGTTCGAATTTGCATAAGCCGACGATGCGCCGCTCGGCCGAGCCGCGGCAGTGGCGATTGCTTCGCCTCTTCGTGCAGACACTGCCGCCGGTTCTCTCCGAAGAGATATAGAGAGACTCTTCTTGATATCATTATTATAAGCGCGAAGCCCGCGCGCGCGAATCGCCGAAGAATAATTCAACCCGAGTGGATTCGGACGAGCGCGATACCCGAGAGAACTCCATTTCCAGCCCCGCCGATTCTCTTCCATTTACGTTCGGCGTCACGTTTCGCGTACACTTATAAGAGCCAGCGATCAAATTAATTTTCTAAAATATTGTGCTGGCTTTTTTTTTTTTCTTCCTTCTGTGGATGAGATTTTTGTATTTTTTTTTTGGTTTTTTTTTTTTTTCTTTTTTTCGTCGGATTCGACATCGGGGAAACCGGTAACGGTCCGGTCGCTGCGAATGTGTGGGCCGGCGCTCAGGCCGGGTGAGAAAATTGAGAACAGCCTGGTGTGAGATGAGGAGGCAGCGGAGAGGGAAGATAAGAGGTTGACGGTGAACGAGGAAGAGCTCTTCAGAGAGAAACGCGCCGTTGACTCGCACGTTCGACACTGCGTTCGCTGCCGATCTCTCGAGCACTTCTCGCGGTTACTCCGCATGCGCCTCGTTACTTCCTCGCCTGCGTACTTCTGCGCTTCGTTACGTACACTCGATCGGTCGAGGGCCTCCCGGACGACGGACCACTATTTTATTTCCGCTCGTATCTTATCTATCGTCGACGTGTTTAACGAGAGAGCCGAGGACACTGTCGGGCGATACGTGTTTTCTCAACTCCCGAAGAGGCGGGGGGGAAGCGATAGCGCCGCAGACGGCGGAAATTCATTTTAATGATGCTTGCTTGCAAAAAATAAAATAAAGTTTCAGGTGAAATGATAAAAAAATATTGACACGATACCGTGATAGAATTTTTCTAATCTATGATCTCGTTGACTCGAGTGGGACTTGGATTTTGTTAATTTTTATTTTTATTTTTTTCAAGTTGCCGATGAACGGAACAACGTGACAGAAAAATATTATCCCAACGGAACGTAGCACCGATTGTTCGTTCGTTCCACCACGAGAGACAGTTAATCCAATCGGCAAATATTTTTGAAATTTCTACCGCTGTACGACTCAACTGGGATCGATGAGAAACTAATTGATAAAGAATTCAAAATTCAAAGTCGCATGTAGGTGAATCGAGCGAGTTGGCAGTAAATTTTTACCGCAACCGGAAGTTCTCTTCGGTTCGTCTGTTTCGCAAGAACGCAGCAGGTGCGACTCTGCGAACGCTTGCCTCATGCTCGGACATACTCGGGTGGATTTTTCGCCGAGTCGCTCTATCCTCGTGTTCTTGCAGCTGCTCTCACCGACACTCCTCTGTTCTCTCCGGCAGCGTCGTGAAGAGAAAGACGAAGGAATCCGCGCTAGCACACGAAGCGCCGGAGAGCGAGAAGAAATTCACGCTGTATCGCACGGCGCGAGAAGACCTCCATTAAAAATTACTCGGAAGACGTTAAAGAATATTTCTCCGCTCGGGAATGGATACGGCACTGCCCGAGGTTACACCTCAGCCTGGACATATCTCTTAATTAGCCATCCGATAGTACAACGCGATAACGCGGAAAAATTCTCGCAAATAGATTGCCTCATTTTTCATCTCCGATTCTTATCGCTCAATCTCCGCAAGACGGAATTTCTGCCCGAGGTATTGATAAACCGTCGCGATAACCACCGAATTCAGAGTATTTCGAGGACACGCGAAAAATGTTGTAATCGGCGGGTTTCAAAGTGTCGACAATTCGTCGCGACGGGAAAATTGGGAGAGGACAGAGAGGTGGAAAAAATAAAGCTGCAGCCTCGTCTCGTCCCTCGGGGTGTTGGGTAATTCAAGACGATTATCCTTACCGGTCGCGCGTTTCCGCTGCATGGCGAAAGTTTAATTATCGCCGTGCGAAAGCACCGTCACTTGGTAGTGAGCTACGCAACGTATACGCAGTTTCACGCGCACACGAGTAATTTCACCTCAGCTGCCGTTGGCGACTCTGCTGGTTTTGTGTGCGTGAAACGCGAAGGTCCGACCGTATAGTAGGAGAATAAGAGAGGATAAGGCTATACCGGCGTAGATTGTGGTTAACCACCCCGCCTATATTCACTTGCAAATGAGGTGTACCGCGTCTGTTCGTACACTGCACCAATCTTGGTACCGCGGTCTCGGAGACTTCGTGCACGAGCGGAGAACAAGTGGAATAAAAGATTTGAAAAAAAAAAAAAAAAAAAATCCTACGTGTCGACTCCCTCGTTCTGGGTTTTAAGCCGCTGTCGGGAATAATTAAGACTTTGCGGGCGAAAAGGAGCCTCCAAGACCTTACTCGCATCTACGTCGTACGGTTAAGAAATAAAGGGTTCAAAGAAATTATTTTAAAAAATTCGAAAATAATAAATCGAACAGAATAATTTTAACGGTGCCAGCAACACAAAAGAATGAGAACGACGAGAAAATAAACGGACTTAAAAAATGTCGAGTAGCGATATTAAAAATAATATTGAAAAATGTTTATAGCGATAAGATGAAAAATCATGGTTGCATTCGATCGATAGAGAGAAAATATGCAATCTACGCCTTCTGTATAAAAAAAAAAAAAAAAACTGTTTCATTAACCGTCAACAAATTCGCTGCTTGCCAATTCGATCAGTGTATCAAATTAGTTTGTCGCGATCGACATAAAAATTGAACCAATGATTCGAAAGAGTCGATTGTTTTTTTTCCAACCATAATTTATTTTTCGACGAGTTTGAGAAACAAAATGAAGAGTGGCCAATGAATTTAAAGAGAATCCTGCCGCTTACGCGCGCAGTCTCCGAACAGGATGCGCAAAGCGTTTTTGTCGGGATTCTTCGGCGAGCGCAACTGAACCGAAGAGAGCACGACATATGGTGCGAATACCGCGGGTTATCCGAGCTCACCTGAGAGAATCGCGAGAGAATTTTCTTCTACGGTACGTTTATGCTCCATCCATAACGCGCCCGGTATGCCCACGTTATAATATCATAAGCACACTATCCGAGCAACGATTTACGGTAATTGGCCTGATTTTAACGAGTTTTGGATTATCGCATCGAGCCTCGAACCGACGTGGCGGCGTTCCGTTTACCTTCCCCTCGTTTCGATTGAAATACGATCCGAGAAAGCCCCTCGTCTCTGTTCTATTCTTTATTTTTATTTTTTTAAATCCCATTTTATTTTTACATTTTTTCTTTAAACACACGCATATATCGCGAGTGTTGGATCGCGTGAGTGCATCGGCGGTGCACGACGTAGAGCTCGCGGCTTCGAGGTTGACTATTCAGCTGATATATACTCTCGCGTTGCGCCTCTTCACGTTTTCGCAGTGTACACCGAACGATCGTTAAAACTCACATGCGTAACGTGTTAGTCACTCCATCGTCCGCACATGCGGCAATAACCGCGATTGTAAATACACGAACTAAGCCGATATAAATCGGATATTTTTTTTTTTTTGCTTTCCTCTTTTATTTGGTGCATTATGCAAAATTTAGTACTGTGCATGGGATTGGTGTGGGGGGGGGGGGGGGGGGGTGCATCAACCACGTCTGGTTCACCGGAACTTTGCTCGTGTGTACCTCGTTAATTAAATGAATCTACGTCGAACGAGGTGTAATGATATAACTTAATTGCGAACAACACACTCGGCAACCGAGCCGCATCTCTCGACGAGAAAACTTATATAGTCGCGTATCTAATTCAACGGGGATTATTGCGCAATCACGATAATCGTCGCCCGAGAGTCGAGTTACCGGCGCTGCGGAGAAATTATTACTGCGTCTGAGGAAGAACTGAGACATTCTTGTATTCGCGTATGCAGCTTCCGTCGTTATATTCTCTTTAAAAAAAATTTGAAAAAAATATATATATGTATATGTATATGATATATCGGGGCAATATGGTGAACCGTGATATGTTTCATATGTTTCAATTTTTAGTACGCATGGGTACAATATTGTGGGCCGAAAATGTTAAGATTGCGCGAGCAACATTCGATGCCACGTGAAATAACCAAAGTTCCGAGCGAATTACTTCGGTTCGATGTTTTCGGAGATGGCCATGGCGTGCAATTTTGGGGTTCTTTTAACGTTGGAGGTTAAATTTTCATTGCCTAAAAATGGCCGTATCATCAAATAAATTATATTATATCGACAAAAAAATGTTGTGTCGCTATATAAAAAAAAAAAAAAAAAAACAGAAAATAAAAATGTTACTTCCCTAAAGAGTTCTTGTTTCTAATCGCAATAGCTTATCTATAATTCAATAAATTTGAAAAAATCGAAGCGAGCGACACCTCAGATCGGTGACACGTTAGAAGAGTCTGAGAACCGATGTGTGCGAAAGAAATGAAAAAAAAAAAAAAAAAAAAATTCAGTAGACACAATTTTCATACAATTATAAAAATCCGTAGTAATGATACACCGCGGCTTTGCGTGCCGCACGAGTTGGCGTTTATTTTCTCTGCCGAGACCGGATATTGTTCGATGCCTTGGGAAGGGTCACGTATGTACTATTTTGCGTATTTACACGAAAAAGATATTATGCACAGGTACAAGAGCCGCGCTCAGTGTTCGGCTACGGCCACGGCGGATCTCGAGATCCGCGGTACTCGCGTATTCTCGTGTCGAGGCGAAATCGCCGCGGGCCAAATTCGCGAGAGGTGCGATTTGCATTTTCACGAAGAAAAGGGCCTTTGCAAGATCTTCCTCTCCATGTATCCGTCTCTCTTTCTCTCTCTCTCTCTCTCTCTCTCTCTCTCTCTCTCTCTCTCTCTCTTCGTTCGATCTCTTACATCGGTGAAACGTTTCGCGGTGCCGACTCGAGTCAAATAGGTAGGTACGCGGAATCTCGCGCACTCGATGTTATACGCTGTTTATCCCCACGGGCGGACGGAGGGGAATATCTTCGCCGAGGGAACTCGCTCTTTCTCAGCTATTTCCCATCGTACACCACCGCACACACCGTACTACACCCCGGTAAACAGGCCTGACGTTACGATCTTCCTTCGAACCCGTACGTGGTTTCTCAATCGCGGCGAATTATGCGATTACGCCGCACCGACTTTATCACTTATCGTATCTAATTCATTATTTTTAATTCGTTTCAACGTGGAAAGAAAATATGTTTTTTTTTTTTTAAACGTGAAAATTATTCGATCCAATGTGACGTCAAGAAGATTTGTGTCTCATTAGTAATTGAGTAAAATGCCAGCTAGTCGAGATATTTCCCGATTATAATAATTACATGAAATTACTCGGAGACACTCGAGGCACTTGACTCCTCACTTTTCCTCGAGGCTGGAAAAAAAAAAATTCTCAACCACTCGACACTTTCCTGTGTCCGCAATATATGAAAAAGTGACTTTTGAGACAAGCAGTTTTTCCGGACGTGTTGATAGAAAAAATTTAATTAAATTCCGATCGTTAAAATTTATTCGAGATACTTAGCAATTTGTCTCACTCTAATTGGTATGCGCAACGTTTCCACACATCGAAGAAAAAAAAAAATTAATTATAAACACACATTTTTTGATATTTTGCCAACGGTGGAGAACACGCTACAGCGCACGCTAAAGGGACAGGGAGACAACTTTCCTTGGACATGTCCTTCCTCGACATCTGACCTTGAATTAACCATATAATTAACGATAATTGCCACGAGCGTTGATACGTCTCGCTGAAAGTCGAATGAGCATCGCACGCAACCCAGACGAGAAACGATGCAACCGGAAGCATTTCCAATTTCCTTGAAACCTCGTCCTGGTCGCTTCGCGCGTACGTCGTCGGCACTCGTGTGCCCATCATGTCCTGGATCTTGACTCTCGCCGCCCGTGTATTCATTAACTTTTTTTTTTTTTTTTTTTCATTTATTTAATACAGAGTTCCTCGGTTCTCCAGGGTTCCGCTTGCCCTTCCATATCTTATCTGTCTCTTGCACATATCCTCGGTCTCCTCTTTTCCTTTATATTCCTCGTTCGTCCGCCCTTTTCCATCTCCATTCCTCGAGAAGCCCGGATTAATTACTGGAACCCGAGTAGAAGCAGCAAGACGAGCGAAGAAGAAGCAACGACCGCTGGTAGAGCACTCGTTTCCACAAGGGCCTTCCACACATCGCATCCTCTCTTCCTCCGACGCTGCAACTTTTCTGCTACCGTACTCACGGGCAGGGTGGCTTTCGGTCCGTCTCACAAGCCTGTCGAGGACAGGTTCTCCAGCGTTTTGCTATCCTCCTTTTAAGCAGCCGTATATAACTCCGCAGCCGAAGGTGCGAATACGGACCACCCTTTTTTTTGCACTATCCCCGTTAGTTGTTCCCTTTCGGGTTCGTCCCGAGGCTTCGATTGTTGGGAGCTTCGACTCGATAAAGCTTCGAATGCACTAAGCATTGTTTCGAACCCTTCGTAAAGGTACTTTGTCTCAGTGGAGCGGTTTCAAATCAATCTTGGATAAGATTTTTTTTTTTTAGGTTTTTCTCAAAATTCTGTTGCTTATGTTAGGGAGCGAAATAGGACAGCGGAAAAAAACGCAACGGCAAAGGAAAAATTTAAATTTACCGTCATTTTTGGATACTCTACTTTATTCCAACGATACCACCCAAAATTCGTTGAATAATTTGCTTTCTCCCTCGATTTTCAGTCAGGCCACGCTATGCCATTTTGCCCCGATATCCACTAATACTTTCGTTCCGAACCCTTTACCCCAAATATATGTAGGTTCAACAAAACAGTTACGAGAAAAAATCTTACTTGAAAAAACCTTGTCAACTAATTTAAAAAATTCCCTGACTCACCACTAACCTCTCCCCTATATAAATATTCCGTTCTAACGAAAATCGACTTTACCTCCCAATGTTTCAATGTCGTTACGGTTACACTTAAAAATATCTCAAGTCGCTCCATTAAATCCCAAAGTCACTCGCGGCACGAGACAAAATGGCTCGGAATTAGCACCGTTCTCAAGTGGTCCGTATTCGCCCCCTTGTCTCCGGTGCCTTCCGGAGGGATCTCGAAGCGTCCGCCCGTACGGTCGCGTATCTCCGCATCCACTTTACTTATCCAGTAGAGAAAGCGGGATCGCAACAGACGTTGGCACGCAGAGGACCGTCAGCGACTACGTTTGTCCCACCCTCAGCGACGGACAATGGGTCCAGGTGCCTCGTTTCGTCCTCCTCGCGGATGGTCGCCGCTCTAACGACGGCGAGGATGCGCGACGCAGTCCTGCCGGACGTGGACGTACTCTTGTCCCGCGGAGTTTAGATATCCGCGAAGTCTCCGCGACGTTCGTTCCGGCCGGTGGAAGCTCGCGGCCGTGTGGCCGTCCGTCGCGTTACCTGGATCATTCCCTCCTTCGTTCTCCTCCTCGCACTCTCGTCGATGCTCCTCGTCGGCATTCGCGCCGGCGAGGATTCTCCGTTTCTCTCTCGTCGGGCCTCGGAGCGAAGCGGGGGAGATCGATCTCTCGGATTGCGAACGTCAAGGAGAGGAGATACTTATGGACTCGACGGTCGCTCGCGGGAAGGATGCGAGAGGGGAAAAAAAGGAAGAAATAGAAAAGTCGGGAGTGCGTGAGAGGGAGGAAGGCGCGGGTACGTGGCCCTGTACGCAAAGTCGGGCACGTACGTTACGTACGTACGTTGCAATTTACTCGATTAAATCGTCGGATAATTTGCCACACCGCTGTACAGGAGAGCACCGAGCGGGAGCTCCGGGCTCGAGACCGTTAAACGGAAGGCGGCCGGCTTTCGAGCGATCCGGAGTGAACCGTATGTACGCGAGGAAGGATTTCTCCCCGGCAGAAAGTTATCCGCGGACGGTAGGCAGAGCCATCGTTCCCGCGTACTCGTGTATCGAGATTTTTGTCAATTTTTAAGCTGCACGCGCAACCGTCGGCGAACGTCTTTATTGCTCCGATCGTTTCAACCCTGAATCCCATTTCTCCGTTTATCGTCGGCAACGATAAATAATTAATCGTCGTTAATGGGGGATAAGTGTAAAGAATGTTGTAATTAGATATTTATAGAGATCGCTGATTGGAGGGAGTCGCAGAGGATTGAGGGTGGAGGGGGTAAAAAATGATTGACTAATTGGACGACGCAGCTCGGCGATTGATTCGTCAACGGTACAACCTTGTCCTCGATACTTTTATTTTTGCCTCTTTCGTCCATTTTCGCTTTTCTTATTTATGTATATACATATATATATATATATATATATATATATTGAGATGGCGAGGGGGAGAAAATCCTTCGCGGTGCCAAGAGCCATCTCGATCGTCGCTCTCCTCGAGATCGACGAGAACGCGAGAGCGTGTCATTAAAATCATGAAGCTCGTTCGAATGCTCCACCTCGATGAGGAGAAGCTGATCAGACTGGCATATATATAAATATACATATATATATATGTATGGACATTGAACCAGCGCGTACAGTTTTGCGCTCCGTGTAGTCGTATCCGACCTGTACTACGTATACCTTGATATAGAAACATACGAGCAAAGTCGTACGCGGAGTTACGCACAGTGCAAGAAATCTTACGCGCAACGCCCCTGAAGAGCTCGCCGTTCGGAGGCCCTCGAGAGAGCGAGAGCTCCTCGGAGAGACTTAAAGTACGCGCGCGCGCGCGATGCTCGTTTTCTCGTAACGCAAAAACTGGAAGCCGGGCTCCTCCGCGCCCGGCAGGAAAGGGAGCCGATGCTTCGTTCAGCGAGCGATATGCCGAGGTAAGGAGGAAGCAACGAGAATAAGAAGGAAAGACGCACGCAGCCTGCAAGCGCAGTAGCTCGGTAGTCGAGCGACGAGTCCGGAGCGCTCGGAGCAGTCTCGACGCTGCGGCTCTTCTCTCTAACACGGGGCGTAAGAGCCGCGGGACGCATACCGCCGAGACGAAAAGTATACCAGAGCTGAGAGGAAACCGTATCGCATCGTGTATGGAAGACCGAGAAATCGCCCTGCAGGATTATTTTTTTTTTTTTAATTTTTATTATCAGTCTCTTTTTTTTTTTTCGTTTATTATTCTCGTCATACTTTCAACTCGGCGTTTATGGAGACGGGCGGATGGTCGAGCGGTCTCGGTACGTGCGCAGCCATCGAACGGATCCGCGACTTGAGCATGTCCCGGTCTCGACACCGACGAAGCGGTGTCCGTAGAGCCAACTCGCAATGTCTCTTAACCGACGAGCCGGAAAAGCGCGACTCACATTTTTCTAAATGTTTTGTTACTTTTTTTTTACACTGAAAAAAATAAATACTCGAATCGAAGCATCGTGAAAAAACGGATAGTTTGGACGTTGCTTCGAAAAGACGTTCGAAAATGGTATTTGGTTGATCGAAGGAAAATATCTGAGTCGACGAATTTTGGTCCATCGAACGATTTCTCTCCCACTGTGCCGACGAGAGGAAATGCCCGTTCGCCGAGGAGTTTCTCACTAGCTCTTGATGGTTAATTATCGCCGCGGAGAGCGACGTTCCCGACGTTTATCCAGCGTAAACCAATTCATATTGGTCTGCGGTTAATAACGCGCTCGGTGCTCCGGCCGGAAATCATCATCGGAAGGCATGCGCTATTAGGTCGAATGGGAGGGGAAGTTCATATTGGATGCTGCGTTAAGATACGCACATTGGACCGCGCGGACGATGCGCCCGTCGGAGTCTCCGCGGTTCCGCGGCGAGGACTCGCGGGTTTTGCTTTATCTCGTCCACTGGCCAAGATATATAGTGAAGCGCGAGTATAAGCTCCGGACGGTTCGAGAGCCACGGAGCGAGGGGGATGCTGGCGGTTCTACAGTTCTCGTCAGTATAAAAGGCGCCTCGGATACGAGAGTTCGAATAGGCCGTCGGGGACCAGTCGCAGAGAGCGCGGGTCGGCCCTACGGACTCTGCTTCTCTCGTTCTCTCATTTTCTCTCGAGCGAAAGGGAGGAAGAGGAAGGGAGAGAGCAAGGGGTGGGAGAAGCACGCACCAGTCAAACTGGTATCATTGTTCCAGACTCATGCAGCCGGCACACGTATGCATACGGTTCGCGGTGCTTTTCTCTTCGGTATAATCGTCCCTTCGTCTCGAGGTTGGAATCGACCGAGAGTCTTCGACGGGCGCGTGGGGAGAGAAAATCGTTGAAAAGCATCGTCGAGAGATATCCGGTCGAGCGGGAAAGCGCGGACTCGATGGGCGGATCCCATTAGGAATTCCGTGAAACGTCTCAATCGGAGCAACGACTCTGAGGTGTGGGTCAAGAGTATTTTAATTTTATTTTTATCTCTCGTTTTACTGCGGCTCTCAGCGACGCGTTATCTTTCCGGGAGAGATTGGAGCGCGGAGGTGAAACGAGGAACTGGCGTGGGACGGAAGAGCGAAGAGAAGTCGGAAAGATCGTTAATAATGGGTCAGTGCCGAGTCACTCGCGGTAGGTGTGAATAATCGTCCGGATCTTTATGGCTCCTCGCGGTTCGAGGAACATAAATTATTCTGATGTATATTCGATATAAATATATTCATATGTTCGGGGATAAAAGCAGTCGATCTGTAAGCAATATCGTCGAATTCGGTCGAGAAATAAAATTGTCTTCCGGCTCTGGCGAATATTTTTGTGGGTCCTCGAACTCCTTCGATACACCGTCGAGAGAGTTCATCGTGAAAGATTGACAATAAGAAAAAAAAAAAAAAAAAAAAAAAAAAAAAAACAAACAAAAATAAAAATAAACATCGTATTTAAGAGGGAAGATGAAGAGCGGCTGGCTCTTGACACAGCTGCGTATCGTCGAGGTTCCGTCTCCACGATAATTATTGGATGTTACCACGGCTACGATTATTACGCTCCATTTAACGCATGTTACACACAACTCACCGGCAATGAATACACACCGGGGAACTTCGTCGTCGACGATTCACCGTGCGGTGCCCGTGGCCGAGAATTCCTTTTTTTTTTCTCTCATGCAAAATAATAATAATATCCTCGCTATGCTATATCGCTCCGTTATAATCGAATGATTAGTTAATAACAGAGGAGTTCGCCATTGTGAATAAATAGTGTTCGGGCGCGGACGCGTAATTAGGGTTTCTCCCGTGGGCTTTGGCTGGCAGTCCTCATGATAAAATATCCTTCGATGTGTGCATGTGTGTTTTTGCGGTTGAGCCAGCGATACTCTCCACCTCCGGCACTCGTGACAAGGGAGATATACGACTCCTCTCGGCGAGCGAAACGATATAATATCTCTCTTGGGCGAGACGACGTGCACGTCGCCCGATCACGTTTACCCTCTCGATAATACTTCGGCATTAGACGGTACCGGCGAAAGAGAGCGAGAGAGGCGTAACATGAACGGAGAGACAACACCGATTACACATTAGATATGTAATGGCTACTGGCGTAACCTCGCGTACACGCGATATATTTCATATCGTCGGGAGGAGATTACATGTAATTACAGTGAAAGTTGTGCGCCACGGGAGCTCCGCTTGGCGCATACTCTGGATTTTACGTGCAAAGGCAATTGAACTCGAGCACATTAAGGAGAGTTTTTAAAATTAATGATGGTTTGACCCAATCACAAATTGGACTCTTCCTCATTTCACTGCGCCGCTTGATTCGAGTATAATTATCGAGGTGCGTATAACTTATCGAGATGATGAGCAATCATAGGATTGCTTATCGTTTGTACTCCAGTGCGGATCGTTCACATGAAAATAAGGCAATGAGAGTTTCAAAGAAACGAGATGACGAGATGACAAAGGTGTACTGTCGAAGCTACTTTTCTACCGGTTGGGTGCAAGTTACTTTCTGAACGAATAGATTTTTCACGATTTTTTTTTTTCTCATAATTCCGTTTTCTCATTCGATGGTAAGTTTCCGAATGAACGAATGGGTTAAAAAATTCATTTTATATGTTGGATAGACACACGGTAAATTTTTGGGAAATTGACGACTTGACTGAAAAAAATTGTAACATTTCTGGACGGATAGACTGACGGAAAAGGAAAATATTTTTATTTTATTTTTACATTTTGCGGCAAGACATATATTTGCCTATTAAAAAAATTATCTGGAAATTGTAAATGTTTACTTCCATATTTTCTGTCTCTATAAATTTCTCATTTCTGTGAATCGTCGAACTAAAAAAAATGTTTGCAGTTCGAGAAAATTTAAAGCGCAGAATTTTAATAAACGCGGGGCGGAAAGTTGAAAAACGCGAAGGCGACACGCGTCGGAACGTAACAAGGTGGCATTTCGACCTTTAACAGGCATAGACTCGGTAGTAATTACTACTTCTCGTCAGCCAAATTAAATTTCGTCGCAGGTCCACGATCTGGAAGGTCGTAAAAGCAAAAGACGCGGTCCTCGGGACATCCCGAGTCTCGGCTGTTCTCGCCTGCTCGCTTCCAAGTTATTTCTTCTCGGGGTTCTCCGCTGGGCAGCCGCGCAGCGCGGAGGATACGTATCTCCTCCTTAGGAATTTTTACCTGGCCAGACACGAGAGACAGAGATCTCCTAATGCGCGAGCTCGGTTATGTATCCCCTTTTTTTACAATGGCGTGGAGCAAATAATTCTTCAGAGACTCGCAAAACTCGATGAATCTTCCGGCAAAAAATCTTGAATATTAAAACGTTTTTTTTCGATACCTACAAGTACTGCAATCTTTAATCGGAGCTCGATATGCGCATGTATTATGGCGACTGCACTTGCATCACTTGTAAATTCACGAGTGCACCACAAGTACTAAAATTTTGAGATCCACTTGTTCGTGTTTGCGACTAACAGGTGGACGAGCGCGTCGGAAACCAAGAGTTCTCTTATCGAAGTTCCCCTGAGGAATCTCAATGGTGGCCGACAATATTGTCCCTTACGCAATTAGCAAGCTCCGGAGCGAACTACCGCCGACTCCCCGAGGAGAGCTCAGCGCATTAAACACACAGGTAGAGTTAGCTCCGTTTCGAGAACTACAAGCCGATACGCCGTACACGCGTGGGAGTCGTTGGTTCGCCGTTCCATCGTTTCATCGTTCGCTCCTTCATTCTTCTCCTTCCATCTCCTTCTCTTTCCCATAGCATCCATTGTCCGGCAAACGTGCACGACTCGAGTCACAGACTGCGCCTTCTCTCTTCTTCTTCCTGAGCCACCGATACGTCGGACTGCGACAGCCGCGTCTGAGACCGACGAAAATTGTATTTCAATTTCTCGTGGAGAGAGGTAAATTGGCTTGGACGAAAATTCGAAAGTTGACGAACTGATTCATCCGTGAGTCAGTACGTTTGAGCCAACGCACGAAATTAGTGCCAGCACCACTCAGAATCAGTATTTGCGCAAATAGATTCTCCCAGGAAAAAAGGCAAATGGAGCTTTTCTTCTTCGTTCACGAAATAATTGATTCCGAACTATTCGTATCGATTCGTTTGATCAAACGCACGAAATTTCTCTACTGAGCGCGCCATTGAGAGTATTGGCGGAGCGTCGGCCAGTACCGGTCCCGTGTGTCATTCATGTCAGGATGCATTCGGCCACGGATGTAACGAAGCGGAAAGCTCGAGGATAAAGGAGTGCAAGATGCGCTCTCGTTGCGGCTCCTCGTGGATCTCAGAGGGCGATAATACGCTCCGATTAGCCGGTGAAAGCCACCATTGTCTGGCTCCCGTTGGTTCCTCTATCGTGTGGTCTTGCCCGACTCTGGTATCTTCAGCTCGCTTATACACACGGCGAAGTTGTGCCTACATTGTTTCTCGATGATATGCCGTGGGAGAAAGGGCGGTAGCGAATCCTCCGGAGTTATTTCTACCTCGTTGTAATTAGCGTGCCGAAGCTAGTAGCGTAGAATGGACGTGTTTACCGTCGTCAGAGCGGCGGAAATAACGTCTCAGAGATTTCGGTCTCATCAGAATTTTTCGTGCTCCAAAAAAGAGCCACTCGAAGAACTTCGAGGCTCGTCCCGATTCGCAGTTACTAAGAGGCTTTAAACGGTGATTTCATCGCGTGTCGAATCATCCGATTTCAGTGATTATCGCGCACGGAGCTGAAGATAAATACGTCCGAGTCTTCGGAGTGTACGTGATGGTCGTCGATATAATTCAAGAAGATCTTTCGTGGAAGCATCGAAGAGCTATTAAATTTGCGCTCGGGCTCGAAGGTAAACGAGTACCGGAGAAAAATGATCGCGAGTGAAGAAGAGAAACGAAGCTGACCTACGAAGCCGCCTATGAAACTCCTTCCCCTTCTTGATCCCTTCGGTAAACCACTCACTCGTTCCTTCCATTCTCCCTCTCCCTCGAAAGCTATTCCTTCGCGGGCGCGAGGGCCATAATTACAGGTTTCGTGGCACGAGTCTCGGGCGTAGCCCGGCACACAGGGTGAAACCCATCGGGCCGCGTGTCAAATTCCTACGAGCCCTCTCGCACAGACGGTCGCGACTTCTTTATTTCTTCTCATCCTGGTTCGTCCGACTCAACCCGAGAAAAAGAACGAAACAAGAAGGTTCGCTCATCTCTCCTCTCGGTTAACAGTCATTCGTTCCCGTGATAAAATAAAACGACGTTTCCCCTTATTGCCTTCAACCCGGATTAATTACCTTAATTTTTGTCATTCATTTTTTCTTTTGTAGTTGTCTTTACTTCTGCTTATCGCCGGACTGCCGAGGAAGGGGTCCAAGACCCTTTTGTCTCCACCGGTGAGTTTCTTGATTTATTCAAAGTGCCGAGGCAGTAAATCCCAACGGCGGAGGAGGCGTCGGAGGAGAGTTCGCCTCCTTTTCGCCTGCTGGGCTCGGCGCCGGGGAATCAGGAAATCGTCGCGGTAGCACCGGCCACGTTGGAGATGCAAGGTCTGCGGTATTTCGATGCCTTCCAGCAACGGTCTATGGAATATATATGGGACGGCGAGAACGAAGGGGGATTCCACGGAGTTTATAGCGCGTATGGCACCACCAACAACCCTGAACACCCTCGTCGTAAATTTCATGGTTATAAACGTCTTTCGGATGCTCTCAGTGATGCTCCTGCTGTTCCCTTGCATCTCGTGTCTTTTGCTCTTTCAGACCGTTCGACCTCGTCCCGCCCTCCTCGTACAGCTTTGGCAATTTTCTCAAGGCGCAAGGGAGAGTGACTGACTCGTTGAGCATCGAACGAAGATGAGTTTTGAATTATCTTGTTAGGCAGCTCGGAAAAATATTAACGATTCCACCTTCGTCGTATTAGCTCGGCCGGAAAAGACTTTGCAGCGGTTTATAGATTTATCACGTTTTAAGTTTGTTTTTTTCATTTTTTTTTTTTTTTACGAGAATGTCGGCAGATATTTTATGGCGACACCTTTTTTATCGCTCTTTTACCGGTAATTCGAGGCCTGGCGGAATCCAAAATGCTGATGTGTGTCATAACTCTATTTTTACGGTTACGAGTGGACACGAAAATATCAGGTGTCGATGTAAATCAAACGAGATTCGCGGAGCGAAGTAATGTTGCTCAAAATTTATTGTCCCATATTTCTAGGGTTATCCTCGATCGATTATTAATTCCTGGAGTCATTATCAGATCGACTCCTTGAACTTTTTCATTTTTTATTATATAATTGTATAATAAAAAATTTTATATATAATTTCCGGTTAAACTTTTTTTTTAAATTATTAATCTTGCCTGACTGCCGATAATTCTGTTGCTCCGAAGATTAATATTTGCTTCTCGGTAGCCAAAATGTATTTGTGAACGATTTTTTTCTCACCAAGTTACCGATTTTGTGCGTCATTCTAACTAACAAACTCTTCACTACTTTCACGCGGTTTTTTAGCGTACATTTTTCCAACGGAATTTTTGGCCTCTCGCTCCGTTCGCTCTTGGTCGTGAATTGGACTATTCTACTCGCGATTCCCGAGTCCGGGTGCGAGCTCGATGACACACAGTCGAGTATTGAACGATAAACACGGGGCAAATTCTGCATACTCGTCGTAAGGATCTGCTAAGTATAAGGTGCAAATAGCGACTTGGCGTGTTCTCAAACACGGCAAAAAATAAATAGTAATTTTAAATGCAACGTCGATGTAGACTCGGCGAGTTCGCCTCCGGGCCGAAAGTATACTCTTCCCGGCTTTCGTGTCTAGTTTAAAACGAACTCGATTAACTATGTATGAATAAACGGTACGATAATTAACCGTTCTCTTAGGTCCGTAATTAAATTTCATCCCTGCAATCAATCCGGGACACACGACGGCTATCGAAAAAAAAAAAAAAATCGGTTAATAAATGGTAATTTCCTCGAGTATGAGAATAAGTTTCGAACGATGAGGAAACTCAGATTTGTTTTCCAAATCCCTCGCGAAGATTCGGCATGGGCGTGATCGGGACGCTCCGGAAAATAGCTTCTTAACGAATCGTCCCATTTTTAATGGTCGCGCTAAGAATTCGATCCGGACAGTTTTCAGTATACATTAACATATATCAAATAATTGTTCAAATTAATAGGTAATTTTTGAAAATTACAATTTTTCTCGGTGATACTTAACGGGATAACGATCGTTAATCGCGTGCGACTTGTCGCTTTGTGAATTATTATTTCGTCGGCTCGTTGCCAGTGGTCAATCATTCAACTGCTTCAACTGTCGGTACAGATCGGAGATTCGATGCCCCATGCTGTTCGAATCTAGCCAAACGTGTTCCCGTCGATCTTCCATTTACTCTTTTATTTCAAGTCCTCTTCCACTCTCTGGTCCTCCGCTTCGCCAATCCACACATGCCTGGGCACGGATCGATTCAGGTGAGTGCGTTATGCGAGGCCCGTGAAAGATTGGCCGTCAATCACCGATGCCAGGGTGCGCAGCAATGGGTGCATTGTGCGAGCCCCGTCGATGATGCACCTTCGATCGATGCCCGCGTCCCTCGAGGAAGCGCAGACCCGCTGCACGCATCGATGCATCCGACAAGATAGCAGTCGTCCTGTGCTGGAAAGTGTGCTGAAGTCCACCTCAAAAAAATCCTCATTGCCTCGATCCTGCGAGGCTTTTATTATTTTTTTTATTATAAAAAAAAAAAAATCACACGCGATGATTTATCGCGGTCCGAGGCGCGAGTCGATGGTCGGTGAAAATAAAGAAATTCGCATTGTCGTTGTTCCGCCGGTGCGATCGCGGCACTCTATAATATACCGATCTCCGAGAAACGATCGCGCGCGGTGACCGGAGTGGCTTTTCTCGGAGTTTAGCGTGGGGTACATCGGGTAATCCGGCTGTGTAGCGTTCGAAGACAAATCGGAGGAAAAACGCTTACAAAACGGCAACGGAGCGTGTTCGTGCGTCTCTTCGGGAACTCTCCGCCGTCGGTGGAGGGAGCCGATCGCATCGTGGCCCGGAATTGTATACGAGGACGACGTGTGCGGTTTCGCGGTAAACTCGTATCAATGTCCCTTGCCGAGGTATCTCGTAGACGCGACCGAGAAACGAGGAGTCTTCGATTCCCGGTGCGACGGCTTCGGGAGAGTCTTCCCTCCCGTGTTGCGCGAGTACGCGGAGCTGACGACAAATTGTAGCAAAACATCGACGATCGATCGAGGCTCCATCCCGGAAAGCTCGAGCATTTCCTCGCCGACTTCTCTCGCCTTATTTCTTCGCTCATCGGGATGATTAAACGAAAACGAAAAAATATATGTATTTCTATACGAAATAAAAATAAACGAAATCGGTCGAAGAATGCGCTCCGCGGGAAACGAGAAAGAAACAACGGAGTCTCGGACGAGAGATCGCGGCGTGAATTACGATCGGTTCGTGACTCCAACGATAAAGCTAAAACGGGTATTGAGTTCTTCGCCAATTTTTTTTTTTTTTTTTTTTTTTTTTTTTTTTTCAAGTTATATATCAATGAAGATCGTTGCCATCGATGGATCGTAATGCGTTTCTGCTCGATTTATATTAATTGTCAATCGCTTTAAATGGCTCGGTTGTAACATTCCGTTCGATACATTTTAGAGCCCCGAAGGTCTGCTCGTTTCCCATTGGTCCGCGATCGTCACGGGTCTTATCTTCGTTATTAAAGTGCAGTATCGCGTTTCAATCACACACTGTGCACACACGTGGCTCTCTATGAATATAAATATATATATATATATATATATATATACACACACATAAATATATGTATATTCATACGCATATGTGGGATAGGACATCGGAGCATAAGCGGTTGCGAGCGACTGAAAGTATCTCGTTTATATTCAAACGAGCTTTGGGAATACGGCAGGAACGTTTTACCGTCGCCTCGAAGTACAGTACGGGCTCAAGGACGGTTCGATTTAATTATCAATTACCAACGAGTGCATAAACCGCGCGAGTTGTCTCTCTAATTCATTGGGCCGAGGCCCAGAGATGAGACTCCACGTGGCAATTAAAAATTGTAACACCGCGACAAAAAAAAAAAAAAAAAAATCAACCCGACCCATACGTTTTATTAATTGATTATACAATCTATCGATCTACTCGGTACAATCAATTTGCTGGCACTCGTACGAATTTTTGTCGCTGCGATATTCGAGCAAGTATCCAATATCAAAAAGATATAATAAAATAAAATAAAATAACAACGACAATGATAGATAAATATTTCATTGTTATTACCGTTGCGGTTATAAATTTTCAAGATATTGGAGGAAAAATATCGGAATTTCTGGCGTGTTTTATCGTTCGATCCAGTACCATCTATTTATGTAATCAATTAGCTGCAACTTATGTGGATGGAATTTCTTGTCGTTTACGATATTCACGTATAAAAAATAATAACAATAATAATGCTCGAAGATAAAAATCAAGTTTGCGAAGACAAGATTGAATTAATTCATCGGATAATTAAACGCCCGGAGCCCGAGCGCGGCATCGGGTACAGCGCGAGCTGAGATAACGATGTGGTCGCGAGGAGAGGGAGGAAGAGTAAGAGAGCAGAAGCGCGGGGGGGTATGAAATAAAAAAGTGGTGAAGTGGGTCCCAACCGGTGGCTGTAAAAGCGGTGACTTACGTAGTCGGACGGGCTTCACTCGGAGAGCTGTAATAGACGATGATGAATCGTCCGATGAGAAGTGAGCGTGACAAAAAAGTTTAATCTTAAACGGGGAGAGAAACACGAAGCTCAGATCGGCCGAGCCTCTCCCTTGCACTCCGGATGGAGACCCGCGTCTTGCCGGTCGAGTCAAACGAGTGCAAAACATATTATTCTAAAAGCCTTTTCCTACTACCGTCCACGTACAATCCGGCTGGACGCACGCGGTATAACGAAAGCGAACGTATAAATGCATTAAATCAATTCAGAATTTATCGAACTCTGAATTCATTGAAAATATATATATAGCGGGGAAAAAGGACTCACGTTGTCGGCGCTGTTGACGTCGACTCCGCGAAGAACGAGGATATCGCAGGCTTCCGAGTGGCCTGCCGCGGCCGCCAGGAGCAAAGGTCCTCTGCCGTGCTGAAACATAACGATTTTTAATCCCAAATATCTCCGCCGAACGGCAATTTTCAAGGATCTCATATACATTTAAATATCCGAGTCGAATTCACGTCTTTGACTGACTTTATTTATGTAACATTTGTGAAGTATGTATTTCATACGTAATGTACTGTAATCCACATTTACATATACTCGTATATTATTTTACAATAATATTGTGATTATTCAATCGGGAAGATATATTTATATCAGTTCGGCAATAATAAATAAAAATTACCAAATGCTCCCGACAATTAAAAAAAACAATTGGTCGTATCTTGTTTGCACACTCGGGACAAATGAAAATAAATATAAAACACTCGGGCAGATTCACCGATTCGTATTTCATTAGCGCGTGGAACGTAACGCTGCAACGGAGCATCCAACGGCAATAAAGCATCGCGAACACCTCGGGCCCGAGGTGGATCGCGATTGCCCGAGAATTAACAGTATAAAATCCCGCCCGGACAATTTCCGCCGCCCCGCGCATTAATTTCGTTATGTGCAATTAAGGAACGAAATGTAATTGTAACGAATGCGTGGATAATCGGTAGCGCGGTGCGTGTTGTCTCTCGACGGCCCTCGGGGCCGGTCTCGGATCTCTCGGCCCTCTCATCCTCCGTCGGTCCCGGACGAGAGATATCTCTGACAAATGCACGTCCAGCACGCTTAGTCCTCCCTCGGTACAAGCCGTAATATGTATTCCGGTCTCTTTTAACGCCCTGTGGCGATATCCCATTTGCAAATTACAATGTCCCGTCCACTTCAATTAAATATCCCGGTCGTACCCGCCACCCTGTTTCCTTTCGATGAATAACTCCCGTGTCAAAATCCGGCCACAAAGATTCGATATCTCAAATACCCGACACCGAGATAACGACAATTATTTTAATTTTGTTATCTCGGACAATCGAGTTATTGTTATTTATATAATTTATTTTTTTATTTTTTTTTTTATTAAAGAGTTGGATATGTGGGAATTTTTGGCTACTTACTTCGTCGGGTAGCGGTTTCGCTCCGTCATCGAGGAGACGTGCGAGACGCGTGGCGTCGCCGCGTGCCGACGCCTCGCGCACTTTTTCTGCCATTCCACTCACGCATCTGGAAAATAAAAGGGGAAAAAAAAAATACAAGAATGAATCCAACGTACAATGAAGGTTGAAATGTATTGTCGAATATACCGACGAGAACGAACGAGAGGGGACAAATAAAAATAACTTCGCGTGCGTGTGCGATCAGTCAAATTGTCCTTGAAATCATTGTCAATGACCTCCGCTCACCCTCTCCACAACCCAGTGATCGTGAAAATAACACACGTAATCCTAGACGAGCTTGAGCGAGAGATGAATAATAAAAGTTGAGGGTTATAGAACCAACCCCAGGGTGGGGTTGGGGGGGGGGGGGGAAGGTCACACATCGCCACCTATAAATGGAACAATGATACACGCAACCATTGTTAAGCGATGGAACAATGGACGCGTTGTTGGTGCGTCAGCGATCATCGAAGACTCCCGCTAGAAACAAAAATTTAACCCCCTGTACGCGTCGCGATAGTCAGTTTTTTTAAAGCGTCATTTATACGGGAATAAAAGCCTCGAATATAATTTTCAATCGGTTTCTACGCAACGTTCGGTAAAAAAAAATTTTTGTACGAAATTCGAGGATATTCAAAAACAATTTTCAGGCATTTAAAAGTTGTGTTGGAACGTTCGGAAAAAATTTAAATTCACGTCGCCTTGTTGGTGCGTCAGCGGTCATCGAAGACTCCCGCTAGAAACAAAAATTTAACCCCCCGTACGCGTCGCGATAGTCAGTTTTTTTAAAGCGTCATTTATACGGGAATAAAAGCCTCGAATATAATTTTCAATCGGTTTCTACGCAACGTTCGGTAAAAAAAAATTTTTGTACGAAATTCGAGGATATTCAAAAACAATTTTCAGGCATTTAAAAGTTGTGTTGGAACGTTCGGAAAAAATTTAAATTCACGTCGCCTTGTTGGTGCGTCAGCGGTCATCGAAGACTCCCGCTAGAAACAAAAATTTAACCCCCTGTACGCGTCGCGATAGTCAGTTTTTTTTAAAGCGTCATTTATACGGGAATAAAAGCCTCGAATATAATTTTCAATCGGTTTCTACGCAACGTTCAGTAAAAAAAAAATTTTGTACGAAATTCGAGGATATTCAAAAACAATTTTCAGGCATTTAAAAGTTGTGTTGGAACGTTCGGAAAAAAATTAAATTCACGTCGCCTACCACGTCACAAATAACATTTACTTCCATAACTCCTTTCCTTTGCGTCGACATCAGTTCAGAAAAAAAAATTATCACTATACATAATTGTACACGTGTGTCTCTGCGAAGAAGATACAAATTTTTTTTGGATGGTCGCGAAAAACGTGAATTCTGAAAGAAGCTGTTGTTTACGTGACAATCGAAAATTCGAGAAGGTAAATTTCAAGCACAGGCAAAATTCGAAGGCAATTCCAGGATCTAAGGAGCTCGAAGCTGGATACTATGCTCTAGAAATACATTTTCTACGAATTACTTACAGTTACGACAATACAATAGAAATTATTTCTCAACGTACATTTTTCATTCTTCAATAATATTTGCGATAATATCTATTTCATTTTTTTGCATTTCAAAGGCTTTTGCGAAGAAATGTAATGAATAACTTACATCATGTAAGCCCTCGATATTCCGTAATCGCCGTGACCGTAAATATCCAGCAGAACCTCGGCTCTGGACACGGGCATTTTTTCACCGTCGCAAAAAAAAAAAAACAACACCGCTTTATTACAATTCAGAATCCCAAGCAGCGCTCATGGCAATGAGAACGTTAATCGGCGTCGAAGCTTCCGACTTTGTGGTTTGTAGGCAAAGCATTTTCACCGACGATTCTCGCCGTGGCGTCCGCGCCGTTATAAGAGAAGAATTCCTTCGGCGCGCGTACAATCGACCCGGTATCTACGATCGTGTCGGACGTCAGGTAAGTACACACAGTAGTTTAGTACGTGCACCGTGTATAGACTCTCGTCTACACACCTTTATGTAAACCTCGAGGGATGTATTGCGCGTTGCACTTTATTCCACAGCGAATTCATGCATGTAAGCGCACCCATGAAGGTGGAACAGAGCGCGAGCAAGCGCAGCACACACAAGGGCAATTAAGTAGTTGGCCCTTTATAATTTGTACCGCGGCGTCGTCGCGCGACTCGCAACCAAAAGAATATTTCCGAGTCGGGCAATCCTGCTCGGCTTCCCGGCTCTCGGTTGCTCTTTCCTCCAACCGACCAACGCGCCACCGGCTCGAATGAGGAATCTTTTAATTAGCGATCTCCGGAGATAAAGCGTGACAAAACGACGATGATCACCGGCAAACAACAGGCTTTCTTTTTTTATCCCTCTTCCCCTCCGTAGCTTTAAGGCACTTTGTTACTCATAACGATAATTTTAAATTCCAATTGCATGAGAAAAATACAGAAACTATCGGCAGATTTGTGATCGTGGAACGAGTGTTGAAACGTTTCCAAAATGAGTCGTCCACGACGCCCTACGAAGTCGAAAATATTTGTACATTCCAAATTTTATTTTAACAGAAGGAAACGGTCGATGATACGAGGAACGAAAAAGAATTTTTCTATTCAAAGCCTCTTTACTCAATAAATTTAGCGTATCAATTTAATACTTTGAGCAGTCAGACAAGATCCCAGATTAACCCTCGTTCCTCTCCCGCTATTGAAATCGTTCGTTTCCAATGATTTCTCGGTGCGTCGATGGAAACGATTAATAAAAATCGCGAATAGGATTTACGGCGAAGACCCGACGCGAAAGTCCGAGCCGGAGAGACACACTGGACGGTGAGACAAGTCACGATAAAGTTTCGTTGTCCCGTGGTTGTCGCTGCGTTCGGCAACCGGACGAGGTGCGTCCAAGCGGCAGCCGATAGCGTCAACACTCGGGCTCGCATACGTTCCTTCAACGTCGTGTATATCTGTACATATAAATATAATATATGTAATACACTCCCTTCGAGACGATCCCTTCGGTTCGCCCGACGCTCTGTTGCGTGGCATCTCGTGTAACGTCGTCTCGTCGCCGAGCCTTGAATTTAATAGCGCGCTCGATAAATTCACGAGGCGCAGCGAGACGATAGAACGAGGCGGAGAAGTCGAGCGACGTAAGTAAAGCGAAAAACAGGGTGAGGCGAACACAGATCCTCTCGTCGTCGCTTACGGTCGAAGACGATTATATACCGGTCGGCTACTATGCCGGACTCGTGCGTGTGGCAGATCCATGCGCAAGAGAGAAGTAGCGAAGACTCGACGCAGTTTGCATGTACGAAGAGATTTGTGTACATCGGCGAAGCCCGATACTCGAACGTGTCATTTGCTAGGTTAAAAATAATAGCCTCGGTGGATTCGCGGCACTGGACTAATGACTGACGATTTCCGCTTCCCGCATGGGTTACGTATCGTTCGTTCATTTCGTTATTATCATTTTCTTTTTAGCTATCTATAGAGTAGAGATATTTTTTTTTTTTTTTTTCAATTTGTTTTCCTCGAGGTTTATCCAAAGTGTGTTCCTCATCGACTTCGGGCGCACAGTTATTCAATTACAAGATGGCGGATCGAGAGAATCGATAACTATCGAATGGGGGCGCTCGCTTCGATGCGCAACTTCGCACCGGATCGGGAGCTCGCGATAGACACGATACAGGCGTTCCAAAACCAACAGCCCGAGGAGAATATTTCAATCTCTGTTTACTCTATCGGTCCGATCTTGATAGGGGCAAATCACACAGTGTACAGAGAGATTGTGTGTTACCGAGATCACGGTCTTTTCGCGAGGAGGCCCGATAGATCGAAGAGTCTCCAGTCCGTCGATAAAGTATCTTGGACCTACCGGCATGCCGGACCCGCCTATTTTCTCTCTTCTTTCTCCGCCTAACGAAATTGCCCTCCGCCTAAGTGTTTTCCGGACGCGCGGTCGTCCAACTACTCAATACAGTGTGGTCCGTCGCTCAGGAAGCACCGAGGTTTAATTAATTGTTTCCTCGATCGGGAAAGGCCGCGGCAACGATGAAAGCTCTATTAGCAACGGATCGGAAACATGGCGGGAGGCGGAGAGTGGCGAGTGTTCGATAATCGTCAATAAAATAAAAGACCGGAGGCGCGACTCTGTGGGATGTGGGCAGGCCCGGGAGCATCCCTCGTGGTAGCGCATACGAGCTTTTATTACTGTATTTACACGGAACCAATCGCCGCGGATATAATACCAACACAGGGGAACTGTCTGTGTACGTGCGGTTTCGATGAGGTCAGGATATCAGGCAACACCTTCTCGCCCGGTTGGCCGCAGAGATATACGCATCGACAGTACTCCCCGAGAAACTTAAGGATGCGAGTGCGAGACCGATAATTTACCCATATGTAATATTGATTTACCCGTTAGCGCCCGTGCTACGCATGTGTGTGTATGTATGAATATAGTGTGTACGTATGTACACATAGATATCCCGATCGTGAAACGTGTTCCTTACCCGGTGTAGAGAAGAGAGCACGCGCGTGTTCGTCATCTTCACAGTTGCCGTGGAGATAGCGATGCCGTGTGCGCGCGCACGCTACCGAGACCTCTCGGATTCTCTCACTCGAGCGTCGGCAGCGGACGAGAGCGAAAGGCGTGCCGGTTCGCGTAATTAAAACATTCAGCTTCCCCAACGCTACGCTATCTTAATAGCCGGCTGTTAACGTTTCGCTTATAGTGTTATAGTACATATACGCCGAACGATAAAACTTGTTGCCGGATTACCGCGGAGTGTGTATAATGCAGGCTGTTTCGCCGCTACATAACCTACAAACTCACGGTGTTAGCCGCAATCGGCCATGGATAAACGGGAGCCCCTCGTTTGACTGTGTAACGAACGAGGTGCGATATCACGATTCCAGAAGCTTTTGTGTAATAAAGCGATCGCAAAGAAATTCTTACGAGTCTCTACAATTATTATCTCTACGCGATCCGAGACGTTCATGGGAAAAATGAGGATGAAGAAGCTTCGTCGAGTTTTTTTTTTTTTTTTTCATTTCATGCGTTTTTCCCTTCTTTTTCCTAACAACCTACCGGACTTTCTCATGGGTCTATTTATACGCGTCGGTACAGAGAATCGTTGGGATCGCTGCGAAGCGGTCTCTGCTGTGTGCGTAAGTGTGTCTTTATAGGTGGAAGTGCAATTCTCGTCTTTCCGTTCGAGACCACGAGCCGTGGAAAATACTTGACAATTATCCACTCATTCCACCGCCTCGTGGCTGCGCGCGCACCACCGACTCCTTGTCGAACGCTGCCCGGCCAGAACCGCACATAGCATTCCCGCGTATTCTCGCTCGTTCTTCTTTCACCACCGGCTTGCCATATTCGCAATGTTCCCCGGTGGGTAGACGTATACGACTACTTTGTACACCAACTTGATCTTACACCGTACTTTACGTGCGACGAGAGAGATACGCCCATAATGGGTAAAACCAACGGCGACGAAGACGACGACGGCTCGGAGGAGAATATAATTTATATACGATGAAATAAACCCCACAAATTGGGCCCTCGGTACCGAACACCTGCCGACAACGGACTCGCTGGCTCCGCCGACGCTGTCGTCACCTTTTTTCGGCAATCTTTCGGGATCTTTTTTTGTCACTCAGCGACATCAGCACGAAAATAGCAGTCGCTGTTTTTTTCTCCCTTGCGTCGCCAATTTTTCGTGACAATGTCGAGGCACGAGAAAAACGAGATGGAAACTGTGGAGTTTCTAAAATCGTTTTTCCATACCGATGCTCATTACGGAAAAAAAAATGGATGGGAAATGTTTTACCGCCTCGAAGGAAAGCTTGGACCATTTTTCAAATTTCGAAAATTAGTTCAAGTCTCACTGGAGAGATCAGCGCGCTTTTAAGTGTCGAGAAAATCTCCCTTCTCGGATCGAGCCCATTCGATTGGTAGACTAGTTTCGGCTCATTGAAGTTAACTATGTTCACTCGGGTCTTATTCTGGGATTAACTGATTTCCCAAATTTATTATTCCATCAATTTTCTCGCTGGAATCGTCTCTTGTCTTCAACGTAGAATCCACTGTACTAAGTGCAATCGAACTTTATCCTTTACATTTGAATTTCCTTTGTAAAAATGCTTCCCCCGTAAATGACACAAGTAAGTCTTCAGTTTCAGGAATTCTGACGAATGACGCAAATTTTGAATTGCCAAACACCAGCGACCTGCTTAAGGAGCGAAATCTCGAATCCGCCGCACTCTGAACAACGTATTCGAGAACATTTGAACGATTCGCCATAGAAACTCGTCCCCGATTCGCTCTCGGGAAAGTCAGCCTACGAGAGTATCAACTCTGGGAAAGGAAAAGCGCGTTTCAACACTTTTGAACACGTCCACGGTTCTTGAAACAGCAAACAACACTGTACAATTCTCTGCACTAACGTTGGGATAACCGAGCCTTCGGTTAGACGGATTCATGGTTTGCATAATTGAGAGTTCAGATAATCGAGGTTCTACCGCATATAAAATTCCGTGGCAAAGTTTATCGCCACTCGGCCGAGTATCCGAGTGCAGCACACATCTCATACGGTCGGAACTCTCGGAATACGCATGCAGAGATTGAAGCAGAGAGAATTAATGGCGAACTTCATATTTCTCAGTTGGCCGCTGTAAGGCGTTCAGGCAATTGGAATCGCTGTTCAAACGGTGTACCAACAGGGCACCGGTGCATGATGCACGTTATCGTACCGGAGCTCCTTCGAGTACACGCATAACGCATCGGTAAAGAATCCCAAGTGCTGCGGTAACATGATAAATTCAAGAAACTCGAGAGCGAGCAAACTCGGCTCGGCCGGTGCGTGAGTACGGCGAAGGCTCACACGCGAGAAAGCCATTCAATGGTCGAGTTGAATGAACCACGTTTTCGAATCGAAATCAAAATTAATTGTACGATCCACCGAGAAGTCTTGATCCGCTTTCTGCAATTCTCAACTAAAGACATCTGAACAGAGACGTGTATTGAATCAGAGAAAGTTGTCTCAAGTATACAAAACTCCACTTCGAACAACTAAGAGCCATTAAATGAAAAAATATCATTGATGGATCATTTCGGTTAACACGTTGGATCAAAACAGTCGACTTCACGGCGAACGGAATTCTATCATACAACTTACCAAGACAATAAGATTTTAAATTATGAAATGCCACGCAATGGACGAAATTAATCGATCGATCATTTTCACCCTGGATCGACGAGCAAATCGATGAATCATTCAGTTTCGATAAAGACGTTTAAACCAAAACAATTAAATCCAACTCAAACCTAATTCACACAAGTTACCAAACCAACAAAATTTTGAATAATTAAACGCCACTCGATGTATGAAATTTATCGATGGATCATTTCTATCCTAGATCGTTCACCTCGATAGATCATTCCGTACCGGGGAAAACCACGTATCGAAACAATTGTTACAACGACGAACGGAATGTTAAGCTTCCACCAAGATGAACTTATATCCAAGCGCGGTGTTATACCTTGGTAATTTACGGCATCGATCCTCGAGATCTACGACTCCTCGGCTTCTCCGTCTCTTGCCTCGATCCAACGAACGTGGAACGGGGAAAAATATAACCGGGAGAGAGACACACGAAGAGAAATATCGCGCAATTATTCGCTTAACACGGAGAGGATGCTCCTCCCCCCCTTGCCCCCTCTCGGAGAGACAAAATAAATGATCGCGAACGATCGACGATCGAGAGCGTTGGAACACAGTCCGTCCATTGGCAATTCTTGCTTCTCGACTGTCTCTCTTTCACTCGCTCACGCCGCGGCGAAGTGGAATGTCGCGGATCGACACCTACCCTGTTCGGACGAAATACCTCTTCTATTTTACCTGTAATACGCTCCCTCGGAGTGCGACCCAACGTCAGCTATTACTCACCGCTGCTGCGTTGCACTCTCGCTCGGTACGTTCAAAGTCACGGAAAATACCGTCGTTGATAATAAAAACTGTAATATGTGCTTCATCGTACGGGAAGCTTTGTTTTTATGAAGCGATCAAAGGAAATCGGTTCTCACTGTAGAATCGATAGAGGCAGCGGACTTCGATTTCCGTCGGACAATGAAATTGCAGTCGCAGAAAAAAGTTATTACAGTTTTTCTTAGGGAGCGCGGCACGGGTGTTTCACCTTCGGATGATGCGAGCGAGTGTTGATGGAAAAAAACACTGTTACGAATCCTGTTTTGAGGCCGCAGACGAACGAGGGAAAATTGACTTTTCGTTTTCCACAACTTGCGGTCTCAAAACTTCATTCGGTATATTTTTCATATCCGCGTATTTCAAATCGCCTCAAGCGGATGTGAGGTGTTTCGCATCACCTTGAGGCAAACTTGAGTTCAAACTTTGCTTATCCCACCTCGAGCGGGCGATTCTCGATCTTGATCCCGATCGATGGTAAGCCGTTTCTTCGGCTGTACAGGACGAGGCGCGAAGTGTAATCGCTTTCGGAACGGAGTCTCCTCGTGGTGCCTTACAAGATAGGAACGTTACACGGCTCATTGATCGTCCGAGACTCTCGCTCTCTCGCCAAGGTATCCGAGAGATCTCGAGGCACATAACGATAGAGGTGGAGAAAGATGGACCCCGAGAGGCGAATGGTTCTCGCGAGACACCTACAGCCACAGAATCGTGAGCCGCGCAATTAACGTCTCGAACGCCGGCTACAGACCTCTCGTCTAAAGTAATGCCAGGACCGGAGGCCGAGCTGCTACCATGTTCTCCGACACCCGGCAGCTATGGGACTTTTTCGAACTCCAAATAAAAAAATTCACATTTTTTTTTGTCTCCTCGAAAGATTTTGATAAGGTCGTTTTTTACTGACTTTTTTGCATACAGTCTCTTCGAGATTATTCGTGTATTATTTATTACGTATTCTTTTCGGTTTTGGCAGAGAAAGAAGTAGAGCTGTGATTTTTTTTTTCTAATAACTCAGCTCATCGAGCTTGGCGATACCGAATTCTCATATTTTTCTTTAGTTTGTCGCAGTATCAAAAAAAGTTACACGTGCTCACGTTTTTTTGTTCTCAAATTAATTTTTTTTTTTTTTCATTAAATATATAAATAATTTGTAGAAAGCATTGAATTTCAAGCATGTCATTTTTTTTTTCAAAATTCTGTTTGCCATTTGATTCTTAACGAGTGACGCGACGGCTAATGTAAACCGGTAGTGTCGGATATCACTTAGGAAATTTAGCCCGTTCTTTCGTAAACCTTGATAGTTTCGACGAGTCTTCGTTTATGACCAGAAATTTGGACTGGACAGAGTTATGTACAGATTTTTTATTAGACGAGCCGCGACTCGGGATTTTTCATCGTAACGGTTTCTGTTCGCGAATAGAATTTAATACTATAATAAACTGTAATAAAAAGTACCTAATATGCCTGCTCGTTACAACGCTTTGGGAGGCCGCCCGACAAAAATAACTGTACACTACCGTCGATATTATTATTATTATCATTATTAAATATATTTTTTAATTCGCGAAAAAGAAGCTTAGCGTTACACAATAGCGGCAGTCTTTGCGGGATAGTCGGGTCCGAACGTACGCAGCCGAAGCGAGAGTGGATGTGTATCCACGCCAGAAACGTTCGCCAATTACGAATAATGAGAGTAAACGGCCGAGGTGTAATCTCCGTGGTCTCGGGACGCGCGAAGCGCGGAAGGACTTAAATATCTCGCAGTTATGGGCCACACGAGAGTCGGATAGAGCGAGGGAATTTAAAATGATTTTCTTTTTTTTTTTCGTCTCCCTTCCACGTCCCCGCTCGGCCCTGCGATCCTCGGTCGACTCGAAATTACCGCAGCGAGAAACTCGTGTATGAAAAAAAAAAAAAAAAAAAAAAAAAAAAAAAAAAAATTAAAACAAAATAATAAACTTTAGTCTTTACCCATCGTACTAGCTTCCTCTCTCCGTCGCTCCCGAGAAAACTCCACCGAGTGAATCCAGTGTGTGAGAGTGTAACAAAACTTCTCCGCGCCGAACGATAAATAAAGGACGCCGGTAAAAACTTTGTGCGGCATGTCCATTAATGGTCACTCCCTGGAAGACCACTCTCCGATACATTATAAGATGAAACATCTCGACCGCGCACCCTCCATTATCGTAAAATACGTTTACCAAGATTTCAATATTATCCTGGTACTTTGCAAAAAATAAAAAAAAACAAAAACAAAATTTAATCAAAAGTAAAAAAAAAGAAAATTTAAGAATCGCCGGTGCCTCCGAGTCTTCGATCATATTCGTGTCCCTCGCGCTCTACGAGCCACGATATATATTTCTTATTTTCTCTCCGTTTAAAGTATTACACAATAACTCTCAATCTAATCGCGAAATCATTTCATCGATGCGTGCAGCACCGCCGTTAGTCACTCCCAACTGCGAGACTCGTCGATAAGAAACTCACCGCTGCTGGGACAAGGGAGGGAGAGAGAATGACGCCGGTGCTTTAATAGCGATAAGGGAATCAGGTTTCTGCTAGAGAGAGCCGATCGACTTGGGGAGAACCGATGGAAGACCGCCATCGTGTGCAAGGTGCTCGTAAAACGATCCGCATCAGCGGCATCGTCCGCGTTGTAAATACACCCGATGTTTCAGGGCTCTCTTTGTACACTTTTCTGTACGCCAAGAAACGATTTCTCACGAGATCGTGCACACCTACTGTCCATCGTGGGTCAGAAAAAAAAAAAAAAAAAAGAAAAAAAATAAAAAAAATTAAAAGTGACAAACATTGCCTCTAAAGTCGCTGTGCGTCGCGGCGAAGAATTATTCTCCGTAAAAGAATGGTCTAAGCTGCGCGAAACTTATTCGTCTCGCGAACTTGTGCGCGCGCAACCGAAGAACCATTCGCGTGGAAATCTCAACTCTCTCGACTGGAGGAAAACGCGGCAGCTTTGCTATAAGCGGGCATGAAAGGAGAGAGCGCGGGAGCGCGTGATAGAATGCCAGTTCGAATCGATTGTAATTGTTATTGCCGAGTTAATAGTCTCGGGGATCCGTATGCGAACCGAGGAGAGCATAAACCGTGCAAGCTGCACTCCAACCGTCGGTCCTTCGGTCTACGGGCGCTGAGCGATTCACTGCGCGCTCTCGCGCCCAATGTGTAAAAGAAACTCGGATCACGGGCAGTCTTATTTGTAACGCCCGTCACTGCGCCCGCATCGAGCAAGCGTCTCCGAAGATCCCCGCGAGATAAACATTGAATTTATGGATTTTCTCGGAATTTCAGCAGCTACACGCTTTTAACATCGTCCTTTTATATGTTTTTTTTTTTTTACTCTCTCAGGTAACAGCTGTTAGATTTTCTTGCGCGTGTCGATAGTCGCGATCGAGCGTTTCTTGCGGTTCGCTCGACTTCCGAGCGCGGCGCTACGCGTATCTTGCCGGACGTGAGAAGAGAAGCTTCGAAGCGTCTCGGGCTGTTCTTTCGTTCGAGCATTCTATTGAATTAACGTGGGATTTGCGCAATTACGATTACTTGACTTTTCTTTTCGTTCGTTCGTTCTATTCCGATCGAATTGTCTCGCTTTACGAATAGTTTGTGTACTCGTGCGTTCGCACGAATTCTGCCTGCTCGAGTCGGGAAGTAAGTCGAATACGCCGAGTCGCTGTGCCGGTTCGCCAGTTCAAATGTCGAGCGTGATCGAATCTTGGATCATTAAATGAAACGTGCGAACGCTCGCTATTGGCGAACGGATAAGATTATAGTTCGCTCGCCTGTGAAACTGACGGTTCGTACGAAATGTAGTCTACGTGTCGCACCGGTGAAAGCCGACCGACGTTTCTCCGCCGATAACATTCCATAAATCAGTTATCGAACCGTTCATTACAAAATCTCACTGGTAGTGCCAGACGAACGTTTATGAAACGAAATACGACACTTGTTAAGTGAAATAAAAAATAAACGATATTAGCAATATTTATATTTTAAATGTTTTTTTTTTTTCGTTGTGTTATTACTGACTTAGGTCGAATATTGAGATTAGCGAAATGTTCTTTTGATTTATCTTTCCTTGTGCGATTACGGAAATTTTGTATTTAATAGATTTATCATCGATCGGTAACCGAGCGATGTTTCTCGGTCGATAACATCCCATAAATCGGTTATCGAACCGTTAATTACAAACTCTCACGGGTGGTATCGAGCAACCGGTTTGAAACGAAATACCACACGGATAAAAAAAAATGGTCAATAATAAATGAAAGATTTTAGCGAAGTTTATAACACGAGTGTTTGTATAATGGAAATATTTATATGCAGTATAGTTTTATGTATACGGCAAAAATTTATTGTACGGATCACGAATTTCCCATAACTCATGGAACCGTATACCATTCGTATAAGAACAGCTGTAACGAAACCAGACGCAACGCAAACAATTGCTTAAATCTTACAATGTGTCCTTACTGAATTATAAAAACAGATTTTTTTATTCTCGAGCACCTCGGCCCAAAGTTTCTCGCCGTTGGATCTAACATTTCACAGATGCAATTAAATTTTTATTTCTTTCAACGAGATCTTCCCGTCTCTCCGGCTTGTTTGCCGAGGACTTCCTTTCGGATGTATCGCTTTTGTTACCGGTTGGCAGCGAGCTGTATCCGTCTCCACCGTCGTGTCTCCGGGACGGATGGAAACGAGCGCGTAGGCTGTCCACCGGGTTCTCTCTTCTGCTTCTTTTATTTTTATTTTTTTTTTTTTTTTTTGTCTCGCTCGCTGCAGTGGCTCTCGCCGTATAGCTGCGGCTCGCTGGCGGACTTTACGATCGTGGAATAAATTATCGTCGCGAAGGCCCCCCCTCGCCGTTGCACGCGCTTACGTTACACTGGCCAGTACAGTATCTTCTCTCTCGGAAATTCAAGCGCCCGTACACGCCCGTGGCCTCCGAGGATTCTTCTCCCGGCTCGTTCGTCGCTCCGAGCGAGTCTCGCAGCCGCGATTTATAAGAGGAAGAGAATACGACTCCAAGCCAGAAGGAGGACGAAGGCGCACCACGAATTATCATATCGGGGAGACCGAGAGAGAGAGAGAGAGAGAGAGAGAGAGAGGCGCGCCGCGAACGACGAGTGTGTTTTCGCCCGTGCTATAATGCCATGCGCTACGTAACGCCACGAGCCACTCCGGAGTCTCCGTTTACGCTTCTCCCGCTGACTCAAAATCCTGCATTATCCCCGAACACTATTTTTCCTCCCATTCAACCTTTATTGACGACTTTATCAAGATATATAGTGTATACATATATATATATATATTGCTTGATACTATTACAGCCTCATATATTTTAAGGATTTATTAATCGTTTCTCGCATTTATATTTTAGTAGCTCTCGAGCCGGAGACTCTGGGATGCGCCTCTGGCTCGAGCCTGTACTTTAATCCGGTCTCTCGTGTGCCAGCTCTCTCTCTCTCTCTCTCTCTCTCGGGGGATTATGATGACTTTTCTTTACAATTTTTTATCGTATTATTTTTATTTTTCGACTTCGTAACGATTTCACGCCACATTCGGCAGATATTCGGTGGCTGCTCGGCTGGGAATTTATTATTTGCTTTATTAATGTAATTCAGTGAGAGAGCGGGTCTGTAAGCACGGAAGCCACTCGGGACTGAGTTATCGTCGCATTGATTATTACCGGCGTGGACGAGCCTCTTGACAAACATCGAGATTCATTGATTTATCTTTATTCGCTCGATTCGGTGCGTGGAATCTCATTGAGAAAAAATTTTTAAAATACGACTCCGGGGTGGGATTCCCGCTGGTTATTCGAGTAGCGCGGAAAATCTGCCGCGTACTGGCCGTGAAATCGAGTTCGCTGCCGAACAAATATCACTCTCTCGATTACAGCAACGACTGAGAGAACACGATACACCCGATAAGGCGAAGAAATTACTTTAAAAATATTAAAAAAAAAAAAAAAAAAAACGGTATTATTTCCCTCTGCGGTCTCGTTGCGGAACGTTCGCGACCACCGTGCGCCGATATCAGCGTCGAGGGAGCTCAACTGAAGTAGCGGAAGGGGCGCGCAAGAGTCAGCAAACAAGACGCGTCGGTCACGCACGAGCGATCGCGATCTCGCGACGTCTCATCGATCTCGATCGATGCTCGCGGTATCCTTCTCCTTCCCTCCCCCCCCCCCCCTCACCCTTCGCCCCCGGCCATTTAAAAAAGGAAATAAATAAACTCGGATCGAAAGCCCGCGCATTAGCTCTCACAATAATGGGACTACGAAAGCCCCCGAAGCTACGTCTCACGCATTAATCACCGCTGCGACATCCACAATGATTAATACCCAGTCGGATGAAACAGTGTTAGAAAATAAATAAATAAATGTAAAAATATATATGAAAAGTTGATAAAGAAAAATGAGCGGTTTGTCCCTCGTTTTTAATAATATCGAAGTTTACCACACGATTTCGGTACTGCGTGGGTTTTCGGAGATAAACACACGGTTGCAGTAACGATGATGATAATAATTATGCGGTCACAGGTGGGGTCGTTGAAAAAAGAAAAATTACATTTTTTTAAAAATGAAATCGTAGTTTTGAAAGCGTGAAACTTTTACCCGCGATACTCGAGAATCGGAGATCGATTTGTGATGATAATTTCGTGAATTTTCGAATTCTCGTGACCGTACGGAAAATTATGAGTCGTGTGATTTTAGGAATTTTTTAGCGTTCCGGGCACAACGTTGGATGAACCGTGAGAAATATACGATGATTATAACGAATTTCACTCTATAAATAATTGCAAATTAATGTATAAATATACTGATTGTAATTACATTTGTATTTATCGAATGTTCACACGTATCAGACATTTCCTACATAGATAAAAATTACCAAAATATTAAACTTTCATTTTATTTTTTAATTCTTCATCAGTCCGATATTTCCTATCGATCATCGTGGTGAAAACCACAAAAATAAATATCGAGTCGGATGAAAGAATGTATGGAACGAATGAAAAAGTGTGAAAAATTGAAAAATTCATGAGCAACGAAAAAAAAAAAAAAAATGAATCGTCCGCCATTTTTTACGTGCTAACCTTTAAACTCGGTTTCGTCAGTGCGTGGGTATTCGAAGATAACCGCGCGGTCTTAATAATAATAATTCTAATAACGCGAGTATACGTGGGTCGCTAATACCCGTGACACGTCGCCTCTCGTATTCCTCGGCGACGGATATGGAAAGCCTCGGATTACGATCTGTGCCAGTGGCAAAGCAGGAAGGAGCAAAGAGCAACGAGGGACACACACATATATATGTATACATGAAGAGCTAGCAGGAGAGATTTAATTCTCCTCTTCTCGCGCTGCTTTGCCTTCTGCAATTTGTTTTTTTTTTGTTTTTTTTGTTTCTCCATCTTTATTTTATTTTATTTTATTTTTTCATCCTTCCCTTACACGATCGCAAGATCATCCGGGTCGTGCGAAACGAACGAGATCGGATCGCACGTGTTCTCATCATAATCCTTCTCCCATCTCGGCTCCTCGTTCTCTCTCGCGAATCCGGGCCGTCGTGTCCCAGAGTTCGTTCGAAGTGTGTCTCGGAGACCTCACTCGAACTCCTTGCCCTTTCGCCTCCCGCCAAGGGCGACCCGGGACTCGCCGTCCGGTCGTGAGACTCTCGTCCGCTCACCGAGAAACGTTAGATCGATATTTTATATAAAATTTTACGTCCATTCGGATCGAACAAATAAATTTCTTCCGGTGGGTTTCTAAGAAAAAAAAAAAAAAAAAAAAAAACAATACTATTAAATTATAAAAGTCCTGGAGTAAGATTGTCCGTAGGCAGTTCCAGGATATCCGGCACGTTCCGTCGCGGATATCCTGTGGGGAGTTGAATTCCGGCGAGAGAAGAGCGCAGGATTTGCCTCGAGCTTCAGCTTTTCATTCAGCTTTTATTTAATTTTTATTATTTTTTCGATCCGTTATTTATTTATCTAGTAATTCGTTTTTTTTATTCTTAATGCCGATGAACGAACTTCTGAATAATTGTTCGCAGTAGTCGTCGGTTCGGTATTCCGATTAATAGTTCCGATATTTCGACTACGCGTTGAAAACAATTAGAGAAGAAACTCTTGACCAAAAAAAAAATTATGGACCACTTTTTTGTTTCAACGACAAATCATATCCAACCGTGCGAACTTAATTTATGTAGGTAATCGCAACAGCAGCTCAGTCGATCTTTGTGTTTCCAGGTATCAGATTTGCATGTTTTTTTTTTCCTTTTTTTTTTTAATATTATTATTTTTCCGAACATCCTATATCCATTAGTTTTTTTATGATTATTTCTTTTAAATTCGCACTGCCGGTCCTCGACTTCTGAATTCCGGCTTGTAGGCTCCGTCGCGTTGACACCTTGATTAATCGTTCGGATACACCGAGTCGGGACCCCCGACGGATATTTTATTTGGACTTTTATTTCTTTTATAATGCAACAGCGAGCTTATAAATAGAATTAAGTAGCCGAGTCTATCTGGGATCTGCGACGAGTATGATAAATCATATAGAAATCGGGACGGACCGCGCGTATAATTAGGGCCATCGTCCACCAGTCCAACGCGGTTTATACGTGCCGAGGCGTGGAGCGAATACACGGAGATATTCGAGGGCGATGGCGCAGGCGTGAAAGTCCGCTGGATTATAAATCGTACGGAGTCACCGTATAAATCGTCTCGGGGGCCTCTCCGTCGTGATAGACTCGGATCTTGGCGAAGATCACAGGGATCTCTATCGCCGCGGTGCGTTGCAAGTTTCATCTTCACCCGTGGCTGTGTAATAGATGCGTGACCGTACGCAGCGCGCTCGAGGGCTGCCGGCCATGTCTGATAACACCTCGAGTACCGCGAGGCAAGAAGCTCGCCGGCAACGCAGAAACCGTGCAGCGTTGTACGGTGCTCTGGACACGGAAATCGTCCGTACCTAATTGCGGAAGAATAGTCGAGAGCCTCGACCGACTGTGCCCGGAATATCGGATAGAGAACGTGGCCGAAGACTCTAGGGCAGCGTTCGTGCGTTCTGGAAACAAAGCAACAGTCGAGCGAGTTAAAATTGTCGCGGTAGAATTCACGAAAGAGTACGAAATGAAATCACAAGCGATGTAACGGATCGAGATAAAAAATTAGTGCATTGTAATAGGGTGAAAAAAACATTCTATTTGGATCTGTACATGGATTATGAATTTCTACTCGAAGAGGGACATATACATACGTTGGTCGAAGTCGAAAAAAGACAAGTTAATTGCAAACAGAATACTGATAACTGTGGTATCGAGGCGAAAAAGAAGCTCGGTTGTACCCGGCAGTCTTTATCTTGTTGTGCCCTCGGTAGAGGGCAAACGGGTAGTCGGGCGAGCTCGCCGAGCTCTCTCGGTCCGTCTCGCTCGCTCGATCGTTCTCTCCGTCCGCACGAGAATCTCACAGGCGGAGAAAAGAGGAACTGTTCGGTATACGCCGGTTGCGTACGTACGTGCGTCCACGGCTACGGAGAGCCGGTGCGTACATATCCACGTACGCGCGTGAGTAGGAAACAGGAACGAGTGTGTTGCTTACGAAGGAATTTGCCCGGCGTCCATTTTCGTTGTGAACGCTTAACAACGAAGGCTGCGGCGGAGCCCGCCGAACGACTATACCGTACACGCGCGAACGAGAAAAGAAGTTATAAAGAAATTTGCTCGGAGGGGGAATAACGAAGCGTACGAGCTGAGTGGATGTGATTAATTAGCGGAGTATCTTCGGGACGATTACAGAGGCTGGACAGACAATTGTTCCATCGAATAAACTCACCAGCGTTTGTGCGTCCGATCTTCGAAGGTCTCCGTCTCGATTCTCGAGTAATCCAGGTATCGTCGGAGATGAAAAAAAAAAAAAACCTCGTTCACTTCCGACGGGATCGGACGAAAAATAGCGAATGATTAAAAATTTGTGTTAAGCATAAAAAAACACACACATACACTTTCACTCACTGGTCGATGTAAACAGAAACGACGGTTGGCGGCGGGAATTACGAGCTCGATTAGGAAGTCTCTGATCGACGCTGCAACATTCGGGGACCGACGAGAGACAAAAGTTTGACGGTAATTAACGAGAAAGGAACCGCTTTTAAATCTCGATTATTGTCACCGCATGTCATCGTCCGTCTCGCGGGCCACGCGTCGAAATCACCGCGTACTCGCGCTGATGATACAAGAAAATAATATATTCCGTAAACACGATGCGCGTAGTAAATTCTAGTACTACGAGAGACACGCGTACCACGCTACGTTCACAAAGAGGAGCGCAAGCGCGTCTCACTCCCGACATCTGGGTCAAGCATACATCACTGCTACACTGTTTCGGGGACTACCGGGCGGCTTCGAGGCTCGAGAGGACTTTCGAAAATCCTCGCTCCGCCACTGACACACACACACACACACACACACACATACACACACAGCACTATGAACGTATAAATTATTCCGATCGAATTCGGTTCTAATAATATCGAGATGAAGAAAAAAAACGTAAAACCGATTGTCGACAAACTCACGTTACGAAACACACGATGAAACTTCGCGGGACTTTTCACCACTAATGTAATTGCTTGTGTTTATATTTCGCCCTGTGTAATTAAACGAATCATCCGTGGAAATATTGCAGTGGTTTTAATGATACATTTTTTTTTCGACCAAACATTTTTTTCTCCGTTGTTCCTGTCGTATTCTCTCGCGGGGGTCGGGGAATAATCGAAAAAACAATCGATTCGATACGAGCACTGAATTCGATTGTTCCGTAGAGTGGGCAACTTCGCACTGTCAATGGTGTAACAATAAGCCGGGATCACGAGGGTGATGAGCGTTGCGAAAAGACGGCTGCACCGGGACTGATCCATGAATCCACGCCGAGGATCGACCGAGAATCGAGCGACTGAGGGAGTTTCCTCGATCCCCTCTACACCTGTTTCTCACCCTTTCTCCCTCCTACGTTCACCCTCCCCTCCCCCCTCTCCCTCCCCACCCTTGCGCCACTGTAACTGTCTTCGAAATACTCCTCCTCCAATTTCTTCGGTGCCGTAGCGGAGACTTCTCTCGAATAAAAGTCGCTCTGTTCTCGGTGATACAGGTTAGTCGACAGAAAGCTTTTTACGAATGTTTTTTTTAAACGATTAATCTCTGACTGTTCAAACATCGATAAATGTAATGACCATTGTTTCCAGTGCAATGAGAAATCATTTTCATTCGACTTTCGTTTGCTGCGAGATTTTTTATTATTTACACAGCAGAAAGTGTCTTTAAGGCGCCCGGACCGTCCGACAGTCGGGAGCGGGGCAAAATGGTCTCTAGTCGTATATTCCATGCCAGGATTTTTTTTAATGCGTGAAAAAAATTCTAGAAAATTATCGTTTTGTTATTTTTTTTCTTTCCAGCAATAATTTTTCCAACGACGATCTTCGATATTTGTGCATCGACACCGATCTAAAACAATTGACGACGAAAGTGTCAACAAGAATCTCGTGACCTCGGCAATTCGTCACACGGCTTTAATAAATTTTCGTAAGTAACTTTGTTTAGGCACAAAAAATTTTAAGCGATACAAACAGCTACCAAAATGGCGGACAAGACGGTGAATATCAAGAATGATGACCTTGAGGAATCGATTGGAAGCGTGGAGTTGGACGATCTCGTCGAATTAGCTCCGTTGCGAGCTTTGAACACGGCGTTGGATCGCCGAATTCGAGTTTCGACGTCTAGAATAAAAGTCAATGAAGGCGGAATAAGCGCCACAAAATTCGTCGCGGTTGAAGGTTTCACCGACTCCGACACTCTTAAATGCCTCGAGGAATCGGTATCGGACGTGATTTCCCGGTCCGAGGATGGTCCAAGCATCCTCAGCACGCATTCGACCATCTCGAATGACCTCGCGGCCAAGGTCGCGGCGTCCTCTTCGGAAACGGACGGTTCCTTCTATTCTATAGCGTCCTGCAATTCAAGTTTCGATGGTACGGTTGAACCGGAAGCTCTGAAGAAAGCGGAGGATGCGATCGCCGATCTGGAGAAAAACGGACCTGCTGGTCTGGTTCATCTCAGTTCGTTGAGCGACGCGATCGGAAAGCCCATTAGAGTCTGGTGTTCCGGAAACGACGAAAGCAAAAAAGTCGGCAGAAATAAAATGGGAGAAGCCGTGGACGTGGAATATCACGAGCCTGGTCCAGGTCAGGTCATAGGTCACTGGACCTTGCGCGGTAATCGTGAGCCGCGAGACGTCAAGGGCGGGCTGAACGATTGCCTTTTTTCCGTTATTGCCGATCAGACTGATCGGCTCGCACCGGAGCTGAGAGACGCGACGCTCGCTCGTTTGCGCGAGAACGCTGAATCCCTCGCTAATCGGATAGACGAAATTTCAAAGCGCGAAAAATGCGACAGAATTTCGCTACTGATCGGCGGGGCGAGTTATAGCGGAAGTCGACCTCAGGATGCGGCGAGAGTGATCGATAATTCACAACGAGGTCGATGCCACCCGAGGGGATTGCAAGGTCATCCGCGAGGTCACGCGAGCCACCCTGAAGCGCCTGGGCCAACTGAAAGTGCCGAGAATTATTCTCGAACCGGTATGAAAAGCGCTTTTCTCTCGAGGGAAGATCAAGACGCCGTTTGCCACTTGATATTGCAAACGTCACAGGCGCGAACAGCTATGGACGATCTGAATCGCGGAGTTCAGAGCGTGGGCATTCACGTCAGTCCCAGAGAACTCAGTCCCGGACCGCTCCCGAAAGGCGTTGAATTTTATCAGGGACAGCGTGTAAGCGACGAGACAGACATTAAGGAATTGGTCATTGTTCTGCGACACCACGAAGGTCAAGAGAGAAATGCCTCGGCGGACGTTTTCGTCCATACTTTTTACCCGAAGCTCCAATGATCTCAGGACTTTCGGGTGAAGAGATCAACCTCAGGACGTCACTCGATGTCACTCGGAGGACTTCCAAGTCTCTCATCGTTGGCGGCAGTTTCAAACTCACTCGTGAGGAACAGTTTTTTGCACTAGTATCTTAATCGCGTGGCTGCTCTATCATACTTTTCGAGATTGCTACCAGAAGCGCTATTCACGTCCGTTCGGGAGAACTGAACTCGGGGTCAGCTGCGGAACGTCGTAGAATTTTGTCAGGGAGAGCGAGAGACGCATAAAATAATTAAACCGGCGACACTTTTTATCCAGTAAATAATTGACCATCGGGCGAAGAAAGGAGTCGACGAATTATAGAAAAATGCATGTAAATATAATCTTTATTGCCGACCGTGAGGTGGGTTTCGCACTATTTACATAATTCAACTCCCGAGAATTCGTCTGTATACAAACATTTAGAAAAACATATTTTTCTAACAACTCGAATGCCATTAATTCGATTTCTTTCTATCAGCCGTCAGCCTATGATTTCGGTGTTGTAATTTCGCGCTCCGTTTTTTCCAAGATACAATAACGACGGACTCGTGTGTACGAAAAAGTTTTAAACATTTTAAGAATAATATGATATAGAAAAAATAAGTTCATCTAGACTGAGGGCACCAAGCCATGATTAGCTTTCGCAGGTTCGACCTCGCTATCGTAAGTTCATCGCCTCCGGTCTCAGAATCGTTCGCTCTTTTCGCGTACTCGGTACCGTAGTTCAGACAATCCACGATGTCATCGACATCTCCCAAAATCTTTCTCCCAAGTTCGACGAGTTCCTCCAAGTCCTGACGACTAAGAGCTTCGCGGAAAGACGCTTTCCTTGGCAGGATGTCGGCCAACGAGCTCGTATAAACGCCAAAGCTTGAAACACTGATGTTTCTCGAGAGCCGGGGCTTCAAGCTCTTCAGTGTCACCAGCATCAATAATTGCAAGTGGCTATTGCGATCGTTGGTCTTCAGAACGACGTTCAGTAATTTCCGGATTATTGAGATCACAAGATTGATGCTCTCTACGTCCCGTGATTCAAAATTCGCCGCGGTCTCGTTCAGCCAAGGGAGAAGACCGTAGCTTTGCGATAGTCGCAGTCCGGCTTTCGGTATCTTCACCGTCGCTTCGATAACTTCCAGTACAAGCCGCTGGCGAGGAGAGACGAACATATATTAATAAGAAAATAGAAAAGGTTTTTTTTTGCAAAATACAATGTATATGAAATTAACTGTGCTTACCTTCGTAACATTATCCGCCAAAATCGTAGAGTAGAAACCTTGGAGCATCTTGAAAATAACACACCGCAGTGCGAGGCTCATATCGAAGTCAGTCTTCATTCCGTCCCGAATAACTTCAAGGATCCAATGTCGATGTGCTAAGTGTTCGACGTCGACGTTGTGAAAGAAGTTGAGGAATTCCGGTATCGTGTTTAGTTCCAGAGATGGCTTGGCCATGAAAAACGTCTGAATCGACGAATATAACCGATTCATCGGTCTGGTCATTTCCAGAGACGCTCGAGCTAAGAATGTCGATACCAGACAGCTCAGACGAACGGCCTTAAGTGGCGCATTCGTATCAATAACACCATTGCGCAGGGCATCGATCAAACGAACCCATAACAGTTTTTCCTTTGAACTGCAACATTTATAGAGCAATTGTTAATATAATTTTTTTTTGCCTTATTAGTCGACAAGATTCTCGGAAATTCGCGATGACTGACCTTGTTGCTTCAACATGGAAGTAAAATCGTTTTATTACAGCGTAAGCAGCGAGGCGCGTATCCTCGCAAGCACTTCCGCAAGCTGCAAAAACGATGGCCAAAGCTCCGCTCTTCGTTACTTTGTGACAAGCAACGACGTTGTTCTCGGAGAGCAGGTAAGTGAGCAGTGGCAAGTAGAAAGATGGATCATACACTTTCTCATTGGCGCAGAGTTTGTTAGGCTGAAATTACCGGAAGTGTTAAAATATTTCTCAAGTCCCAACAATTATCACTTTGTTTTCGTGTCCTGCATAGTAAAATAGATAACATTTTCTTGTCCAGAAACTTTCACAATTCCTTTTACGTCAATTTTACAAAAAAATCTTGTATATTTATAAAAATTCTAATTTCACGAATATTTTTTTTGTAAAATCAATAACATAATTATTGTGATCGTTTGCGCACAAAAAAGTTTGTTAAATGTACAAATATTTTTTACTAAGTACCGTCAAATCCCTGTGAACCGGGAAATTTTTTATAGTCTCGTCAATCATCTCTGAATTGAAGAGATCCAAAACTTGAGAGGTAGAAGGTTGTCTCCAGAGAGCCGTATCCGCTTCACCTTTGACGCTATAATAAGTGGCGGCCGCGTCACCCCACAGGTATGGCCGATACTCGTTCAATTTTATTCCATTGGTCTCGTAGTGTTGAAGGATCATCAGAATCAACTGATCACTCTCGCTTAGAGTAGCGTTGTACGCGGCAAGGTAGAGCGGAATCTGCGACGCCGCCATTGTCGAGTGATTTTTTCGAACGAGAACCCAAAGCAATTCCAACAGATCTCTCTTGACGGTTTGCGAGCTAAGCATGAGATTAAGGAATTCCGAATGTGCAGTCGTCATCTCGAAGAGTGTCTTCACGTATTCGTTTTCGCTGGCCTCGGCGTAAGCTACCTCGCAAACGCTGACCAATGTCTTCAGTACTGGTACGCACTCGTTCTTTTCGTCCTTCGACGATTTGAGTCCAAGTTTGAGCGAAAAACGCGTAAACTGTGGCCACGAATAGTTTTTGTTCAACTCCTCAAATACAAATTTGCTGTTCCTGGACTTCAGGCGAGCTATCGTGTCTTGAATGCTCGTACACAGTGTCCTCAATTTTTTCTCGTTCTTAGAGTCTTTTTTCAACGCCGAGACCATTACTCTTATTAGAACTTGCACCAGTTTCGTCAGGCGATCCTCCGGATCGATGCCGAGATCGGCACTCTTTTTGAACAAACTTTCCACGAGTTTTACGTAGCTCAGATCAACGTTGTCGAGTTTGTCGCCATTTGACAAAACCGTCGAGCAAGTTTTATCGCAACTCTCGAGGTCGAAACAGGATTCTATGAGGAAGACCGTTGCTTCGACGTTCCTCGATACCCAATTATTCCCGCTCGACGGATCGGCGAAATATTTGATAACGTCGTTCTTGTAGAGATCGTAGATCTTCTTTAAGAAATCTTTGCTCCAGGCGTAAGACAAGTTGCTCGTCAGAATGGGAAACACGAGGTCGCTTCGGCGAAGTAACTTGGGGTTTTTCGATAACAATGCGACGAACAGTGGAATGTACTTGTTGTTCCTGCTGACGAGAAACGAGAGCAGATCTATTGACGCGGGAGTTTTAGCCAGCGAGAGCAGAGACTTGAATGCGCGTCCTGCAATTCCGACGATGTTGTGAGGATAGCTTTCGAGATATTTTTTCAGACTCTCCTCCCACGAGTCAAATTGAACGTTGTAGTTCGTCGATTTTAACTGAGTCAAGTACGAGGTGAATTTTTTAATGAAATTTGCATATATCCTCGAATCTCCCTGCTGGTCGGAGCGATTGTTCCTATGTGACAATAGTTCTACAAGTTTCGAAATGGCTTTTCCCCATATCGAGAAACATGTCTTGTCCTCTGACAGGAAACTTTCTTTCGATAAGTCGATCAATGTCGATAGTATATCGACGATGTCTTCTGTGCTCGGTCGAAGGATCACAATGAATTCAACCAGAAACAAATCGTTCTTAACTTTACTGCCTTTTTTGCATTTCTTTGCTGCCAAGCGCAATTGCGACATCAACTTGTTTTTAAAAGGCCAGAAGAGTTTGGCGAGGTCGGCTTTTTCGTTAAGATCAACTAAAGTTTGACTAATGTGCAGTAGGCCACTGGTCATGATACGTTCCATGATACTCTTCGATTTGCAGAACGGAGAAAAGTATTGAAGTATCGTTGGGTTCAAGAAAATTGTTCTGAAGCATTCCTTCAGGAAAGCGCAGTCTTCGTCCCGCCGTAGATTTTTCGCAATGTATAGTAAAGCGACTATGCACAACTCGTACTTGTTGAATTGCTCTTGACTCAAAACTCCTCTTTGCATAAATTGCGACAGGTAGAAGATTGTCATTCGCAACGACAATCCAACTTCATATTCCGTCGAAAGATCGTGTGAGAAATTAAATGTTTTTCCTAAATGTTCAAATTCGATAGATTTGTCGCCAGTGAACAATTTTTCGAAATCCAGAGGCTCTTCGGCCAATAGAGTCTTGCTCAATCTATAGATGATGCTCGCAGAGTCGAAGGGCTTGTTCACATTGGTCGGTGTCTCGTTTTCGAGCCAACTCGACAGATATGTTTTCGCCGGCAAGTTCTCCAAGTCTTTCGTCAGATGAATTAGAGTTCCCGGTGCAGCTTGGCAATGCAGTGTCAGAATTGCGATGTAGGACAAGTGTTTCGAGATCCTATCGCTTGGATTTTTCTTTAAGTTCTCCAGAGCGCTGCAGAACAACGGAGATATCGAGATCCACGGGAGCATCTTTACAACTCTCGATTCGGAACAACCTAAATCCCTTTCGTACAAATCGTCGAATATATCTTCCAATCGTTCGGCGCTGTACACTTGCTCACCGGTAAATTCTTCGGCCTCCGCGATTATATCCAAATATTTATCGGTGCGTTTCATCGCGTGCTGGGTCACCTTGACAAACCAATTAGCAATCTCTAGTCTTTCGTCCGGGTCTTGAATATTCGTGAAACTGTTGATCCAAATGTCAATTTGTTCAGGGCAAGTTTCGAATATTCCTGAGGCGGTTAGTAACATCCTAATCGTTTTTCTCGAATGGCTGTCCCTGTCTGTAAAATCTTTGTCCAGCAAAGCTGTAAGAAATGGCAAGGTTTCCGCGAACAGGGAACTACCAGGCACGAAAGCCGTGGGTTCGATGGACATGACAAACTGCAGAGCTTTAACTTTTATATCGACGAATTCATCGATCTCAATATTTGGAATTTCGTTCAACCCAGTGAGTAGAATCGTTGGTTGCACTTCCGTGTTTGTTGAATCTGCGAGATCGAAACGCTCCGGGCAAAGATTGTGATAGGATTCAAGCAAATCGAGAATAGCCTTGAGATGATCGTGTCTCTCGGGAATAAATTCTGCGATATCTTCTCGCTGCTCCAGTTCTTCATCATGCTTGAGTCCACAACTCCATATCTTTAGTACCGACTCAAAACTCGGTACATTTTTCGAAATATGATCGATCATTCCGTGCTTGAACGTGACGAAATCCGCGGCATCATCACAATTGTCTTGCACGAGGGCGACAAACGCTTTGGCTTGCCTTAGCATAGCGGTGAGAACAATGACAGCCTCTTGGCGTATCATTATGTGAGAGTTGTGCATAGACGGTAAGATTGCGTTTTTCAGTACCACGACAGGCATCGTTAGTGTTAAGACGGCGTTAATCAATTGCGAAATTGTGAGTTCCGGCAGGCACGGTTTCAGGCACCTATCAGCATTTAGAGATTCAATGAGTTTTCCCACGAATCTCATAACTAGTATCCACTTTTTCGAGGCTCGAGGTTCCAGAAACGGTTCGGTTGAGATCAATTGCGAGCGGATCAAATCCGGACAGGCAACGAGGACTTTGATCACGAGATCCATTGGCTTCGAATGCTCCCACGGTCGATCGAGACTCTGTAGTATCGTGTTAACTAACTGATTGTTCTTCGTGCCCGAGGTGCCCAATGTACGATCGTGAAAGATGACTCCTTGTCGATTGGACGTAAGGAGAGTGATGAGACAATTGTGGACCGCCCCTACAGCAATCTGCAAATACAGGAGAACGTTAAAAGTTTGTGAAGCCAATATGTAATATGTCATGTGAAGCGGCAGTTAAATCGTTACCTCTTTCTCCTCCGGATTAACGATGTCTTTGGTATCCTCTCGTTTCTTTCCTGTTCGCCCTGGCCAATTTTTCGGTCCTTTCCAATTGTAAAGCGAAACAAGACTCTGCAGAACTGGCGTCGAGAAAACGCGAAGTTTCGATGTCTTGCTGATAGCCGGATTGTCAAGAACATAAGTCTTAACCGTGTCGAGTACAAGATGCACCGTTGTGTGAGAATCGTAAATTAGGCCGGGAAATATGCACGTGAGCATTCCTCGTTTGTCGAGCATTGCACGTATGATCGGTGTGTCACCCTCGACGAGAAAAGCAAGCACGAAATGAATAAAATAAGTTCTGACGCTCTGTAAGTCGGTGGGTTTAACGTGCTCCGAAAGTGTGTCGAGAACTTCTGAGTGAAACGACAGATGACCGAGCAATTCTCTTGGTAAACCACCGCCGAGAGAGACCATCGAAGACAATAGCCGTAAAACTGTTCTACGATGTTTCGAGTTGCTCTTACTCGACAGCATGCTGTGGACGTAAGACAAGTGAGAATTTATGAAGTGTCGGCAGGCTTCCTCTGCATGAGACTGATACTGCGGATATTCAGCCAGGATCCTGAAAAGAAAGCCAAACAAGATTAAAGATAAAAACGGATTTGCATTAGAAAAAAATTAGTGAGCATAGTTTTTAGGATAACTCACTTCATGATTATAATATGCATTGCGGTGAACACTGAGTTGGCATTGTTAAGATTCTTCTTTTCCGAAGTGTCCAACATTCTCAGGATCTCCAAGAGACTTCCTCCAGCCAGCAGATAATCGGCTGCCAGATCCCTTTCAGGGTTTTCCTTGCAGATAGCCAGAAATTTGCTCAGCGTAGCTAAGCCCCCTTGAGAATTGAAACTCTTTCTCAGCGCCTTTCCTGTTAACTTGTTGGCCTCCTTGTTGGACACTTTTTTTGTTCTTTGTTCATCCTCATTCCCACTGTCATTATTATCGGCATCTGAAAATTAGATAAAGAAATTATACATAAGGAATGTAAGATATTCCAGGCCAAACTGTGGGGATGATGAGAGTAGTTTAGTTTACCTTCGATAATATCTCGGTTCTGTGCTGTTTCATTTTCAGGAGCTGCGTCTCTATTTAACTTTCGCTTCTTCTTCTTTTCTCCCTTCTTGTCATCACCCTGTGTTCGACAAATCTCTGTGGATACTTTCGGTACCTCAGACTCTCTCTTATTGGTATGGATCGCTGTGCCATTCTGTATATTACTATTTGCAGGTGTAGTTTCTCCATTGATTTCAGGTTTTGTATCAACCGATGGAATCGGAGTTTCCAAGGCCACTGAGAACTTGCGCTTTTTTGTTTTCTTTTTCCCTTTACCATTTGTCTGGAGACTCTCAGATCCATCGGCTCCGGTAGGTGTTTCCGATGCTTTGATCTGAACGGTAGATAAAATTTCGTCGGTTTCGTGATTTTTAGATTTTTTCTTTTTCACACGAACTTCCGCAGTATCATCACTGACTTTTCTCTTCTTTTTCATTTTTTTTTTTAAATCGATCATTTAATAACTGTAGTTTTTTTTGTATTGTTTGTGTTACTTTAGATTGATCGCATGGGGAATCGAGGCGCTAACCTAGCAGATAAACGAACACACGTGCGCTGCTCGGCGCACTGTTGCCACAGCGCAACTTCCTCGCGCATCTGGTTAATCCTGCCCCAGCGCCCCAGCCCCGAGTACAGCACGCAGAAGACTCGGGATTTTTTATTTTCAGTCAGCGCTCAGCTGTGATTGGCGTCGTATGTATTCTGTTTGACTTTTTGACGGATTTAACTTCGTTTTTATATATCGCGTGTGTCGCACGTGTGAGTCCGTAACCGCCGCATAATATGCAACTAAAAATGACAAAGCCATTCAAAGCTGGGGAGGCGAGGAAGTTCATACAAGAGGAGGAACGCTTCATAACGGATCTTTTCACAAATATGCCACTGCCCATATCGGAGCCTGGTTAGTTAGCAGTTTATCTTTACTTGGATAACCTTAAAATCGGACAAGGCATGGAAGACTCTTCTGGATCGTCATGTGTGTTATTTTTATTTCAGGCGAATACAACGAGGATTCCGAAGGTGCCGAACGACTAAAAAATGAAGGTATTGACAATGTTTCTCAATGTCTTTTCTTTAGCGGTATAAAAGCATGTAAATAAAAGTAAACTGCAGTCGCTCATTCTCAACCTATTTCGAATCTTCATTAACTTCAACAGGAAGATAATAATTTGTCGACAACGATTCTCTTGTTCTTGTTCAGCAAAAGTTCCAGCAAACAAAGGCAAGGCTAAGCGAGCCCAAACATACGAGGAACTCCGTCGCAAGCTCGATGAGTTGAAGGGACAGAAGAAATTACATCATAAGCAAAAACTTGTCAAGAAGGGTCTGAAGAATAGGTTAAAGAAAAAATCCAAACGAGAGGAGCGTCTCTTGCAAAAAAAAATGGCGAGAGCAGAGCAGAATTCTTCCGGTGTCGTGAGAGTGAAGACAGAGGATGGCAGTGTCTCGTCTGATGCACCAAAGATTCCCAAGGTCAAGCCTGTCTTTAACTCTGATGGGAACATGGTCTTCAGCAAATTTGACTTCTCAGAGATCGGTGCAAAGAAGAAACCACCGAAGAGCGAAACCGATCCAAAAAAGGCGCTTCAGCTTTTGCAACAGAAAAAAGAGAAGCTCAAGGAGCTCGAAGCAGCGGGTGAGAAGGAGAAGGCTCAAGAGATAAAGGAGAAGGAGGCGTGGAAAACAGCATTGGCGAAAGCGAGCGGAGAAAAGGTAATATTGTTTCCCTTGAAATATCTTCAAATCTATTGTAGTATGAAACTGTGCTTCGTGGCCGAAGATATAGATCTATGCATTGAAACATATGTCGTGTTTTACAGGTGAAAGACAATCCGGAGCTGCTAAAGAGAACAATAAAACGTACAGAGCAACAGAAGACAAAGAGTGCAAAGAAGTGGGAGTCGAGAATAGAAGGAGTGAACAAAGCTAAGCAGGAGGCCCAACAAAAAAGGCAGGACAATATTCTCAAGAGGAAGAAGGACAAGAAGACAAACAAGTTGAAAAGGGCGTCGAAAAAGGGTCGAGTGATAGCTGGATTTTAGATGTGAGTGTTTGCTAACCATTGAAAGGACAAATCAGTTCATTTTTTTCAAGTGATCAAAATCTGAGCCGCGTGGCCGCACGCAAATCTCAGTACTGTTTTTTTTTGTTTAAATCGTTAAACAGCGAATACCCGCTCCGCTCAGTCTCTGAGTGAGCTCGCCGAGAGCTTCACAGATATTCGCTTGCCGCGAAGAACAGTGAGAGATTTATTAAAGCCCCGCTGCCGCGTGTGAAATACGATTATAAACGAACGAGAAGAATTTTGTTGAATAAAACGATAATTTTTATGAAGCTCATGAGGAATGATTATCAGGGGAGGCAGATTGAGCTGATTCTTTCGTTTTCCGTTGACCATTCGCGGTTCAACCGACGTCCATACTTTATTCCTTTACATATAATATATATATGTATATGTGTGTTTATATATATATATATATATATACACTATCTCTTTTTTTATACACTATATTAACAATCTTAAATATTATTTACAACGACGTTATCGAGGTTTTCGGCAGCTGTAGATCGTCGGTGGTACGACATTTTTTAGTTTTTCGTTTTTCCTTTTTTTTTTGTTTCTTTTTTAACGTCGACCATCTCTCGTCTACGTTAAGCTCTGTGTGGTCCTAGATTAATCGCGGCTAATCCAGTACAAAATTCTTATTTCTCCATGATCTGAATAAGATATACATATATGTATTATATATATATGTATTGTTTTTCATTCCTTCATTATGTAAGTAAGCGACACAGCTGTTAGCCACGCACTAGTGATTACCAGCCCCTATGGTGATTTGTGTTCGATACATAGGGGTAAGAGTACGTGGAAAAAAAAAAGAAAATTTTAGTGCCTGCTATGCGTCCAATTGCTCTATCGTTTACATCGAAAGGTTGTGATAGAATATTAATAGAGAGTTTGTGAAAAAATGACACTTGCTCTCCTAGTTTTTCTCATTCCTTATTCTCCTTCGTCCGCGGCAGGCTAGTGAATACTTCTTGATCGAGTTACTGTCGGACCGTTGAATCATATCACTCGTGAGATTGCCACGAGCGTGTAGAATATTGATGTTGCTCAAATGTGTTTTCCAACGACGGAGGAATGATATCTCGACGGTCCGCTTCGGGTCAGTAGATAATCGGCAAATCGAGGACGAGAGCTCCTATGAAGCCTCCGCCCTCGACCTCCTGCTAGGTATCCCCAAGAATTCCGGTTGTCGTGTTCGCGTGGGTCAAAGCCGTCCATAACGGACTGTGATCCACCGGCGGCGGCACCACCAAGGTCTTCGAACCTCTCGGCGACCTGCACGCATAAGATACAACCCATCCATATAAAAATATATCAAATCTTGTTCGGTCACGGAAGAGTAAGAAATTGCTATTCTATTCGATTCAACGAATAAACACGATAGAAGTGTTGAGAAAAATCTATTTTTGTGCATGTATATTCCCACGGAATTTGGAACGATTCTCTCTTAAGCTGGAGCGTCACGCAATCTCGATCGAAACGAAATAAAGTATGTTCGAGCTCGTTAATCTGTCTTTTTGATATTTTGTAGATAAACCATCACGAACCTTGATGGCACCGGAGCTAAATGCTAGTCAGGACTACTGAGTTCCAGTGCGGTGCTCTGTTCGGGGTCAGAGCGCTCCTCGACAACGGTGTCCAGCTCGAGCGTCGGCAGAGCTCTGATACATCTGTCGTTTCTCAGGGAGACCGTTCTCGTCGCTCGCTCCACACCGGCTGGAAAAAGTACAACAGTATCGGTTACCTTCCATCACTCTTACCATACGCCAAAGTTCGTTATTCGATCCCGGGGGGACGAGTATATTCTGACGGATCACGCAACGTCTCGAGAGATCCTGCCGCGACCTGGATATGTCGAAGGCAACGTATCACCCGAGCATCCGTGACAAACTTTCGGACATTAAAGCTCCCCTCCCGCTGATTCTCGGATTTTCTTGTCATCATGTTCATTCGTCACCATAGGATTCCCGTCACTAAACCTAGCGTTTTTCTTTTGCGCTCTTCATTAGTAATTCGAGTTAGTCGGCTACGCGAATCACAGTTGCATTGAAAGTGGAAAGAGGATATATGGAACAGAGGAAAGATACATAGCATACGTCCATGAATATATGTATGACTTCGGACCCTCGGAGAGTGCATCGTGCGCGTTATCATAGCAAGGCTGGGCACGCCGCGAGTCCGTTGCCGTGGAATTTTCCAAATGCTAGACACGAAGAACTCGCCCGGGGAATATTCATGCCCATACGCGATGTGTACCCACGCTTTCCGTCGGATTCTGCGAGTAAAACGGGAGTGGTGCAAAATCAAATATTTTCTCCGAGCGAGTTGAATGCGCCGTAAATATCATTATTTTTTCAAACTTCAAAAGCGCACCGCGAAAATTGGTCCCCGTTAATAATTTGTTTTACCGGTCATTTCGCACATCCTTACTTTCACGTTTTTCGATCCATTCACGAGGAATTTTGCACTCAGGTCAGTGGTAAAAAAAATTCGATTTTTTTTTTATAAAACATATTACCAGGCTTTGTATTATTTTTTGTTTCATTGGAAAGAGCAGAAGTAGTTTGATTTAGAACCGTCTAGTAGTCTTCCGTACTGTGGAACGATCTTCCGAGCCGGCGTGCGGTTTGTTTCTAAAAGTACGGAAGTGACCGTTCTTACACAGCCGGCAAAAAAAAACGCGGATCGAGGAAATAGTATTAAGAGGTATTGGCAAGAGTAAACCGGCGAAAGGGAACACGAGAAAGTTAAAAGAATCACGTTTAACCGAGTGAGAAAAATTTCCGAGGACGAAAGTGAGCGGAGGATGAACCGCGTCGAATTAATTGTAACTTACCCAAGCGATGAACGGGACTGAAGCGTACAAGGCTCAAAGCTCCGTGATCGAGATCGCAGTTTCTTCTTCTAGCCCGTTCCCTCGCCAATTTAGCTCTTCTCCTCAAGCAGCAGATAACGAGCAGTGCTAGTAACGGAAATCCCAGGATGCACGATACTATAGGTACGATTATGCTCTCAGGAGACACTGTAAATAACAAAAAAAAGTCTTCTCACAACTTGCAATTCTAATAACTCGTCTTGATCCAAAAATAAAAATTCAAGTGTGCCGTAGAAAAAGTAGTTACGATAGATGTAACCGCGAGGAAAATTCACCGCCGAGCAGCGATATCGATTCCTCCCCGGAAGATATATACATTCAGTTATCCGGAGCGTTTTATGATTCAATGGCTTTTCAAGATTTATGAAATTCTTCGTGCTATATTCATCATCGTATGGAGACCCAGGGCCTCTCGCTCCGCAGTGCAAATATAAGTGCAAGGGCCGCGGTATGAACGAAGAAAGGAATAGAATTCTCGTGCTCATCTGAATATCTTTAATAAAGGCCGGAGAGTGCTCTTTTCCGTTCTCGGAATCGGAGGTTTCTTTCCTCTGCATATGCGCGACACGACTCACTCCCCTTTTCCATATCATCACCGGTTCTCCCAACACATCAAGGTGATTTATTTAGCAATAATGGAGAGGCCCAACACTTTTCTCAAATATAATTGTTCGTTTCGTCGATAGTTGAATGGTTGATTCGACTGATGATTAAATCCTTTGATAGTTTGATCTTTCAATAGTACGATCAATTGTCAGTTCGATTGGACGAATATACCTAGACATTATAATCTACACGAATTCGTTGAGAAAAGGTGCATGAAAGCAAAAGTAGCGAAAGGAATTAAATCCCTTAGCAACATGAGGCCTAGCTCATCTTACAATTATCTATTCGATTAACTGTTTCACTCAACTTTCGGTAATTGTAGCCAACGAAAAGAAGATTGAAAGCTTCAGCGACAGACGGCACTTGATGAGTTCGTCACTGACAACCAATTACGCTGTTTCAACAAGGCTTGAATGGGACTCGCAGCGCGAATCCCGTTTGCAACCGCGAGACTATCGCACCGACGTTTTTCTAAGACCGAACTTTGTGTCTTTATGTGAACTTTCCCTGGTCAGTAGAATCGAATGATAATATCGTTGCGAAAAGCATCCTCGAGTGAGTCTCCTTCGGATCGGGAAATTCAATTTGCTTTCGAATTGCGCTAATGTATATAAATGAATTTTTATTTTTCACGTCCAAACTGCGCGCCCTTTCAAAGTGCAACGCTGCAGATCTCGGTGCAGACGTGAGAGTCTGTATTGAAAGTTGGTGAAAAGCTCGAGTTTGTGGAAAATAGAGAAAAGCCGGAAGGTACCATTGGCGCAGTGCCAAAGTGGGGGAAAGGCTTCTGCCGCCGGTTTTTCTCTCGCTGCATCGAAAAGCCGGTTAATACCCAGTCTTTTGCACAGTTTATGCCTTCGTATATCCTCGTCGCCGTCGTCGTAGCAACGCCAATTTAACCGTCATTGTACCACGGTTGAATGGAGCCTGAGATTGCAAATTACGTGGTGGTTGCTCCTGGTGATTCTGGCCAACGGAGAGAGAATGGCAAGTTTCAGTGACAAACGGTGGCTAATTAGCTCGCCGCTGAGGGCTAACTACGCTGTTCCAACCAGACTAGAATGGCACTCGCGGTGGATATCCGGCTTGCATCCGCGAAACCATCGCACCGACGTTTTTGTAACACCGACCTTTTTGTGTCTTTATGTGAACTCTCTCCGCTTCTTCCTCTCCCTCCAACGTATCTCTTCGGTTCAGGATTATATTGTGTATGTAGCGTATAGCAATGTCCCTTTGTGAAAACTGTGTTCTGGGCTTATACACAGACAGCCGGAAGGGTTAAAATTCCAGGCGAAATTGAGAACAATGAAGATAGAGGAATCCGCCGAGAAAGGAGATTTCGATGCTTCTCTCTTTTTGAGCTTCAACTTCCGCAACTGAATGAGGAAGTTTCGAACTCTCAATAGAGCCAACTTTCTGACCATTCTCTACAGTGTTGCGATGTTTTTATACGCACCGTTCTCGCCTTTCAAAGAACACAGTTGAATGAATCTTTTTTTTTCTCTTGGATTCCCTGCTCATTTTTCTCACCACAACGAAGAACATTGTGAATTCTTATTTATTTTTTCAATGCTATTTTATTTATATGATATGTTTGGTAATAACATTTTACCGGAAGTCGAACTATAACAACTTTTCGGGAATTTTCTATTTTTTATTAAAAGATATAAAATTGTGCCAAATAATATGGTAAAGAATGGATTTTTTTTTTAAATGTTACATTCAGACCTGGCGATTTTTCATTTAAGCGGCACATCGTCGAGAGTTTTCGATGCAATCTTTCACCACCAGCACAGAAAAATACATTTCACTTTCGTTCGGAAATGAATGAGTTCGCCCCTCAAGCCAGTCGGTGGATTCCGATACATTTACGAACGAACAAGTTTCCTCAACCAGTGAATCGATTCGGAAAACTGCCGTGAGTATCAAATCTCGTGACTGGGAAATGTTAACTACGATCCCCCGGGTACCGGAAGACTCCGGTACGAGCTAATTATATTATTTCTCATCTGCGAGAACAGGCCTTAGCTATATTCCGAGGAAACTCTCGGTAGCTTCCCGGCTCTATTTCTCCCTCATTTTCCCACGTGGCTTCTAGTTCAGGCCGCAGTCGTCGTCTCCGTTAGCTCCTCGCCAATTTGCCGGAGTGAGCCCAAGTGGTCGACTATTCGCGATTTTTGAAGTCCCTAACTAGACTCTTCCCCTCCGGGAAAACCACTTCAAAAATCCACAACCCTGTCTACTCGTACATTTGTTTTTTTTTTTATTATTATTATTTTCGTTTCTCCCCTATTTTCCGATGCAGAGCGCTCAGAGTCTATGTAGTCGGAGTTAATCTCTGAGCATGCAATGCGGCTAAATCGAGGACCGAGATTCGTAAAGGCGTATCGCCCATGTTCGAGTGTTCGGGCCTCTTTGATTCACGGCCGCCCTTTTGATTCTCAGCCGTCGATATGTGCCGCCCGGAGATCCTCGTTACATCAAAAGAAGCAAAGATTAAAATCTCTCTCGATCCTCCATCCCCTTCGACACGAGACTTTCGATCGCGTTTTTTGCCCCATTCTGTAGCTCTTCTCGCTGCGGCAACTCTCTCGCCGTCGGTGACTCGAGCGACGGTGTGTTCTCGACAAACTCGGCCTGACTATCGAGCCGTCGAAGAACCACGGCAAGGGCACTCTCCAACTTTCTCCCTCTCTCGTTTCCGTCAGTCTTATTATTTTACCTTCCCGGGGAAAGTCTCTCTTACACGCTCTCGACCCTTTCGCCCTTTCAGTCGCGGGGGAATTTCTCTCGAAGTTCACAAGAGCCTCAACGAGTACCTCTGGGTCCCCAACTTCCAAACGTAACGATCGCTCTTCCCTTAATTATTATTTTTGTTTTATCCCCTCGAACGTGGCACAATGTCTCGAACTATCCCCTTTTTTTTATTCTCGCCGCTACTTATTTTTTTTTTAATTTACAATAGTGAAAAAAAATTCGCCGACATGTGGCTCGCGTGTATTTACCCGTTGGATATACGAAAATGGTCGGCCTCTTCGACTGCGGAATTGTTGGTACCGTAGGCCGGCCGGCTCTGACCTCGACCGACATTTTTATCTGCACTCTCGTCTTTGCTTTTTTTTTTTATTTTTCCTTCTCCCCTTTTGTACTCTGAAACATAAAAACCACACGTGTGTGAGTTAATAACATTTCCACGAGTTACCTGTTGGTTACACTAAAAAGTGATTCACTCAATAAAACGGCCGGATGGAAACGATCAAGAACATATTTTTTTTATTTCGACTTTATTTATTTATAAGCGCGGTATGGCGATGACATAATATTTTCACGGACCCCCTTTGCGAATTACGGTACGAAGGTATCCTTAAATTTACAATTTATTCATTAAATCTGACTTATTTATAAGTGGTGTATGACAATTTTATAATATTTTCACAAACATCCTTTATTGAGTACTATGTGAGAATATCCTTAGTTTTCAATGGACAATATTTATTATTTTACCTTAAATTTCAATCAATAAAACTCAAATGGTTTCATCTTCTTTAAAGTCTCGTCTGGAGCTGGAAAACTCATGAATGAAGTTGATAAAAAATATACCATTGACTCGGTTCACCCGTGCCGTTATATCGACTCAATTAGTTTTCTTCGGTGTAACTTTCGGGGATTTACGGGACACGAGAGTAAGTCTAAGTAGTTTAAGTTTGAGTTTTTTTTTTGTTTTCAAGGGAGAACTTCGATCCTTCGAAATTAATTCTGCGATTCACGCTGACGAGAGGATTTGTTATGTACCATATAACTTTGGGCAGATTAACTTCTCGTCGTCTGGACTATTCGGGCTGAATGAGCTTTCGAGTACTCGCATCGGTGAGAACGTTGCCGGACCTCCGGAAACCTGTTTCACGCAACTTCCCTCATGCAAACTTTCCACCGTTGGGATTTCGCGAGCTCGTCGGCTGTGTAAACTTCAACGACAATGTCAGCGTATTCCGTACAGTGAATGAGAACGTAGCATTCCAGACTCCAGCAGAAAAAGCGCGAAGGATTGGGGGATAAAAAGTTACACAGCGTGGTCTCTGCGGTAGATAGCGAGCAAGCACGAATCAGTAGAACAAGTCAGCGGGTGGTCGGACGTCGGAGCCAAGGGGATAAATCACGAGGCGGCGAGGAAGATCCGAGGGAGAGCCCATTTAGTGGATAAGATCAGCAGTGGTCAGACCAAAATGGAAAATGAAATCCGTGCATCGGTGAAAGAAACCACTGAAAGAAAAGAAGAAAAATCTCCCGTTTACAACGGGAGCGAAAGAATGAAAATTTCGCAGTTCTGTAACGGAAGGAACAAAAGAAATATTTTCCAGGTCTATTGCAGCGTGAACGTAGTTTTTTACACCATAGAAAGAAGGGTTTTAGATTGCCAGGCTCGTTACTCCTTGTCGAAAAAGATCTATAGGATAAAAGTGGTGAATATGGGCCTGTTTATATATCATTGATTCAAGTGATAATCGGCCTGGGCGATATTCCACACTTTTACCCTACTGTATAGAGCAAAGGTCGAGGGACAGTCCGGAGAGGTCGATAATTACAGATCGCCCGGATGATCGCGGAGTTACGGATCGATCTGTTTATTAACTCGAAAAATTTAATCGGTTATAAATAACCCAAATATCCCAGACAAATTGTAGGTTGTGGCAAAATGGTTTCTCTCTTTACCTCACCATCACAATGACGCCTTAAAATCTTCACTGTGTCTCCTATCAGCATAATGCATGTAGAGCCCATATCGTTCTCCTTTTAGCACATTTTTTTACTCCCAGCTTCTGCAAGCATTTTAACGAATTTTTATCGAAACTTTGTCATACCTCGTCGTATCCGCTCCACTTTACTTTCAATATAACCCTCCTCGTTTTTAATATTCTCACTTGGAATGCAGTGTACAGTAGACAACCGAGTAAGTTACAACCAGATAAGTTGTACCGACCGGATAAGTTGGACAAAGCTCGACCAGGGAATTTGAAGCAGTTTTTTTCAGCAGTTCGTCTACCTGCATGGTAGGATTACGAAATACCCTCTCCTTGCTGTCTACCCACCAAATCGATCCTGCTGCGAGTGTTTGTACGGTACAGAGAGACGGCACTTGGAGTATCGAATTTTGCTGTCATGCCCCGTTGGTTTCGTTCTCGAGCATGCGAGTTACGCAGTCGTCTGCTGTATGATAATCCTCATTTTGCCCGGATAATTTTCTCAAGTGCCGATATTATACACGGAGATCCTGAGACGCGTTGCCTGAAGCAACTATTTCAAAAACCCTTGTTTCGATATGTAATCCTGCCGAGAGTCTTATCAACGCTCCGCCCGCAGTTGGACTTCCGCTAGGAATTCAAAGATAATGTAATCCTCATACAGCAAGCAATTAATTTCGAGAATTCTCCCCTTAATGGTCTACACTGTGTATCCATGACGTGTACAGTCTAAATACGAGCGTGTGGTTCTCGCTTGGATTCCGCGGCCGAATATTCCTCATCTCGCTAAGTGCAGAATTATACGATAGGGAGGCGCGAAACCACGCTCGCGATTTTCCTATACCCGGGTGCTCCTGTTTCACTAATTAATTTCTTCCCTCGCAGCTATTCTCGTACACTTCCTCCGCTTTCTCATAATCCTGCAAGGTTTAGATATTTTCGGCATTCAATCTATCTCCTTGCCGCTTCCGAGCCATTCCCCGTACCTGTAAGTTGCCGATTCGTGCACCAGGTATTTTCTCCTCCACTCGCTCGCTTGCCCGGAGGCTCCCGCGTGCTCCATCCCGAAAATCTTCGCTTGCCTCGCGACCGTTGCTTTTACCTCGTCTCCGAGCCCGGCAAAGTAGTGCCTCACATTATTTCCCCGCGCTGGCTTCCGCTCGTGAACGCTGTCGCTGAGCGTCGCAATATTGCCGTTGTAAATTATCGAAGGTTCACACACGACAGAGTAAGGTCGGACGAAATGGCATTCGCTGTGACGTTACGCCCCGGGGTGTCCTATAAACCAGCGGAGCGGCGACCTACCCTGCGAATTTGGTTGCCACGGTTCGCGGCCCTCTTGCTTATCCGAGCCTGAAAATTACCCCCTGGAAATGGACCGGAAAGCGCGAGCAAGGGAATTCGCAACCGGAGCCCGAGAAACTTACTTCTCCCTCGAAGATTCCTCGGAAAGGTCTCCCTGTTTCGATCCTCGCGTGATAATCGAGGGGTAGAAATTGCATTAACAGTCACCCTCCCTTTTTTCCCATTTATCCGCTCGCTCCCGTTCATTCGGAAAGTTAATAACTCGTATGTCGACGGGAGAGAGTCGGGAATTTTTTTTACGGCTCAAAGGTTCGCAACTGCGGTATTCGCGGCGTGCCTCGGCCATTACCGATGTGGAGAAATCAATTTGAGAATCTGAACACGTATCGCGATTATAGTTCCGTTCGGATGATTGCGAATTTATTCGTGACTACCGAATAATAATTGGGTCAGCGCCAATTTCCGCGATGATCTGCGTTCATCTACCGTGCGGAGCTTTGGCCGGATTCACACACACGACGACTCGAAGCCACGTAGACAGGGCATTTAACTCGTGATCGGATTGCGCCGCCGCTAATGGACGAGGGATGCATTCTTATTTCGATTGTTCATCGGAGTGACTGCATCTCGCCCTGGAAATTGCATCGGTGCTGTACGGCGAATCGGCACGTACCACTGCGAACTGTTTAGCATCCATTGTCGTCCGTACGTTTGGCTTCACTGTGCAAACTTTGCGTGACGAAAATTTCTTCTCATCACTTCACAAAAGCCCTTCCCTTGGAATTTTTTTTAAATTCAAAATTGAATTAACCGTCGGCGTAGATTATGATAAATTAATTCGTAGCTGCCTGAAAATGTCACACAGCAGAGTAAATACATTCGAAAATAAAATACATTTTTTTCCGTCCGTATTTTCTTCCTCTGACGTGAAAAATATTTTCGTGCACGATTTTTGCATTGCGGATTTTGCGTATTAAAAATAATAACTTTTCGAGTATTACGAAGTTGGAGTAAGAAAATCAATTGAGTGACTGGTGCCGGTCCTGTGCAGGAAATGAAAGCCTGTGGGGTTGAAGCTAGAGGTATCGAACGTTATATGTGATAGACAGGCTGGCCACGACGAAGCTGTCAAAGGGTGGGCTGAACCGGGTCACTCCCCGACTCGGAAGTTCGGCCGTGCTTCGACGAACGATGCAGCACACATTGCACCGTTTCAACCCCTTCAGTCTCGCCTTCTGGCGATAACGTTGTCCTAACTGTGTTCCCTGTACTGTGGCCGTCAGTTAACTTTAGGTTTAACAAGCTGTGCATCAGTTGCAGCGCAACAGCTAACATCGTGCGCATGGAAAATACTTCATCATCCCCTAACGATTTAAAGTGACCTGATTTTACGCGAAGAAGAGAAAATAATATTTTCCTCGAATTATCAAGAATCGTTCGGTTTACTAACGAGAATTTAAAAAAATTGTTAACAGGAAATTTTACGCGTTTTACGCGTGCGGTGGTTCTCAAAGTAAAAGATGTTGAATTTTTCAAGGGCCGTTTTATACGGTATTTCGACGATACAAATATGTTTCGTACTAAAAATTCAAACTATCAACAAGCGTATTAAGTTCGTATGGTAAAATCAATTTAAGAAAATTACAAATTGCTATTAATGTTCACCCGGTTTATGAACACACCGTAACGCGAATGTTTACCAATGCGCGTAGTAAATCGACGCGTGAAACTTAGCGCAGCTTATTAAAAATTGCCTCTCTATTTGCTTACCGCGCAAATCGCTCGAGCTCCCACAAAACGCTTTCGAACAACGGAAAGCACGTCACATCCGCGTGCCCAGATGTTTCATTCCGGAGGTCACGAACGGAACGGTAATTATTCTCTCCGCCTTGAATTTAGAATTCGCGATTGGCAACGAGCTGCAACAACGCCGAGAGTGAGGACGTAGATTGAGCGGGAGCTCCGCACAAGTGTCTGTAAAAGCGCAGGGTCAAGTTCACTGGCGTGACTTCAGTCGAGCTCGGCATTGTAGCTTTGGCCTTCGACTCACCCTCTGCAGCCGCCACTTTGCACACGAGAGCCCTGCATTCGACTTTCGATACCTCTATCCACAATCCCATTATAGGCCGTGTGTATGCCCGAATGCCGGTGAATAATAATTGGCCCTGGGGTGAGTGGAAACCGTGAATATAGAGATACAAAACGCGCGCCACGTTGCATGAGAATCCACGAAGACGGTTCAACAGCTCGAATTCTATCTGCTCGGGATTTCGTGCTTACTCCGGCCCGAGCAACGCTTTACCCACCCATATGTGTGTCGTCGTCGTCGTGTGTGTGTGTGTGTGTGTGTCTATTGTTACTCAGGATTTAATAGACGGCAAGATTTATTATTTCTATTGAAAGCTGCAACGGCGGTTTCTCACGGCGCTCGTTAATTGTGGGAGGTTGATTCGTCGACCTGATTCACTGTGTATACGTCGCGTGCATATGCGTGCACATGGTGGGACACTTTGGCTAACCCAGTTGTGAGACCGCGCGTGCGGTCGGGGATAAGACACATACGGAGAAGCAGCCAAGTTCCTTTGGTATGGAGAGCGTTACTGTTGCCGTCCATAGCACCAAATGCTTTTGTCGAGGAACCGCACTTGTGCTCGAATAACTCTGCCGGAAAAAAACGTATGCGTTTCGGCCGCCGCAAGGCGCATTGTGCCTCGTTGGCTTGCGAAGAAAAAAAGACGAGAAAAAAAAATGCCCGGAAGAGAAGTGAAAGGGGGTAAAGGGAAAAGAGCTTGGAGTATACCTGACTCGAGCTTGCGGATTCTGGCTCTCGTGCAGTGTTCTTCAACCGGGCGCGCAGCGCCGGAGAACAGGCAGAAAGAGCTCGACGACGCTTTCAATTATGATCTCGTTGTTGGTGGCCGGGGAGTTAATTTTACTCGCGAGTCTCGAAACTCGAGACTCGCTGGCTGCCCGCCGGCATCGTTGCACAATTAACGAGCCGTCGAAATTATAATTGATATAAGCGCGTTCCCCCGCGGCGCGGTAACTCGATAACCGCGGACGCCGAGAAAACCCGCTTGCATCGATTGATATCGCTAATATTTCACTTGTAACTTCGTTTTAATTGGAACATCTTCGTTAATTTGGTAACACGCCAGCGTCACAAATTGCCACTTAGTTTCTTACGGATGAGTGATCGGGATCAAATATCGGTAAAAGCAACGAGGTGAAGGAAAAAAAAATAAGATAAGTTGCTTCAGTTACGTGATATGTTCCCCAGCGGGAGCGAAGCGTAGGAACAAATTTTTTGCCATGTTTTATGCCGAAAAACGTTTTTCCGTTTTTCGCCGAAAATGCCGATTTCGAAAAAATCGATTTTTCCGAGGAAAAATTTTTTTTAGAATTTTCTCGTGGCTGAAATCGGTTGGGAAGTATATGACTTGGATCGAATGGCGAAGGTTTCAGGTCGATATCTCGAAATTAAAAAAAAAAAGTGTCGTTTCGCAAAATTTAACATAGGATTCCCTACCCCAAAAAGGTCGAATTTTAAAAACTATCGGAAAAGGCTCTAATTATACAGTTTTAGAACGAGAATAAGTCACTGAATCGAATGGCGAAGGTTCCAGGTCGATATCTTGAAAAAAAAAATTTCGGATTTTTTCGACGCAAAGGGAGTACCCTTACCGTTTTCCGGCTCGAAAAAATCGGAAATTTTTTTTTTCAAGATATCGACCTGGGACCTTCGCCATCCGCTTCAGTGATGAATTTGCAATCTAAAACAGTACAAACAAAAGGTTTTTGGAGAATTTTTAATTTTGCCCACTTTTGGGGTAGGGAATCCTGGGTTAAATTTTGCGAAACGACACATTTTTTTGAAAAATTTCGAGATATCGATCTGAAACCTTCACCATTAGATCCAAGTCGCATACTTCCCAACCGATTTTGTGGGTTAAAAAATTCTAAAAAAATGTTTGTCCATGTTTTATGCCGAAAAACGTTTTTCCGTTTTTCGCCGAAAATGCCGATTTCGAAAAAATCGATTTTTCCGAGGAAAACATTTTTTTAGAATTTTCTCGTGGCTGAAATCGGTTGGGAAGTATATGACTTGGATCGAATGGCGAAGGTTTCAGGTCGATATCTCGAAATTTAAAAAAAAAAAGTGTCGTTTCGCAAAATTTAACATAGGATTCCCTACCCCAAAAAGGTCGAATTTTAAAAATTATCGGAAAAGGCTCTAATTATACAGTTTTAGAACGAGAATAAGTCACTGAATCGAATGGCGAAGGTTTCAGGTCGATATCTTGAAAAAAAAATTTTCGGATTTTTTCGATGCAAAGGGGGTACCCTTACCGTTTTCCGGCTCGAAAAAATCGGAAATTTTTTTTTTCAAGATATCGACCTGGGACCTTCGCCATTCGCTTCAGTGATGAATTTGCAATCCAAAACAGTACAAACAAAAGGTTTTTGGAGAATTTTCAATTTTGCACACTTTTGGGGTAGGGAATCCTGGGTTAAATTTTGCGAAACGACACATTTTTTTGAAAAATTTCGAGATATCGATCTGAAACCTTCACCATTAGATCCAAGTCGCATACTTCCCAACCGATTTTGTGGGTTAAAAAATTCTAAAAAAATTTTTGTCCATGTTCTATGCCGAAAAACGTTTTTCCGTTTTTCGCCGAAAATGCCGATTTCGAAAAAATCGATTTTTCCGAGGAAAAAATTTTTTTAGAATTTTCTCGTGGCTGAAATCGGTTGGGAAGTATATGACTTGGATCGAATGGCGAAGGTTTCAGGTCGATATCTCGAAATTAAAAAAAAAAAGTGTCGTTTCGCAAAATTTAACATAGGATTCCCTACCCCAAAAAGGTCGAATTTTAAAAACTATCGGAAAAGGCTCTAATTATACAGTTTTAGAACGAGAATAAGTCACTGAATCGAATGGCGAAGGTTCCAGGTCGATATCTTGAAAAAAAAAATTTCGGATTTTTTCGACGCAAAGGGAGTACCCTTACCGTTTTCCGGCTCGAAAAAATCGGAAATTTTTTTTTTCAAGATATCGACCTGGGACCTTCGCCATCCGCTTCAGTGATGAATTTGCAATCTAAAACAGTACAAACAAAAGGTTTTTGGAGAATTTTTAATTTTGCCCACTTTTGGGGTAGGGAATCCTGGGTTAAATTTTGCGAAACGACACATTTTTTTGAAAAATTTCGAGATATCGATCTGAAACCTTCACCATTAGATCCAAGTCGCATACTTCCCAACCGATTTTGTGGGTTAAAAAATTCTAAAAAAATGTTTGTCCATGTTTTATGCCGAAAAACGTTTTTCCGTTTTTCGCCGAAAATGCCGATTTCGAAAAAATCGATTTTTCCGAGGAAAACATTTTTTTAGAATTTTCTCGTGGCTGAAATCGGTTGGGAAGTATATGACTTGGATCGAATGGCGAAGGTTTCAGGTCGATATCTCGAAATTTAAAAAAAAAAAGTGTCGTTTCGCAAAATTTAACATAGGATTCCCTACCCCAAAAAGGTCGAATTTTAAAAATTATCGGAAAAGGCTCTAATTATACAGTTTTAGAACGAGAATAAGTCACTGAATCGAATGGCGAAGGTTTCAGGTCGATATCTTGAAAAAAAAAATTTCGGATTTTTTCGATGCAAAGGGGGTACCCTTACCGTTTTCCGGCTCGAAAAAATCGGAAATTTTTTTTTCAAGATATCGACCTGGGACCTTCGCCATTCGCTTCAGTGATGAATTTGCAATCCAAAACAGTACAAACAAAAGGTTTTTGGAGAATTTTCAATTTTGCACACTTTTGGGGTAGGGAATCCTGGGTTAAATTTTGCGAAACGACACATTTTTTTGAAAAATTTCGAGATATCGATCTGAAACCTTCACCATTAGATCCAAGTCGCATACTTCCCAACCGATTTTGTGGGTTAAAAAATTCTAAAAAAATTTTTGTCCATGTTCTATGCCGAAAAACGTTTTTCCGTTTTTCGCCGAAAATGCCGATTTCGAAAAAATCGATTTTTCCGAGGAAAAATTTTTTTTAGAATTTTCTCGTGGCTGAAATCGGTTGGGAAGTATATGACTTGGATCGAATGGCGAAGGTTTCAGGTCGATATCTCGAAATTAAAAAAAAAAAGTGTCGTTTCGCAAAATTTAACATAGGATTCCCTACCCCAAAAAGGTCGAATTTTAAAAACTATCGGAAAAGGCTCTAATTATACAGTTTTAGAACGAGAATAAGTCACTGAATCGAATGGCGAAGGTTCCAGGTCGATATCTTGAAAAAAAAATGTTCGGATATTTTCGATGCAAAGGGGGTACCCTTACCGTTTTCCGGCTCGAAAAACTCGGAAATTTTTTTTTTCAAGATATCGACCTGGGACCTTCGCCATTCGCTTCAGTGATAAATTTGCAATCTGAAACAGTACAAACAAAAGGTTTTTGGAGAATTTTTAATTTTGCCCACTTTTGGGGTAGGGAATCCTGGGTTAAATTTTGCGAAACGACACATTTTTTTGAAAAATTTCGAGATATCGATCTGAAACCTTCACCATTAGATCCAAGTCGCATACTTCCCAACCGATTTTGTGGGTTAAAAAATTCTAAAAAAATTTTTTGCCGTGTTTTATGCCGAAAAACGTTTTTCCGTTTTTCGCCGAAAATGCCGATTTCGAAAAAATCGATTTTTCTGAGGAAAACATTTTTTTAGAATTTTCTCGTGGCTGAAATCGGTTGGGAAGTATATGACTTGGATCGAATGGCGAAGGTTTCAGGTCGATATCTCGAAATTTAAAAAAAAAAAGTGTCGTTTCGCAAAATTTAACATAGGATTCCCTACCCCAAAAAGGTCGAATTTTAAAAATTATCGGAAAAGGCTCTAATTATACAGTTTTAGAACGAGAATAAGTCACTGAATCGAATGGCGAAGGTTTCAGGTCGATATCTTGAAAAAAAATTTTTCGGATTTTTTCGATGCAAAGGGGGTACCCTTACCGTTTTCCGGCTCGAAAAAATCGGAAATTTTTTTTTTCAAGATATCGACCTGGGACCTTCGCCATTCGCTTCAGTGATGAATTTGCAATCCAAAACAGTACAAACAAAAGGTTTTTGGAGAATTTTCAATTTTGCACACTTTTGGGGTAGGGAATCCTGGGTTAAATTTTGCGAAACGACACATTTTTTTGAAAAATTTCGAGATATCGATCTGAAACCTTCACCATTAGATCCAAGTCGCATACTTCCCAACCGATTTTGTGGGTTAAAAAATTCTAAAAAAATTTTTGTCCATGTTCTATGCCGAAAAACGTTTTTCCGTTTTTCGCCGAAAATGCCGATTTCGAAAAAATCGATTTTTCCGAGGAAAAAATTTTTTTAGAATTTTCTCGTGGCTGAAATCGGTTGGGAAGTATATGACTTGGATCGAATGGCGAAGGTTTCAGGTCGATATCTCGAAATTAAAAAAAAAAAAGTGTCGTTTCGCAAAATTTAACATAGGATTCCCTACCCCAAAAAGGTCGAATTTTAAAAACTATCGGAAAAGGCTCTAATTATACAGTTTTAGAACGAGAATAAGTCACTGAATCGAATGGCGAAGGTTCCAGGTCGATATCTTGAAAAAAAAATTTTCGGATATTTTCGATGCAAAGGGGGTACCCTTACCGTTTTCCGGCTCGAAAAACTCGGAAATTTTTTTTTTCAAGATATCGACCTGGGACCTTCGCCATTCACTTCAGTGATAAATTTGCAATCTAAAACAGTACAAACAAAAGGTTTTTGGAGAATTTTTAATTTTGCCCACTTTTGGGGTAGGGAATCCTGGGTTAAATTTTGCGAAACGACACATTTTTTTGAAAAATTTCGAGATATCGATCTGAAACCTTCACCATTAGATCCAAGTCGCATACTTCCCAACCGATTTTGTGGGTTAAAAAATTCTAAAAAAATTTTTTGCCGTGTTTTATGCCGAAAAAAGTTTTTCCGTTTTTCGCCGAAAATGCCGATTTCGAAAAAATCGATTTTTCTGAGGAAAACATTTTTTTAGAATTTTCTCGTGGCTGAAATCGGTTGGGAAGTATATGACTTGGATCGAATGGCGAAGGTTTCAGGTCGATATCTCGAAATTTAAAAAAAAAAAGTGTCGTTTCGCAAAATTTAACATAGGATTCCCTACCCCAAAAAGGTCGAATTTTAAAAACTATCGGAAAAGGCTCTAATTATACAGTTTTAGAACGAGAATAAGTCACTGAATCGAATGGCGAAGGTTCCAGGTCGATATCTTGAAAAAAAAATTTTCGGATATTTTCGATGCAAAGGGGGTACCCTTACCGTCTTCCGGCTCGAAAAACTCGGAAATTTTTTTTTTCAAGATATCGACCTGGGACCTTCGCCATTCGCTTCAGTGATAAATTTGCAATCTAAAACAGTACAAACAAAAGGTTTTTGGAGAATTTTTAATTTTGCCCACTTTTGGGGTAGGGAATCCTGGGTTAAATTTTGCGAAACGACACATTTTTTTGAAAAATTTCGAGATATCGATCTGAAACCTTCACCATTAGATCCAAGTCGCATACTTCCCAACCGATTTTGTGGGTTAAAAAATTCTAAAAAAATGTTTGTCCATGTTTTATGCCGAAAAACGTTTTTCCGTTTTTCGCCGAAAATGCCGATTTCGAAAAAATCGATTTTTCCGAGGAAAACATTTTTTTAGAATTTTCTCGTGGCTGAAATCGGTTGGGAAGTATATGACTTGGATCGAATGGCGAAGGTTTCAGGTCGATATCTCGAAATTTAAAAAAAAAAAGTGTCGTTTCGCAAAATTTAACATAGGATTCCCTACCCCAAAAAGGTCGAATTTTAAAAATTATCGGAAAAGGCTCTAATTATACAGTTTTAGAACGAGAATAAGTCACTGAATCGAATGGCGAAGGTTTCAGGTCGATATCTTGAAAAAAAAATTTTCGGATTTTTTCGATGCAAAGGGGGTACCCTTACCGTTTTCCGGCTCGAAAAAATCGGAAATTTTTTTTTTCAAGATATCGACCTGGGACCTTCGCCATTCGCTTCAGTGATGAATTTGCAATCCAAAACAGTACAAACAAAAGGTTTTTGGAGAATTTTCAATTTTGCACACTTTTGGGGTAGGGAATCCTGGGTTAAATTTTGCGAAACGACACATTTTTTTGAAAAATTTCGAGATATCGATCTGAAACCTTCACCATTAGATCCAAGTCGCATACTTCCCAACCGATTTTGTGGGTTAAAAAATTCTAAAAAAATTTTTGTCCATGTTCTATGCCGAAAAACGTTTTTCCGTTTTTCGCCGAAAATGCCGATTTCGAAAAAATCGATTTTTCCGAGGAAAAAATTTTTTTAGAATTTTCTCGTGGCTGAAATCGGTTGGGAAGTATATGACTTGGATCGAATGGCGAAGGTTTCAGGTCGATATCTCGAAATTAAAAAAAAAAAGTGTCGTTTCGCAAAATTTAACATAGGATTCCCTACCCCAAAAAGGTCGAATTTTAAAAACTATCGGAAAAGGCTCTAATTATACAGTTTTAGAACGAGAATAAGTCACTGAATCGAATGGCGAAGGTTCCAGGTCGATATCTTGAAAAAAAAAATTTCGGATTTTTTCGACGCAAAGGGAGTACCCTTACCGTTTTCCGGCTCGAAAAAATCGGAAATTTTTTTTTTCAAGATATCGACCTGGGACCTTCGCCATCCGCTTCAGTGATGAATTTGCAATCTAAAACAGTACAAACAAAAGGTTTTTGGAGAATTTTTAATTTTGCCCACTTTTGGGGTAGGGAATCCTGGGTTAAATTTTGCGAAACGACACATTTTTTTGAAAAATTTCGAGATATCGATCTGAAACCTTCACCATTAGATCCAAGTCGCATACTTCCCAACCGATTTTGTGGGTTAAAAAATTCTAAAAAAATGTTTGTCCATGTTTTATGCCGAAAAACGTTTTTCCGTTTTTCGCCGAAAATGCCGATTTCGAAAAAATCGATTTTTCCGAGGAAAACATTTTTTTAGAATTTTCTCGTGGCTGAAATCGGTTGGGAAGTATATGACTTGGATCGAATGGCGAAGGTTTCAGGTCGATATCTCGAAATTTAAAAAAAAAAAGTGTCGTTTCGCAAAATTTAACATAGGATTCCCTACCCCAAAAAGGTCGAATTTTAAAAACTATCGGAAAAGGCTCTAATTATACAGTTTTAGAACGAGAATAAGTCACTGAATCGAATGGCGAAGGTTCCAGGTCGATATCTTGAAAAAAAAATTTTCGGATATTTTCGATGCAAAGGGGGTACCCTTACCGTTTTCCGGCTCGAAAAACTCGGAAATTTTTTTTTTCAAGATATCGACCTGGGACCTTCGCCATTCACTTCAGTGATAAATTTGCAATCTAAAACAGTACAAACAAAAGGTTTTTGGAGAATTTTTAATTTTGCCCACTTTTGGGGTAGGGAATCCTGGGTTAAATTTTGCGAAACGACACATTTTTTTGAAAAATTTCGAGATATCGATCTGAAACCTTCACCATTAGATCCAAGTCGCATACTTCCCAACCGATTTTGTGGGTTAAAAAATTCTAAAAAAATTTTTTGCCGTGTTTTATGCCGAAAAAAGTTTTTCCGTTTTTCGCCGAAAATGCCGATTTCGAAAAAATCGATTTTTCTGAGGAAAACATTTTTTTAGAATTTTCTCGTGGCTGAAATCGGTTGGGAAGTATATGACTTGGATCGAATGGCGAAGGTTTCAGGTCGATATCTCGAAATTTAAAAAAAAAAAGTGTCGTTTCGCAAAATTTAACATAGGATTCCCTACCCCAAAAAGGTCGAATTTTAAAAACTATCGGAAAAGGCTCTAATTATACAGTTTTAGAACGAGAATAAGTCACTGAATCGAATGGCGAAGGTTCCAGGTCGATATCTTGAAAAAAAAATTTTCGGATATTTTCGATGCAAAGGGGGTACCCTTACCGTTTTCCGGCTCGAAAAACTCGGAAATTTTTTTTTTCAAGATATCGACCTGGGACCTTCGCCATTCGCTTCAGTGATAAATTTGCAATCTAAAACAGTACAAACAAAAGGTTTTTGGAGAATTTTTAATTTTGCCCACTTTTGGGGTAGGGAATCCTGGGTTAAATTTTGCGAAACGACACATTTTTTTGAAAAATTTCGAGATATCGATCTGAAACCTTCACCATTAGATCCAAGTCGCATACTTCCCAACCGATTTTGTGGGTTAAAAAATTCTAAAAAAATGTTTGTCCATGTTTTATGCCGAAAAACGTTTTTCCGTTTTTCGCCGAAAATGCCGATTTCGAAAAAATCGATTTTTCCGAGGAAAACATTTTTTTAGAATTTTCTCGTGGCTGAAATCGGTTGGGAAGTATATGACTTGGATCGAATGGCGAAGGTTTCAGGTCGATATCTCGAAATTTAAAAAAAAAAAGTGTCGTTTCGCAAAATTTAACATAGGATTCCCTACCCCAAAAAGGTCGAATTTTAAAAATTATCGGAAAAGGCTCTAATTATACAGTTTTAGAACGAGAATAAGTCACTGAATCGAATGGCGAAGGTTTCAGGTCGATATCTTGAAAAAAAAATTTTCGGATTTTTTCGATGCAAAGGGGGTACCCTTACCGTTTTCCGGCTCGAAAAAATCGGAAATTTTTTTTTTCAAGATATCGACCTGGGACCTTCGCCATTCGCTTCAGTGATGAATTTGCAATCCAAAACAGTACAAACAAAAGGTTTTTGGAGAATTTTCAATTTTGCACACTTTTGGGGTAGGGAATCCTGGGTTAAATTTTGCGAAACGACACATTTTTTTGAAAAATTTCGAGATATCGATCTGAAACCTTCACCATTAGATCCAAGTCGCATACTTCCCAACCGATTTTGTGGGTTAAAAAATTCTAAAAAAATTTTTGTCCATGTTCTATGCCGAAAAACGTTTTTCCGTTTTTCGCCGAAAATGCCGATTTCGAAAAAATCGATTTTTCCGAGGAAAAATTTTTTTTAGAATTTTCTCGTGGCTGAAATCGGTTGGGAAGTATATGACTTGGATCGAATGGCGAAGGTTTCAGGTCGATATCTCGAAATTAAAAAAAAAAAGTGTCGTTTCGCAAAATTTAACATAGGATTCCCTACCCCAAAAAGGTCGAATTTTAAAAACTATCGGAAAAGGCTCTAATTATACAGTTTTAGAACGAGAATAAGTCACTGAATCGAATGGCGAAGGTTCCAGGTCGATATCTTGAAAAAAAAATGTTCGGATATTTTCGATGCAAAGGGGGTACCCTTACCGTTTTCCGGCTCGAAAAACTCGGAAATTTTTTTTTTCAAGATATCGACCTGGGACCTTCGCCATTCGCTTCAGTGATAAATTTGCAATCTGAAACAGTACAAACAAAAGGTTTTTGGAGAATTTTTAATTTTGCCCACTTTTGGGGTAGGGAATCCTGGGTTAAATTTTGCGAAACGACACATTTTTTTGAAAAATTTCGAGATATCGATCTGAAACCTTCACCATTAGATCCAAGTCGCATACTTCCCAACCGATTTTGTGGGTTAAAAAATTCTAAAAAAATTTTTTGCCGTGTTTTATGCCGAAAAACGTTTTTCCGTTTTTCGCCGAAAATGCCGATTTCGAAAAAATCGATTTTTCTGAGGAAAACATTTTTTTAGAATTTTCTCGTGGCTGAAATCGGTTGGGAAGTATATGACTTGGATCGAATGGCGAAGGTTTCAGGTCGATATCTCGAAATTTAAAAAAAAAAAGTGTCGTTTCGCAAAATTTAACATAGGATTCCCTACCCCAAAAAGGTCGAATTTTAAAAATTATCGGAAAAGGCTCTAATTATACAGTTTTAGAACGAGAATAAGTCACTGAATCGAATGGCGAAGGTTTCAGGTCGATATCTTGAAAAAAAATTTTTCGGATTTTTTCGATGCAAAGGGGGTACCCTTACCGTTTTCCGGCTCGAAAAAATCGGAAATTTTTTTTTTCAAGATATCGACCTGGGACCTTCGCCATTCGCTTCAGTGATGAATTTGCAATCCAAAACAGTACAAACAAAAGGTTTTTGGAGAATTTTCAATTTTGCACACTTTTGGGGTAGGGAATCCTGGGTTAAATTTTGCGAAACGACACATTTTTTTGAAAAATTTCGAGATATCGATCTGAAACCTTCACCATTAGATCCAAGTCGCATACTTCCCAACCGATTTTGTGGGTTAAAAAATTCTAAAAAAATTTTTGTCCATGTTCTATGCCGAAAAACGTTTTTCCGTTTTTCGCCGAAAATGCCGATTTCGAAAAAATCGATTTTTCCGAGGAAAAAATTTTTTTAGAATTTTCTCGTGGCTGAAATCGGTTGGGAAGTATATGACTTGGATCGAATGGCGAAGGTTTCAGGTCGATATCTCGAAATTAAAAAAAAAAAAGTGTCGTTTCGCAAAATTTAACATAGGATTCCCTACCCCAAAAAGGTCGAATTTTAAAAACTATCGGAAAAGGCTCTAATTATACAGTTTTAGAACGAGAATAAGTCACTGAATCGAATGGCGAAGGTTCCAGGTCGATATCTTGAAAAAAAAATTTTCGGATATTTTCGATGCAAAGGGGGTACCCTTACCGTTTTCCGGCTCGAAAAACTCGGAAATTTTTTTTTTCAAGATATCGACCTGGGACCTTCGCCATTCACTTCAGTGATAAATTTGCAATCTAAAACAGTACAAACAAAAGGTTTTTGGAGAATTTTTAATTTTGCCCACTTTTGGGGTAGGGAATCCTGGGTTAAATTTTGCGAAACGACACATTTTTTTGAAAAATTTCGAGATATCGATCTGAAACCTTCACCATTAGATCCAAGTCGCATACTTCCCAACCGATTTTGTGGGTTAAAAAATTCTAAAAAAATTTTTTGCCGTGTTTTATGCCGAAAAACGTTTTTCCGTTTTTCGCCGAAAATGCCGATTTCGAAAAAATCGATTTTTCTGAGGAAAACATTTTTTTAGAATTTTCTCGTGGCTGAAATCGGTTGGGAAGTATATGACTTGGATCGAATGGCGAAGGTTTCAGGTCGATATCTCGAAATTTAAAAAAAAAAAGTGTCGTTTCGCAAAATTTAACATAGGATTCCCTACCCCAAAAAGGTCGAATTTTAAAAATTATCGGAAAAGGCTCTAATTATACAGTTTTAGAACGAGAATAAGTCACTGAATCGAATGGCGAAGGTTTCAGGTCGATATCTTGAAAAAATTTTTTTCGGATTTTTTCGATGCAAAGGGGGTACCCTTACCGTTTTCCGGCTCGAAAAAATCGGAAATTTTTTTTTTCAAGATATCGACCTGGGACCTTCGCCATTCGCTTCAGTGATAAATTTGCAATCTAAAACAGTACAAACAAAAGGTTTTTGGAGAATTTTTAATTTTGCCCACTTTTGGGGTAGGGAATCCTGGGTTAAATTTTGCGAAACGACACATTTTTTTGAAAAATTTCGAGATATCGATCTGAAACCTTCACCATTAGATCCAAGTCGCATACTTCCCAACCGATTTTGTGGGTTAAAAAATTCTAAAAAAATTTTTTGCCATGTTTTATGCCGAAAAACGTTTTTCCGTTTTTCGCCGAAAATGCCGATTTCGAAAAAATCGATTTTTCTGAGGAAAACATTTTTTTAGAATTTTCTCGTGGCTGAAATCGGTTGGGAAGTATATGACTTGGATCGAATGGCGAAGGTTTCAGGTCGATATCTCGAAATTAAAAAAAAAAAAGTGTCGTTTCGCAAAATTTAACATAGGATTCCCTACCCCAAAAAGGTCGAATTTTAAAAATTATCGGAAAAGGCTCTAATTATACAGTTTTAGAACGAGAATAAGTCACTGAATCGAATGGCGAAGGTTCCAGGTCGATATCTTGAAAAAAAAATTTTCGGATATTTTCGATGCAAAGGGGGTACCCTTACCGTTTTCCGGCTCGAAAAAATCGGAAATTTTTTTTTTCAAGATATCGACCTGGGACCTTCGCCATTCGCTTCAGTGATGAATTTGCAATCCAAAACAGTACAAACAAAAGGTTTTTGGAGAATTTTCAATTTTGCACACTTTTGGGGTAGGGAATCCTGGGTTAAATTTTGCGAAACGACACATTTTTTTGAAAAATTTCGAGATATCGATCTGAAACCTTCACCATTAGATCCAAGTCGCATACTTCCCAACCGATTTTGTGGGTTAAAAAATTCTAAAAAAATTTTTTGCCGTGTTTTATGCCGAAAAAAGTTTTTCCGTTTTTCGCCGAAAATGCCGATTTCGAAAAAATCGATTTTTCTGAGGAAAACATTTTTTTAGAATTTTCTCGTGGCTGAAATCGGTTGGGAAGTATATGACTTGGATCGAATGGCGAAGGTTTCAGGTCGATATCTCGAAATTTAAAAAAAAAAAGTGTCGTTTCGCAAAATTTAACATAGGATTCCCTACCCCAAAAAGGTCGAATTTTAAAAACTATCGGAAAAGGCTCTAATTATACAGTTTTAGAACGAGAATAAGTCACTGAATCGAATGGCGAAGGTTCCAGGTCGATATCTTGAAAAAAAAATTTTCGGATATTTTCGATGCAAAGGGGGTACCCTTACCGTTTTCCGGCTCGAAAAACTCGGAAATTTTTTTTTTCAAGATATCGACCTGGGACCTTCGCCATTCGCTTCAGTGATAAATTTGCAATCTAAAACAGTACAAACAAAAGGTTTTTGGAGAATTTTTAATTTTGCCCACTTTTGGGGTAGGGAATCCTGGGTTAAATTTTGCGAAACGACACATTTTTTTGAAAAATTTCGAGATATCGATCTGAAACCTTCACCATTAGATCCAAGTCGCATACTTCCCAACCGATTTTGTGGGTTAAAAAATTCTAAAAAAATTTTTTGCCGTGTTTTATGCCGAAAAACGTTTTTCCGTTTTTCGCCGAAAATGCCGATTTCGAAAAAATCGATTTTTCTGAGGAAAACATTTTTTTAGAATTTTCTCGTGGCTGAAATCGGTTGGGAAGTATATGACTTGGATCGAATGGCGAAGGTTTCAGGTCGATATCTCGAAATTTAAAAAAAAAAAGTGTCGTTTCGCAAAATTTAACATAGGATTCCCTACCCCAAAAAGGTCGAATTTTAAAAATTATCGGAAAAGGCTCTAATTATACAGTTTTAGAACGAGAATAAGTCACTGAATCGAATGGCGAAGGTTTCAGGTCGATATCTTGAAAAAAATTTTTCGGATTTTTTCGATGCAAAGGGGGTACCCTTACCGTTTTCCGGCTCGAAAAAATCGGAAATTTTTTTTTTCAAGATATCGACCTGGGACCTTCGCCATTCGCTTCAGTGATAAATTTGCAATCTAAAACAGTACAAACAAAAGGTTTTTGGAGAATTTTTAATTTTGCCCACTTTTGGGGTAGGGAATCCTGGGTTAAATTTTGCGAAACGACACATTTTTTTGAAAAATTTCGAGATATCGATCTGAAACCTTCACCATTAGATCCAAGTCGCATACTTCCCAACCGATTTTGTGGGTTAAAAAATTCTAAAAAAATTTTTTGCCGTGTTTTATGCCGAAAAACGTTTTTCCGTTTTTCGCCGAAAATGCCGATTTCGAAAAAATCGATTTTTCTGAGGAAAACATTTTTTTAGAATTTTCTCGTGGCTGAAATCGGTTGGGAAGTATATGACTTGGATCGAATGGCGAAGGTTTCAGGTCGATATCTCGAAATTTAAAAAAAAAAAGTGTCGTTTCGCAAAATTTAACATAGGATTCCCTACCCCAAAAAGGTCGAATTTTAAAAATTATCGGAAAAGGCTCTAATTATACAGTTTTAGAACGAGAATAAGTCACTGAATCGAATGGCGAAGGTTTCAGGTCGATATCTTGAAAAAAAATTTTTCGGATTTTTTCGATGCAAAGGGGGTACCCTTACCGTTTTCCGGCTCGAAAAAATCGGAAATTTTTTTTTTCAAGATATCGACCTGGGACCTTCGCCATTCGCTTCAGTGATGAATTTGCAATCCAAAACAGTACAAACAAAAGGTTTTTGGAGAATTTTCAATTTTGCACACTTTTGGGGTAGGGAATCCTGGGTTAAATTTTGCGAAACGACACATTTTTTTGAAAAATTTCGAGATATCGATCTGAAACCTTCACCATTAGATCCAAGTCGCATACTTCCCAACCGATTTTGTGGGTTAAAAAATTCTAAAAAAATTTTTGTCCATGTTCTATGCCGAAAAACGTTTTTCCGTTTTTCGCCGAAAATGCCGATTTCGAAAAAATCGATTTTTCCGAGGAAAAAATTTTTTTAGAATTTTCTCGTGGCTGCAATCGGTTGGGAAGTATATGACTTGGATCGAATGGCGAAGGTTTCAGGTCGATATCTCGAAATTTAAAAAAAAAAAGTGTCGTTTCGCAAAATTTAACATAGGATTCCCTACCCCAAAAAGGTCGAATTTTAAAAATTATCGGAAAAGGCTCTAATTATACAGTTTTAGAACGAGAATAAGTCACTGAATCGAATGGCGAAGGTTTCAGGTCGATATCTTGAAAAAAAATTTTTCGGATTTTTTCGATGCAAAGGGGGTACCCTTACCGTTTTCCGGCTCGAAAAACTCGGAAATTTTTTTTTTCAAGATATCGACCTGGGACCTTCGCCATTCGCTTCAGTGATAAATTTGCAATCTGAAACAGTACAAACAAAAGGTTTTTGGAGAATTTTTAATTTTGCCCACTTTTGGGGTAGGGAATCCTGGGTTAAATTTTGCGAAACGACACATTTTTTTGAAAAATTTCGAGATATCGATCTGAAACCTTCACCATTAGATCCAAGTCGCATACTTCCCAACCGATTTTGTGGGTTAAAAAATTCTAAAAAAATTTTTTGCCGTGTTTTATGCCGAAAAACGTTTTTCCGTTTTTCGCCGAAAATGCCGATTTCGAAAAAATCGATTTTTCTGAGGAAAACATTTTTTTAGAATTTTCTCGTGGCTGAAATCGGTTGGGAAGTATATGACTTGGATCGAATGGCGAAGGTTTCAGGTCGATATCTCGAAATTTAAAAAAAAAAAGTGTCGTTTCGCAAAATTTAACATAGGATTCCCTACCCCAAAAAGGTCGAATTTTAAAAATTATCGGAAAAGGCTCTAATTATACAGTTTTAGAACGAGAATAAGTCACTGAATCGAATGGCGAAGGTTTCAGGTCGATATCTTGAAAAAAAAATTTTCGGATTTTTTCGATGCAAAGGGGGTACCCTTACCGTTTTCCGGCTCGAAAAAATCGGAAATTTTTTTTTTCAAGATATCGACCTGGGACCTTCGCCATTCGCTTCAGTGATGAATTTGCAATCCAAAACAGTACAAACAAAAGGTTTTTGGAGAATTTTCAATTTTGCACACTTTTGGGGTAGGGAATCCTGGGTTAAATTTTGCGAAACGACACATTTTTTTGAAAAATTTCGAGATATCGATCTGAAACCTTCACCATTAGATCCAAGTCGCATACTTCCCAACCGATTTTGTGGGTTAAAAAATTCTAAAAAAATTTTTTGCCGTGTTTTATGCCGAAAAAAGTTTTTCCGTTTTTCGCCGAAAATGCCGATTTCGAAAAAATCGATTTTTCTGAGGAAAACATTTTTTTAGAATTTTCTCGTGGCTGAAATCGGTTGGGAAGTATATGACTTGGATCGAATGGCGAAGGTTTCAGGTCGATATCTCGAAATTTAAAAAAAAAAAGTGTCGTTTCGCAAAATTTAACATAGGATTCCCTACCCCAAAAAGGTCGAATTTTAAAAATTATCGGAAAAGGCTCTAATTATACAGTTTTAGAACGAGAATAAGTCACTGAATCGAATGGCGAAGGTTTCAGGTCGATATCTTGAAAACAATTTTTTCGGATTTTTTCGATGCAAAGGGGGTACCCTTACCGTTTTCCGGCTCGAAAAAATCGGAAATTTTTTTTTTCAAGATATCGACCTGGGACCTTCGCCATTCGCTTCAGTGATAAATTTGCAATCTAAAACAGTACAAACAAAAGGTTTTTGGAGAATTTTTAATTTTGCCCACTTTTGGGGTAGGGAATCCTGGGTTAAATTTTGCGAAACGACACATTTTTTTGAAAAATTTCGAGATATCGATCTGAAACCTTCACCATTAGATCCAAGTCGCATACTTCCCAACCGATTTTGTGGGTTAAAAAATTCTAAAAAAATTTTTTGCCATGTTTTATGCCGAAAAACGTTTTTCCGTTTTTCGCCGAAAATGCCGATTTCGAAAAAATCGATTTTTCTGAGGAAAACATTTTTTTAGAATTTTCTCGTGGCTGAAATCGGTTGGGAAGTATATGACTTGGATCGAATGGCGAAGGTTTCAGGTCGATATCTCGAAATTAAAAAAAAAAAAGTGTCGTTTCGCAAAATTTAACATAGGATTCCCTACCCCAAAAAGGTCGAATTTTAAAAATTATCGGAAAAGGCTCTAATTATACAGTTTTAGAACGAGAATAAGTCACTGAATCGAATGGCGAAGGTTTCAGGTCGATATCTTGAAAAAAATTTTTTCGGATTTTTTCGATGCAAAGGGGGTACCCTTACCGTTTTCCGGCTCGAAAAAATCGGAAATTTTTTTTTTCAAGATATCGACCTGGGACCTTCGCCATTCGCTTCAGTGATAAATTTGCAATCTAAAACAGTACAAACAAAAGGTTTTTGGAGAATTTTTAATTTTGCCCACTTTTGGGGTAGGGAATCCTGGGTTAAATTTTGCGAAACGACACATTTTTTTGAAAAATTTCGAGATATCGATCTGAAACCTTCACCATTAGATCCAAGTCCCATACTTCCCAACCGATTTTGTGGGTTAAAAAATTCTAAAAAAATTTTTTGCCATGTTTTATGCCGAAAAACGTTTTTCCGTTTTTCGCCGAAAATGCCGATTTCGAAAAAATCGATTTTTCTGAGGAAAACATTTTTTTAGAATTTTCTCGTGGCTGAAATCGGTTGGGAAGTATATGACTTGGATCGAATGGCGAAGGTTTCAGGTCGATATCTCGAAATTAAAAAAAAAAAAGTGTCGTTTCGCAAAATTTAACATAGGATTCCCTACCCCAAAAAGGTCGAATTTTAAAAATTATCGGAAAAGGCTCTAATTATACAGTTTTAGAACGAGAATAAGTCACTGAATCGAATGGCGAAGGTTTCAGGTCGATATCTTGAAAAAAAATTTTCGGATATTTTCGATGCAAAGGGGGTACCCTTACCGTTTTCCGGCTCGAAAAACTCGGACATTTTTTTTTTCAAGATATCGACCTGGGACCTTCGCCATTCGCTTCAGTGATAAATTTGCAATCTAAAACAGTACAAACAAAAGGTTTTTGGAGAATTTTTAATTTTGCCCACTTTTGGGGTAGGGAATCCTGGGTTAAATTTTGCGAAACGACACATTTTTTTGAAAAATTTCGAGATATCGATCTGAAACCTTCACCATTAGATCCAAGTCGCATACTTCCCAACCGATCTTGTGGGTTAAAAAATTCTAAAAAAATTTTTTGCCATGTTTTATGCCGAAAAACGTTTTTCCGTTTTTCGCCGAAAATGCCGATTTCGAAAAAATCGATTTTTCTGAGGAAAACATTTTTTTAGAATTTTCTCGTGGCTGAAATCGGTTGGGAAGTATATGACTTGGATCGAATGGCGAAGGTTTCAGGTCGATATCTCGAAATTAAAAAAAAAAAAGTGTCGTTTCGCAAAATTTAACATAGGATTCCCTACCCCAAAAAGGTCGAATTTTAAAAACTATCGGAAAAGGCTCTAATTATACAGTTTTAGAACGAGAATAAGTCACTGAATCGAATGGCGAAGGTTCCAGGTCGATATCTTGAAAAAACAATTTTCGGATATTTTCGATGCAAAGGGGGTACCCTTACCGTTTTCCGGCTCGAAAAACTCGGAAATTTTTTTTTTCAAGATATCGACCTGGGACCTTCGCCATTCGCTTCAGTGATAAATTTGCAATCTAAAACAGTACAAACAAAAGGTTTTTGGAGAATTTTTAATTTTGCCCACTTTTGGGGTAGGGAATCCTGGGTTAAATTTTGCGAAACGACACATTTTTTTGAAAAATTTCGAGATATCGATCTGAAACCTTCACCATTAGATCCAAGTCGCATACTTCCCAACCGATCTTGTGGGTTAAAAAATTCTAAAAAAGTTTTTTGCCATGTTTTATGCCGAAAAACGTTTTTCCGTTTTTCGCCGAAAATGCCGATTTCGAAAAAATCGATTTTTCCGAGGAAAACATTTTTTTAGAATTTTCTCGTGGCTGAAATCGGTTGGGAAGTATATGACTTGGATCGAATGGCGAAGGTTTCAGGTCGATATCTCGAAATTTAAAAAAAAAAAGTGTCGTTTCGCAAAATTTAACATAGGATTCCCTACCCCAAAAAGGTCGAATTTTAAAAATTATCGGAAAAGGCTCTAATTATACAGTTTTAGAACGAGAATAAGTCACTGAATCGAATGGCGAAGGTTCCAGGTCGATATCTTGAAAAAAAAATTTTCGGATATTTTCGATGCAAAGGGGGTACCCTTACCGTTTTCCGGCTCGAAAAACTCGGACATTTTTTTTTTCAAGATATCGACCTGGGACCTTCGCCATTCGCTTCAGTGATAAATTTGCAATCTAAAACAGTACAAACAAAAGGTTTTTGGAGAATTTTTAATTTTGCCCACTTTTGGGGTAGGGAATCCTGGGTTAAATTTTGCGAAACGACACATTTTTTTGAAAAATTTCGAGATATCGATCTGAAACCTTCACCATTAGATCCAAGTCGCATACTTCCCAACCGATCTTGTGGGTTAAAAAATTCTAAAAAAATTTTTTGCCATGTTTTATGCCGAAAAACGTTTTTCCGTTTTTCGCCGAAAATGCCGATTTCGAAAAAATCGATTTTTCTGAGGAAAACATTTTTTTAGAATTTTCTCGTGGCTGAAATCGGTTGGGAAGTATATGACTTGGATCGAATGGCGAAGGTTTCAGGTCGATATCTCGAAATTAAAAAAAAAAAAGTGTCGTTTCGCAAAATTTAACATAGGATTCCCTACCCCAAAAAGGTCGAATTTTAAAAACTATCGGAAAAGGCTCTAATTATACAGTTTTAGAACGAGAATAAGTCACTGAATCGAATGGCGAAGGTTCCAGGTCGATATCTTGAAAAAACAATTTTCGGATATTTTCGATGCAAAGGGGGTACCCTTACCGTTTTCCGGCTCGAAAAACTCGGAAATTTTTTTTTTCAAGATATCGACCTGGGACCTTCGCCATTCGCTTCAGTGATAAATTTGCAATCTAAAACAGTACAAACAAAAGGTTTTTGGAGAATTTTTAATTTTGCCCACTTTTGGGGTAGGGAATCCTGGGTTAAATTTTGCGAAACGACACATTTTTTTGAAAAATTTCGAGATATCGATCTGAAACCTTCACCATTAGATCCAAGTCGCATACTTCCCAACCGATCTTGTGGGTTAAAAAATTCTAAAAAAGTTTTTTGCCATGTTTTATGCCGAAAAACGTTTTTCCGTTTTTCGCCGAAAATGCCGATTTCGAAAAAATCGATTTTTCCGAGGAAAACATTTTTTTAGAATTTTCTCGTGGCTGAAATCGGTTGGGAAGTATATGACTTGGATCGAATGGCGAAGGTTTCAGGTCGATGTCTCGAAATTTAAAAAAAAAAAGTGTCGTTTCGCAAAATTTAACATAGGATTCCCTACCCCAAAAAGGTCGAATTTTAAAAATTATCGGAAAAGGCTCTAATTATACAGTTTTAGAACGAGAATAAGTCACTGAATCGAATGGCGAAGGTTTCAGGTCGATATCTTGAAAAAAAAATTTTCGGATTTTTTCGATGCAAAGGGGGTACCCTTACCGTTTTCGGGCTCGAAAAAATCGGAAATTTTTTTTTTCAAGATATCGACCTGGGACCTTTGCCATCCGCTTCAGTGATGAATTTGCAATCTAAAACAGTACAAACAAAAGGTTTTTGGAGAATTTTTAATTTTGCCCACTTTTGGGGTAGGGAATCCTGGGTTAAATTTTGCGAAACGACACATTTTTTTGAAAAATTTCGAGATATCGATCTGAAACCTTCACCATTAGATCCAAGTCGCATACTTCCCAACCGATTTTGTGGGTTAAAAAATTCTAAAAAAATGTTTGTCCATGTTTTATGCCGAAAAACGTTTTTCCGTTTTTCGCCGAAAATGCCGATTTCGAAAAAATCGATTTTTCCGAGGAAAACATTTTTTTAGAATTTTCTCGTGGCTGAAATCGGTTGGGAAGTATATGACTTGGATCGAATGGCGAAGGTTTCAGGTCGATATCTCGAAATTTTTTTAAAAAAAGTGTCGTTTCGCAAAATTTAACATAGGATTCCCTACCCCAAAAAGGTCGAATTTTAAAAATTATCGGAAAAGGCTCTAATTATACAGTTTTAGAACGAGAATAAGTCACTGAATCGAATGGCGAAGGTTTCAGGTCGATATCTTGAAAAAAAAAATTTCGGATTTTTTCGATGCAAAGGGGGTACCCTTACCGTTTTCCGGCTCGAAAAAATCGGAAATTTTTTTTTTCAAGATATCGACCTGGGACCTTCGCCATTCGCTTCAGTGATAAATTTGCAATCTAAAACAGTACAAACAAAAGGTTTTTGGAGAATTTTTAATTTTGCCCACTTTTGGGGTAGGGAATCCTGGGTTAAATTTTGCGAAACGACACATTTTTTTGAAAAATTTCGAGATATCGATCTGAAACCTTCACCATTAGATCCAAGTCGCATACTTCCCAACCGATCTTGTGGGTTAAAAAATTCTAAAAAAATTTTTTGCCATGTTTTATGCCGAAAAACGTTTTTCCGTTTTTCGCCGAAAATGCCGATTTCGAAAAAATCGATTTTTCCGAGGAAAACATTTTTTTAGAATTTTCTCGTGGCTGAAATCGGTTGGGAAGTATATGACTTGGATCGAATGGCGAAGGTTTCAGGTCGATATCTCGAAATTAAAAAAAAAAAAGTGTCGTTTCGCAAAATTTAACATAGGATTCCCTACCCCAAAAAGGTCGAATTTTAAAAATTATCGGAAAAGGCTCTAATTATACAGTTTTAGAACGAGAATAAGTCACTGAATCGAATGGCGAAGGTTTCAGGTCGATATCTTGAAAACAATTTTTTCGGATTTTTTCGATGCAAAGGGGGTACCCTTACCGTTTTCCGGCTCGAAAAAATCGGAAATTTTTTTTTTCAAGATATCGACCTGGGACCTTCGCCATTCGCTTCAGTGATAAATTTGCAATCTAAAACAGTACAAACAAAAGGTTTTTGGAGAATTTTTAATTTTGCCCACTTTTGGGGTAGGGAATCCTGGGTTAAATTTTGCGAAACGACACATTTTTTTGAAAAATTTCGAGATATCGATCTGAAACCTTCACCATTAGATCCAAGTCGCATACTTCCCAACCGATTTTGTGGGTTAAAAAATTCTAAAAAAATGTTTGTCCATGTTTTATGCCGAAAAACGTTTTTCCGTTTTTCGCCGAAAATGCCGATTTCGAAAAAATCGATTTTTCCGAGGAAAACATTTTTTTAGAATTTTCTCGTGGCTGAAATCGTTTGGGAAGTATATGACTTGGATCGAATGGCGAAGGTTTCAGGTCGATATCTCGAAATTTTTTAAAAAAAAGTGTCGTTTCGCAAAATTTAACATAGGATTCCCTACCCCAAAAAGGTCGAATTTTAAAAATTATCGGAAAAGGCTCTAATTATACAGTTTTAGAACGAGAATAAGTCACTGAATCGAATGGCGAAGGTTTCAGGTCGATATCTTGAAAAAAAATTTTTCGGATTTTTTCGATGCAAAGGGGGTACCCTTACCGTTTTCCGGCTCGAAAAAATCGGAAATTTTTTTTTTCAAGATATCGACCTGGGACCTTCGCCATTCGCTTCAGTGATAAATTTGCAATCTAAAACAGTACAAACAAAAGGTTTTTGGAGAATTTTTAATTTTGCCCACTTTTGGGGTAGGGAATCCTGGGTTAAATTTTGCGAAACGACACATTTTTTTGAAAAATTTCGAGATATCGATCTGAAACCTTCACCATTAGATCCAAGTCGCATACTTCCCAACCGATCTTGTGGGTTAAAAAATTCTAAAAAAATTTTTTGCCATGTTTTATGCCGAAAAACGTTTTTCCGTTTTTCGCCGAAAATGCCGATTTCGAAAAAATCGATTTTTCCGAGGAAAAATTTTTTTTAGAATTTTCTCGTAGCTGAAATCGGTTGGGAAGTATATGACTTGGATCGAATGGCGAAGGTTTCAGGTCGATATCTCGAAATTTTTTTAAAAAAAGTGTCGTTTCGCAAAATTTAACATAGGATTCCCTACCCCAAAAAGGTCGAATTTTAAAAATTCATGTTTGTTACTTCATTTTCTTTTTCCGTAAGGTTGCATTTATCGCTCGATGAGGCGAGCAGGGAAACGCGGAGGAGTCAAAGGACCAAAGGCTGGACAGCATAGCTGGAATAGAGGGATGAATATTCGTCCATGGAGTCAAATCGCACGGAGCGAGGAGCCTCGATTTTTTGCCAGTAATTCGTCCCGCACTGTTCATTAAGCTTCCCTTTTCACTCCGCATCCGGTCGACCTGTTTTTCGCGCGGTCCAGGCGGCGTTCGCTCCTTCCTCGTTCTCTTTGCTCGCTCCACCGCCCATCGCTCGTCAACCCTTTTCGAATACCTTCGTTCTCGAACTGATGCTCGTTTTTTTAACCTCAGGCCAACTCCGCTGTTCGACCGCGTCACACGAACCGCCCTGAATCGTCGGGTTCGGCAAACCCATTGCTGCCCGGGAAACAACTGCGGGACGAAGATTCCTCTTCGTTTCTGTCGACTCACAGCCGCGAGCCAATGCAGGCTCGTTCATAAAATAATTTGCCACTGAACCATTGCGCGACTTATTTTCGAAACATTCAGTCAAAACAAATTACCGGCGAACTTCTCGAGGGAAATTTCAATTGTCCCATCCGATGGGAAATCAATTTGTAGCGAGCACTCGAGTCCTGTGGAGTGTGTCATGGCAACGGAGGAGAACAAATTTCACGGAACTGAAAATGTGCCGGAACGTTTATTTGACCCTTCATATGACCCTTTTATTTAATCGAGTCTCAGGCGCTATCATAGCAACCGGCATTCCTTAGTCGCCGCCTGTTAGTTTGCTTCCGGTACGCTTTCGGGTCAAATGACTTATAAGGGGGTTAACTGATTTTCAGGAGAGACGAGGCGGGCGATCGGTATTGATATTCTCGTGACACTGACCGCCGGTCAAGGGTTCCCATTACTCAAGCGAGGGCGAGTATGATCGTGGCTGTAGACACGTTATATGATTCATATGCGACTGCGTGTTCAGTGATGAAATGTAAACATGGTACGGCAGCGTTCCGAAAACGTTCAAGGATCTATTTTGTGAAACGCAATTCCTGAGACTTTCATTTAAACTCATTTTTTTTTAACTCATCTCCGCCGATAACCGAGGTGTCGGCTGGGATAATGTGGAAAACTGGGATAAAACGGATAAAGCAGCTTCACCCAAGCTCGAAATAGTCCGTTAAGGCTATTTTCGACTATCTTTTGTTTCGGAGCAAATTGTACAAATATACTGAAGTTGATAATAGTCAACTAAATCATAGTTTATATTTGAGAAATAACCAAATTACCGGATAAATTTATTGTTTATCGAGAGTATAGTTTCACTTAAAAAAAAATATAATAATAGTAGTAGTAAAAATTCGAGTTGAATATGTAATCCAAGATTTCCCCGTTACGCAAGACAAACGGAGCTTTAACGTGCTTATAACGAGATGAACATTGTCCAGCAGGAAGAATCCGAATTAATTTTTCGCATAAAATCCTCGCTGCGAAAATTATGCAAGATATTTTCTGGTTTTTATTCTCGCCTCGGCTTCTGCAGGAATTTATACTGCTGCCGAGAATCCAATCAAGCTCCGTGTGTGCACGCGTATGGCACAAAGCGAAAGTGAGTTAACGTCGGAGTAAAAGCGTTGTTGGCTCCTCGTTTGTACGTTCGTCGATCTCTCACGGGTGTCGGCGTCAATCCCTACGAGCTCTCTCTCTGTCTCTCTTTCCCCAAACACAGAATGTTCGTGAGCTCGTGTCGGGGTGTATATCGGAGAGGTCCAATGCCGAAATTAAACCAATTCCTGTCAGGCGCACAATAGTCGTTTGTCCGAGACAGAGCGAGACGGAGAGAGCAGTTTGCTCGCGGGAGAATGACTAGGAAACAACGTCCGATATGTCTTTCTCGACACGAATTTAATCACCGACGATCTATGTCAGTGTGCGTAAGTGTGTGTGTGTGTGTGTGTGTTTCAACTCGACGAACTCTGTCGGTTCTGCAGCTCCCGCTAGTGGTTTTGCAACGGCATTGCCGATTTTCTGTAAAATCCGAGAGCTGAAACACCCGAGCGTGATCTTGTTTCCGTGTGGGGAGAAAACAACGGGATAGAAAATATTTCCGATTCTACGGTGCTATTGCCAGCTGAGTAAGGTGGATCTGCACGCTTGAACAGGGAGACTCAATGATATCGAGTGTCCAACGAGAATTAAATTTCCTGCCTGTCCTCCTACGAGAGGCTTCGGCGAGATATTCTTCTATGCCCCAGAAATTTTCAATTGGGTGTTGGAAGGGTAAAAGGGCTCGGCAGGATAAATGAATCACGGGGGAAAAAAGATCCGTGTCGTCTAATTAAGATAACATTTTTTCTTTTGAATTTTTTTTTCAAAATTTAGTTTCTTTTTTTGCATTCAATGCTTCTCAAAGAAATTGTCGAAAATTGTTAGTTCCGAATGCGAGGTAGTTTCACAGGGAAGGGCGGACGAATCGGATTATTTTTAATCAATTTTTCGCGGGATTTAAAAAAAAATTCCATTTCGTCTCACCAATGCTGGTGTTAATTTTCTCACAAACGTGAGAGAAAGCAATATGGAAGGTAGAAGAGAGAATGAAACGATTTCGAAAATGACTTTAACTCCGAATCCGACGTAGTCCGCAATCCCATTTCACTCGCGTAGAGTTCGGTAAAGCTGCGGGGTAGTTAATAATTCAGTCCGGTCTGCCGTCGGCAGTTCTGGTCACCTATAGAAGCTCCATAATAATTAATGGCTATCGTGGGGCACCTGGATCCGGCGACCTTGCCTCTTGTAATTCGCGGAGGAAACAATTCCTCTTATTTCTTTTACCCACTCGTACCGCTCGGCTATCGAGATAACTTTTTAAAAACTCTTTCGTTAGTCGGAACATACACTTGGGGGGAAAAAGGCATGAGACATTGATGGATTCAACAACGCGCTCTCGTGTTGTGAATCGCACGCGAAGGAGAATTTATTTTGTGGGTCACCCGAAAATAAATATATATCAGAATCGATTAAACAATTATCAAGCACAAATTTATTTGACTTAAATGAATAATGACCGAACATATATTCGTTTTTATTAAATACACATTGATTTTCGGATCACACGTCGAATACAGTGTCTTGCCAGATAGGGAAAATACATCAAAACTATCTTCCACGTGGAACCCACAGTTGATCGAGTGTCGGATAATTATTTGCAGATTAAAATGATCGTCGCTGCTGCATCGTGGCGTTTTCATCGTTCCCCAACTATAGCCTGTATCCACTGAATCTCGGTGATGACCGAGATGTCTTTATTGCTAAGCGTTCGCCACATACTCGGCAGAGAGTGAACGGAAGCTCGAGTGCAGTTACAACGTCCTGCGCAACCGGTGCAAAGTGATTTAGCGACGGATAATGGCTTTTCCTTAACCGCTTCGTCGAAGTTTCCGCTGAAATGTTTCGACCGGGTCTCGCTTCGAGACACAGGCTTAAAGGTCGCGGCTTTTGAACCCCTGGAAACGCATGCTCGACACTTGACCTTCGCGGACCACCGAGAGTATGCATTATCGATGGAAAACAGCGGTCTAGCCCGGTTCTCATCCATGAATCACGAAGATCCATCCTTCACGGGTCTAAACAATTGTGAAAAAAATATGCGCCAGAAATTAAGACAATCGTGGAACTTGCGAGAACGGAGACGAAAATAAAATGAAAGGCTTTGGGTGTGAAGAAAAGACGAAGGAAACTAATTGAGTGCGATAAGTCCTTGATGTTGAAAGCGCAAACACACAGTAATCTTTGCTTTTTTTGTGGTCCGTGGTATTCCAGCGAGAACGGACTACCGTTGGAATATCACTCGGTATGCGCAAAGCTCTTGCCACTTAAACCACTGTCTCTCTCCGTCTCTCTCCCTCTCGCTCAATCAGATACACCTTGAGTGCTAAGTGCACGGTTACTTCGGCACAGCTGCGGAGCACATTTTGCCGCCAAGCCTCATCGTAAATCGTCTCTCACTTAGGCTAAAAATTTCATTGCGTTGTTTCGTATTTTTTCACCCGTAAAATTTTTCAAATTATTCTCGTGGTTTTGATAACAGAATATTGATAACAGCTTAAGAAATGTTTCACGTGGCAAATAATCCCACGGATATTACGATTTTCGATACATTTTATTTTAATTAAAAATAAAAATTCCGAATAACGAGATTGCCGGAAGAGAAAAATGTTTTGAAATATTCGCCATGTGTGAATATTGGGGCGAATCACGTGTTCGTTCGGACTCGGCTTATACTACTAGCTAAAAATTGTGTTCGGCGGTTTCGCTCACCGCCCTCGGCTGTTATAATGGTTTTTCCGATGCTCGAGTAACGAAACTGTATATTGACAGAAAAAACTTCACAATAAACGACGGAATAAATCTTTGTTGGGATAATTACGCGTTGGTAAACACGTGTTATATTTTTTTTGTGCGATTCCGAAAGCCGATACTTTAATAAATGCGTATAACGACCAACACCGTTCATATTGGAATTATTTATACAGATTGTTTTTATAGTTTCTTTCCGACACGATAACGAGTACGACGCGTCGGTGCTCTGGACGTGCTGGAAAACCTACAGAAAACATAGTCCGATCGAATTTGCGAGTAACACCGTTTAGAATTTTCGGGGTATTATTCCTTGAAGAGCGAAGAAATTTCAAAAATGTTCAAATAAAAAAAAATGAACAATGCATTTTATAATTTCATAGGTTTATGAACTTGTCGTTTTAAAGTCTTATCATTTTTTTTTTCTTACACATTTTGATCCAAAAATTATAATGTTACATTGAAACCTGACGACAGTTTCGGTATTGGGAATTGAATTTACGGGTCGCGTAAATATTGACTTCAACAGCACGTCTGTCTACACACTGTTTGTACTACTAGCTTCCAGCTACGTTCAGCACTCTGTCACTCTACAATCTCCCGCGCAATAACATTTTTGTTCATGAACCGTTGACGAAAGCAACACGATTGTATATACAATGTTGTACGAGTTCGAATTTCATTTGTTTTCGCGAGATAATGGATAGTCTCGAAAACATCGAACTCGTGAGCCAGACACAGGCAGAGAGAAGTTGTTTGACCACAATTGAATAAATTACACGCGTCGCGGTAGTGCAGCAAATTGACGAAAGTAGTTCTGATGCAGGGCCACACGTGGGTTTAACTTCGGCGATTGCTCGCGGGAAATAATGTCGACTCTTTTCGAACACTGAACGAAAGTTGAAGCTATGTTTTTCGCAAATTGAGTTTATTCGTTGAGGAAAAATAAATTAAACGAAAAAAATCGCTTAATTTTCACCTACGAATATTCCTTGCAACTTACATAATCTCTTACTAGGAGATCGAAACTTTGACTTCCTAATGTATAAATGTTGAGTCTTAAATTTATCGATGGTGAATCGATATTTGCCTCTTCAATCCCCAGTGAAACCAAATTCGTCACTTTGGTGAAACGGTTGTTTCTATAAATATCTTCTTCGACTTTTTACGAAAATTCAGGACAGAAAGAGTTGCGGGTGGAGCAGAAAAGAAATTGGAAAGAAGGATTGTGGGAAAATAGGTGGTAGAGTGCGAGAGTGCTGGAATAAATTTATAGCGTAGTCCCGGGTGGGTCTGAGGGATATTTCGTGCCGACCAGTTGGGTCGCCGTGTTCTGGCCAACATGAGAATTTATGTGGTTTTACGGGAGTTGAGCAGGCGCGTCCATTACAACGAGGGTAGGAACCGAGCTCGAGTAGGAGCAGCAGCAGCTCTTGGATCCTGCAATGAAACCCGGTGAACCAACGATGCTGGTACCGCGAAAACGTAAACCTCGCAACTCATAGTGTACATTGATTTATATATATATATATACATATGCAAGATAGAGGTAATGTTTATACGGTATGTATTATGCCGCATGCGGGATCGAAGGGGTATTTGGTGTGCTCGAGGAGTGTGATTCATGGATACGCAAAGGATGACCGGCTGCTCCTACAGCTGATGGTGTCACAGCGGCCACAGGAGCTTATTGCCATAGGTAATATATTCTGGGCGAAGGCACGTTTGCATCTTAATGACGAATGGTTCGAGAGCGCGTCAGCATCTTCGGGCGTCTCGAGCCTCCAAGCTGGACAAAACAGTCCGCTGGTTTCATCCAAGATTACCGATATGACGTCGACATATTGTAATGCATGGCGACTTTTTTTTACGAGTCACGAGACACTGCATGTCCACCGTTCAAATCAAGGTTTACACTTAAGATACGGTTGAACATTTTTTTATCATCGTTGCCTTTAGTTGTGCGACTATTCTGGTACATTTTTTCATAGCTCAGCCAATAATACTCATAATTCCCCTGACAATGAATATATTATTAACGATAACAAACATTTGTTTTGTGCCGACGGGTTATTATATGTATCATTCCTTTTATCGATAGAATACACAATCAATTAATTTATCCGACTTACGAAGGATTCAGCGAGATCTGAATAGTGAGCTCGTTATTTGAAAAAAAAAATTGTGTTTTTTGGCGTTCACTGCTATTCGTCCGAAATACGTGATTTTTTTTATGTATCACAAGTATAAAAGCGTGGAAAATTTAGTGGATTTTCGGCGAGAAATATGCGCAAGGGAGCGCAAAGGGGACGAGGGAGAGAGGCCAATAATCCTGGATTATCGGATTCGATGTGTATGTACATGCACGTTCCACACGTGTTTACTATTAATCCTCGATACTCTCTTGTCTCTGTTGTATGTATAGTACATTTATATACATATATACAGCTACCGACATACATAAGCGGATCCCGAGCTGTTGCACATAGTAAATAGCTACGCTGCAAGTCCACGACGTTCATACGTGCGCGGTTCACGAGCCAGCAGAATTTCCGCTCTGACCGCTTGGCAAAATTTCCTGTATGATGCACGTTCCCGCCGGGTCGTATAACCCAGAGAAAATATGTGGGGTTATCATAGAGAAAAGAAAGAAAAAAAAAAAGAAAAACCAAAAAAATGATATCCATTTATTTGCGCTAACAATCTAATTTTTTTCTTCGAAAACAGCTGGTAACGATATTGTGAAATATTGCGGCGCGGAATTTTGGCCCCAATCGTTGAATCTGACTGGTGTTTGGCGAATCTCTTTCCGTACCTGCTTCCCGAAGAATCTCGGTGCCGTTCATGGCACGCGGATATTCATGTTGAATTAAAAGTTTCCTTGCTTCCGGCACGTAACCAACCGCTCCACTCCCGCCGGAGTTCTCTTCTCGTGTTTAATCTCCCCGATGATTATATTCGTGTCTCAACATAACGAGAACTTTGTCGGGAGTTCCTCGTTCGTTATTGTATCACTCGGCTGCTTCGTCTGACTTATAAATTCCGGGGATTTTACGGTAGAGCAGAAACCGAAATGTGAAATATGCGGGTCGAAAAGTCGCAATGAATGTACGTACGGGGGAGAGGGGGATGAAACGGAAACTCGAGGCAAAATGGAACAACATATTTCATTTGACTCGAAAATTCTGTTTCTGTCGCTTTGAAAAATTATTAAACGATGGTTCGTTTCGCCCCGGCGTTCCATTTTACCCTCATCTTTTCTTAATATATCTCGGAGGAAAAGCTGAGTGAGTTTCACAGGAAGAAGAATAAGCAGGAGGATGAATAAGAAGTGAACGTACAATGAAGAGCAGAGAGAGAAACAGAGCGAGAGCAAAAGGCAAAGTAAAGGGTGAAACTGTCGGGCGCGCTGGTTCGTCCTATATTACAATTACGCTCTTCCAAAAGCTCGCACCCACTCTTGTTTTCTCACGGCTCTCCCCATCGCTTAACGTTCGCGGAGCTTGCGCTCGAATTTCTCATTCGTTCTGAGGCTGAAAACGTAACGAATTAATCACAAAATTTAATATCCCTCTTATGAACGAGATAAGTTTAAAAAAAAAAACATAAAAAATGTCGCCTTCGATCTGTTTCATTTCTACGAAGGACTTGTCTCCGGTTGGCAATTTTTTCGGCGTTGCCATTCCATGCGAGCTGACTGTATAAAAAGAAAAATCAGTTATCAATCAATCTTCTCGTCAACTGCTCGATTTTTTGTCCAAACGGAAAAAGTCCTTTTTTTCCGTACCTAGTTTGCCCGGAGAGAATTGCAAATGAGAGAAAAAGGCTTTCATTTTCTATGCTCTGCTCGCCCCTCGGCACCCCGTGCAAATTCCGAACGATGCCGTGCGTGTCAGCTGCTGCAATACGAGGTCGCGTAGCCAGTAGTATTCCCATCGTTCTATCTCTTCCATTCTACACTCCGTGCGGCCTTTGAACCTCGACGGAAGTCGGACAGTGCAGCGGCGGCGCAGCGTGGCCGTTTCCCGTTTCCTCGTTGGGAACGAGCGTAATACTCGCTCTCTCGGGATGAATCGTCAAGAATGACTCTCACTCCTCTTTCTGTTTCGTGCTGGAACGCGGCGTGTCGTTCCTGTATGAAAACGAGAAAGCGAGCGGGGTGAAGCGCCGGAGGGGAAGGGGTGGAAAAAAAAGAACCCGAAGGAAAAATTGTGACGACGGGGTCGAGAGAATTGCAGTACAACGAGCAAAACCTTCGGCAGACTTCGCCGCCGGCACAAACTCCCACAATAACTGTCTCGCTGCCGGTGAATTATATTACCGGAAGACGCATTCTATCCAGTCACGTGACCGGAGTGTGCGAAAACACTGATGGATTATAATGGGGCTTTGTGTACCTGCTCAGAGCGATCGGGAGGGTGGATCGCTGGTGTTAAATAATTTATCATATTTAATTGATGAATATGATTAATTGCGTCGGCATCTTGTTCTCATCGTTTCAAATTAAGAGTAAGATGTGGCGCGGTAGAAAATACGCATTTTTCGGAAATCATCTGTGACATGTCGCTTGTATGATTTGTATTAGAATCCTCTAACGAGCCGTCGTAAACTGAAAATGTTTAATTAGTTTAATGAAAATATCTCAGTCGTAATATGGAAAATCGCTGGCCTTTAATTTTTGAGAAATACATTAGATTGAAGAAGGTAGAACTCATGAACTTTGTTAAACCCGAAGTGAAAGAAGAATTAATCACACGAGGTTGTTTCAGATTTTTCTCAATGACAAAAGTTAAATCGAATCGCGTTTTTTTAAAATCCATCAGCAGAAACACTCTGACGGTGGAAGTTGTGGTTAACTAAGCAAAATCGAAAGAAAAAAAAATACAGAACAATAGATAGAGTTCTGACAATGTACTTTATCGCATCGTTTTTTGTTTTTTTTTTACTCCGGTGAATTGAATTTAAGAAATCCATTGAAAAAAAAAAAGGACACTTTCGTACTTATCTTCACCGTGCAGCCCGGACGTTTTCAAACGGGTAACGACTATAGCGTGAGCCGTTTGTCAATGACAAAATAGTTTTCCAATACACAATAGGCCTCGAGGCGCTTTACACCTCGAATGGTGCGATCGTTAAGGACAGATAGGGTTGTTGGAGCGTCGCGCGCCGAGTTCGGTGAAGTTGTTGCACAGTATCAACAGCGGTATTTTCCCCGCTCCCCCGCTGCTGGGCCCGTGCTGGACCCAATCGAACTGGGACAACCTCGAGTTCTATGAATCGGGAGCGGAAATTCCGTACATACTTCGTCCTCGTGGCACTCGTTCTGTAGGTGTGTAAACGCGTGTTCCAATGGCGCGAGACAACACGAATATCATTCTCACTTCCCCTTCGTTTACGTGTAAGTATTGCGAATGTCCTCGCGCTATATTTTGCCTCGTTCGCGAGCCTCAATTAAAAACCCTTCACGTACGCGGGCATCGAGCCAGGAATTTCCGCAGTTGCCCAGCTTCGAGGCATCGAAAGTCTCATTTCAACCAAGCGTACACTCGTCAGACCACGGGCCTGGCATTTGCGAACGTGAAGACATCTTTATGGGTTCTCCCGAATAAAAAGTGTCCTCGTGAAGCGTTACGGTCTTTGAACTGAAAGGGTCTTGAAATAATTAGCCGGCTGATAATGACCCACAGGATCGTTGCTGGCCGACGCTGCGACGAACCCTCGCCGACGCTGTGCCAATACCGGCGCTGTTTGTCTACGGTTGATCCTGAGAGCGGATCGTCAGAGGCCTCTGATGAATCAGAGCCGGGAACTGGCCACGTGTTTATTCAATTTCCGCTCGACCCTAAAACTACCGAAATTGCAGATTCTCTTGGTCAAAGGATTGACGGGTGGAATTTACCGCGGAGGTTTCGCGAGTCAAGGGCGCCACAAATTCCGGCGTTCTTCGTCTCCATGGCGGACGGCTGTTTGGCGACATAATTCTTCATGAGACAAACAGTGGCAAGAATTATGGGGCACTGTAAAGTATACGTAGGGTGAAGAGAAGTTAACAAAACAGAAGACGGACAAATAAGGCTCGAGCACGTTTCTCTCGGAGCCGGCGCTAGAATTTTCCTTCTTTCACTGTGACAAACGAAAAGTTTTCGATCCAAAGTTTAAAACACCGAGCCGATAACTCTCCGCACCCTTGGGTCCTTTCTTCCGCAGTACTATAGATTATCCGGGAGACGAAGGCGGAGGCCTTGGCGCGTCAAGCACGATTCACTCGATAAGCCAGCGAGCCAACCAATTAACTCTGTAATGCACATTTACTCTTTGCCAGCTGATCCTCCCTTTTTCCTCATCCCCTGAATAATTCCGTGGCTGGAATTTCATTTCTCTCAACCTCCGTCGCACCTCTCGACGCTTTTATTTTTCATCCGTTTTATCGTTACCCTCTCGCCGCTATTGACGAAGAGGCTCTTATCCGAAGCTTGGATAATAATTAACTTACCGGTACGTCTATTATTCTGCAATATTTCTTTATCATCCTTCAGCAACGAAGAAATCGCGAGACGAAGGCGCAGAAGGGTGGAGCATTTTTTTTTGTTTTTTTTTTGTTTTTCGGATAGATAAATTTATTAGACGATTAATTTTTCATTGTGAGTCGAGCAGAAACAGCAGCGGAAGCAGATGCTGAAGAGAGTTTTTTTTTCCTTTGGTGCTCAATAATGAATTATCGCTCGTCGGCCGTCGACGAACAAAGATGGTTTCTCATCCGCTGAGAGCTTATTTCGGAAGGGTCAAACTGTGCCAGAACGATATAGCAAGTATTTTCTCATCTCCTCTCTGCGGCTCATTCTCCCGAATGGGAAATTGAGTGTCGTTAGATTTTTTTGCGCTTCCACTCGCTCCCTCTTCACTGTTAGTCCGGCTGTAAGCGATCGAGTTCTCGAGCTTCCGGATCGACGAGGAGTCGAAGTTTTTTCCTCTCTCGCTCATTCGTCTTTGTTATCCACCGAATTTACACCCTTGATGAAACTTTGGGGAGGGTCGGATGAGAAAGAAAAATAAAGTTAACATGAAGAATGAACAGACTCGAGACCAGTAAATAGTATTCGACACCCTCTCGAATTTCATGTAAAAAATATCTGATCAACAAAAGCTTCACATACAAAATTAAAATTCATGGAGCAAAGTCTACATATACTATAAATTCAATTACATAATAATAAAACCAAAGGATAATTTTCGAAATTTGCATAGTACGACTACAATAGTCGAATATTCGGATATTAGGTAGAGACGCGGTATTCATTATGAATATCGCGAGGATTACCGCGAGTCTATCACAGATCTGATTTTTTTTTGACACGAGATAAGAAACCGTGACGTATTTTGTATATCGTAAAGCCTCCAATAATTCTATATACGATAACGATTTATCTTGTTATCTCTAGAAGCATTCCTGCCTTTCGCGACCGGAGCGTGCAGTTCCCGTTGGTTTTTGGCGTTATTACGTTCCTCGTTTTTCCCAACACCGGAGATATTTCAATGGAAGCGCCAAGGTGTTGAAAAGCGATTTGGCACGTCGAGAGAGTGTACCTTCGCACCCTCTTCCCATTCTTTCCCGGCCCATCGGCCCGAAGTCCGTGTGGACTCGAGAGAAATTCAAAGCCAAAGAATCGTTGCTGGCATAATAGACCGCTCTCTCCTCGGGACGATGCGGAGAGCGAACAAGACGGCGAGCGTGAGCAAAAGCAGCACGCGAAGCTTGCAGAAGCTTTCTCTCCCTATTATTCTCGATACCCTTTCATCCGTTCAACACTCTCCTCGCTACGACTCCCAAGATCTTTCGCCTTCCTTTCCTTCTTCATTCTCACGTCATATCCTTTTTTTTTTTTGCTATAGACATTTGTTTCTCCTTGGCAGCTCGCAACCCTCATTTATTCGTTTCGATACGCGATATTTCGTTTCCATAATGCAGTCGAGTAAAATATTCCAAGTTTCTCACATCTCAGTCCAAGCACAGACGCAGCAGCAGTCTGCGAGCGATATTTTAATTTCGCTCAACATTAACAACGTGTGCTTCCAAGGGTTTTTTTTGCTCCGACATATACGCGCGTTGAGTTTCTTATCGTTCGCTCGAACCCGCGAGGTAGAGGGAAAAAAAACGCCGTAAAGGGTGAAGAAAAAATCTTGTGATTTTTTTAGATCCCCTTCGGTTCTCACGTGTATCGTGTCTCACCAGCGAACTCGGGCCGTGTTGTGAATATATCGTTTGCGGTGAATTTCTCAACGGTGTTCGCCAAGTATCGGATTGCACCAGGAAGTATTAAAGACGAATGGCTGCACAAAGTCGTGGCTTCGATAAACTTTTCAACGGCGAGAGGTTATAGGGTGCACGAGAAGCTCGTCATCGGTCGCAGTCAGCTGCTGCACTTCCCCACTCGATGTACCGTGTTAACGGGGCGTAAAAGCCCCTCGATGAAAACTCGGTGAAAAGAGTTTTTCTCCACGTTTTTTTTTATATATTTTTTTTCGTCCCATTTTTTTTTCTTCATTGAACGTCTCGCTTTCTCTTAAGGTGACGTGAAATACGGTGCTTCGCCTGCGGTTTATTTCACATTACCTTAGGGTGACGTTAGACCCCTTTTGCCTCGCTTCAACCCCGATCCGGTCGGTAATACAAACTGTAAATAATTTTTTTTAGGCCTCTGGTCAGTTTTCATTAAGAGTAAATTCTTATGTCAAAAAGATATTAATGCTATTTCGTGCAAGTATTTTCTTTTTATCGTAAACTATCAGTATGTTGAAAAAAAAAAAAAACGGTTTCTATCACCGACTGCAGCATATCACTGCGCCTTAAACTGGTGTTACACGAACTCGGTCGGTTACATCGGTCACGAAAGCTGTATAATCTGTTTTTTCTTAAAGGTTTTTTTAAACATTTCAGGTAAACAGTAATTTATCGTCTCCGTCCAACAGTTGGGTGGATCTGAATAATTTTAAAAAAAATTTCAAAAGCTTTGCGACTTTGAAAAAAATGTAATACAGATTTTACTACCGACTGAGCTCGGCTAGGGCGAGAGGTTGGTCGCACGTGGCCTTAACTCGTCTCGCTCTCTCTTGCTCGCCTTCTTCGCAACACCGCAGACGATGCGAGCTGGGTTTACGATAGGAGATTAGCGCAAACACGAGCACAACCGTTTAAGGGCGGAAGTAACTAATGATTATGAGTCTTAAGAAACCGCTCTCATTTATATTTCGCGTCAGCTCCCTTACGGCAAACAACACTTCGTTTCCGTCAAACTTTTTTTACTTCTCTCACCTAATTCTTTCGTTCAGTCTTAACAGCTCTTTTTTCTTTGAAACTTTTCGTACGCTCATCGCTATCTCGTTTCGATAAATCCGCTTAGCGCCAAGTCCAGCAACGCGTAAACATACTCGAAATTGCATATAGGAATAAAGATCTTGATATCTCCAAATATTTAAAGGATTAAAATTACATATTAAAAAATTAACCCTGTCGAACTTTTCTTTTCTAATGTCAACGATTACTCCGCTGATTCAGTATGAATGTGAATGTGAATTCGGAATTCCTAATTAATTTGTAATACTCGCTCGCCATCATATAAAAATTTGTTAAATTTATGTAAAAATTAATATTTCGCGCATACATCATCGACCGTGAAATTATACCGATAAATTGTACTTTTAAATGTATATTTCGTAAAACGTTCGCGTACCAAGTTTTTTTTTAGTGTCAAACAATATAAAAAAATTCGTCCTGTCACAATGTAGCACAGTTCGCAAAAATTGGTATCTCGCTATCTCATGGATGTGTTAAATAATTTGTTCCTCGTATTAACAATTTTTTTTAACTGCAACAGCTTAACGCTTATATTTCAAGACTTCCATTAGGCTGCCCTTGTTTGGCTAGATAAGTTATTTGCGATACTTTTGGAATATAGGCTAATTCACTCGACTCGAGCCGGAGTACGAAATTGAATTTTTCTGTTTTGCGCTACTGAACAAATTTGCATGATAAAACGAAATGTTCCGCTATGGTCGAACATCATTCGGTTCTTCTTCCTCCACTATGTATCATTTCGCTCCTCGAATTCACCTGTTTGCTCTCGGTATCGTCGACGTTTTGTTGAAAGAGTACGAGTAAGAGCTCTTGCCTGAAACTCTGAATATTTTACGTACTAGTCTCGAAATATCGTGGCTTACGAAACGTTGTGCATCGTGGCTATGGCAGGGAGGTTTGAAACGAAACTGGAACATTGCAATGGGATAGGATAGTATGCTCTATCTCCTGTGGTACGTCATCGATCTGGAAAGACGGGGTGTGCATTTTTGCCCGAGTTCAAGATCAAACGTTGCCGATGCTGGTGGAAAAAGGAATATGTTGCACGGTGCAATAGAGGAGTCGAAGACGGATATAGATCGACGATAGGAGGATTCGAACTATGGACAGGATGAGGACAGGAAGGATTGGGATAGAAAAACCAGCGCCGAAGACGAACTCGATTCAGCGGATGCTTTAAATATTGAGCACTTTTCCATAGAAATATATATATATATATGCATATATGTATTAAGAGGTAAATGGATATATTTGTAGGAAAGCAGATGAAGCTTAAGGGGAGGTTCGGAAAAAACGAACCTTAACCTACTTTTCGCGGTCCACGAAGCGCTAAAACTTATCACTACCGATAGGGAATTGGGGTAAATTTCTGCGACAAATGTAACAAATTTTCGGCAACCGTGATTAAAAAATGATTCTGCATTTGAAAAAAATTCCTTATCCATAAACATTCGCAACTATCTTTTTGATAATTCTATTTTAACTCAAAAATACAACTTGTTTGCAAACACATATCAGCAAAATTTAAAAAAATGCGGAACTTTGTGCGCAAGAAATATTAAAATTAAATGAAATCGAAAAATATTGATATCGTATTTACTGTGCACTCTTTCTTCAGTATTCCTGCACCTATTTATATATATTTTTTTTATCAAAAGAACCGAGGGACGAAAAACGTGATTACACTTCGAGCTTTATCAAAGTGTAATCAGGAACTTTCTTCCCTCTCGTTATTTCCGATCTTCAGACTCGCCCTTTTTTATTTTGGTAAGAAAACTCGCAACGTCCATTAATGTTGTTTATCTTTCGCGAACCCTCGTCTACATCCACCACACTTGAACGACGTCGACTACTCCCTCGCTCCGACGTTCCCCAGAGTACCACCGACGCGTCTCTCCGGTGCTCGTTCTCTGGTTCGCATATGTCACTTGACCCAGCTTTTCTCCACCGGACAAGGGCGTACACGTTGACAGAAATGGTCCCCTCGGTACTCGACTCTTCTACCTTCACTTCCGGCGGGTACACTCGAGCCATTATTGTCCTCACTCGAGAAGGACCTCGTTCGTGGATGACGAGAGAAAAATAAATAAAAGGAAAAAAAGAGATCGTAAAAAAGCGTAAAGCGAAGTAGTCCTCTTCGGCTCAAGAGCGGTGAATTGATCGAGATTGCATCCTGCGACGGAAAATGCTGTCCAGAATAACCAGAAGCAATCGGAAGAAACGATGCATTATTCCCCCAAAGGTACGAGATTATATAATCAAAAAATCGACTCTGATAATTCATCGATTAATCGTATCGAATTTGTTTCATGCACTATGACATACGGTTTGTTCTTTTTTTATCTTAACTTTTAGTATTACATTTTTTCATCCGATCTCCAGTTTAATTCTGCTCAATTTCTTTTTTTTTTTTGTGGTGAACGAACTTCAATGACGATTTTTTTTATGGTGAAGAATAAAATATTTTACTCAGCACTTTGGAAAACGGCTGGGGTTCTTTTTTCTCGGAGGAGTTTGACGAAAGTTTGTTAGACGATTGGTCATGATTCCACTGAGCCGTGTTTTCCTTCGCAGCGGCGAAAATTCCGAGGACTCCTTGTCCCCTCGTCCGTGGAAAAGGGGAGACTCTTGATTCCAACGATTAATCCGACAGTCGTTTCCGTCGATCCGGCAGTTCCACCCGCCGGGAAAAACCGTCGAAGCCGTCAATTATATCCGTATACTTCAGCTCCCTCTCGGTCTCAAGCTCGTAATCTCAATCTGAATATTTTATCTGATATTCATGCAGCAAAGTCGCGGCGATTTAAAAGACAATATCTAGAGGAGAGATCGCTTTTATTTTTTATTTTTTCGTCTTCATTGTATATAGTAATATATCTGAGAGCTCAGAGATTCTCTTGTTCGAACTTCATCCTCTCTTCACTCTATTTTACCTTGTCCATGCTATTTCCGCTTTATAAATTTTTTATCATTTCTTCGAGACTCAGGTGAAACTCAATCGGGAAATCTCTTTGGGAAGATTTACCATCCCCACTTCACCTCCCCCTATATTTTTAGCTCCATCGCGAATCTCCGACGTTTCCAAGTTTGGTCCCTCATCTTCCGGATGCTTTTTCTCCCAAATTGGGTGTTTAAAACTTTCAGAATTCACGATTTTTCTACTTCTAGGTTGCATAGAAAATTCTGAAATGTTACGGATGAAAAAATCAGAACAGCTTATTTTTTTTTTTTAACACATCTGCGACGTTCAAACTTTTATTAATTTCCTTAGAAAATACGGAAACTATCCGAATTTTTACCGAGGAGGTAATCGCAGTTGATACGACGTGTTGAGTAAAAATAAAACCGGTCTACCATTGTTCGTCCATGGCGTGTCACAAAAATTTCATGACAACATTTTTTCGACATTTTCCTAATATTTCCGCGATATTAAATTTTTTTTTTAAATATCGCACATTCGCAATCGTCGCAGTCGGCGAACTTTCCGTACGATTCTGGTTTTACACCGTAATCAGAGAGTTCAGAAAACTTCTGGTTTCACGTTGGAATTAGAAAAAAAAAACTCTGGAAAAATGCATTAATTTTGAAAGAATTTTATTTTCACGGTTAACGGTGAGAAGGTTAGCAGTCGTTTGAGGACGCGCGTTAAAAGTATCATGGAGCGTCTGGGCGAGAAAGTAGATGTGTTTAAATTCACGGGACGGTGTCAGGAGACTCGCAATGTCCGGTGTGCTCGGTGTCTCAAATTTTATAGCGTGGACGAGCATAGCGTGGGGCAACCACTCGAGAAATGCACTTAACTGCACTGTTAGACGCAACTACGTGTCTCGAAATTCATATCCGCGAGTGGAGGGTTGCATGCACGTTTAATGTACACGTTGTCTGCGGTGTCTCCTGCTGTTTTCCCATCGCGTGTCGAGTGTAAAATTTTCTCCACGGTAATTGCTTCGGGGGCTGTTGTGCGGGAGCAGTTTTTAGCGTGACGGAAAAATAGCGAATGCAGTTTACCGTCGGGGACGTAGAGAAAAGTGGGGCAAAACGGGATCTCCAAGGTGGGAGCGACATGGAAACCCTTTCGGAGTGAACCATTTATTTCACGTCCCTCAAGAAATTGTTAAAAATTGTACGCTTTTTTTCTGGGTGGTCCATTTTAGCCCGCTCACCGCTATCGGAAGGCGTTAGTGTAAGCGCGAGAAAATCGTTGCAGGTGAATACAATATTAAAATGAGAAGAACATTAAAGAGGACGGAAGTTTCTTGACTCCCGAGAAAAGCTTCTTAACGTCGTTCGCTGCATCGTGTCGCTAGGCAGATTAAATGCAGTTCCAGCATGAAATGTCAAAGGTCCCAACGATGAAAAAAAGAACGTAGTTGGGAATTTTATTCTCGTAAGGAAGAGCGAAAGTGAAAAGTCGTAAAGTCACGTCACGAACCCGCGCGCTCGAGACTGGTGGATGAAGAGCTGCGAAAGGGAAATTGAGCTGTTCGACTGCGTGACGAGGAAGAGTTAGCGGGAACGGAATAGGATTTTTCCGCAGATGTGGAGCTTAAAATGATATCTTTATTTTCCCCCTCGTGCTCGTTCCTCGCAGCAGCTTCGGTCGTAATCGGGCTTTCCCCTCTTCGGCCGAGAATGCACGTGATAAAATTTCGATGCGGGCTTGAAATTAATTAAACGGCCTCGGTCAACGGGAGAGTTAATGAGAATTTCATGTTAATTAATATTACGAGTCAAACCGCGTATCGGTGGCTCGCACGTGTTCTCGAGGACCCGTCACGCCTCTACACTTCCCGGTTCTCGGCATGCCAAATTTATAAGGTAAAAAAAGTGGTTCTGATTTTAACACGAGCTCTCCGCATTATTTCTTCGTTATTATTTTGACAATTTTTTCAAGTTAGAAAAAATGTTAAAAATGCGTTGGCAAAAAAAAGAAAATAGTGAAAAATTATATGCTTTGCCCTAGTAACTATAAAATATTTGTTAATCGCGGATTTTTTAAAACTTCTTCGTACTGTCGGGAACTCTTTATTTTCTACGAGACAATCATTGCCATTGGATTTTTTTTCCGTTCTCCGCGATCTGTGTCAAATGATATTCGTGACTGCCGGTAACTGGATTAAAACTTCCGCCGACCCTTATTACCGCAGATCGTGAGTCGTTACAGGGTCGAGGACTCGGTGCATCACACTCGGGGTAGGTGTTAAATACGATGAATCTGCGGGTTTTCTTTATTAACAAGCGAAGCGCCTTTACACCTTACTCGGGTTACCGTCAACGGCACCCTTGGGGTAGTTTTTCAGCTCCGAGAGGAAATAAACCGCTGAGTGAAACGAGATGTATACATTCGCCTCGGCGTTCCAGTCGGCTCTAGAAGTTTACATACCTTCTCGTTAACCATCCGGTTTCACTAATCCCCTTCCTTATATATACATATTTCTCGACGAGGCCGTCATTGAGCCTCACCTCGCTTTCGCCTTATTTCCTTCGAATGTACGTCCTCCGAGGGCGCACGAACCATCCATTACTATTCGTGACTGAAATCGTTAAAACCTGCCACAACGGCCATGTTATACAGTGCAAAATGAGACACGCCCTTAATCCGCACAAGACCTTCAACGATTTATAAAGTAACTACAAGATTTTCGTGGCTCAGGTGCTTTGCGACCTCGTTGTCCATTATGGAAGTAGAAATCGAAAACGCGTCACTTCTAGTGTGAAAATCCCATCTTTCAACCGGGTCTGACGTCACACGGGGAATTGGTCACTTTCGGTCCGGTTCATTCAATTTTTTACCAGGAGACACCGCACCGTTACTAACGCTTCTGAACATTCACTTTCTTACGAAAAAGTGAATTTCCGGCGTGACATCAAATCCGGTCGAAAAGTGTATTTTTTGTATGACGTAAATCTGGTCCAAAGTAATGTGATTCCGGTACCGCTGTTTTGCTACCTAGAAAAATATAGGTTTCATATATATCAAAAGCCGAAGAAAATCCTTCTAGGTGACGGGTTAAAAATCCGTGCTAGAAATATCCCGACGATTTATGAAGCAATAAAAGTAGGATGGTAGTTGGCCGATAAAACCGATGATACAGATTACGTCGAAGCTCGCCCGGTGCGCGGCACGAGGACGTTTCCAAGAGCCCGGAAGGGGGTGGTAAGTTCGCCAGTCGTTACTCCGGGAGAGTGACTGGTATCCGTAGAAGGGGGTTTGAAACCGCGAGGTCGATCCGATCCACCGGATGAAAGCGCTTGTTCACTCGAGAGCTTCGGATATCTGTGGATACGCTACAGCCTCACACCAACCAGCCGACACTGACGATATTTGCATCGTTGGCTTGTCGAACACCCGCCCGATAACGTGTACCTATCATAGAGAACAACCGCGGTACAATTATTTTAATTAGCCGTTGCAACCATATCACGCGGTTTGTTCCAGTTCGGTCTGACAATTGTCTTTCTCAGTCCGCAGTCTGTGTAGACGCTTCTCCGAACGGACTGCAGTCGTTTAACGTTTGTGAATTTGACGGCAAATATTCTGTGACATTTTGCTAATATTTCCGAGACATTTCCGACAATTTCCCAATATCGTACATCTACAATCGTCCCAGTGAGTGAACGTTTGGTAGACTCATTTTATTTGACATTATTATTGGAAATGACAAAAAAATAACTGTGAAAACACGAATTTATTTTGGTATAATTCGAATGAATGTGAAGCATTATGCAGAATAAGCGTGATACATTTATTTTAATTAATCCCTGCAGGTATTTTAAGTACTTCACGTATAATACGATAATCGTTGCCATGTAGAAGTATGATTATTGCACGGGTGAGTCTCTGTTTGCGCGGGTGAAAATGACCGCGTAGTAAATGCAACAATTGTCGGAAGTCGTACTATCTAAATAGGAGTAGTGAAACGGAATACAAACACCACACATAGGTCTGGATCACGCGATTTCTACGTCCTTGCGATTTTGAAGTTTGATTGTCGTGAAATCGCAACTCCAGGACGTATGCAAGACGTCTTGGCGGAACATCAGCATGGTAAATATTGTAAAAAATATATTTTTCGATTTTTTAATTTAGTTTCAAGATTTTCTTGAAACTCTTTGGCTCTTCCAAACCAGAAGTCTCGCGTTCTGAGCTCAAACGTACAAACCTTTTTTTTTATAGTGTACATTGTCCGAGAGAGCAGTCATCCAGGAAAAATTCCTAAAAAAAATGATGGAAATCGCTGAAGCGCGTGCAACGATCACAAACCGTTGCCGTAACGCTCGATTCGGGTTTACGAGATCCGCACGTGCCATACGAGCCGTAAGAGAATAGTCGTTTCCTGGTCGCTGCGATGACGGTGTGTGCTTATGTGGGGAAGTCGAGTAGCTGAACATGCCGCGTTGATGGAGGAAAACGGAAAAGAGACCCGATTTCGTCGGTGATATCGGTAAATTAAGTAGTCAGCTGAATGACCGAAGCAGTCCAAGGGTAAATTGTACTTCCCCTTGGCTGAGAGGGTGACCGTGGGTCGTTCGTTTTCGATTTCGCAGAGCCACGAGAGCGCCGAAAGGGCGGCAGGGGATGAAGGAAGTGAAGTGGTAGAAACGAATCGACTTCAGCAGAAAATAGGTCGACGATTCACGAATTACCCTTTTTCTCGATCTTTGCACAATGATCGGAGTGAAGACTAATTCATCGCTCCGCAATTTTAACAGTTGATTAGCAGCATCGCGAGCAGCGACGCGGATGGAATTTCTGTCGGTCTGACCACAGACGGACTTTTACTACTGCGTCGGGCAGACGTCGTTGTTATTATGTTCTTTGCAAGTTTCCAGGTTTCTTAAAATTTATACAAGACAAGAGTAATGATTTATCAATGGTTTGGTAATTTACCAAGTTATTTTGCAGTCGCTGTTACTAAAGATGCGAATGAAATTTCTGCAATCTTTGCGTTAATTTCTTTTTTTTTCGTTCCTATCATACAGCGCTTGGTAGTTTTAACGTTCGATTGGTGTTTTCTTTCATAAAGTGTTCGCCTCGAAGGCGGTTTACTTACCAAACAGATCTCATCGACTGTTTCGTTCCGCTCAACTCTCCGAAAAATGTGGTCTAGTCGCGGGTTGGGACGATTATTCCTTGGAATAGCCTAACTCTCGATCGATTCGGCTTTTTGCTGTCGAGGGCCGCGCACAAACACAGTTCGTCATTCGTTCAACTTTCCGAGAAACGTTTCTTCATCGTCAACGTCACTGATATCCGGTCGAGTGGAAGTTCAAATATAACGAAAGAATAGGGAAGTTAATTGGATTCGTGTGCAGGCCACTTGGCAATAATCGGGCTTAGTTGACGAATCGGTAAAGAGAGGAAAAAAAACGCTCATCACTATTAGCGATCGAAGGGGACACCGGCTGGAGTTTGGCAGATCGTTGATATCCACTGCTGCGACCGTCTTAGAATCTAAGAGAGAGAGAGAGAGAAAGAGAAAGTGGAAAGACTGATAAAATTTTAATCGGACGAAATCGTTGACTCGCGAACGTTTCGGAGAATTCGCAGAAAATCTTGCAAATCCGCTGCGAGGGTAAAAGGATCGATCGATCCAACAAACTAGGTCTTTCGTGCACAGTTTATTTTTATCCACCCGGCCTCGATCGTAATGTAAAAGGATAATTCCGTGTCACTGTCACCTCGAAAATGACTGTTTAAACACGTGAACGAAAAAATGCAAGAAAATTTTATTTTTCATACAAGTTCCTCAGTTATTGCGTAAGCGCGAAAAAACTTGGGTTTCATTCGCGGGAATCGCAAGAAGTCGCGAGTTCAGGTGTAGTACCGATCGCACAACCCCGCGCGCGCACATTCACGGACAGACACACCGATCGCACACACTTAGTTCAGCACTAGCTCACCCGATCCTTGGCTGGCCGGAAGCCAATATCACGACCGAACTTTCATTCCGTAGCCGCGCTACCCCGCTTCCTACCCGCACGCCCAACGATTTACTCTCAGTTCGACCTTAATTACTCGAAACTAATTATAGCAACGTCGCGGCTCCGACTCTCTCCCTCTCCAGTGAACTTGAACCCGTTACAAGCAAACAAACAAAAAACATAAATTAAATTTACCTAAAAAAATAGTTCGATGCTTCCGACGATTGCTTTCAGCCGATCGTCCTTAATTCTTTTTTATCCATCAATTTTTAATGAAATTTTCTATTTTTTTTTTTTTTTTTTCTCGATAAGTCTTTCGATTTTTCGAGGCTCCTCGTGCGCGAGCCGAGCTAGTCGAACCGATATAAGATTTTGTCGCTTCGCTCACAGCGGCTCTCGGCCGACTGAATTCGTACAGGCGATACTCCAGCGTGCTTCGTCCTCGCTCCGTCCCTCTTCCTTCCGCGTCTCCTCGCTTCCATGGGCTTGTCTCTGTCGACGCGCAAGCGCGACAACCCCTCGACTCGGCTTCTCACAGACGCACACGGAAGTCTCCATCCTCCCCCCCGGTATTATCTGTGTGCGGTAGCGACTGCCGACACAGCACAGAAGCACACCGGACTGGTATGATATCGCGGAACCACGGCCAGGCACCCATGAGCGAGGCATCATCGCGTCGGATATACCTGTGGACGTTTATATCGTACGCCACCCCCTTAGCACAACATGTACGATAATCAACGGAAATTAGCAATACGGTAAACACTAAGCAAACCCTCCACGTCACGAAACCTTTTTTCAACACGAAACTTTAACGAGCTCGGTTTTATGATATTTAATTAACGAGATCTTTTGTTTCCCTCTCGGGAAAATATTTTTTCGAAACATGCAATTGTTATGCAACATTTGCCGCTTATTTTACTCCAATATTGGAGACCCGATAAGAAAATTCCACGCGATAAGCCAAATAATATATTGCGTGTATCGTGTTCTCGGAGATAAACCGGCAATGTTTCGTAACGCGTTGGTTCTGCTAGAAATTATGTCGGTTTTAATTACACGTTTAATATGGTAATGCAGATGATTTCTCCAAAGCTGAGGAACAGCGATATAAATTAGTTAATATGTAAAGTTGGTGGAATAATGAGAATAGTATGAAGTGGTCGTGAGTGACTCCGAACAAGGTAAATACATCGTAGGGATTCGTAGGGATTATGCTATAGCGTTGCCGCTTAGCAACGTGTATGGTGTACGAGCTTGGTCGAGCATTGTGTGCTCTCTCCATCCCTCCGGAAGGTCCGAGAGCTCGCATCCAAAGTAGGCCGCATAGTTATCTCGAGTACATTGCACCTGCACTGTGTCATCCACGTGTGTAGAAGCTTCGTGCATGCACACATCCGGAGGCAATATATAAATGCACGTCGTAGATTTGCCATGGTGACGGACTGTGTTACCGTGTCGATTCTCGACAGCAGAGGGAACGAAGGGAAACTTGATTCGGCGGTAAACGCTTTTGGATTCGTCCACCTGAACGTAACATGTCGAGGTAATCACGATATTTCCATTAAATCGTCGATTGATTATACAGCGATTCTGTATAAACGTCTGTCTCAACCATCTAGCGAGAAGTCGAATTTTAAAATTGTGTAGGTATTTGATTTTTTTCGTTATTCGATTAATTTCGTGAACTATTCGCCCTCTCACTAAAGTCCATAAAATTTGAAATCGGAAATTTAATCTTCGGGAGATTTTCCCCGGATAGGTAATTTCTCGACGAATAATTGAATCTTCCAATAGGATGAGACATATTTTTGCGTGAAACGATAAACTGAATTTATTGTGTGGGGTCGAGCTGAAATTAATACTCGGTGGATTAAACTCATCCTTTCGGACGAGCTTTATATACCGATCAATTAATTTAATTTCAATATTATCCGCCAAGATTGGAACGCTTATTTATTCCCAATAATTCGATAAACTTGAACATTAATTTGGGAAAATTTCTCTAACCGCTAATGTAAAAAGTTGTTGTCTCATAAACGATATTTTATATTCAACAAATTCCCTCGTTATTTAAAACGTCAAATTTTATTTCACATGTACTCGTGACGAAAACCTTAAACATTGCACATCGAATGTCTCTACCGGGGGGAAAATGTGATTTTCACGGTGGATTGACATGCGAGTCTCGCGTGCATGTGTGTTCGCGTCAATTCCTCGTTTTCCAGTATAGAATCCCAGCAGCACGAGTTCAACGGTATGAGCGCTGAGCCGTCGCCCCTCAACGGCATTATCCTCGGTAATTGCCCGTCGCTAATTGCATTAATAATCGGTCTCGCGTCCCACCTCTGAACAATTTTCGCCTTGCACGTCACACTGCAATTAGCAACCCTTGGGCGACGCTCCCGCTCCCCCTCCCTTCCCTTTGACACGTGCACGATGTTCAGCCGAAAACCGTCTCTTCTTATTACGTTCTATCAGATTGCATCTGCTCGATGAGCCTTCAAAGTTAGATCTGCAGAACTATCCGATAATGTTTGCGTTACATTAATCTCGCTCATCGGTATATTAAACGAGTACCGATAGTGGAAATCAAGGGGGAATCGTCGGGGTCGCGGCTTGAATTCAATTTTGTTGCTGCATTATCATTGTTATTATGTTAATATAATATCGTTGAGTGCGCAGTTATGGAGTTATTAATTAATGCATAAACCGCTCGGAGATTAAAACCAAATCGGTGCGAGTGGCAGAATATGGTATGAATGTGCAGTCATATATATATATATATATATATATATATACTACAGAGCGCTCGAAGCAAGAGTAGCTTTTATACGTCACGTTGATATCGAGTTTTATATGTAAATTATATATGCAAAAAAAAAAAATTGCTCTGCACTTGGCAGGTCGACAAGCGGGCTTCTAATAATAGGATCGTAAATTCAATTAGAGCCCTCGTGAGGGCATTTCCGTTTTCCCTCTCCCATTCTCCACCATGATTTCGATTAACGCTCGACCTAACAGTAATTCACAAAATATATACTTTTTTCATTACCGCAGAATGCTAGTGTCGCTTTTCAAGTGGCATGCGACTCTGCAAATAATTAAACCACAATTCGGAGAATTTTCATTAAATTTTTCGAAACTTTATTAACGACACGATTCATTATTATTCACCAAGCTTTCTCTTTATTTTTGGTCACATTTTGTTGATTTTTTTTTTTGCTCCATCGGGTCACAGGTTATGCGGAAATCGACAAGCTTTATAGAATCCGTCGCCGTTTTACCTTCGGTTACCCTATATTCAATCGAGCTCTCTCGAAACTGCCTGCAAACATTTGCCGTGCAATTTTATCCCTTCGTGCACCCGCGGCTCACGTTCGCGTCAGCGCACGTCACACGATGAGAGAGAGAGAGAGAAAGAGTAAAAGTAAGCGAGCACCTCTGCCCTCATACAATATCGCTTTACCGGCAATCGCCGTCAGAGTTTTTTCCAACGTTGTATCGAGAAGGCTTCGATTTTATTCCAACGAGGCTTTTGATGTTTGACGCTCCCGATTCGATACGGAAACGTTATATACATTTTTTTATTTTTTTTTTATTATTTTTTTTAATTCCGTGCATCACTCACCAATTGTCTATGGCAGGTAGCCAGACGAGAATTCCGCGAGAGTTTTCGGGAGACACACGTGCCACTGGCGTTTCGTTTGACACGTGAGTCAAGCTGAGAGAGAAATAGGCGCGCATGCCGGCCAATTTTCATACGGGCTTTGGCGTGGATCGTCACTGGCTTAAAAAAAAATAATTAAAAATTCCATCGTTTACTCTCCACAGATTGACGCGCCCATTTATATATTTTCTGCTCCGGGGCGCGGTTAATCCTCCGCCAAATTACACGAACGGAACTACAATTCACAAACTTTATTCCGTCGTCGTTTCCTCCAAATGTACATACAACATATATATTACAATTTTTTTTTTTCACGTTATATATCATAGATATACAGTGTTAGAAGTACTAAAGCTACACGTTTTTTAATCCATTATTTTTGTTTTTAGTTTTACCTGGCCCTTCTGTTTGAGGCGAATGCAATTTTCAAGAGATTGACAACGGGCGCCTCGAGGGCCACCGAGATGCAGAAAGCCACGAGGTAGGACGCTACGAGATTGCCGAAGTAAACTATGAGCTGCAATGGAAAATAAATTTGGGTCACTGCTTTTCTCTGGTTTGGTGAAAAAGTAAAAAAAAAAAAAAAAAAAAATGAAAAATTCCACTAAACTCACCACGACTCCGTTATGGAGATGCAATGGACCGTCCATTTGGGTGCTCGTTATCATCATGATAACGGGATGCACCAGATAGGCGCAGTAGGTTAGCCTCGACAATGGATACATGAGTCTGAGGGACAGCAAACTGTTGAGTATGACCGCGGATCCTGTGACGCACTGGATAACCATGAATGAGACGGCGATGGCCCAGGCCGTGTGGCCGAGAGCAGCGTAAACGGAGCTAACGACGACGGTGAGATCGCCCGGGTAGAGACCGTAAACTACGGAGCACATTATGCTCGCTGAGACGAACCATCCGACAATTTTTACCCACTGAAAAAAAAAAAAAAAAAAAAAAAAAAAATGAAAAAAATAATTTGCAATGGCGTAACAAAATAATTCGATGAAGTTCCGATTTGCAAAAAAAAAAAAAAAAAAACGCTTACCATCGGAGTCCTCAATTTGCAATTGGTCTTGTAGAGTATCCAGCCTGTTATTGCACCGACGAAATAAGGTCCGGCTCTCAGCCACGGCTTGTCGTACAGCTCATCAAATAGAGCGAAAGGTTCCTGAATCCTGATACAAAAAAAAACAGATAAATACATTATACAGATGAAATAAATAAGTTGAATAATGCTGAGTGCTCAATTTCATGAAATTTTACCTGGCAACGTAGTCGTTGCTGTACGCAACCGAGAAGGTCGTGAACCACGATGAGACAATTATGAGAAGTACAACAGCGACAACGGCCTTAAAATACTTGATCGACAGAAGCAGAAGGATTACTCCGAGGACGTAGAACTGCGTGTCGTTCGCGACGTACCAGCTCCACAGCATGCACTGTTGGGAAAGTTTTTAATCGCATTTAGATCATCGTAATAACCTGCTGAACGACCGCTGTCTCGCCGATAAAAACATCCGACATTTCTTGAACAAATATTAACAATAATAATCCGTACATGAGACGTGGAATCACATTTAACATTGCGGTTGAATCAATATTTTGTTCCGTATAGTTCGAAGCGTTCAGAGGCCGGAAAATAAATTTCCGCCCATGGGCTTCGCTCGGAGTTCCCGAGCTGACATAAAATTGAAGGGTCTCGTGGCGCAGTCCAAGCTACATGTCAATCCCGCGGGTGCATCGAACCCCGTTTGACGTTCCGCGCGGTTGTATTCCCCGAGGCGTTATCTCTCGTTTTCGACCAGCTGTAAACTCTCGTCCAGGTTCTAATGCGACCTGGCGGTGGTGATGGCTTCGTCATACCGCAAGCATCAAGCCCCATTCACCGCAAACTTTTCACCCATCGCCTTTCTTCAACATACTTTTCCCATTTATTCGCGTCACATCCACGATGATAAGGCACGAGGGAGGTGTTCCGATGAAAATAAAACCGTTTTTCCTTCTCCTCCTCTGGCGAAAAAATTGTCCTCTTCTTCTACACGGTTTTTCATCTTTCTCCTGAGAAGACGATCCCGAATACTTCGCCTCGTATTTTCCGAAGCGTTTCCTTCCGTTTTCGGGACAACCAAGAGGAAAAAAAATGGACTTTTTGTTCTCGTGAAGATCCGGAAGGGTGTTCCGGAACGAGCGACTCGGTGAGTGTCCGCCTGTCGTCTGGTTTTTTTTTTATCGTGTTCTTGGGTTCGAATTTTGCGTTATTCAATTTCCAGACCCTGTAACAAGACGGTCTATCGTACCGGGAGTCAGTGGCTTGTTTCTTCGATCCTTGGGCAATTGTCGCCGTGTCAGGGCGTTGCTTCCGGTTGGCCAACGTGGGCGGTCAGATACGGATGAAGGCACAGCCATTCGGATAAAAATTTATCGCAAAAAGGGGCCAGAGATAATTTAATAAGCAGTTCCGAAATGGATTCCCTTTTTTTCCGGACCCGCAAAACCTTTCCTTTCATATCTTTGTCGGGTATATTTTGGAGACATCGTACGGCGTCGTCCGGCCTCGAGATAATTCACACGAAATGTTCGACGCGGACGGCGTCTCGTAAAATCGGAGCTTCGGAAGATTAGGATCGTCGGGCAGCTTAGTAAGAGCTTTCGAGACTCCGGGAGCATCCCGACCCTTTAAACGAGCGCCAAGGGTACGGCTGAGAAACTCTTTTGTACCAACACCACTTACCATCTTTTTTTTCTTTTTTATTTTATCAACGGAGATGTAGGTAAAGCACGTAACGCACCGGGTCATCAGTGATTGTACAAAAATCCTCTCCAACGAAAGGTCGCGAGGAAATTTACCGAGAACGTATTTCGAAAATCTCTCAAGATTTATCCGAGGCGACGGTCAGCCGCTCGATTTCTTTCGGCAACCTCGCAACGGAACTCACTCTGTCGATACGGTGAAGAGATTCAATTATAGTTTCTTTCACACTCGTCCGAGAGAGCTTTCACGCAGCACGTAGCTCGAGGCCGGCCTGGCGGGGAACGTTTCCAATTCGGGCAGACGCGTGCAAACACAAATATATGTGGCCGTCCAATATCGCGTGTGGACACGGCGAGCCACTCGTAACGGTAAACCGAAAGCGCACGATACGCGATGTGATTTTATAAAATTACTAAACAGGTATTAATAGGTAGACAGGAAAAAAAAAATGTTTGAAACATTTTTTTACGATTCATCGTGTCTCACCATTTCCTCGCGTGGATAAAGCGAGTTGAGGTACAGAGCGTTTCGCCACCAGAACTTTTCGCACGTCAGGTCGTCGATGATGGCCGGTGAGAAGACGGTCCTTACTCGGGCGTGTTTTATCGCGACCTCGTTCATCCCCAACACATAGAGATAAGCCGGAGTCAGCCTTTTCAGTGCGCATCGCCACGCGTCGACCAGATGGAAAGGAATAGAACAAGAAAAAATAAATAAACACACGAATGTTTGTAAATAGCGGAAAAGTCACGAGAGAGCGAGATCTTTGCGGGCAGTGAAAATAATTCCGCTCAATTCACTCAGCGTTGAAGTGAAAAGCAGGAAAAAATTATTTAAAAAATTCAAGACCCACCTCACGAATCTGTAAAGTATCATTACTAAGAACTTGGCACAGCTCGATCGCAGAAAGTTACTCTTGTCCGTCTGTCCGCCTCCTACGGAACGGTAAAAGAGAATCGTGACGAGGAGTCCGCTGCAAACAAAAAAAATCATAAAAAATTAATGATCAGGCAAATAACTTTTGTTTGAATTCGCAGACTGAGGATTCAAATAAATGGTCACCTGATGAAGAAGAACGTGTCAACGGAAAATGTCGCGTTGCTAATTGTCTGAAACATGAAGTTCCTCTCGGTGACCGTTCGCAGAGTCTTGTTTTCTGCGATAGAAAGAGAAAGGCGTGAGCATGCTCAATGAAGAGTCACGATAACGCACGCTTTGCAGTCGTGCGTTTCGCGGTATACGCATCGGTGAAAGTTTTACTCTCGGTGGATCGACTCGCCGAAGACGGACGCATCGTCTGTCGACGACGAAGCAATTTCGCGAATAGGACGCAGTGTTCGAGCGATGATCTCGCGAGGCGTCGCGTATATTTATGCGAGAGACAGAAAAAGCGATGGAGATAACGCTGTAATTATATATTCGCCCCCTGATTATTCCATCTCTCGCCTCGAGGCCGGACGCGGTTACCGAGCGTGGAATACTCTCGCGAGTCCGCCTCCCTATACACGCCCCGACCAACCCTCGCAATCTTCGTTAATTTGCGCGAAGGCGATTCCGCAAAGTACCTGCGATGCTGAACACTTGAAGATAAGTGTGAACCATGACGACCCAGCCCAAGGACAACACCCTCAGACCGTGGAGACAAGTGAGACTGTCTCTCGCCGCAGGTTCCGTGCTTATTATCTTCCTTCCGTTGTCGATGGGATTGAAACACATCAGAGTTTTGAAAAGAAAGCCTGTAAACGATCGTGACAAAAAAAAGCTATCAGGTTTCGCGTTGTTTTTTTTTTCCTTTTTTTTTCACTGTTACTTTTTTTTTCTCTTCTCGTTAAGTTACGAAGATGAGAAGGGCTCCCGTTCGCTTCTCTGTTTTCCGAGATAATATTTTTTCAAGCAAGATGAGTGGCGAAGCTTTCACCGACCTTTTTCGCTTTTTTTTAGCTTTATTGCGGAATCCTCTTTGCCCGACTCCACCTGGCCAACCTTGTCCATCTTCTCGATGAGCTCCTTTCCGTTGTCCTGGATCATGGATATCCTGCGTTCCTCGGGAAGATTTCTATCGGCGTACGTGTTTATTCTCTCGTTGTTGTTCGTATGGGTCGACGTCGACTCGACGTCGGTCTCGGGCTCTCGATTTTTGTACTCGTATATCGTTGCGCACAGCATCAGGAATAGGATAGCGCTGCCGACGGACCTGGAATACAAATGGAAGTTTTTTTTTTTTTTTTTATTGCTCTATCTCAGTGAGTGCGGAAGAGTTCGCGAATACCGGCGACGCTGATTTTTAAGAATCAAGATGCGATGTGCGATATTTGTCATGTTACGTCGAGGCAAAGCGTTTTTATCTAATTTTCGCGTAATTTACAGATTTGATATTTTTCATACGAGAATTGACTCACTCCGGAAGATTTTTGTTTTCCGCAGATAACACATCATGGCTTTTAATGATTATATATGATTGTACAAGCTAAAACGTCACGCGTTATTTGCTATTTGTATTTATCAACGCGTCTGAAAAATTGAAACACCGGTTTACAGCCCAGATGTTGGGATTCTCCGCTACGTGACCGGCGTTCATCGAATCTCCCCTATCGAATGCTGCAGCGGCGGTTCCACGACCATATCAATTACATGACGATATCTCAAGAGGAGTGGGAATGGATAACAATGGTGCGAAAAAAATAATAATATAGTACAGCTGTGAAACGAGATTCTGGCCTGAGGCCAGCATTAATTTAGTGTATTTATCCAGACAAACTGCCAGACAGTGGGAAAGAGGGACCGTTAGCGAGACGAGGGCGTAGCTGACGGAAACAGGTCAGCAATTTTGCGAGGATAATTGGCCCAATTACAGGATTTCGTTATAGGCGCTGTCCAACATTTGCGTTCATCCGACACTCGATTCACTGTTCCTCGCACTCACTTCGTTTTTCGTCATCGGATAACCGATAATTGGGACACCGAGGAACAGATTTAATGGTTCACTTTGGCGAGCGAACAAAATAAGGCCCTCTGGCGTTTATCTCCTTAAAAATTAAAGTCGCGAGAATCGTAGAATTTATTCTCTTCGGCCTACCGTAAGATAGCGTTTTACAATGAGCTTTTTCATTTTCAATGCTTTTCGTTTTCATCCTTCGCTTTCCTCGACAAAACTCTCACCCTCTAAACCCTCATTCGACAATTCCTCCCACATGCTGTTCTTCTATAGTTCTAGTGGATTTGGCGAGAGCACATCGCGCTCCGCTTTATCCTGTCATTTTCGATAACACACCTGAGGGAAAACTTTTGCAATGTCGGTCAACGTAATTCCGATCGCACCCTCGTGGTCTGCGTGTACCGAAATATAGTAGATTCCAGCTGGGAGATCAACCCCTCCGGCTTATTGGAGTGGACGCCCGATGTATAGAAACCCAGCCTGATAGCTACACCTGATGGCTGCGGCGGATTGCCAAATTTCTTTTTTGTCCTTTCTCTCGGATTTTATTCATCCCTACGCGGCGCAGATTCCTCCGTAGCTTTAAAAAAAAAAAAAAAAATAGCGTATCCACAAGCGATACCAGGGATGCTAAAGAATCCCGTTGCTTTTTACGAATGGAAAGCAGTGAGTCGCACGAAAGTGACGAGTTACGAAAACTAATAATTGGTTGATACGAACCTGTGCTGTCAGGGAATATTTCTTGTTCACAATCATCTACAATTATATTCGTTCAATTTTTTAATTCATAGTCCGTTAATTATTTTTTTTTGTGGTTAGGTTCATAACTTTTGCCTAATAAAAATGCGTCTTTAGCCACGAAAAAAATTACAGTAATTCGTGAATAAAGTATGTATTATTTAGTATGTCGGAGAATTTTTTTTTTTTTTTTAAGTTTTGTGTGGATAAGGGAAACCGTGTTAGTCAGAGATCTGCGAACCAGCATGGAACTCGCTTCTGCTCCTGCTTTGCGTTTGCGTACAGTTGTACGAACGCGCGGGTCCACTTGTGCTACTTATGTAAAACTCGAAGACACATACCGAGGAACAGACAACGCTTGCCTCCCGTTGACTCTTCGCCTGGTGATGAACCGCAGGGCATACCTGCGGAATGCACTCGATAGCGGGACGCCACTTTCACGCGGGTTTTCCTCCTTCCTCCCCGCTATTCGAGCTTTCTACCAGATTCCTTGCGTAATAGACGGCGGCGGAAATATCCCACACACACACACACACACACACACACACACACACACGCGCGCGCGCGCGCGTGAATGCTGATCGAACGTATGCATTCAGCTGCGCATGAAACTCCTTGAGGTTTGTGCGCGGTAACGGATCGAATAATTTATAACTCCAATGATCGTTGAACTTCGAATTAGCTACTAATCGGAAATTTGCGTCAAACAAAATGTTCTTATCCGTAATTTGATCGGCAGCCGTCTGTTCGCTCCGAAATATTTTGAAAGTGGTTTAAGAGCAACGCTCTTCAGATGGATTTTTGTAAGTGATATTCAAGATCAGAATAAAATAGTGGATTGAGAAAACACAAAAATAAAATGGCGGATGCGTCTTTTGGAGAACGGATCAGAAATTTTCTACACTCCGCTAATTTTTTGGAAAATAGTGAAATCACAAAATTTTTAAAAATTGTTATTTCCACGATCGGATTTTATCTTCCGGAATCCATGGTGTTTTACGTGATTAAATAAACGGGATAGAGTACAAACGCGTAAGTAACTGAGAAAGGGTCGTGCAATTATTATTTTCAAGCTGAAGGTGTTAAAATAAAATTTTGATTAACGGACTTTTCGGGTTGTTGGGGAAAAATATTTTTTTTCCCAATAACCATTTGTCGAAATTCCGAAACTTTTGGCTCTGTAAAAAACAGGAGAATGTTAAACTCCGATAATCTTTTGGTGCCGTATTCGACACGTCGTTGATGCGCCTAGAGAGCATAAATCCACTGAAGCTGGTATCAGCTGTACGAGATCAACGAGCGTCTCGACAGTACGAGCTTGCGCGGACAAATTCCACCGCAGCTTTCTCTTCCTCATCTACCTCATAATCCTTCCGCTCAGTTGTAGGCCATAAAACACACACGCTGATCCCAAAAAAAAAAGAATATCAGGGACATTGGACCCGGGGCGATTGGGTAAGATTTTCATAAAAATTCTCAACCCCATCCTAGCCCTTTGGATCTTCCGCTCTCACGCGTTCCGTGGCCTGAGCTAGCGTCGCCCCCGACAACAAAGTTTTCCGTGTTTGCAAAAATCACGACTCTGCGCGCGAACATTTCCCGCTGAGGGAGTAAACTTCCACGTGGCGGTTACGATGTAATAAAGAGGATTATTTATCGCGCAGTCGCTATCTTCGGGAAAGAATAATAGTGGAAACGTTTCGGCCATGTAGAGGTGGTAGAATAGTGCGAGCGGGGCAATACGGCCCAGTGTCGACCATTCGAGACGGGACTTTCCATTGTTTCCCGCGGATTAGTGATGGTATTCCGTTTTGCCCCGATGTCCTCGTACATTGAGTCGGTGAATTATTCGCCAACATGTCGGGTTACATGAGACTGCGTTGGGAGAGGAACTTGCACATACACAGCTCTCTCGCAATTGATGCATAACGTAAGCCAAGCAAGAGCGTTATTGGATGCGTCCTCGTGCCTTTTGCTTCGTAATACCTTGCGAAACGAGAAACGCACTTTGAAGCAAGCGTTTTAAATTTATCATCCCCGATATTTTATCCCGCGAGCATAATACCTCGTAGGCAATGATAACTTATCATCGTGATTTATAATCCTCCACATTTACTGTCACCGTGTGCCAGAAGCAATTAATCCTAGTTTAGAATTGCCGAAGACAGATATCCCTAATTTTTCACTCAATTTTCATTTGAGCGTGAAAAATTCTTAAGACGTGCGAAGAAAAAAATGACTATGACGCGCGTGCTTCTCTGCATAGTAAAATAACTAGGAAAAGGAGTTGCGTATTCAGCAAACATCATTCGGACCGGAAAGTCTACCATTTTTTTCCTTTCGTCGAAAAATCGTACTTTTAATTACAACTGGTAAAAGTCAATTTAAAAAAGGAGTAAAGTTAGCGAGAAAAGATTGACAAAGTCTCGTGCCGCTGCGAGTACGAATCTAGTTTGTAGTACGTGAGTCGGTAACGCATCAGCGGTGTAAAAGCCCTCCAAACGGACCACACGACAGCCCAGGAAAGTCCCGCTTTTGAACTCGCTGTGACAAAGTACACAACACGTAGATTTGTCTATGGGATCACAAACACGGGGAGGGAGAAAGATCAGAGGAGAGTACGCAAGGCGCGACGGAAATCAGGGCGAGGTAGATTGTAACTTGCCTTGAAGTTCGTACGGAGTACGCCTCGGTACGCTTAAGTAATGCGGATTTAGAATGTGTCACGCTCCTTCATTAATCCGAGCTTCGCAATTAATCGACCTTCATTTTTTTTTGCTAGAATAACCCTTTCATTTTTTTTTATCGCGGCCCATCGATGGATTCCGTTCGAGCTCTTAACAATCGAGTTTTCGCAATAGGAGAGACTTGGTCGACGTTAGGAATTGTAAGCCGTAAGCGCGGGGCAAAATGGAGCAGCGCTTTTTACGCAATAAGAAACGCAGAAGCGTTTCCATCGATCCGAAAATCGGACAATTAAAAAGCACAAGTTAACATCCGCGCTTCGTGCGATTTTTATGGAAACTGTTTTCAATCACTTCCCACAGCAAGCAGTGTCTGCAGCTTCGTTTCGTTCGTCTCCTGATCGACAACCAATACGTGATTACAGGATTGCCGGGCGCGGGAAAGCTTTGCCGTTGCGTTCAAAGTGAAAACGCGATTTTATGGAAAAGCTGTTCTCCGGATTGGCACTCGTATACGTTCAAAGGAAAAGAGCTGAGTAAATGGGATTGTTACAACAAATTTCTCGAGGGACACATTGGGCCGATAGATATTTTCCAAAAGGGAATTCATCGCGAGTTGAAAATACTGGGGCGGAGTAATATATGGTTATTTCTCGGCCAGACAACGATTTCTGTGTAGTACCCTATTTTTTATTTCCGTTACACAAAAGAGCCTCATCTCAAATGGCCGGCACATGATCATTTTTCCCAAGGGTCTCCTTTTCCTCAGCGCTCCCTCTTTCGTCGAAGGTTCATCCTTTTCTCTCACTCTAATTGTTACACAAATTTGTCAATCAAACTGAAAAAAAAAAAAAAAAAAAAAACAAACAAAAGCATATCCTCCATGGAATAATCGTCCATAAGTTTCCGACTTTTATAGTTCGGGAATATACGGGACTCGCTGGTCTTTACGTCAGCGAGGTGCACCCAGCTATTTTCCGCGCGACTTGCTCCTCCGTCGATACACCTACAGATCTATCTGTACGGAGCCGTCGATCATCGTGCAGCTATCGCAACTACACGCTTTTGCAATGATTGCTCATTTACACAAACTTTGTCTCCCTCGTGTGTGCGTGCGCAAATGCTCTCGGCAGTCGCTTTATCTCCTTCCGTTTATCCTGCTTCGCCTCGCCGAGGATCGTCTGGTGGTTTCTCTTCGACTTTGGTTTCTCTGTCTGACAAAACTATGCCGTTTCTACTCTCGGCAGTGATACAAGAATAGCTGGTGCAACGTTCAACCTGAATTGCTATTGCCAGACCGTTGAACCTGACTGACGATGGTTGCACCTGACTCGACATTTCGCGACTCAATGTCTCAACCACTCAAAGAGACCGCGCCGGTGCGCGCTTAACTATATAATCGCGATTATACCCCTTACTTTCTTTTTCGAGCATCCGCCGTCGGTAAAACCCATAATACGGAATACAGAGAAACACGGATGAGAGTAAGAGTCGGGAAAAAAAAAATAGCTGGATACCTGCAGGCCTCGTCAGCTATCGCCGATCGCGAGTCATTTATTAACTTGTGACGTGTCCTGAGCGCGCCGCCTGTTGCACAAGTGTGTATAACGCGATCGGAAAGAAAGTTAAGCGCGGAAAGTGTTACGCGAGTACGCGATCGTCGCGGACAACGGAGCGAGGCGAGCGGGTGACGTTTCATTTAGCGCCAATGATACGCGGAAACGTTCTACTATAATAGCTCGATGGTAAATAAATCGAGTTAAGATAAATTAATTTTGTCCGTGTCAAAATATTTTATATAAATGTTGTCCTTCGTAGACCAACGATAGATCTAATTTGCAACCAGAAAAATAATTTCTCCGAAGGGCGATCGGCAGATAATAAACTATTTGATTCAAATAAATAGTTATTCGATTCAAATAAATACTCGATGCATTGAAATGAGAGTTCGTTTAATTCAAATAAATATGTGACTGCCGATCGCCTGTTAGATAAATTATTCATCCGGGTGTGCGTGTTTACTGAAAGTCAGTCCAATGCGTTAATCTTTAATGCATCGTGTCGATTTCGCTGATAATTGTTGAGTCTGACAACGTCTACTTGCATTCACGGTCCGAGTAAAATTCGAAACTCGTACGGATTTGAGAGTGGTGCTTCAGCGGACGAAGTTGAATCTGTTCTCGCTTCTCCGGCTGCTGCTCCTGTGGCTATCGATAATTTTATGTATACGTATATCTATGTACAAGCACGTATATATGAGCGAAGCGCAAAAGTCGATTACGGGGGGATATCGGGTTTATATCCCTAGGAGTTTGCGCCGGTTGCTCGGTGTTCTCGGCATGCCGAAAGCTTCCAGTAGTGCAAACAAGTTTCGTAAGCCGCCTCGAGATATTCGCCCCTGAGATCAGGGCGGTAGCAGCCGCGCTTCAAGAAGGAAGCGATCGTGTCGTTACCGTCTTTGGAGGGCTTTGCTCCGTCGGCGAGACGACAAAAGTTCCGCGACCGAGCTTCCGAGACTTTGTCCCCTTGTAAGAGAAAAGCGATAGAAATCGGGAAACGGAAAATAACGCGGCATATAAAAGATGGGTTTTTCGTGACGCGGAGAGCTTCTCCGTCTATCTCTCCGTGGATTCTCCTGCGGCTGTTATTCGCCGATCTGATAATATAACTTTATTGAGAAATACCACTCACCCGAGGATGTACAATTTCGGATCCAGCCATGCAGAGTAATCGCCCGCGGGAACGGGCTTCAATCTCACAATGTGAATTTTCGGTCCGCTCGATCGACCGTGAGTCGAATTTCCTTCGCGCTCGACGCGATCGGCACTGGCGCGCAGCATTGACATTAGCGATGCGCTGTCGCACGTGCCCGGCAAACAGAGACCGAGGAACACCTGGCGTGTCTGAGAACAGAGAAAAAAAAAAAATATTTATCAGCGGCACGGTCGCGATAAAACCCAACGAGGGTTATTCGCGAAGCTCCATTGTCGGGAGCTAAAAACACCCTCGCGCTTGGTCAGCCCGCTATAATTACACACGCAATAAAACACGTAACACAGTAGAGCGTCTCCGCCTAGTGGGTGAAATAATTCTCGGATGGTTGAGTACGAGCAACCCACGCCGGAAAGTATAACGATTCGCCTCGTCCACTCGAGAAAGACAGGCGTAAAAGGCGCGTCACGTTTTCCATTTTTCTTTTTCAGCGCCTCATTCGGCCAAATGAGTTGGAAGTTTCGCAAGAATCTCTGCTCGGATTCCATATCGAATTTCACTGGTCACTCTTACGGTCGACTGTATTTTTTATGTGACCTAGATATATGATATTTGAAAAGAAATATCGAAGGACTATTATTTTATAATCTGACACCGATTTCATCGTATATGTTATATGAGTTGATAAAGCGGTAATTAACTCATCCGGAGTTTAGCTCCGAGCTATTCAACGGATGGTCCGGAGCCTTAAATCATTTGACCGCCATTCGTATAGTCTATGGATAAACAGTTCTGAAAATGTGGGTCATTGGATTCCCGTTAGGAACAAGTGATGCGAGTCATGTGCCCGGCACCGATGACCACACTTTTTCGAAAGGAATCTTCTTTTGTACACCTGTCGAATTTAACCGGGCTGTTGTCCGTGCTAGCAATAAAATTATGTTCGCGTACGAAACACAGGTGTATGCGGAAAAGGAAAGCGATCACAATTAACCCGACTTCTCGATCAATAGTGCGTACTCAATTTTTTTCTTCAGTTCATAATTCAATAAGTAATAATTTCTGTACGTCTCAATTGCGATCGGAATCCTCTTCCACAATTTCGCTGCATCGCAAATCTTTGTACATTAAAAAAATACTTTTTCTTTTTCGCAGACGTCCACAATGTATTTCTCGTCGAGTTTACAATTTCCTCGCATAAACCCACGATTCCTTTACAAATAATAAAATAGTCGAATAGACAGAAAAAGAAATGTGCTTGTGAATAAGAAAGATTTGATAAGGATAAGCTTTTCAACTGTTTGTAAATATTTATTTTTTGACTTCACGGCGTACATCAAAACTAAAAATGAAAACCTATAAACCAATAGTTACCATTACGAGGTGTAACTATCGAATATCATTGATTGAAAGCTTTCAACTGTCCAGCTTTCCGTTAAGCTTTATGCAATTTATGTGTAACGACGAGCACGCCCCTCCGTCGGCAAAATGAAATCTATCGAAATGCACCTGCACAAATGCATTTTCCATCGCGGTTACCATACATAGCAGTGTGTATGTCAATCCCATGTCCAACGGGAGGGTGCATTGTGGGAGCGGGCAGAATGCGCACAGCGTACTGCCATATACTGCATCATCACTCCGAGAGTCGGTAAGTGTATCGGATGGCACCGACCGGGCCATGCTGTACGCACTTCCTACTCTCGCTCGATACTACCGGATAATACTCGTCGAGCGTGCAATCTGACGCGTAATGGAAAACCATTGAGCTTTTCATCGAGCGAACGTAGCAAAAACTCTCAAATATGTATCGGCAATCTCGTCGATGTAGTCGAGGAAAAAAAAGAGGAGGGAGATGCCGGGTGTGTTCAGACGTTCGAACGTGTAGTGGAAAATGTGTCGGTCACCGCTCTATTTCGTTCGGCGGAGATCTGACGGGTGTTTCGGATTATCTATTTTTCATCCAAATATATATATATATTTTTTTTTTGAAAATTCCGGGAAAATTTGAAATTGACTATAGGCGTGAGAAAAATTATATTACGAAAATTATTTCGGGGAACTGAAGTAGAAACGGACAGATCGGGGTAAAATGGGAAATATGGCACGTGATCGATTACGTATTCAATCAAACGGCTATCAATAGGGTGGAAATGTCAGCTCTCGTAATGAACAGCGGGCTTGAGTGGTCTCTATTTTTGCCCGAATAGCCGTTTTTCCATCGTGCTCCAAATTATTATGAGAAATTTAATTTTCCGTTAATTAGTGAACAGTACGTTTATTCAGTCTTCATTTCGCAGGTAGCTCGTCTCGCCCTGGTCAACCCTGTAACAATTTGTTCCGCGTTGTTCGCTTCTGCTCCTCACATCACTCGCTTTTCTCGAAAGAAATGTATCTTCACTTGGACGCCGTAACTCACCAGTGGCTCTATGTTGCTCGGAAACGTGAGGTACATCCTAGCGACATGAAACTTGACCGTGTAAGGTGGCACGTCGCCACCGTTCACTCCGGCACCTCCGACACCTGCTATTCTTTCTCGTCCCGTCTCAGCTTCCGTTCCATTCAGCTCGGTGCAAAGTGTGCTCGAGCCAAGCCAAAAACCGTTGCCGAAATGAAATTGCGAACCGTAGCGACCGCTCGCGTCAGACACTAAAAAAAAAAAAAAAAGATATCACAAAATCATTATAAAACATTTTCACGGAAAACACTACTTTTCATGTTATAAACATCGGAGAAAAGCGGGACAGAACGGTTCATTTCATTTTGCACATGCTTGTGTAAAATGAAAGCCACGGCTACGCTCAGTTCCGTCTTTCTTACATCTCGTAACAAGTAGTTATTGTGATGTAATTGTCTTCTCTCACAGCGTGATAATTTGAATTCTGGAGTTGACCTTAATGAGCGTGGTAAAAGTGGTAAATACGTCCCGGCCGCCACTTTTACACTATAAATAAAATTGTGGGCTTATTAAAAGAGCGCGGTCTCGTAAAGCGACGAGTGTGGAATCAATGAAGAACGGGAGATTGGATTTTTGCTCTCGCATCGATTGCATTTGGACTTTCTGGCGCCGAAGGTTCATTGCCAGTTACATAAAGTGTCCAGAGTCACATTCGAGTAGAAAGTGCAGTGTTGCGCGCGGCGTGTGGACCGCGGTAACTCGAACGAGGCGCACTGCACCAAAGCCGTCCTGAGCGGTGCATCGTGGAGTTACATCGTCCTCGTTACCGATTCGATACAACCTGTGATTTCGAGGGGACACGTCGATCGGCTCATAAGCGAAACGGCATTTTCTCTTATGACGAAAACTTACGAGGCGGACAATTTTTTTTTTTCTCTGCACCGTCGTCGGTATAAGAGACGCGAAACTTGCCTTAAGGGATGTTTAAAGGACCATTGGTATTACCGTACAACCGGCAGTGACTGGGCGAGGCTTAATCGATACCCTGTTGCTAATCGTTTAATAATCAATAGTCCTCTTTTGGTATCTGGAATGTGTTTCGTAACTAACCTATTTTCGTAAGAAACACGAGAAATCGTGAAAGCATTTACTCTCGACGTGATTAGCCCAGAAATTACATTAAAGTCGCTTTGAGGAAAGTGCATGTCATTATGCGGAATGCGAAAAAGTTTCGCGAAGGAGGGGAAGTGTTACGTAAATTTTACACTCGAGTTCTCGAATCTTAAATACGTATCGTTACCCCGTTAAGTTCGCTACACCTTTTGATAATAGGAAACAAAAAAAAAAAACAACAAAAAAATTGTACCATAGAGATGAAAAAAAATATAAGATTTCTGAAATCTTTTTATCTTGTTCCTTCGTCGCATTGTCGTACCGTGCAACGTTCCTCGAAACATTCTTTGCTAACTTCGCGAAAGCAAAGTATGAAACATCTTAGAACACACAAATAAATCTGAGAGTTTGTCCGGCCGGTAACAGACAGTTTCCTACTTCCCTCAGACGCCGTTTCGCATTATCGCTCGCGACATGTCTGTAACAATAGTATATTGCGAGTAGCAGGAGTTACACCATTCGCCGGTGCGGCGGAAGGCCGTTCGTCGGCCCCGGCGCGCTAGCGATAATTTCTCTGCCCGCGAGTCCCGCAGACACAAAGTTTCGCAATTATAAATCCACGAGCTCGTAACCTGTGGAGCTCGTACGCTCAGCACAGAGTCGTGCTTCTCGTCGCTAGTCGGGACATACACACGAAACAATTATCATTGTACAATACATAATAGACAGTTCACGGCTGAAGGAGACGACCAATTTATTACCGCCGTCGATAAATTTTTTTTTGTGGCTCATTATTTATCATGACTTCACACATCGCCCCGGTGAATAAACTCCCTCGCGAAAATAAAAAATCCTCGCAATTCCTTTCGATTCTCTTACGAACTCTCTCTTCGGAGGTACGCGTGCGCGAAAAAAAAAAAAAAATCCGTAGGTTGCGCCACTCCACCGGTAATTCTTACTGTAATTTGTGAAACACGAAGTTTAACGATATCTATTGCACTTTTGCGTCGATGATATATTCCCAGTTTCTAACTACCGCGCGCTGCAGAATTGCGATATCATTTATCGTGCAAAAAAATTTCACTCTTTCCCGTTCGGTCACTTACGGTTGCTAAATACGGTCGAGATGTCGAGACCGCAAGGTTTCGTAATGTTGTCGGTGCAGATTTTTTTCCCGACAAAATAAAATAACATGGCCCAATGTCCCGTCGAGTGACGCGTCATTACCGACGTTGCTGCGTTTTCTCAATAGTTATTAAGCGGTGAAGTATATAAAAATAAATGACACGACTTATAACTCAACTGAATCGTGTAGCGGAAGATTTTTTTGAATTATGATTCCGAGACTTACTCTTAGCCGCCCAGAGTTTTCCATCTCTTAGAGCTTGGAGAAACCAATCCATGTCCCGACGACACTCGTCGTTGAGCTTCCCCGGCACTCTCTTCCACCGCAGCGGATCGTAAAGATCCGTCAGCCACTGAACGCTGTTTCCCGTTTGCTCGAGCTTATCCTTCATAAAATCGAGGTCCACGTGTCTCCGATTCTCGCTATCGATTTTGGCGACGTTCTTAAGATGTTTCTTCCAATCGAGCTCCGGATTGTTCTTGCTGAAAGCTATCAACGGTCCCGATCGCGTCGTCGACGATCCCTCGTCCTTATCCGGAAAAACGTCGGACTCGTTGAAGACCGGAGATTTGACTCTTATCGGCGGGACTTTTTGTGGATTGCTCAATCTCAAAATATTCGAAACATTCTCGTTGTGCGACGCACGAACGGAGCACAAAAAAATCGCGCATACCAGACTAAATCTCATCTTGATCGACATCTCTTGTTTGCGTCAGCAACGGGCTCGACCGTCGCTTATCGAGCAGTCGATAAAATTGATTATTCAAAAAGTTTCCTTGCGTTTCAGGCAAGATTACAGCGGCAAGGCGGTCCGAAAAATTCTCATCGATTGCTCTTCGCTTCCTTACGTTCCTCGCGATTTATCATCATTTTGTAACGCACGAAAACACCTCACACACATGCACACACACCCACGCCAACACGTTTCGATAAACTTTTTTCCGATAGCTTCGACAATAGGTTTTTTTGATTTTCCACTCGGACCGGACTAAGCGGCCCGATCGTGTTTCAATTCCCTTTGACTTTTATCGTCGTTCTGTAGTGGAAAGACAGCAGGACCGGTGGCCAGTTAACTCTCTCTCGTCTCCAAGGCAACACATCCAAGCAGGTTGCAGCGGTCCGACACAGCCACGGATCACTTAACCGGGCAGCCAAGATTTCGCTTTCTTTTTTCACGATCTCACTCGATTTTCTCGACTTCTCGTTATTATCGTCGAATATTTTCTCATTGGCCTTTATTGTCATTGAATTCCATATTTTATTTATTTATTTTTTTCACTTTGCGCAACAGCAAACGATGAGTTCTTACGATTGTTGCGCCGCGTTTTCACACGTAATGCAGTTACGATAAAATCGGGTCAACCAACTTTTACCGATGTTTTCATCGGTGTGGTGATTTTATCGTTACGGCCTTTTTCTTTGCCGGTGTGAACTTAAGTAGAAGTAACTCAATAAAGTATGATTATTGGTTCTCGGGAGGAGGCCTTTGATGCACAATCACGTTCGATTTCGCGATTCACTGGAGGCGAGAGACAGCTCGAGCTGTCCGGTTGGTTGTCGGTACACACATGCGGGCCAAGAGGTATCACGTACTGAATGAAGCGAATGGACGGGCCCCACGGTGTTCCCTGCACGCCTCACTACATTCGGACTCGTGATATACCCTTTCTCCCGAGGTGACTCGCCGGTGCCAGAACGAGGCGAATTTCCTTCTCGGGTCGGGAAGAAATGTCGCGCCACCAGGTCACCTCGAATTCTCGTGTCGATCGACATTGCACCAATAACAAAACAAAAAAAAAACGTTTAGAATTGACACTTTCATCACGCTATGTCGTGGAAGCTGAAAATCAAAATTTTTATATCGCTTCCTCGTAAAAGTTTCAAGTTTATAGTTGAAATTTTGATAACACTTACTTGTAACGACCCTTTATTCCCGAAACTCCTTTCGTAAAAAAATATTTCCTATTTTTTTTTGGCGCTCTCATAGTGGAAGCTGTGCAAATAAAGAGTCATTGGAAAAAAATGATACAAAAGTTTTATATCACTTTATGAGAAAAGTGTTATGAAACTTTCGAGTTTCAACTTTTTTTTGAACATTAAAGATGCTTTTAATTTTCGGGCAAAACTTCTGGATGACTCAGGCTTGGCACGAAAAAACACACCAACCTTACGCTTTTGATCGAAATGGATGTAGAATCTGTCCTCGAGGAAATATGTAGAATTGTGTGTTTAAGAATTTTTTTTTCGATCATTTAATTTTTACTCGAAATTTTCAAATGGCACCGCTTTATTTAATTATGTTAACTCTGTCCTATCAACAAGGTTGGTCACAGCATGCGATTCGTCAGTAGACGCGCTCATCTTCCGAGGAATCTATTTTCGTCTATTTTTGTGTAACTTACAGATCATAAATCGATCGGTTCTGTCCTCTCTATTAATTTTTCCCGTAAGCATCGAATTCTCCGATATGTCCACGGTGCTTTTGCCAGTGGTTGGAGAGCGTTCTCCTCGCTCTCTATACATTAGATCGCTACACCGACCTGATACTCCAAAATTTATAAATAGGTCCGTGAGCGTTCCTACAGAGAATTAGTCGATTTTTTGAGTACGGCACTTCGTGCAATATCTCAGATATAAAATCCAATTTCGAAACCAAAAGTGACCTCTCCTCTGGATGACGTCACGCGTGGACGAAAAATACGATTCCTACAGCGAACATTTCAAACGGGAAGTGTCAGCTTCTAGAGGAGACGTTACTGTTAATTCGGATCTCTCATTTTTCTACCGGAAGTTCCGTCATTAACAGGAAGCAGTGTATATCGAATATTATTTTGTCTCTGCACCCCTTCATTTATATCGTAAGATGCTCCGGCTTCACTGGCAATCGTTATAAGCACTGAACTACCGTGCTGTTTCTTTTATACTTGGAGTTCAGGCTTCGCATCGGCAAGTTGCGGTGTTATTGCTGCTGCTGCCTCTTATGCAACTATCGGCGAGAGAGCTTTCTATATAGATTGAAAGGCTCGTGTGCGAGAGTGAGAAATCACGTGTGTGTGTGTGTGTGTGTGTGTGTATCGAGTTGCACGTATGCAACTAGCAATAAAGTTCTGTCGCTGCACAACCGGTCCTGTTTGATCCATGTGTGGCCGGCTGCTGTTGCTGTTGCAGCCAAACCGGACGTTCATTCTCGCTCGAGACTCGCTCGAATTAATTCGCGAAAGCAAAGCGTGTGTCCGCCGCGAACACACCTAGCGACTACTTTTGTGCAATGTTCACCTAACGCTTTAAACTCATTTTTTACTCATTTCTTCGTGCACATTTTTTTATTTTATTTTTTTTTTTTTTTCTATTTTGTTCTATTTCATTCGCATTCGTTCCTTTGACAATAATATAAAGGTTTGTTTGTCGGCGGTGCAGGTCGGTTTCCTACACGCACAGTGAGGAAAAAAGTTCTCGGTGTCTGATGATAAATGGACTACAACGGAGGGAACGAAGGTCGACGCGAATCTACTGACTTTTCACTTTTCTCTGCCAGAATCTCCTATAAAGTTACAGACCATTTGATTTCATGCGCCATTTAGCCCTCGAGAATTCTCTTTCTCCCGATACGCGATGAGTCTCGTGCGCCAGAAGAATTTTCTGCGGTGGAAACGCGATTGGAAGTGAGGAGAAAAAAAGGGCAATCGAAGGGAATCGGAGAAAAGAGGTCGTTGAGGAGGTTCGACGAGGAGATTAAATCAATTTAGTCAATATTGCACGGCTTCGTGAGCTCAGCTTCTACATCGCGCTTTTTCTACGTCCGGTTGATCAAAGACAAAATCCCATCGATATTCCAACGGAGAAAAATAACGTAGAATTAAAGATCCGAATATGCGTCTTTTTAAAATCTGTTTCTCCAATCGTCCACATTTTGTTTCAGCAACGGGATTTACTTACCGTTTTGAATGTATCGATCCCTTCTCTATCGACGGCCGATGATAAATAATTGTCTGCGAGGAAGTACAAACAGCGCCACCTGTTGTCAGACCGTAGAGACTCTATTTTTTAATTCCGCCGATAAATTCACTCCCTGCAACAGATAAAAAAATATTTTGCAGTATCGTCTGGTCACGAGAGACAGATTGTTTTACTGCATATTGGATTATATTTGTAACGAATTTTTGAGCTTTCTTGTTATACATTTTTAGAAATATTTAAATGTGTTCAACTCCAATTCCCAATAAAATTAGTCAGGATGGCCGAGCGGTCTAAGGCGCTGCGTTCAGGTCGCAGTCCACTTCTGTGGGCGTGGGTTCGAATCCCACTTCTGACAATTAATTTTTTTTTTTTTTTTTTTTCACATCGATTTATTATCTTCGGAAATAAAATTGAAATTTACGCGAGGTATTCGCGTTATTTTCCATGTACGATAAAAACGACGATGACTCGCCTGTAAAACACGGTGGAGATAAATGCAAAGTCGTCGAGACGATTTCATCTACTGAATAATAATTCCTCGTGTGTCGTCGAGCAACCGTTTAATTAGCGAATTATTTTTCATAATAACGATAATAACAACGGCAACAACAGCGTAACATCTGGAAACGAACGTTCCGAAGCGAGGAGAGGTCCTCGGCTAGGAGGCTACACTGTGGCTCGTAATATTGTTTACAATTCTCGTGGGCTACATGCGTGGTCCTCGAGTAGCGAGAAAACACCATATGCCATACGGTACATAGCGGTTCGTTCGCGTGCCGCAGCGATACAGACTCTCGAGCCTATCTCGATCGAGAGGAGATCCTCGCTGGGTTGCACGCGCCATTCCATTTCCGAGAGACCTACATTCGGTCCTCGTTCGTCCCCACGTCGTCATATAATTGTAAGAAAAAAAAAAAAAAAAAAAAAAAAAGCAACGTCCGCCATGGCATTCAACTATAATAACAGCACATCGGCAGGAGATCGCAGTAATAATCCATAGGCGAGTCTCCGAGAGCGTGGACCGAAACATCGGGAGCCCGTGGAGAGCCGTTCGGCCGAACGTAATTCTCCTGGATTAACGTTAATAGGTGGGATCGCGAATTGAACCGGTCGCCAACTTAGTCGAGGAGCTGCCGCACTCTCCGCGCACTCGAACAGGAAATCGCTTCGACGTAATTTCCTACAGTCGAATGATTGTCCCGAAGTGACCTCTGACCGCAGACCCAATTCGGACGGCTTTGAACTCAAACCTGGAATTTATCGACGGGCATTTTACGAAATGTCGGTCCGAGTTATCTTCATTCCCGGTATAGCTATGGGCGACTTATTGTCTGTCGATTTTGACTATTTTCGAAGTAACAAAGTGTTGGAGAATTTTCGTTTCGATGGGTTCAGAGCTGCAAACCGTGTCCCGCGTGGAAATAGTGAAAACTAAGAAAATCTTTTAGTATTCAATATTTTAGACGATAGTAACGTGGCCCGTTACGAAAAAAAAAAATTCTCACCAGTATTCATACAAAAAATTTGGGTAAAATATTGGACGAATATTTTGCCCGACGAAGCAACCCAGATGAAGTATTTGAAGAATTTTATCATCCAATTTTTTTTTTTTTGTGATTAATCAAAAGAGTGAATTTTTTCCAAAGGTCCATCTTTCGAATATCTTCAATCGGCAAACTGTCGAGGAGTCGATAAAAATTCAACGTTCCAAAATTCGCAAGGAACAGCAAAATATTGTACTGAATCAAAAAGCCTAATAACAGCAGGAGTATTTAATAATTAAAAAAATATATTTACCGGATAATCTTCAATCTCCCGTGGATGGTAAAGCGTCGAACTTTGAGCTCGGCAATTCTCGCAATCGTGTTTATTTCGGTGTCTCCCGAGTGTATTTTCCCCCCACGTTAATAGAGACCTTTCTACTGCATCCAATCTCCGCGATTCACGGGAGTGCGCCGTCTCTCCGAGCGCATCTCACTTTACACTGCCTACGAGCGCACTCGTGTCTCGCAGTGCGTAATGACGGAACTCGTCAAACTCGATAAAACCGGTGGAGAGACGCGCGAATTACAGGTTCACAGGAGCAGTTGATGGGAGCCTGAGCAAAGTATACGAAGTTCCTCGGGAGACATTGCTCATCGTCGTGAGTGTGAGTTAACCCAAGCAGGTATCATCAACAGTCGCCGCGAAGCTATCCACCTACATACTCGCGTAATGTCACCGTTCGCGTCCCGAAAGGGTCCCGCGATCCTGGGAACTCCGCGCGTGGTGCATTCGCGTATTTGCCTACAATTACGCGATTGCACTCGCCTCTTCCTCCCACCCGCGAAACAACCACATTTATCTTTATCCCCCGCGCCGAAGAGATGGATGAACCGTCGCGAAATTCAATTTCAATTGAACGCACACCGGCCGCGAATGTACCGTTGCTCCATTCTCCATAAGGCAAAGCCGAAGGCGCGCTTTACGCTGTGCCTGTTTCCATCTCGTTGAAACGGGGTTAAATCCGCACCGGCGTACGTACGATCTTCGATCATCGCCGAGATCCATCGATACCTTTCACGGGATCTGTCCAAGTGGTCGTTCGTTCGTGCGGGCGGCAATCTTCGAGAGTACAGGCCGTCGCGGCGTTTATGCGTTCGAGAGATGGTCTCGTCGAGGGCAGCGACGAACGTTCCTGGGAACACCGACGAAGAGTCGGATTACCGACCGCTGAAACATCAACGCGGACATACCTGTGGGTGAATGGCTCGGTCATTCGTGGCATCGAGAGGTATTCGTATTCACGCGTACCCCTTTCCAACCCCTCGCTCTTCGCCACCCGTGTGCGTCCGCGTCTACGTGCGGTCACGATTTCTGTGTCTATGGGACATCGAGTACCGTTCACGAATGCGCCTTCTCTTCGGCTCCGATACCTCGTGCATTCTCTTCGAATGTCCCTTAGTTTCACGACGAGTTTCAACCCACAGAAGCAACAGGTACCGAACAGTGGATCCTCGAGAGCCCGTCTGACTCCCGATGCAAATCGTGCATCTACCGTCTTTTTTCTCTCTACAAAAAAAAAAAAAACAAAAAACAAAAAATCGAAACTCGCGTCACGACGACGGGTCTCCAGAAGCATGAGGAATTTCGTTTACCGGTCTTCACGGTCGGTACACCAGTTCATCCGGGCCGAAAATAAATGACGAGCTCGGACAACTTGGAGTCGGGGAAACTAGTTTATTCCAAACTTTGGAACAACGGTACATTGCACCGAGACGGCGGACGGAATGCAAATTCTTCCCGGCACTTTAATTGCAATGGAAAGTAGCGTAATTAAACATTGTACTACTTTACGTAATTATTAACTTATGTTTGTGGAAACGGTTCTGTGGGGGAAAACAAATAAATAAACACACGAATAAATGAAACTGGGCGTACCCACTGGCCTACTCCTTCTACCGACTCATCATCATCTTTCTCTTTGCACACTCCTGATGCGAGTCATCATCTTTTTTTAATTGTATGACTGCATTTTTTTTTTTTTTTCCAGAACACGAAACAGTTTTTGTGTTGTTTCGTTTAACGAAGCCTCCGAAGAACTATATTTTCTATAGCTTCGTCATTGAACAGTACCGAAGACCCGGTGAGTTCTTCATCTTATGCTGATGCACTTTATTCCCGAGCAGATGGAAGTACCGACTGTAAATGAGTGCGCGGTACGAGCGACCGTGATCTTGTACTTGTCTCGGGTATTCTTCGACTTCTCTCGTTCGTTTCTGAGCGTGCGGCGCGTCTCGTCACATCGGCAGGAGCAAACGGCAAGTACGACGGAGCGAGAAGACCTGCTTGTACCGTTACACGCTGAAACTTCTCTTAAGAGGCTAGCGTGCGCCAACCTCTGACGCAAGATTCGAGAAAGAGGGAAGCGTCCGACCGTCGTTCTTCTCTTCAACGACGACGATGACGAGGTTGAATCGTTTGTAAACATGCCGAGCGCAGCGAACACCGCGCTCGCGATGCTCTCGCGGTGATATCGAGAAATCGATGCACACGGAAAAACGAAGAGCCATTGTCGATGTGAATCGAAATAAATGTTGAACGAATAACCGGTGAGCCGACCGACGGAAGCGACAATAAGAATGGCAAAGGAATCGGGGTCAAGAATGAGAGCTGCGATTCGTTCAGAACCATCCATCATTCGTCTGTCGACTTTTTTCCAGAGAAACATTTCTGCAGTGGAAACACGGGAGTAAATATGAGAGTGCAGGGTCGAGAACAACAGAAAAGAAAGAAATTTAGCTTCGCAACGGCAAATTCGAACTTCCACTCTGCACTGAGATTTGTTAATTCACTGGTCGATTAATTAATTAATTAATTAGGCCCTGCAAACAATATTTTGCGGATATGTGAAAGATTTATTTTTGGTGAGACCGTTAATACATTTTTATGTTCACATGTAGTTATTGTCATTTTATTTGAAATATCGCCGAGCCTGAATTTCTCTAATGAAGCTTGTCTCAAGTTTGCTATAGTTTTTTTTTTTTTTTGCGAAGGATTAATATACTGCAGCTGAATTACTAAAATTACCAATAATTTTGCTCCTATGAAACAGTAAGTTGCATTATTTGTCGGTCGATTCGAACGATAAATTTCACTGGACCGAATGATTGCACGGACGGGGCCGAACGAAGAACAGACGTAATCCGATCGTCATCGTTAACAGGCACAAAGAGTGATGGTAAATCAGCGGACCACTACTAGACTGAATAATAATAAATCGGAATTCGAGCCGCGAAAGCAATTATAACAGTCGGCACCACTGACCTGTATTCCATAGGCCGGTGACTTCCGGTGTCCAGCAGTCAACAAGCGTCATCGTCCTCGTTACTAAGCTTCGCAGTCATTTGCATAAATATTTAGAATTTAGAACGCTGATATAATATTATCTGCAATAAATGTTATCACGTAAAACAGATTCACTTATTTATCATGCATTTATCGATGTGCATGATCCGATTGAAGCGATTATCAATACTAGACGAATGTCAACTCCAATCGAAAATCATAAATGAAATGTAATCGAATAAACATTTTTAGCTTCGATAGCATTGGGTAAAAAAAAAAATTATAATCGCGTAACTAAACTTACTTCATGTTAAAAAAAAAAAACCTCTATTCGATCAAACTTTTTTTTCTTACCCGCGATAAAACAAATACGATTTGGGAATTTGTGGAGTCAGCGAGAGATGTCTGACCCGTTCCGCCGTATCTACTCCGTTGCCAGGCCGTACCGTCCCGAGCAGGATGTTAACGGTTCACCCACGAAATTCTTTTACGTTCCGTCACTATCTTCCCAAGAAAATACGGGCCAGCGGGTCTTTACCGAAGCGTGCGACGAACGGTACGATATTTCACTCGGACTCTAATAGATATCAAAAGACGGGGCCGCTTCACGGCGCCAACTGTTAAAGTCAAAATATATTTTTCCAACCGAGAGCCGGAAGTCGATTCTTGGAAACTTGTTATTTGGAAAGAAGCACCGGTTTCTTATGTCAAAGGTACTTTCCTGACGTAATTCGGAGACGAGCAATCCAAGGCGCCTACTTCCGATCATAACTGTTCAACAGATGTTGCGGGATCGTAATGGGCACCGGAAAAGTTCCAATCCGGGATCAAAGTTATGTGACTTTCACGGGTCGGGACGGATCAAAGTTGGGACGACGCCACTAGACTGAAACAAATAAAATTTCGTGTTGACATAATATCATGTAATATATATTTAGAACTGTAGTTCTCCCTGCGATCAGTCTGGATTTCAGGTGGAATCGATCGATTGTATTGCAATCACCTCAAACAAATCTGACACTCTTGGGACTGAATTTTCGTGCTACGAAAAAGAATAGTCAACAAAACAAAGATTTTCACTACATCATTCCTTGACTCGTATGATTTTTTTTTTTTTTTTTTTTTTCGGAATTGTTTTCATAAGCAAATTTTTTTTATCAGATAAAGAGTCTTCAACTCGTATATACTGTATGTACAGTTTGGAGAGCCCAGGTGGCCCCAAAAGGATTCGGGATTTGACCACTGTGATGAAAAAAGAATCCCGTAATAATTACGATAGGTCCTCGGTGGTTGCGTCAGCGTTATACAAATAACCTTACATCAACGTCCGACCTGGGGAAGACGTTGTAAGAAGGAGAAATGAGAAAGATGAAAAAAAAAAAAAAAATAGAAAAAAAATTGGGTTCTCCGGAGCGTTTCAGGTGTTAGGCACTCGTGTAACCAAAAATAGTATAACACATATAATTCTTTGTCGTCGATGCCTGGAATTATTTAGAAATGTTCTTATTCGAGACCTGTGCTCGAAGAGTCTCTCGGGGCGAAGGTGTATTCCTAATTGTCGGCTCCTTACACGTAGCACGCAATCGCCGCCGAAGCAAAGTGTATACCGAAGACACCACAGTGGCCGGCATTCCTTCATCGACACGTTCGCCGCGTGTCTAGTTAGACCCACAGAAGACCCAAGCAACGCTGCGCATACTAATGAGAGTCTGCTCTCATCGCGAGTTCGAAACTATATACGCGAAATAATATGTACATAGGCAAAACATGTATACGAATCCGCGATCCGGCGTAAACTGCCGAGGTACTTGAGAATACGCGAAACAACTGTCTGAGCGATAAGTGTCTGAAACAGCGGCTACCAACGAGTTTACAAACTCTCTCACCCGACTCTCAACGTCGTGAAGCACGAGAGAAGAAAAAAAAAAAAAAGATAAGAAAAAATGTTCGTCATTATTATACTCTTACACATACTTTTCCACATAACAGTAAAAGCCTGTAACGTGCTCTATTCACGCCTACGCATACGAATAGTCGAGATAGAACCGTGAGTTTCGAACCTCGCGGAATAAATCGACGAACTGTTCTTTCGAGTTTGTGAGAGAAAAAAAAGAACAAGGCGAACTCTCGGTTCTTACAAAATTTCCGTACTTTATGCTCGTTGCTTGCAGTATATTCTTATTGATGTAACGACCGCGTTACCAGGCTCGCATATACCGGTGCACGTATTATACGACTCGCGGTGAGTCCGTTCGGTATATTGGTCAACATTTCAGAAAGTTTTGCATTCCGATGTCGAATAATAAAAGAAATGAGGAAAAATAAAGAAATTTAGACTAGCCGCATTGCAGAGCCAATCGAGAGAATCTGGCCTGCAGGATGTCTGCGCACATATTGACCGTGACCACTAATTTTACCGTTGGCTCGATGCAGATTCCCGCCGACACCGCTCTCTTGGCTGGGTTCGCGCATTCGAACTATTTTCATTATCTCAAGGTATTGTGCAACCTGCAACAGTCGCGCGGTGTGAAATATCGCACGACGAATTATAATTCGCCACTTTACGCATACCTTCCGCTCTTACGTGAATGCCGCGGGGAACGCGCGTTTACAGTTACGGAGTCCGGCACCGCGAATTATCGTACCCCACTATGTTATCCTCTTTGATAATTTTTCATTACATACATTTCATTCTTCCTCGACGTTCTTCAGCGATTCTTCCCTTATATCCGACAATCTAATGACCCCAGGGCGCGACCGTTAACGCGCGGTGTTGGCAACCAAGGAGCCGAATAATCAAGCCACGGGTGGAACCCCTCGCCGTTATTACATCCGCGACGCTCCGTGCGCGCTTTGCCGCAACATTATTAACAGAGACGCCCATGTATCCCGCGCTCTTCGACGAGACTGCGAGATGGAAAGATGAGAAACAAAAAGGAACACGTTACAATAACGAGGAAGAGAGATGGTGGGCAAAAAGCAGGCGCGAATAGTTGATCGACCAATTTTATGGCTCTCGCTTAAACGAGCTACCTCGTCTGCTTAATTCCAGTCGTAATATCATATGCCGAGCTCTCAGGAGCTTAACTGCGTTACAATCTCTTCTGAGCGTCGACTCTGTGCCTCACCGACTATATAGATATACGGCGATAGACCCGAACGCAATTTGTCTGCGCATCAAGGATGCGAGCTTTCAGAGGCCAGACGGAATTGCCCGGAGTTTAACATATAAGTTGCAACTCTCGACCGATGCGAATGAGCATTTATCTCAAAGCGAAGAAACGTTTAACTTACACCGAGTATTTTACCGTTTCCGCGACATATTCATCATCCACCCTTGACGCCCGTGTGCGCGGTGGTGAATCTGAAAACCAGCGAAGGTTGTTACGGCGGAAAATAAGAAGAATAATGCCGGCTCTGCTTGGACAATTATTCATTGGTCATCGGAGTGCAGTCGATTTAAGTGCCTCGACGCTGCAGCGGTTAACTCTATGAGGCGAGCGTAGGAGAGAGCCGGGAAAATAGAAACGTGGGGTAAAACGGGTTAACGGTGCAGTAAATTTCCAGCGGGGCTAAATGTCGTTAAAAATTCAGTCGTGTCGTTCAAACGAAATGGGACACTCGGAAAACTATGGAAAAATTACGTTTTTACCTGCTCTGTCGTTTTCACTCGCTGTTTCATTTTGCCCCGCTCTCCTCTACGATATTCGCCACGCTGGTGATAAAATACATTTGAGAGATTTTTTATCGATCGCTCCGATTCGAAAAAGTTCGGAAAATATTATTATTCAACAGGGTCGAAATTTCGGAGTCGAAGGGTTAATGGACTTGGCATCGTACCTGAGAGAATTGGCGCGAGCGTCACCGCGTTTTCACGAGAATGTATAGCCATATACACATCTATGTACAGTGTATATTATACTCGGGTTGCGTATATGAGGCAGAGACAGAACGGTCGTTCGAAGAGGTACGAGAGACAGTCTCGAGAGAATGCCAATACAAAAGAGCTTGTGTGGGCTTTGTCGCGCGTTCAAAATAACCGTAAATACGTGTGCATATACATATATATATATATATATATATATTTCTTTGTATATTTTCTCCGGCTCATTGCTACGCTCGTCCGTTTCCGTTAAAACCGAAAGGTGAATTGTGCATCGGGAATGCGAATTCTCAGTGCACGCCTCGTCGGTCACGTCCAGGTAAGAAAGAATGATAAAGAGAGAAGAGCGAAGAAGTCGCGCAATGAGCAAGCTTCGGAAGCCTCTCGGCGTGTCTGCGGTGAGAAAATAGCGCGAAACTATCCTCGTTGCACATGCCAGTTGGATACCGGGGAACCGAGAAGGGCAATCAGCTCCAGTTAAGGGTTCCGCGGATATCCCGAGTGAGGACTCGCCTTGGCCACTCGCTGGACTTCCAGCAGGTCCCGCGAATAGAAGCTCTGCGCAGTCGAGATGAGAGTTTATCCGCGTATGTAAATGGCTTCGCGGATCGGGCACATCGTAGTAGGCTCTCTCGATGTAATACCTGTGCGTTGGCAATTCTATCTCGGCTCGGGCATAGTTCTTCCCCGATTCCCTCGTGCTCGACGCATGTATGTTCTTTTTATATATTTTCATTTATTTTTTATTTTTATTTTTTTACCAAGAAACAGCAGCCATACATGCGACTTTTTGTACTCGTTGCAGTAACTATGCGCATTCCTTTTTCGACTCAAATGAATATTTGCGATTCTGCTCGGCCACTGACGCTGGCAGTGGGGAGGCTCATTTCACGCTCGTTTTTGCTTCTTCGCAGAGGAAGCTGTGCTTTGCGCAAAATACAAATAAGAAGCGAAATTCAGAGACTCGATGGTTGATTTAGAAATAATTTCAGGCTTAACCTTGAATTGCATTGCATTGAGGAGATTTTTTTTTCGATTTGATAAATGTTCGGAGCAAACGCAATTAGCCTTCTCTTTTAGTCGAGTCGGTTGTCTCGAGAGTTAACGAGCGTGCACGAAGCAGAGTCAAAAAAATATGAGCGGTGAGAACCAACAGAGTTTCGAAGTTGCTGTTATACATATTGTCGTTGGCCAGCGAGGCGTACCCTAAAAGTAGTTAAGCCGTTACGACCATTACTTATGCGTATGAGCGAAGAATGAGTGTTAAAAAAAAAAATGAAGAAAAAAGAGACGCGTCTCCGCGCTCTCGTCGCGCGGAAGTAGATCTTTTTCGAGTCGCGCAACGCTACTTCGCTGCTGTAACGGTCCAGCAACATTATGAACCTCCGTGGTTTGTAATTGCCAAGACTTTCGGTAAGCTCCACACACGACGCGCGTACGTTGCTCTCGAAATACCGGATTGTAATTAGGAGTGAGAAAGGATGAAGTGCTAAAGAAACTGAAAAAAAAAAAAACAAAAAAATCCTGCGAATACCGAAACTCCAGCTGATCACTCGTATGTCTCAGTCGAGTCTTTCATAACCATTATATCAATTATAACACCGACATTTCGTGTGTGAAATGAAAAAAAAAATATTCTAACCCACCGACCCGACAGTATAAAAAGCGAGCAGTTCATTAAAGGACGGCTTAATTACGAAACTCCAAACTCCCAGAATTATTTGCATCGTGGACGCAAAATCGCCCTTCTCGCATTCAACATATTCCCCTGCACACTATTTCCGTGTGCCAGGCTATACGAACTATCCGCCTCGTCGTGGAGAACGTATCTTGCACGGTGAATCTCTCGCGAAGGCGCTTGGAGCAAGTGGCAGTGGGTCTGAGCGCCTAAGCAGCGCCCGAGTGAAGAGCCCTTTCCGCAGGGTGTGTTCTACTCCGAACGTTCTCTCCGCGAACGTCATTAAGACACGTACGTAAGCATTCAGCAAGGGGGATTTACACACCCGAGAACAGAGAGAAACGGAGAGTCAGAGAAGCTGCTCGTCCTTGTTGTTGCCCGAATAATTACAGGGATTCTCGTGTGTACTCGCTTACTGCCTCTCCTAGAAGCTAATTGCTGCACCGAGGGGGTTACCTGCAATAGTGACGTTAAATTATACAGAAAAAAAATCCGTGATACCGAACTGATTACCAAGAACATGCATCTATCTCGAAGCATAGATATATGTGTGCATACACATAAATATATACATGTGTGTATCCTGCAAGAGTGTTGGGAAGTTGGCGGTGAACATCGCCGTCTCGCGTCGCTGAACTCCCTTTTCAAGGTCTTAATTTGCCATCATACCAGGCCGTAATTCCGACGGGGTCCGCGAGAAAGCGGAGTAGAAGAAAAAAAAGGGAAAGCCACACTCGGATATCGAATATCTAACACGGTTAAATAGATGTTTCGAATTTTTATTCGCTGGGAGGTAAGCACTTTGCACTAATCTAGTTTGCTTCACGCGACGTGTATCTTGACGAACTCCAATCGTTTATTTGTCGTTGATATTATTAGGTTACAGGGTTATCGGGATTTCCGTATGATAAATTCCCGCACTGTGTCTCGGGAGTGGAACAGATTTTCCAAGGATGTGTGGAAATCCCTCGCGGGCCTCCATAATCATCATTTTCCAACACAATCTTTCGTGAATCCACCAAGCGACTTCTACTCTCGTCAGTGTGTTACGCGCTATATCTTTGTTTTTCTCTCATTCGTCCTCCTTATAGAATCCTCATCGCTGATGCGTTGACTCGGTTAAATCACTGCGCTCGTGGATCATCGTCCAAGGCACTGAGAGAAGCTGAGAGTTACCTTCGGTTGTGCTCTCATCTCTCGCCACAAAACGGATCGTCCGCCTTAAGAGGCATCTCTCTCAGCCACAACTATATACCTATGAGCTCGCTATAAAGACCAAGAGAGTTTGAAAAAGAAAAAAAAAAAAAAAAAAACAACGTAATGTCTGTGCCAACGTGTGCTCGTGTTGTTCCTTTTCAGGCGTTCTTGCCCGTCTCGCAAAACGATTTTTGCCCACCTTCTTTCGCTCCTTCTTCTTCATCTTCTTCTTCTTCCTCCACCTCGGGTTCGTCCGCGCTCGCGAGGGACCTCGCGAAGAGCTCGACAGCGGGATTGAAAAATAGAAGGATTCTCGACAGATTGACAGACGGTCGACATGGTAGCCTCGGAGGACGACGATGCTGACCAGGAGGAAACCGAACGTCGGTGTATATTCTCCATACTACGAGCATAGAAAAAAAATGCCACAAAAAGAAGAAACAAGTTAAAAGCCGCGGAAGAAACATCGCAGTTTCCAAGAAGAATGAAGATGTACAGATGTAACTTTTTTTGTTTTGTTTATTTTACTACTCGTATCTCTTTCCCCCGATACGAATTAATCTACTCCGATTCGCAATCGAATACTAATGACGGATTCGACGAGTTGTAAGCCGTCGTGCACGACATTCGCTGCAGCCTCGCAGTCATCCAGTGCAGTGACTCGGACGAGATTTTTCGTAGATGTCAGCCGGAGCTTACGAATAAAAATACCACGGACATTTTTCCAACAACCAACGATAAAAAAATAATAATATCAGCGCGCGCTCGCTCGCGCGTTCGCGTCCTTTCGCTCAGCGAAGTCCAACGAGTAGGAGTCCTGGATCGAATCGATTCGCCAGGACGCGATTATCTCTCGCGGTAACCGTTTTACGTAGATCCATCATTCCGAGCCGGCTCTCTCCGGAGGAAGTCGAGCTGGGCGGTCGGGACGGAAAGAAGAGACGCGGAGACGAACGAGAGAAACAAAAAAAACGAAGATATATTCACGTGACTCCAATTGGTAACGTGACAAATGGGAGTCTTTTGTCCCATCTCATTCGCTCCAGGGAAATTGCAAAAAGTCGTCAGACACGCATTGTACGTTGCGCGATTCAGAAGTGAATTCCCGCTTGTCGACGAACGAAGAATCCGCGGGATTCCGTTTTGGACCAATGTCATAAATTAAATGTACGTTAAAAGTTACGGACGAGCTCGAGTCGAAGCCGTGGGGAAATCGCGAAAGATGCTCCACGCGGTTAACTTCAAAGGATTCACTCGAGCACGAGTTTGCTCTTTCGCCCATCAGCTCTCCCCCACCCACTCCCAGCCGCCCCATCACTCTCTTCCGTCGAACCTTATTCACGTAAGGGCTTTTACAGGGAATTCGCTTAGACAGGAGGATAAATCGCCCGTTCACCACGTTGCTTCGCCTCCGAGTCAATTATTATTACTAATGTTATTACTATTATTATTATCGTTACAACTATTATTATAACAGTACGCGAAGGCATAAGCGGATGAGTTGAGCCATGGAGTTAGATCTAATAGCATCGGAGATGCGGATTATAGCTTCTTTCTTCTTTCGTTCGTTCTTTTATTTTTTCTCATTTTTTTTTTTTCCCCCCCGTAATAATTAGTATTGTTCGAGTATGCAAAGCACTATTATTCACGGTCTATTATAAACATTAATACCGGAGTTTCGCGTATGCAATAGACGTACGGAGGAGGGACCGCGAGCGGCGAGCCGCGCGAACGGTAAACTGCTACACCCATAGCAATCATTTTATATCGTTCAATTAACCATCTGGCTGATTAATCATCGTTCCTTGTCGATCCGCGGATGAGATAGTCGGCATTGGCAGTGCTCCGTGTAACCACCTCACGCATATGTATTAGCTCCGCGGCGATAGGAAATTAAGCGTTGCCGCGTACGGGAGAGAGAGAGGAGCGACAGCGGTTCGGTGAGCGAGTCCACACAGCTCGCCACCGTATACAGTTATGAGTATCGTGGGTGTAACCTGCGTACCGTCGCGTACATGTGCGTAATTGCGTGTTCGGGTACGTGCCCGGCGAATGCAACCATCGCCGCTGCCGATGGCCAGAACTATCCGCGACCGCGACCGCGGACTTTCGCGAAGAGGGGAACGGAGCGGACGAAGTGGAAGTAAGGGACGCGAAGCAGTGGAAAATCGTAAATCTAAATAATTGACAGTCCACGCGAGGGACGGAGAAAGAAAGAAGTCGGGGAAGATGGTCGAGGGCGATAGGCCTAAGAAGGTACCAGGGCATATTACACTATATAACGCTATGCGGTAGCGTAACTCCGCGGTTCGCGGTAGACACTGTAACGAATAGATTGTTACTAATAACGCTCGGACCCACTAATACCACGTAACGATACGCGGCACGGCCTTGCGGGTATTATAATAATGCTTCACGAGTATAGTTATTATTTTTATCATTGTTATTATTGTCGTAGAGGTCCTACGAAGAGTTACGTCGTATCACATTTTTCGATAATTATTCCGTGGCCGTCGAACCGGGGAGTCTTACGATGGGGAATAAACGGAAATGGAATTTCGTTCTCGCAGAAAATCGCCGTTGCCCCCCGGGGGTTTGGTGAGGGCGATGTTTAGCGATGTAAAATTTTTATTGAAAAAATTAAGGATGAAAAATGTTATTGATGAATTATAATGGTACCGGCGAACCACGACGATTTGCCATATCGATTACCCTATCGGCGCAGTAATAATTCTCGAATTTATTACCCGATGTTTAATGCTCCCGCTGCGGTTTATACCGCTGTAGGCTCGACGAGAATTGTGCACCGGTGTATTACACGCTGCTCACGTTACACACAAACCCTCGAGCTTACTGAGGCGCGGGCGAACACACGCTGCGATGCACGCTCTTATCGTCGCGGATTCTTCCACGATGGAAGAGAGAAAAGGCACGGGTTCGCGAGACGGTCGCGGAATGAAAGTGCGAGAATTTTCAAGGCTGCCCGAGCCTACGGGTAATTCACCGAATGAATTTCAGGGTGAACGATCCGACGCAACAGCCGCGAGCAGGCTCCGATTTAATCCGTGGCTGATTGAAGAACCCCGAGGCTGATGGAATTTTTTTTCTTTACTTCACTCCAATAGTTCCGAGTCGGTAGGAAAACAAAGTTGTGATAAAATAAAGATCGAGCAAAAGAGACCTCCGGGGTTGCGAAGATTCAATTCTGGTTCTTCCGATGAGGCGGATCTTATTGCAAGCCTTTGTCGTTCACACTCTATTGATGCTCCGCGGTAGAAACACTGAGGCAAATTGACCGAGCAGTTTTGTTGCATATTTCTTGAAAAAAGAAAAAAATGTACCTTATACTTTGATTATTCTCAACCATGTAATTATAATCATAATTAAAAACGAAAGCAACAACAACGAAGAGTTATTCAGTTCAGCTAATAAATTGGTTAACGCCAACCGATGCATTTATTTACGCCATAAATCAATTTTTGTTGCCAGAATCATTTATAATCCAAAAAAAAAAAAAAAACTTGTTGTTTCAGCCAAAAAGTTCATTGCCGAGCCGCCTAATTTATTGAGGAAATCAATCTATCGCTTGACAACCAACAGATTTCTTTGGCCGATCGAATTGACCGGAGCATGTAAAATCGCGACTTTGGTTGAACCGCCTAATTCTTGTTTCCGGGCAATCGCATTGGTGTCGCGCCATTCGACTCCCATTACCATTCTCGATTCAGGTGTCGCGTCTACCATTATCGGCGCCGCCGCAGCACATCGCGTAGTTGCTGATACTTTGCCGCAACAGACCTCGTTGTGTGTACAGTTCGGTGTTGGCTGCGAGGACCGTTATCGGAGCCCTAAGTCGTAAACGGTTTAACGAGGACGCCGTATGATCGCGGGACTCCGATATGAAGCTTGGGAAACGACGAGCTTGTAACGAAGCACGCGCGAGTGAGGATCTATCCAGTCATCGAGGGCGCCGCGCACAGCCACCGACTCTTGAATTACCTCTGTCGACATACTGCGGAAGAGTCCTCGAGAGATGCGCAGCATTCACATGCAAGATCGAGCCCGAGGAGGCTTCGCGACGACAAACGGGAAATTTATTACAGTAATTGTGTATTAAGATAATTAATTAACACGTAGGCCAATATGTTCTCCAACGAAGAATGCGCAGAGAGAATTCGAGAGCGGACAGAGCGGCGACGAATCGGGAGCAAAACGGTATTCGAACCGCAAGAAATCGTTTGAGATGCTCGTCGTATTGGAATATCGTGTTCGATAAGCAACCCGATCGAGGCCGTGAACGAAGCTAGATTGAAGCGTGAAAAGAGGTCACGCTTGGATCTCCTCTGGCATTCGATACCAGATGCAACGATCACGACGAGCGCGGCAAAGCGAGCAATTTTTACCGATTTTTCGCGCCCCATAAAAAATGATTATCTTGTAAGCAGGAAAAGGAGTTCGTTTTTCCCAACTCGACCCTACTTCTTCCAAGCGAAAGTTCACGTTTTTCTTTTTTTTTTTTTTTTCTTTCTATATTCTTTAACAACTTTCGACAATTTTCGACGAAACTCATGAGGAGATTCACCCAACGAATCCAGCATCGAACTCGACGACAGCACGTCTGCTACACACTGAGAATAAATATTCAGCACTTGGACTCAAGCACTCGACCGCAGGATAAATTCCCATGTTTCCATGGAAATTAATACCAGTATAGATAGATGGTCCTATCTGTTTTGTCATTAATGTAATATATAATCTAACGTAATATACTTAATTTACGCATTTGTAATTATTGTTATCAATTTAATTTTCTGCTTGTTCCAAAACGACCACATATCAAGTCATATAAGTAACGAAACGTTATATTTTGTTATCGGTAAAAGTAGTAATCCGTTAATAAATTTTCCGTATCAATATCGGTAACAGCTTCGGTGTCTACAGGTTGTTCATGTGATAAGAAGTTGGTGGGTAAACGGAGTAAAGAAGTTGACTTCATTTAATACACCTTTCGGTATCGACAGACATTGGTGTTCGGATTTCGTTTTGCACTCCGATCGCCGACTCGCGATCGCGGTCAGCTCATTTTTATTTCGCTCATTTTTATTTCGCTCATATTGCCATATTTCTCTCGAGGCAAAGAATATACGGAAATAAGGAAAAGGATTAAGGAACGAGTGCAAGCAGCGCATAGGTTCGGCCGTGCAGAGCGACACCAACGGGACCGGCTGCCCACGAGAGAGCGTCGTCTACCTCGTTCCGCTCTGAGAATCTCCTCGAGCGCGTACATAGGAAAGAACGAACGACCGATAGATCATCCACTTGATTTTCCCCCGGCCGGTCTGCACGTGTAAAAATGAATAAATAAATAAATAAATAAATCTGGTCTACGATAGACTCGTCCCAGATCTGTTATGCGCATTTACCAAGACTGCCCACTGGGCCGGTCGTAAACGTACCATGCAGATAAAAAAGAACTGTCGAGTGTTTCCATTAAGATTTAACGATTGGCGAGATATTAGTTCGGCGAAAAAAAATTTATATCGATGACACTATACTGGAAGCTGTTTCAATGCACTTTTCTCTACTCCTCGATTCATGCGTTTCTCACACTATTTTTGAAGTGACAAGATTTCTATGTAACGTCACATCCGGCTTTGAAATATCAGTTTTCCGCCAGAAGTGACATCACAGATGTTTTTTTACTTTTCTCTGCCAAACAGTGGCGTAATAGCATTTATCCCGTGCTTTCTAGTGCGGAAGACCGTCAGCTTTGCTCCGGCTACACACGTCGGCCAGAGAAGTACCGATATGGCGTTTTGGCGTACGGCAGCTAGTCTGGAGTCTTGCCATATGCCGTTTCTCCAGTTACGGCAGACTCCCACCTGGGTTGATACTTGTCTACTTGTGTCTATGATCTATGTTAACTCGCAGTACTAAACTCCGCAATCTGCAGTATATCGTGGACAGATGCACTTAACAGATTTACCGGAAGTCCAAGTTGAACCCGATGTTCGTTTTAAGGTGACCACTGATATACGGCAAATTCTCAGTTCATCCGATTAGAAAATACTTTGCACGGCCATACGGATTATACCGTAAATTTGTGAACAGCACGCAAATAAATTTGTCCACGAGGGACGATGAAGTTGAGCGACGAGGAAGAAGAAAAAGGTGTTTCTCATCGTGACGCCCCTAATCTCGAGAACGCCATTCCCGACGCTACTCGCGAAGATGAAGATCCTACGTATTTACGTCTTTGACAATCTTGCGCAATTTTCCAATTGCCTAGAACGAGGAAAAACAACAAAAAAAAAAAAAACAAAAAATACCCATCGCTTCCGGCAATCTATTCTCAAATGGGAGACTCGACGGAGTAGTCCAGAGGAATTTGCGATGAAACGCGGCGGCATGAGGGAAGAGCCGAGGAAAAGAGAGAACTGTTTATTATATAGCGCGACTCTAGAGTACGTCGGAGTCTCGAGAGTGAGAATACGAAAAAAAAAAAAAAAGAGATTTATATACTATAAATACGGCGGCGAAAAAGAAGAAGGAAATGGGGGACGAAGCACCTGTGGACAACCCGAGACCGTGGAGTACGAGTAGTTTCCGCCTTCTCATTACAGGTTCTCATCTCTTACCAGCATTTTTATTCTGTTCCCTCTATTCACCAGCTTTTATTCACTCCTTCCCTCTTCCGTGTTCCCAGATATCTTCGTTTATCGCCGTTTTTTTTTTATTTCGCGATGATTCGCTGCTTTTCTTTCTTCCTACTTTTTTTCGTCTCAACTATCCAACGGGGAGACGCTAAACGTTTCGATCTTTTTTTCATCTTTGTCCGTAACCCTTTTTATCGATTCGTCTCACTCGCTGCATCGCCTCTTCGTTCGTCATTCGCCTTTTCGTCTCGCAACGCTTGGGCTGTTACTTCTGATGATTCTGCTCGCTTCGGGATGATCTCGACAGCAGCCTCGGTCGAAAATACAACGTAGGAACTGAGCTCGAGAATAGGAAGTGTCCAGTCTGCGACGTGGCTTATCGCAAATTCTCTGCGAATAACTCAACGTCGTATCAGCGCGAGAAGAATTTCCTCTCTCGGGGCGTCCCACGAAATACCACGGTAGCGAACGACTTGTGTGAATAAATACACGCGAGGGGAGAAGCCGAGATTTAATCGCGATTAAACGATTAAACCTCCATAACCGAGCAAATAAACACTCTTCCCTCGTTGAGTTCCCCCGGCCATGTAGCGCTACGTTTGTTCTGTCAAATTTATTTAATTGTACATCATCTCCCGTTAAGCGGGAACTCAATTAACGCCTTTAAAAGACCTAACGGGGATATTCTACGGCAAGCTTCGCTTTAGGTCCTACCGTACGTGTGATATACGCGCTCAAACAGTGGAAGATTGAGGAGGAGGGATAGGAAAATCTCAGCAATGTTGAGTGAGCCGCACGTATGATGGTAATAACAAGAATTCCGACGGGAAATTTACAAGATAACGAAATTGATCCGTCATCCTATCTAAACTGAAATTATTATTATTATTATTATTATTATTATTATTATCGTATTAACAATAATATAAATATTAATTATTATAATTTATTAATCTCCTTGTAAATAATATATTTTCGATATGAAAAAAATATTTGTACTTTTTACAACGAGTTATCGTCCACGATTTTGCATTTGGTCGATTTTTCGATTTCAACGTTCGGTTTCGAATTTCACAAAAAAAAATAAAAAATTTTAAACCAGAATAGTTGACACTGGAAATTAATGGACAGTTTCGTATTTTCAAACGTCGACGAACTTGTTCGTCACTTCTTCGCAGAAATGATTTTTACGAGAGTTCGTATTCCAGTTTTACGTAATCGTGTTGAACGGTGTGTCATTTTAAAAATCGGAAACGAAATAGTCCGGGTGAGCAATCTCACTAGTCCCTGGCTTCCACGTTAAATGTCAAGTTGAAAATATTGATTCATCCAGTTGAACATCGCATACGAAGGTCTCCAGGAAAATTTTCGACGAGAATAGATCGGTAAGAGGATGTTCGTAGAATGTAATTAAAGCAACCGGAGAGTACGAGCCGGTGAATGGAGAATCACTTTACGTTCGGTACTCGGCAACGTAGAGCTAATGAACTTCGAGCTATTAGGCGGTAATTGGTAACACACCTGAGAACCTTCGCTGCAGCCTTTGTCTCTCTTACAGAAGAAAAATAAAAATAAATAATTTGAAAAAAAATCTCTCGTATACGTCTACCAACACCTGATTACCGATGCGCCGAGCGATGAATTATCTGTGGTTATAATAACATCAACGATTGTTTAACGAAGGTCGAGAGAAGGAGAGCGTACGGGATAATGAGAGCGGAATAAGCGAATGACCGAGAACGAGAGCTCGGGAACGAAAAGAAATTTGCAACTCTCGCACGCCAAGAGTACTTAACTTCCGGCGTTTCCCCTCGATCTCCCCCAAAGGCCGATGTAACAATCACGCTCGGTGATGCACGCTTCTTTGCATATTATTCTTATTGCGTAACGGCACACAATTACATCATGTAATGAATGTTATAATTGAGCCACGTTTACCTGATTTGTGTCGGTGTAACGTCGTGAGGATTACGTCATGGGAATAAATTGATTATTGTTATTATCCTTATTATTATTTTCTTTAAAAGCCGAAAGGGTGTGAAAAAAGATACCGTGATAGACGAGAGTGTGAATAAAGGTGGACTCGAAAAAAAAAAATTGCTGTCGCACCAATTAGCGAATTTATTAAAGCGCGCCAATTATGTTTTAAAAACAGTTATAGCTGCGGCGGCGCGTCTTCGTAGCGGCAAGCGCGGTTTAATATTTTCCTCGTTCCTTTTCCGTCTTCGTATAACGGCGTGATTCTACGAGCGGCAAGAGAACGGATTTATCTTTGACCATCACGTTTCCGAGGGAAGATGATTTTCGTTCGATTAATCCCGCGCGATCATCTCCTATCTGCTTGGCCGAAGCGAGGACGAGCCGCAACGCCGGCGCGCGTTGCCCGCGCCGGGAACTCGCGGGAACAACGGTGAAGACGGAGCAACATTGAGAAGCGTAATTAATAAGTATAAAAAGAAAATTACCGGAGATAGGAGAACGAAAATAAAAACGGTTTAGGCGAACTCGCGCGCGTGCTGCGCGGGGCAAAATTGCGTAATTAAAGCGCCATACGGAAGCGCTGCCGAGACGGGTGGACAACGGTCACGCTTCATGCTAATTTAACTCGGAGCGGGCAACACGCGCAGTCAACCTTGGTAGCGCGCTTTGCGCACTCGCCAAAGAATCCCATTGCTCCTTCTCTCTCTTTTTCGCCATCAACTGTGGCTGCGCATAGAGAGAGGTTACCACTAACTGCAGTACCGGAGGAGACACTCCGGGCTGCAGCTACGTAGTCCATGGACTGTGGCATCCTCTCGAACGGGGAATTTCTCTGAGCGGCTTCCGCGACCGAGAGAGGCTCCTTTGTCAAACGCAGTTCTTTATTTTCTCCCGTGTTGGCTAAAAATCCTCGAAGAATGGAATTTCCGCTTGTCGGACTTTATTCGTTGTAACGGGTCCGGAGCTTAAATTTCTCATCAAGCGAGACACCACGTGTCTCGAACGTAAATCATTTGCGTGCGTTTAATATATGCAAGAGGAAGAATAGATGAATGGACGGGCAGCGTAGAGGTAAGAAGAAGGAAGCGACGAGTTAGCTGAACGGAGAGAGAGTTATTATTTTTCCTAATGGTCCTTCTGGTAGACGAAAATAATTGCTCTCCGGCGAGCAAGAGAGCGGAGTCAACCGGATGTGGCAAAACGGGCAGGGCGCTGTAGCGGGTTTGAGGCACTCTCATCGAGTAATCGATGAGACTCTTTAGCGTAAAAACCGAATTGCGATGAAGAAGAGGAGCAAGAAACGAATGACGTTGACGAGGGAAGAGCTCCGAGGTCATAGCGGATTTTCTTCACCCTTTTCAACACCCGAGAAGCAACGCGATGCTTCTAATTTGCCATTAAAACACTCTGCAATCACGGACGAATTGCCTCCGAACGAATTTCGAATAAATTAACTTCCGCGACGGGATATTTCGACGTATTTTATTTAGTATGCTAAAATTATATCTGAACATAGATAAATCAAAGACCGCTGTCGGACAAATTGTTCAGCCGTCCGCTAAACGATCGCCACATTACGACGCAACGTGTAAAATAACATTAATTCCGCGAGATTCCGCGAAGTGAAGAAGACTCTTCGGAGCCGACTTAAACAGCTCATAAAAAGAGAGGACAATTCTGAAGAAGATGCAAAAATAATATGACGACAGAGTGATAGAGGGGACTCGAGGAAGAATCTCGGGATGTACGGGGCCGGCCGGATTCCGATCTCTTCCTCGGCGCGTCTCTTAGGATGGTCGTTCGTGCGTGAACGGCTAGAGACCTGGCACTGTATGAGTCCGTAATGCAAGACGATCGCCGTTTTATTATTAGCCAACTTGCGAACTCGAAAGAGCGAGCGTGGATTGACGGAGACTCCGAGGAATAAAAAGAAGTGATAAAGAAGAGAACTTGAGAAGAGATTACTCCAGCTTATATATATATATATATATATATATATATATATATATATATATCTGCAAAATCCGTTCCACCACCGTGCATCGAGCCTCGCACGAAACACACACCAAACAGCCGCTCAGCTTGCACCAACATCCGTTTGCTGGAACCTCTCTCCAATACGCAGAGAGCGCAAGTCGCCCCCGGACGCTGCGCACGCGGGACCAGTTTATTACCGGCGGCACCGAGAGCCACCAGCAGCAGGAGCAGCACCAGCGGCGGCAAGGTCGTTGCACCGCGTGTCCCGACCTTGAACGACCTTGAAATGAGCGAGATGAAGGAGAGCTGCTCCGCGACGACGGGCCGCGATGGACAAACGCGTTTCGCAGTTCGGTTGCCGATGAGAAATGAGGACGAGATGACTCGATGGTCCTGCGATGACTTCTCATTCGTCCTCGAACTTCCGAGGTGAGCAAGTAGGGCAACGATGCCAGAAACGTTCTCCACGACTCGGTCAACTTCCCCGTTTGACGATAACTGCGATCGACGTTAATTCACACATGGAGACTTGCTCGAAGATCCCAAAGAGACCCAAAGTGAGAGAACGTACGGAAAACCTGGCGGTTTATAGTGAGGTACGAAACGAGGATGAGGCTCTTCGGCATGGGAAACTAGTTCGCACGCGGTCGCGGAACGAAGCGGCTTTTGGTAGCGCCATTTACAATTTTCCTGGGCACCTGTCGGCCGATTAGGTACATCCGATCGTCGTCAACAACCCAACGTTCGCGAGGTAGACCCGATGTATACGCGCTCGGAAGCGAGGGAACGTAAGCGATGAAGAACTCGTTAAAGTTCGATGAGAGTGCCGCGAGTAGAACACGATCGAGGATCCGAGATCTCTCGAAGAGACCGAGGCGGAGAGAGAGGATCTTAATTGCGTCGATTACGTATTTGCATCGGAGATGCCCCGAGGCTACGATCGGCTGCGCAGTGACCGATCTCGTTGATGCTCGACGGTACGAGAGGCAAACGCGAAGACTGGTATCGCTTGTATTAGACGCAAGGTAGAAGCGAGTCAGCAAGAAAGACAACTGGATGGATAGAACCGGGCGCAAGTTCCGCTATAGTTGGATAGGGTATGAAGAATTTAATTCCTCGAGGGCGGAGAATACACAAGCCTCGCTTGTAAGCTATCAACAGCAGCAGGTTTACGGCGTATTAATTACATTTTATTGCTCACCAAGGAAGTAAGCAGGAAGCGGACGGCAGTCACGAGGAGTGCGAGAGAGCGGGAAGGACCACCGAGGAATTCTTGAATCTCGAGCGAATTAATTAAGGTTAACGTTACATGTCGAGCTAAAGTTTCCAAGAATATTAACTATGCCGGACTGGATCCACTGACGAGTGAAGAGTCTTCGGTCTCTCATCCTCGACGGTTATACCGATAATTAACCGTTGAGCGTCCTCGAAAGATGAAGGATAATTCAGCTGGAATCGTAAAAGCGTGTTGCCGAAGACACGCTATCCACCAATATTTCAGTGCCGAACTCGCGAACAGGTCTTTGAAAGTCGAAAAACACACATGCGCACGCGCGAGAGCTCATGCGCGTGCGGTAGCCGCAGAGACGTTTCTCAAATACGCTAATATTCCAGAGTCCCGTGAGATTTCCGGATCCTCATGGTCGCACACACGAGGACCAAGAATCCGTTAGAGGGAAAATTTACCGCGTTCTAGTCGAGGTCTCTCGGTGCGGGAGTGCGAGAGGGATAAAAATTTCGCGGCACACGTGAGCGGTGAGGTATAATCGTTGTTACGTGAACACGGGGAGGAAGAGGTAGACGCGGAGAAGAAGAGCCAGGAGAAGGAAGAGAACCGAAGCACAGCCCTTCGGAGTCTGCACTGCAGCGAGAACGCGTCGTGGTCCTGGGTGTTTAAAGTTGCCAGGCCATTACCCTTGCGAGAAAGAGGGAGAGAGCCAGAAGGAGTCGAAGAGCACTGAGGTGGACGAGGAACGGCCAAGAAGAGGCTGGCACATGGCCAGACTCGCGCGATTTCCGGTTGCTCGCTACCTACAACAGTCCAGGATCAAGAATCCGTTACGGGCGTTTAGGCAGTCTCGGGGCAGAATTTTGCATGCAACCGAGGCAACCGAACGAGGAGGAACTCGTAAGCCGAGCGAGCTCTCTCCCTCGGTTAACATGCATAATACACTGCACACCGGGCTATACATAATAATCGTGGGTAAAGCGAACAGAGGAGGCACCGCGCGCGGATGGGAACATCGGGCTGGAGTACAACACGACGAAGATCATGTGAGACTTGTCGGCGGTCGCGTGGACCTGATCTCCGACAACTTCTGACCATTTTTTCTTCTTTTTTTTTTTTTTCACCTCATTTTTCGTTTCCTCGTCGATCGTAAGAAACGGCGGCGAACCTGATCCACCTCGGAGATTCGAGTCGGTCCAGTGTCTTCGGAGGATCTCAAGAGCATCGATGTCTACTTGAGGATTCTGTTGGCGTCGGCACCGTTAGAAGCCGATTAGGCTCAACGGGAGACAGAGAGGAGCCTCCCAGCTTGTCTATGTACATGCATACACGCGGCTAAGCTCAGCGGCAAAGATCGGAGGCCTCTCTGATCGCGTGGCTGCCATTATTATGCATTAACCCAACGACGATGTAGCTCGGACATAGAGCCGGAGACGATGAGGACGCGATGCTTGCTCGGGCATTGAGCCGACCGCGATGGCGGCAGTCAATCAAAATTTTCCCACAGCATTATAGACACAGGATCGTCGCCATTGTCGTCGAGGGCGATTCGTTCGATGCGATGACCTCTCGGAGGCTCGTTCTCTCTCCTCGGTAATAATATCCTCTCCGCAACAGTTACATAATCTCATTTTTCACGGTTACTAAGTCGGTGTGCGCTCGCCGAAGCGATTTCGTGTCGCACGTGCTCTCGCACACCGTAATATCCTCGGCATAAAATAATCGTTGTTGTCGGTTGTGTGTGTGTGTTTTTTTTTTTTTTTTTTTTTCTTTAAAGGCTCTCCGGCTTCACTAGTTAACAGCAAGCTGACCGGGAGGGATCGAGGACCGAGAAATAACGAGCCTCACCGTTGTCCCTCCAACGGGTCGAGGTCACGACAATCATTCCCATACATGGAGCACGTATAACGTTTTTCTCCCATTAACCATGCGCGCACCCACGCCAGAAGAAGATACGGCAAGGCCGGATAAATAGCGTGGAGTACTTTCGTAATTTATTGCTGTGTCGATGTAATCGGTACGATAACCGGCATGAAATCCACGGAGATAGGCGAATGAGAGGAACGTGTGCCGTTCGGCCATTGGGAATAAAGAATACCAATGAGGAGCGCGAAGCGATAAGATACAAATAGAAACGATAAGATGAGAACGAGAGAATCCACCCTAGGCCTGTTAGCGACGGAGCCGGAGCGGTCCGCATATGTGGGAAGCGGAGATGGCCAGACCTGGCCCAACGTGACGTTCACGGAGCGTAGCGTCGTCCCGTTGTCGATCCGCCTGGCGAAGTCCACCTTGTGTTATGGTACGTAAGTACTGTGCAACGCAACGTGGACCGGTCGGTCGGCGACATCCGAGAACTCCGAGCTTCCTCCTTGCCGCGAGTCGACGGTTTCCTCATTCCTTCGTGAGGAGGATACACCGATCGTTCCATATGTGTTTTTGTCCGTGCATCATATATGCACGCGTGTACAGTGTGTATGTGCGCACTTATGCGTGTGCTACAGCCGGGAAGAAAAACGCATCGCCACATCGTCGGGAGAGTTCTCGCCCCTGAAGAACTTGCGGCTACCTTGGAGCGTGCGGTCGAGAAGTTGAAACGCATGCACGGTCCACTCTTCGGAGGCCGCTTCCTTCTTCTACCTCGTCAGTCTTACCGGAGACCGCTTCGTGGATTATACTATGGCGAATGAACGACAGACTCGCGGTCATTTGTCAGGCATCCGTTATTGGCTCTGCACGATATAACTGCAGCTCGGGCTCACGGCACGATGTAAAACGACCTAAGGATACCGCGTTTCTAACACACGCGTTGGTCCGACCTCGATGCCTAAGGTACTACGGGATTCTTCGCCATTACACGTTATCCATTACAAAGTGTCCGGCGCGAGTAGGCTTTTAACTCACGCCGTCGATGCATCTCCAAAGGACAAAAACCAACATAGACGAATGAAGAACTGCATCACTTTCGTGGAAAACAAAGATGCAGAGTAGATTCTCGGACTGTAAACTGTTTTTTATGTTGTTGTTCTTTTCAAGATAAACGTTGAAGCGAGAAAGGTTCGAAGTGTTTCGACCATTCAATTTCTCGCGACCGCGAGCTTTTCACGAGTGCAGTATTTTTCTGTCTTACACTTCCTTCTCAATTTCCCATTGAAGTCTCAACCGAGAACGGTAGTCATCAAACTTCGAGCGATCTTCGGGCGTTCGCTCGCCGCAGCAAGTAACTAGCCAGAAGAAATTACTGGAATCAGGCATAACGCGGTCCAAGAAGATGGAATGAGCCGGTTTGCTCTGCTCCGTACCGGTTCCGCGAATGAATCCTCGAGACTCTTCTCCGGGATCCTCCTCGACGATTTGAATCGACTCTTCCGGATAGCCAATTACTTTTTACCCCATTGTGTTGCTGCCAGCGGAGACCTTGAAACTCGGGGAGGCGAAGAAGCGCTGAGAGCTCGAGCAGCTTACGGTGTCTTGTTGTCTGACAATGAGAATAAAAATCCTCAGGAACGCGTCTCGAAGACCAAGGTCTACGAAAGACGTTCTCGGACGCTGCGATATCTCCCGAAGAGCTTAACGACTCCCGAGTTCCCGACTCCATTCCCGATTATCTCACTGGCTGAACTCAAAACCAGAACCAATAATTGTGTGAATAGAGCCGCGATGAGAAACTCGATGGAGCGATGAACTTCGGCCACCAGGATATCAACGTTTGTATCAGAGAAGTAATCACGAAACGGTGGGGACCCAGAGAATGGATAAAATGATTCCGCACGTCGCGACGACGGTATGCGCGCCTCGGCGTCGGCACAGTCCCATCGCTGTCATGAAGATGCTACGGAGAGGCACCAGAAGCTGGAGTAGCAACTCTCGCATCTATAAATAGAGACTCGGTTCTGTGTGCAACGAGCGCACGAGCGACGACCTTGATGCGAAAGCGCCTGAGATGCACCATTTCATCCAGGGTGGTGGCGAACTTCTGGAGAAGAATAAGGAGGAGTACGAGGAGGAGAACAAAAAGGCGATGAGGAATGAACGCATCTGGAATATCAGTGGGTAGTCTTAGAGACAAGCGGTTACCGAGCGCGAAACCTACGATTACGTGGAATAAATATAATAGTATTCATAAATGTACAAACGGGCCTCCTTCCGGCTCCCATCCATTGGGCAAAGTTCGAGCAATAATGCCGATTAAAAGTGACCCTTGAGATGACTCCGAGAAGACGGAGAAAATTCATCGGTCGATTACGCTTGAGGGTGATTTATTCGGTTATTCCGAGTACCTCGGCGTAACCCGAGCCAAGAAATCGGTATTATTCTCCCCCATCGAAGAATTTTTTCCAAGAGCCCTTCAGCATTTTGCAGTACATATGACGTGACTTCGAAGCAAGTTGCACGCTCGCTTGTCTTCGAGTAATCCTGACGTTCCCCCCTCCGAGCCAGGGTGCATTACATATTGCGTTATATACCCAGGGCGCGGGCACGTTCCACGACTCACTTCGCCCAATGAAGTTAATAACAATAATTACGCGGTGCAACGATCCTTACTATCGTGCAAGCGTGACTCTTTCTCTACCCTTCACCCCCCCCCCCCCCCCCCCCCCCGCCCCTCTTCGCCACTCCCGGTGCAGGAGCTCAACCACCAAGCTTCCCGTCCCTCCTCTCTATGCTTCATGCTTCTGCTCTCGTTATCTTCACTACATCGTTCCTTGTCGTTGCTTCCTTTTCGCCGTGGCGAAGCTTCGTCGTCGTTCCTCCGTCACCCGTCTCTCGTTTCCCCGTGTTGCAATTCTCGGTTCCGAGCGAGGATATAGTAGTCGGGCGCGAGCGAAGGCGAACGAACCGCCGCTGCGCTCGACAAGTGAGCGCGCAAGCCGAGTCCTTGACCGACCCTGAACCCCCAAGAGCGGCGACCCCCGACGATGAAGGTATAACTAGTGGAATATACATGTAACTAATACATGCCGGGTTACATGGACGCAAATACGCGCGTATTGGGCGAGCACACGTCACGCATGGTGCATGGATTGTCCGTGCGCACGCGCATGCGCCGAGAGACACTCGTCGATTGCCACGGTGAAGGACCCCTCCTCCCCCACTCATGCGTGACTGGGACTCGAATCATGGCAAAATACAGTGATTACGTCGAGGGAGGATGAGAGTATATCCGCGGGAAAGCGGGGTGGGGGGGGGGGGAGAAAGTTGTGAGAGATCCGGAGGGGGGAGTCGATGATTCTCGGTTGCGTGGCGATGAAGTTGGAGATGAAGAACCTTTCGGACGGTGGAGATTCTAGATGCGCTATACGGAAAGTCATAGCGGTCGGTGTGTTTACGATCGAATAGATTCAGCAATAAGGATATCCGCCTATCTCGATCGCCGTAATATATGTTTCCACTATTTTCTTTTATCGTCCGCAATGAAACTCAAATGCGAGCGGCGCGATAAATTTTTTTGCGGCCCGCCATTTTTTTTTTCTTGCGATGCCAACGGAGAGATGGAGGAAGGGAAGATGTCTCGGACGAGCAGGACTCGATTCGCTCGTGCCGACGAACGCGACGGGATTTGTTTTATTTTTTTTTTTTTTTTTGCGACCTCGTCGAAACACCAACGTGGACGAGCCTCATCTTGTATATTATCCGTGCTATGGAGAATGGATGTATATGTACAGCGTGGTAAAAGGCTAAAGAAAATTGCGTCACGGCTCTCGGCGCGATCTGGAACGAATCGTTAGTCTCTCTGTACCCTCTGCGTGACTCGCCCCTCCTCATCGCCATCTTCCTACCTTCCTTCTACTGCACTCTAATACGTAAGTGTGAATATATATATGTATATGTATGGCTCTGTGTTATATTGTCGAGGCTCTTTGGAAAAGATATATCCACGTGGAAATCACTTCCTTAATAAGAAACTCGAAGGATACATATAGACGATCGGGCGGATTGCTTTCAATCATCCACGCCTCTGATCGACGCCCTCGAGCCGGCAACACAACTAGGTGTATTATCCACCGCGATTGATTGACGTGCAAAGGGTTCGCGGCTCTCGCGGTCGCTCACGTCCTTTCGATTTTTCGCTCCGATACTCTATCCTTCGTCCCATCGTCGCTCGGGCACGACGTCGATGTTTCGTTCTATTCGTCGGTCGCCGATGCACGCTCGTTTAATCGAGGTACCATTCGAAAGGACGAGAAAATCTTCATAGATGAGAAACCTCGGAATGCAAATTCGAAATTGATGCTCACATTTTTTTAGTGCCACGAGCATCCCGCGGGAAAAGAAATACGGAAGTGATAACGAAAATGAGCCACTGTGTAGCGAAAAATGGAATTTTTTGAACCGGAAGTGATGTATTGCCGGTGTTACGTTACTCCGTTTAAAGACTATAGTTCATTTTTTCATGGCAAACACCCGAGAGGTATTTGCGCGGGAAGAACTGGATTCACTTGTGTATTCCGTCGATGCTTATTTTCCACGTCCGTCGCAATGAATTGCAGTGTCCGTTATCTGATAATAAACAAGGAAAACTAGTGTGAACGTTCCTTAAGGTCCTTTGCCCCGGTCTGCTGTGCTCGAAGCTTCGCAAACAGGTCGAGTGACCGATCCAGAATGAGAGGAGAGCTGTTATCGTAAAAGTAGCAAAGAGCCCTCGGTGAGAAAGAGAGACGGCAAAGTCCTCGCCGGAGAAGTTGCCTAGACTGGCGCACGGCGCCATTTTCATCGATGAATCGTATCGAGGTAGCGCGGTAACAGGCTCAACAGGCCTTCTGGCTTTCTTCAAAAGCTCCGTCTCTCTCTCGCCATCCTGCGGGGATGTCGAACTCTCCTTGTTGCGTTGCCACCAGACACTCGACACTAATCACTATAACTCCCGCTGATTGGCGAACGAGAGAGACTCGACTCGTTCTCGCGCCCGATCCTCGCCTCCTCAACTTCGTTCGGTCTCTCTTCCACTTTATCGCCGCAGCGTCGCTCTAACTCCTTCTGTATATATCCTATTACGACCCCGAGGGCACCATCCCGCTGTGGACCTCCTCTCTCCGCTCTCCAAGTTAGTTACGGATGGGAGCTTGACATTCCCAGCAGAAACTGCAAATCGAGGCACATTGACGACGCAGAGAGACGCATAAGAGCAAAGACTTTATATAGACACGATTCTCCAGATCATTTCATGCCCATCGAACTGTTCGCGCTGGGCAACTGTAAAAGCACGGATCTATGACGTAGATACGAAGTATCCGAAGTCATATACATGCGCATAGACACATGCAGAGGAATATACCGGAGGCGAGAACGGCACGCTTTAACGCCTCTCAACGACCTCGTAAAGTGCATGATCTTCGGGTAGAGACGTCGGCAAAAATTCACGAGAAGTCTGCACGTGATTTCGCCGAGTGAGTTTGTGCACTGGGTTTGCTCCGGAATGGGAGCGAGAGCCGACCGGCTGTAAGAGGTATAACTCGCGAGTGGATCCCACACAACGAACGGTTCCGCGAACGAAGAGACTTCGATGGTTACGTTCCCATAATAGGCGGAAGGGTTCCACGCTGTCAGACCCAGTTTTCGGGCCAGAGACCCGTTTCGTTCATGCCCGCCGAGTAACGTTCTCAAACTCCTAAGGAGTCGTGGATGCGTCTTGAGGCGAAACGTGAGCTTCCGCTTGGCGTCGGTAAAGCGAAGAGTTTCGGAACACCGATTGAGAGTATCGAGAACGAATGGAGGGGGAAGAAACAGATGGGTTGAGAGGACGGAGGATTTTTGATCGGGAAATGGAGCCGCTAATGACGAGGCGCTGGACAGAATGGAGGGAAGAGAATAGTGAAGACGAAAAGATGAAGGAGAACCGGCGAGCGTTGAATAATCATCAACGCTTGAGACTGGGCAATATAATGGCGCCGACGCCGACGCCACGATACACCCTCAGGGTCGGCGAAGAAGTGCCTGACCGCCGCGACCCTAAACGCGAAGACTCTTCCCTCGATCTCCTCTTCCTTCTCTTCTCCTTCTTCGTCCGCTTCTCTTCCAATTTACGCTCCTCACGACTCTCAATCCAGGAACTTAATACAATAACGTGGGCCGGAGGGATAAATGTAAAGCGGAATGACTGGGTAGTCCTACCTAGAGGAGGAGAATTATCCGGAGACGGTGTTCTTACCGCGAGATCATAGAGACGACTTGTGTTTGGCGCGTTTCCGGGAGCGAGCGCGTTGCCACCAGGCATTACGGATGACAGCGGTAAACCCGCAGACATCGGACGTTGTTCCTCCTTTGATATAAAATACTGTACTTTGGGTCTCCATTTATTTTCCGATGAAAAGCCATGGCCTTGGGCATGGCTTTTGAAAGAAACCCGGTCTACAACAGAGTCAACGCAGATCTGTTACGCTTCTCCGTCACAAGTCTTCTACCGAAAGAAATTGGTACCGATCTGAATCACCGTAGACGGTCTTTACGCGTCATCTCGAAAATTGTCAGTCTTGCCAGTTGTCGCTGAACTTAACATTCCGAGTCCGCAATCACCTCGGCAGGTGATCTCTTGTGGTCCATACATATAACAGACCAACACCGACTCAGTGGTAGACCATTTTCTTTTTGTAGGGGATGACTTCCATAACGTTTTAATAGCGATCGACCCGATAAGCATCGGTGAAACTCATCTCTGGCTCTCGATTAACCGATCAAACGCGCCCTCATCATGCTCGGCGTTCAACGGACCCGGTAGTCATTGAGTTGTTTGTGAAGCGGTGCAGGGCAGCGAACGATACAGGGAGAGACGAGAGGCGAACAGGTGGATCGGCCAAAGTGGTCCATTTGGCGCGCTGCCCATTATAATGGTATCCACTTCACTCCTCGCTTATACGGGAGTGATGGAGGTACACGAGTTTGCGAACACTATCGGTAACCGAGGCGGCGAGACTCGGGAAAGCTGATCCTCCGAAGAGCAACGGGGCGAAACTTCAACTGCAACGGCGATGCACAGGCGGGGACGCTGCGAAGTGCGATCTCCGAGACGGTCATTCGGGGGCTGTTGGCTGTTGCTGATGCGGCGCAAGCTCGCTGAGCTCTCTCGCCCGAGCTCGCTATCGCATTCCGCTCTAACGATCCTATCGTGCTTCGTGTAACAGTTTCACGGTTCAGCGATTTACCAAACGCCATTACAGCGAGCATAAAGCTGGTGTCCCGGTGGTGGTAGTCGTGGCTATGCACCAGCCGGTTCGTACACCGCGCCCGCGTGAAGTTAAACAACGCCAGGGTTCACCGGAGCTGCGGCTCGGGCGAAGCGCGTGTGAGCGAGCGAGTTTCACGAGAGATAAACTTTTCCTCTCCCTTTGATCATCACTTCCTCGACTTCTTCGTCTCTTCAACACTTTTCCTCTTTGCTCTTCTCGCTTGTTTTCCCTCCACGATTTTATTTCGTACCGGCACCTCGAGTACACGAAGCGTTGCGCGTGTAAACTCTCGAATTGCCACTGCCGTCTGTAAACCGGTGATAGGAGAATGAGAGGATAGCCGAGAATAAGCAAGTTCGCCGGAGATAGGACGGAGCTCCACGGTATACGGCCATGAGAAATATTCTCGCTAACGGCTTCACTCGATCACTTCGTAGTATACGCAAGCGGAGAGGCCCTCCGACGATCGTGTACCGAGAGGGGGCCCGGATAAATGGCACCTGAACCCTGTACGTGCCAATTCGCCATTGCGATTCCACCTCTCGTTCGTTCCGTTGCTGTAACGATTCTTTGATTAAAACCAATTATCCGTGGATGCTCGAGGCGAAGATCGATGAAAGGAAAATAAAAAATGAACGGCGAGTCCGGTTATTCCCAGCGATCGACTAGCGGGTAAAAGCAGATTCTTTCTTGATCCATAAAAAAGGAATTAACAAAATAGATGTCCACGCTTGCTTGTGCCGTTGGCGATCTCGCCCGAGTTGGAGAACAAGGAGGATCGTCGTTGGTTGATGTTTGGGAGGAGGGAAAAAAAAACGGTAAAATGTCACTCCTCCCTAATTACATGGAGTAACTAGGCGGGCGATGTACGTGCGTTCCTCGCCTACGGTCCTCACTCCGGTATGAAAGAGGGAAGACGAGCAGCTCGTGTACGCAGGTGTAGAGGTTTAGTATTGGTGCGCGCGGAAACGACGACGGTGCGGATAAGCCAGAGAAGAAGAGGATCCAGCATTTTACAGGCGCGCACACACACACACACCCGCATACATGCGCATGGCTCGCAGGGAACAAGCTGGGAGGATAGGGACCGTGGTTGGATCGACGCGCGTCCGCTCGAGCCGCGAGACGGGAACCCCTCGACGGTGTACCGCTACTCGGCCGGCGAATCGCTCGTCGCTCTACAAGGGAAACGGCCAATCAACGGGTAGTTTTGGACGAGGCAAGGCCTCGCGATACCCATCCACGGTTGGTTTATAAAGTCAAGCATCGTAGCGGGCCCGAAGACAGAGCCGTACCGACAGCCGAGCCATCAGGACGTTTTTCGAGCCGGCTTGTGTGTGGTCGGGTCCCCGAGGTGTCAGTTTCGATACGGTCGTTTCGTCAAAAATCTGTTGCTCGATTTTCACATATATATATTTTTTTTTTATCAATCATCCTAACTTCGGTAGAATCCGCGGTTCACATTTTCACGTGGTCGAGATTATAAGTTGAATCAAAGAGAAAAAATTAAAGGCAATCGAGATCAGAAGATAATTTCCAACGGACTCAGAGACGCGATTCGGCAGAGTGAGATAAGAACCGGAGAGACACAGTGTTACGTGTGATAAGAAGAACTCTCTTCGCGGGGCGTGAACTTTGAAAGACGACGGAGTTTTTTTTTTCTCGTTGTCCCCAGTGATATCGTAAAGGTACGTGTGTTACGTAATGTTACAGTGTTAATGTTGCTAACAGGTCAGGCTAATTGTTGTCATTGTCAATGATATAATATGTAAAAGTATGTAAGTAATATTATCTGAGCTGGTTGCCGAGACTAACGGCGAGAATTTATGCGGCGCGTTGGCGCGCGTAATTTCCAAGTTCACCGAGCGGTTTCAAAGTCAGGGTCTTACGTTTAACCGTGAGTGTTCTTTCGCGGACAGCGAGACGCGCGTCTCTTTCTCCGCGGCCGACTTATGTCCGACCTTTAGTTGAGAAGTCGAGGAAGAATTGGCGCTCTCGTGAGCCGTGGAGAAAATTCTTATGAATTTTCATGCTTCGCCCTAGAGATTCGTTTCGGAAGGAATTAATAGCGCGACGACCTCGACCTCGCTCATCCACGCACGGTCACAAAAGAAAAGTCTCGAGTCACCGTGAAGATACGGATCCGACTTTGTTGCATCGACGACCTCGCGCGACTCCAGCCTCCTCACAATAATTGTATCGTCTATCGAAACGTCGAAGAGCCGGGCGAGCCGGTCTCGCTGGACGGAGACTTCGACGCCTGGGAGACAGATCCGAGGATCTTCCCAACGTAAACGGCGTGAGTTCGATGACTGGAAAGACGAGCGATCCCGATAGTAACAGAAGGCGGGCGTACGCGCGGTGCCTCACGCAGGCGATCATTCTCGTTCACAGCAATTTTTTTAATCACCGTAATAAACGACACTTTGCTCCCTTTATCCTCACGATCGTTCTACATTGCCGGTGTTTCAGCCGGGGCCCGACATAGACTGCACTCAAGCCGTACACCACAAAGGTGAATTTTCTTATCGCCTTCGTGAAACGCAAAAAAAGGACCCAACCTTACGAAACTCGGATAACCAAGAGATTATACAAACCTCAACAAATAAGAGCAGCATAGAAATATAGAAATAATTACCGAATAAAAAAATTCACAGCAATCAATGAAATTATATATAACGAGGGCATTTACGTATATAAAATAGATATAAAGTTATGAATTTCTCGGCGAGTTATGCCACGACCTGCCCCACTATCCATCCGGTGGCCGTGACTACCGCCTTCTCTGGCTCTTCTGCTTCTCCTTCTCTCGGCTCGATTCTGCTCTCCGTGCTCTCGCGCCGCGTGAGTCCGCGAGAAGCCCGCGTCAGCTTCGGCCCGGGACTCAGCTTAGTCAGAACTCTCTCGCTCCCGTCGGGATCTTAGGCGCCGCCTGGGCATTGACCCTCGGAGCGCGGTGGTTCTCCTCAGCGCTACACCTCGGAAGACTGGTACAAGTGCGCTGCGTAGCCCTGACCGAGAACTCCGTTTAACAACGAATGCTATCATTACGGCGTCGGGTGTTATTACGAATCGTTGTACGGAAAACGAACGAGAGTCGTCGAGCGCCACGAGTGTCGTCGAAGAGGAAGGAAAACGTAATGTGACGACGCGTTCGCTCGTCATCGACGACGGTACCGACGAGTCTCGCATACTTATTCATAAGCTTACGTGCTCGCGTGCGGAGAAAGACAGCCCGGCTAATGAGTTACGAGAATGAATCCGAAGCTAAATATAGTGCTCGATCGGAGGAGTGTCGGTTGTCCTCGGGAAGCAAGGCGCTTCCTGAAACACCTATCTGGCTCTCGGCTCTCGTCCACCTTCGGCTTATCTGCCGGATGAGAACGTAGGAAGGGTCCCCAACCGTTCGTCGAGCAACGGTGCGTGCACCGGGAGCATCGAGCAGACCCACCTGTCCTTTTTTCCGCTCTCTCTCCGTCGTTTTTTCTCCCTTTTTTTTACGCCTCGACCGTTCTTTCTCGCCCGGAGTGGAGACTGGTAACCCGAAAGTAGAGGATGGGTCGGGTCAAGGTTCTCACGGACAGGGCGATATGGGGAAAGATAGACACGGTGATGTGCGGGCGCCTCGGCACACAACAGGTGAATCATCGAAACGGGGGAAAGGGAAAGCTGAATTCCATAAATCGGTTCTCATTCTTCCCTTTTTTTTTTACTTCGCGTAAGCGGTCGCCGTTGATTTTTTACTGCTCCGCTGTGTGGACACTGCGTGTTTGTTTTAGTCGGAGAATTTTTAGTTTGTGAGCTGAGGCGGACGTTCGAGTCCGAAGGGTTCTTCATGTTTGAAGAAAATAAGTTTTCTCGCCTCCTCGAGACTCGTCGAATTCAAAGTGCTCGAAAAGATGAACTTCAATTTTTTTCACGAATTTGAAAAATGTTTATACGTTACAAGTAAATTTTTTTCAATACTTTCCGATCAGATTTTGAAAGGACGTTGTTAAAAGCAGCTCTTAAATGTAGCGGATTTGACGAATGTGGCAAATATGATTCATTGAACGTTAACAGGTTCAATAGGTGCGATAGAATAAAAATCTTTAAATAAAAATTAAAATCCCGTCGGATTTACGTAGAATCTGTCGCCCCCACTTTTTTGCACTTACGCTTTGTCATTACCAAAATTTTTACCGCGTAATATTTGATACGCGAGGAAAAAAAAATAACTTACTTGTGCGTGCGTAACTAGGCTACTTTGTACGACGACACACGCACCGAAGAATTCTCCAACGAGGTCAAAGCTCCCGCGTTGCCGCGTACGAAAGTTTCGCGGTAACCAACAGCTCGTCACACCTTAAAAAAAAAATATATATATATATATACATATGTTCAAGAGACAAGTCAAATGAGTGTCTCTCGGTCAGTCACACTCGTCGCACATCACCGGGCCGGGAACCGCCGTCGGGATTCGCGCGGAGCAAAGATCGCGAACGCTACTTCCGGGCCTCTGAGGTGGGGAAAAGGCGGCCTCGCGATAACGAGCGCTCTCTCGACCCGCGAGCTCTCTCGTGTCTCGGACTCCACTTGATTGTATCCAGCACGAGATGTTGCTATTACCATCATAAAAAAAAAAAAAAAAATAAACCATCGCATGCGAGATCTAAAGGTACTTAAAAAAAAAAAATCATTTCAATTCCACGCGTCTTCCACGCCGCTGTCAGTAAGTCAGGTCAGTGTTTCTCGTTCAACGGCGAGGCATATTTTCATTTACCCTCGATGAGGCTTCGATCGAAGTCTCTTCTCCCAACTTCTCCCGCATAACATGTTCTCGAGATATCGAGAAAAAAAAAATTGTAATCAGGGTCGTTGACCGACGCCAAGCCAACTACTCCACATTCCCTATCGGAGCCCTGTTATCTTCTCCGCTCGCCAGTCTCGAAACAATAACACCGAGCGCGACGCTCTATTACCTCGGGATTCGCGGTCGCAGCACAGTTAAACAGACTACTTTGAAATTCACTCTCTCACCGGCACACCCGTACATTGCCAGCGAACCAACCTCCTCGCGCATACCAGCGACATTTTACACCTATGAGCCCGCATATTCCCCGTGAACTTTATTCGCCGGCAGGTAACGCGCCTGCGTCCGATTACTCGCGTCGCGGCACACCTCACGCATGTATGCGTGCGTGTGCAAGAATGTTCGAGCGAACGTAACGGTAAAAGCAGGACCGAGAGGAGGAAGAGAAGAAAAAAAAAAAAAGAAGAAATTGGGAGTTGGTGGCCGCGTGGGCGAGAACTGAGCCGCGCGAATTAACCGCTCGCTACGTAACTCTCCGGTGCTCCTGCTTTTCGCTTCTCCGGGGCCCCATTGTCTCAAACGTGACCGTTACAACGAGCGGATGAGAATGCGCGCAAAGTACTATCTTCTCTACTCGCTTCTCCTTAGCTTTGTTTCTCCTCCTCGTATTTTTTTTTCTTTCTTCTTTTTTTCGCTTTTATTATTTAACCCAGCAGCCACGTCGGAGTACGTGCGAGAGACCCGGAGGATTCTTCCCGAGAATAACACGAGGAGAGGTCCAGGGTCAGTAGCCTACTCCCGCGCTCCCGCGGTGAGACTCGGATAAACCCACGCTTGCATCTACCCGCATTTTTATACGTACAGCGGATAAATGCAACGCGAACCGATAATAAGGTCAGTCAGACAGGACCCGCGGATCTCGTCCTTCTGATCCCCGACTCTTGCTCCATGGGAATCATGGCCCGGAATTTCTCGATAGAGGTATTCGGATTGTCTATCGTGGAGGCCGTAACACACCAGGGTGGACGGATCGGAAAAAGGAGGAAGAGAATCGTACGAAGAGGCGGGAGACAGCGGGAGACGGGACGATACGGCACAACTTATATATTACTGTATACCGTGGCCGATCCGCGAGACGGTTCACAGTAGAATCTCTTCTCTGCGGGATCGCCTCACCGGCTTCTTCTCGGACTCCTGAGAGAGTTTGTGGACCGGACAACGGTATAACCGGGCTCTCTCCCTCCCTCTCTCGCTCTCCTCGGCCTCGCCGTTGCGTTCGAACAACGTTACACTTATGGACCCGATCCGCCAACGTCTCCACTCGAGCATTCATCATATATATATATATATATATATATATATATATATATATGTGTGTGTGGATGGATGATCGAGAGCAACGAGGCGATCCTCGTGGCCCACAGCGCGAGGCATCACCGAAAGATGCTTCTCTCGTCCTCACGCCGGGCGGCTCGCTGACTCACTTCGAATTTAATGGTCCACCTGGACCGGATTCCAGGGTAGCGCCGAGCGAGACAACACGAGTCGACCGAGTTCCTTCGGGCAGCCTCCGAAAATTCTTCAACCTAAACTATATTCGATCTCGCCTTGGCTCAGATTTTTTTTTTTTTACACCGCCCCTTCCAATTGCCTCGAGTCGTTCGAGTGCCGTTGAATACAAATTTTCGATAGTCTCCAATTTTTTTTTTTTTTTGCATCGATACAGCTGCATCCACGATGAATCCATCCATCGATATGTTTTCTTTCTCGGAACCGGTGAAAATCGTAGGAATCGGCATACTTTCGATAATTCGCGTCTGATTTATATTATTTATTTGAATTGTGGACGATGGAGAATAAATAGACGAGCCCGCTAATGATCGTTCATTTGTGTACATGAATGTATATATATATATATATATATGTATTTTTTTTTTTTTTACGTCTTCGTTAATGCCACAGTCGCATCTTCCGGTGTGTGCGCAACGGACCACGAAAGTCACAAGACACGCGAGAATGTTGATGGTGGTTTAACGACGAGTATTCAAGCGCTCCGAGGACTCGCGAGTGCTCCGTCGAGAACCAGCAGCCAGACCGTTAGCACTCTCTGTTATAGTCGCGGGTTACCGAGGGCAGTTTTATTGCATCGAAGAGCGTACGCGTATTCCAGTATACGTCGCTCATGCATCTGGTCGAAAGGGTCTATTAGTGATTGAATAGTGTTGCCGTGTGCGCCGATGTTGTGTTTCGTCCCATGTTCGTCGGTCGATGCGAGTCGTAAAGCTTCGAACGCCCAGAGAATGATCGCGTCTCCGCGCGATGCACTCGCTCGAAGTCCCTCGTTATCGAGGACGAGCTCGGCTATCAACCTCGGGATCATCCGACGGTTAATACGCGGCATTCACCGAACGCGTGTTCCTTATTTTTACGCAACTACGTGAGATAATATTCGCTTATGATAATTTCCGCGAAGATTCTTCCTCGCGGATTATATGCGAGAGCCATTAGGAACGTTGAAGACGCCGATTAGAGAGAATAACGACGATAATGAGACACCGGCCCGAGAGCGTTGAAACTACGTTATGGCAGCACGAGCATCCTCGCTCGATCATTAGTAAGCGTCGCTGAATATATTCGCATGCCGCAAACAAAAGGAACGTCAGAATTTTTCTAAAAAAAAAAAAATTCGCCCGAAGACGACTTAATTTTTCAATTGTTTCGACACGGACGATCAATTATTTTTTCTTCAACGGGAAAGAGGTCTCCCCGTTGAAGGGTTAACGCGAAGAAGAGGTTCGTAACGACTCGTCGTTACAGCTCGGTTCTCACAATGGTAATTTTTTGAAGTCTCGAACGGAGAAGACGCGCTGGTACGGAGTCGATCAATCATTATTTAATGCCGACTAGCTTGCCGGAAGTTGGAGGGAGTGCGAAGCTATCTATCGAAACGTCGCACCGAAGATCGCGCTAACACACACACACACACACACACACGAGTGAGAATACACTGTACATGATGCACTTATCGTTAAACCGCTAGAATGGAAAATTAACATATTCACTGCACCAAACGCCGACACGGTGGCTCGAACCGTTAACTTCTCGAGACGGTAATTTTCATACACGCGTAATGACAATAACCGCGGCATCGCCGGAAGCGTAAAATTTTGTACTCTGCTATCGATAGCCATGTAATTGGCTGTACATAACCAAAGAACCATATTCATCGATTTAACGTAGGTGGGCCGCAACGATCCGCCATACCGGACGAGCGAGTCTCGCGGCAGTTCTTCCATCGTGCACGGGTCGCTTGGCGTCCTGGCGGAAAGAGTCGGAAGTCGTGGAGACGCGAAATGGGACCATGTGCGACCTGGAGATCTCAGGAGGGAGAGAGAGAAAAAAAAAAAAAAAAAAAAAAAAAGGAGCATCATTTACGAGAGTGTCCAACGGCGAGTACATAGGAGTATGCTTCAGCCACCGCTGAGACCGCTGCTGCGGAGAGCTCCAGCGACGTATGACCAGACACCGTTACGATCTCGATATCTCGATTGCGATGTGCTCGTTGCCCGAGAGAGGAGACCGTTGCGCAAACGGCTGAGGAAGCTGACCGAGAGAAGGAAAGGAACGATTATCTTCCGTCTCTCCTCTCGCGTTTTTCGTCGGGGAAAAGAAGAAAAGGCGAAGAGAAGAATAAGAAAAAAAAAAAAAAAGAAAAAAGATAAAACAAAAAAATGTGGATAACGCATCGGTAACTCCCGCAGGATGCCCGGTTCCACTCGGTCTATGCATTCTGTGTCCCTACTACGTTTATCGTATTATGCGATCTCGTTCCCCGTCGTTTGCACGCGAGAGACACTGCAGATGACCCTAGAATCTGCTCTTCCGATATCCGCCGCTACCCCTTCCTCTACCCCTCCCGGCCATAATCTTACCATCACTGTAACAGGTAATAGCTATTATAGTGTAACGTTACGTGCCGCGTTACCCTCGACGCGGAGGCGGACACTCAATCTCCTTCGTTTCTCGTACCGCATCGATGCGAAGCTGTGCGGAGAAATTACACGAGACGATCCGATATCGAAAGCTCGTGTGCATACTGAATTCATAGATTATTCGGGATGGAAGATCTCATCTACTCGGGACTCGTGGCAGGTAAGCTTCGACGCACCGGACGCTCCCACTCGCAGCGATGCACGTGCGATATTAACTCGCAACCACAATTTCGATATCCTCCTCCGTACTGTTCGCCCTCGGTTTTGAAACCGCACGTAACGGTGTCCCTCGGACGGACACGCAGAGATACTTCATTTCAATTTACTGTTACGTAATTCGATTTGCCATAGCGTCCAGGATTTTCCTAGGAAGCTGTTCGCGGAGGAGTCATTCGAATTCCTGTTTCGTCGCTTAGATCGGAGCCGATCGTTTTGTCGAACCCCACAGCCGGATACGCGTTTCGTTACCTTGGCCCACTTGGTTCCTTCGGATGTTTCCTCGCCGTCTCGCATGCAACAGCATCCACTCTCGAGAGCCAGCAACGGGTCTTAGCGGTTTAGCACGGGTCGAGTCGGGAAGCGGCGGGGAGGGAAAATAAAAGGACGACACCGTTACGCTATGCGCGTTACCGACGGGAGTCGCAGCCTCACCGGTAGAGCATCTCGACGAAACTGGGTGAAAAAAATCGCCACGATAATCTCGGACAGTTCGAGAGGCGTCCGCGATCTGAATTCCGCGTTACGGTATAATACACGTACTCCACCGTGTCTCTCGCCGTTGAGCTAATGCAAGACGGCTTGCGGAACGCAATCGCCCACTGCGCGTTCTATTTATTCGCGTCTGCATATTAAACTTCGTCGTGGCACGAAGTCGATCGATAAACTCGTGCGTGAAACGACGATAACGAACCCGCCACATTATTAATCCACTTATTCGCCGGGTTACCGCTCGGTTGCTTACGCGTATCGGAGATTTTTTTTTTTTTTAACGTCAGATGCGAGCTTCCCGATGCGACGGCTACGATGAATTTTTTTTTACTGTTTCTATTTACCAGACGCATGGTTTCGATAGTTTTATCGGCGCTGGAACTTGCCGATTAACGCGAGAGGCTTTGATACCGTTAATGGCCAGATTAACGCAGCGTGTCTGAGCATACACGAGGTTTTTTCAATTGCGAGCAAAGAAGACGGCGAGCGCGACCACTCGGGATATACAGAAATCTGCCCCGTGCGGAGTTCAGACGATAAAGCCGACCCAGTTCGCTCGAAGGTATGCGCGTCTGTGAGCGGATCGTGTTTAGTCTCGATTTATATTGGTACATGTTTTTTCGTTTAGGTAATTATCAATTAGAATTAACGGGGGTTGCTCGATTAATCTCGGAGTCTCGAAACTACTTGTCGGCTGGTTTTGCCGAGGCCGGATTCATGATTCTCCTCATTCCTGCCCGGCTCGGAACCTCTACGGTCGACATTATGGTACTTTTTTTTTTTTTTTTTTTTTTTCTTTCAGGCACCGCTTTATGGTCCGAGGCCTCCGGGAGGATACTTTGTATACGCGTACATTCTTTCGTCGAGCTTTTTGCTCGTGTTTTGTCTCGTGTCTAGACCGCGCCGCCGCCTCCTCGTCGCGTCTCAATTTATTATTTTCTTCGGTGCAAGGAGCCTGAGAGGTGAAGCGAGAACGTACCCTCGTAAGACACACACCGACTCTCGCATGTGCTCCGTAATTTACGGTCGATTGAATTTATAGATTTTTTAATTTGTTGAATTTTTCGTTTTTTAATTTTCATCGTCACCTCCCTCTCGGGGAGTGCTCGCAGCTGTGCTCCATGGGTATTTTATTATACGCCTACTAAAATATTCCAAAAACATCGCGTGCTGCGCCTCTGCCGCAAAAGAATTTCGTCTCGAACACGAGAAGCGCGATCGCGGCTCCGCCGTCGTCGTTTAAAGTCCTCCGACTTATCACGCACTACAACGCGATATTATTTATCGAACGGATATTTCGTTCGATTAACTCCGACGCTGATCGCAGGCGTCGAAACCTATTCGTCGTAAGTTTGCTCAACTAACGGTTCTTCTTCGGCGAGAGCGGTCTTTCGCTCGCTCAGATGCCGAAGGAACGAAAAAGGTGTGAACTGTACCGTTCTGTCCCCGATATATTTCCCAAACGGCACGATCTATTCCGGCCTGAACTTCAATTTATTCGTGTTTTCTATCAGGATATTCAAATATCTACAACACTCGCGACTGAAAGAACTTCCCAAAGGACAGGTTGAACGAGCCAAGTCCGTTAAGAATAATCAGCAAAAAAATTGGTAATTTCTGTCGGAACATTACGAGTCACGGACATTAAGTTGAAGTCTAAAATGATATTCAAATATTAACCCAATTCGTGACCAGAGAAACTTCACGAAGGACAGGTTGAACGAGTCAACGAACAAGCCGATTAGGAATAGTCAACAAATATTTTGAACAGTATTTCGGTTGGTATATTGCGAGGAACATGCGTCGAACCGACAACCTCGTGTCTAAAATTCTTCCCTTCCAGGCGGGTCGTAAAACACCTCGCAAAAAAGAAATATATATATATAGATATATACGTCTGCCGTTAATCTCGCTATCCTAGCCTGGAGATAACTCGCGGTCACAGTTGGTCCCGCATCCATCAAAGTGTGAGAGAGCCTCAGCCCGAGGACGTACGACCACCCGTACCCTCGACGCAATTAAATCCCCCGAGGAACTTACCTAGGATGCTAATAGCCGCGTAAATGTACGCGCTACTTAGACGCTACACGTTACTGTGTGTAAGCGACGGTTGAGTGAGAGAAGTTGTACGAACGGACATGTAAGGGGTTTCAGAGTCTCGTGTAACTCGTCGGTTCATCTCCTTGAGTAACGAGTACCGAGCTTAAGCTCGTGCTGTTGCCCGCGAGTTCCGAACGGCTCGGGCATTCCTCGCCTCCGTATTTCTTCGACGTGCGTCCACCGTAGATTCGCCGAGAGCCCTGAATCCGCTTTCTGCCTTGCTCACGGCGCTCCGCCACTCATCTTTCCATTTTTAATAATTTTTTTTTTTTTTTTTTTTTTTTTTTTTTTTAATTCTTTCACTCGTCGCGACTCCCCTTCGCGTAGGATCTCATCGAAGGGCTCTCGGCGGCCGACCGCGTATTCGTTTTTCTGCGTGGCTTCTTTTTTTAATGGCGGAGCGTCCGCAACCCTCGATCGAAGGAAAAACTTTGCGACGCAGAACGGAAGAGGCTCGAGGGTTATTATAGTAATGATTCGACATCTGCGGGCGGGAGGTGCGCGCGTCCGGAGGGAACGCCGCGCGGTCCAGACCGCGAAACTGGTACCGCGGAGTGTTCTTCAGTTGCGGAGAGTAGCAATTTGAGAGAGGTGTCGCGCCGACGCTCGCACCGCGCGAGATGCTGGAAGCCGCGACTCGGGGCGATGGGAGGAGATCGCAAGCTCGCTCCGACGACGTTCATCGCGTCTCAGTTGCAGGAACAAGTCGATCGTGACTCGTGCTCGGATGCTCGATCGCGAGGAATTCGCATCGCTCGGGAGCCTCGATGCGTTAAAATGTGAAGGTGCGTTCTTATGCGAAACCTCTCAGTATGATCCGGTGGAGCTTCCAGCTTATGTGATCGACCGGTGGAATAAAAAATCTATCGAAAATCATCCAAAATATATCGAACCTAAATTAATATCGGATATTACAAATGCAACGACGGAGTTAATTACGATCGTCTATTGTCAAACTTAATTAATGTTCTACGTCTCAGGGAATAATCAGCTAAAAATCCGTTAAAATATATTGAAAATTACATGACAAAAATGATGACAAAAATTCTAACGAGAATCGTCAGATTAATTTGAAAGAACATGACGCGAATTAAATTGTTCGCATCAAGCTGGCGATTTCACAGTCGGAGCTGGGAGTCACGAACTTGGCGTAAAAACAATGTTCTCGAGCGTGTTGCCGTTATCGCGAGTCCGCGTCCCAGCAGCGAACCATTTATAAACGGCACAAGACGCTGTGTATGAGCCGAGCACGACGAGATCGAAGAGAGCCCGGAACGAGGAGAATCTCGAGCGAGCGTGGAAGGAACGAAGGGGAGAACGAGAGGCGAGTCTACATCGGCACGACGTAATTCCCCGTGCCAGTTCTCTATATTCCAGCAGCACCTTCCGCGCTCGTACAAGTCGCACGTAATAATTAATTAATTAATTAACGGAGTCCGCTACCGCGGCCACCGTACTTTCCCGTCGGCTCGCCAGCGCGCCTCGTTCCTCGTTCCCGTTAATCTCGGTTTAATATCCCATTAACGTTGGAGCCGTTAAACCCGTTGATCGCTGAATCAACACGGCATCGTCGAGACGTCAAGGGCGCGATGATAAATTTTTACCCCCGCCGACTTTTATCTCCCCTATAATAACTGCATAATAATTTCACCATTTTCTCCATCTTCGGTATTCCAACTATGGAGATGTAACTACGTTCCTTCGCATTAAAAAAAATATTCATCCTCTTATTTCTCCCTGCACAATAATTCCAAGCTATATTTCATCGTTTGCCTCGAGTTTCTGCCGTAGCAACCGAGATACGACCCGCTCGATTATTATCATTGGTCACGGTTCTTCGTGTCAGTGTTCCCTTCTTGCACCCCTCTTTTTTACCTCTTCTCCCCCCCCCCCCGCCCCGTCCCATCGTTCACCCCGTCATTCCCTCTATCGTTTTTATTCTCCTCGGTCGTTAATTCGTAGGACGCGAGAGAGCTCGCGCCGAACGTAAGCCCGACGGTTAAGTAGATACATCCAGTACCGGCCTGGCATGCTCGTCCGGTCGGGGGTGTGGATCCGCGTTCGGACGCGCCTCGCGCCTGATTACAGGCTCTCGGTTCTTCTGTGTCCCTGGTACCGCCAAGAGGCGATACCACCACCGGAAGACAAACTCTCTCTCTTTCTCTCTGTCTGTTTTTCTTTTTATCTCGTGAAGCCATCCCGCGAGAGAAGCCAGCTAGAGAAATAGCTGCCGGCTATAAATGCTACTTCGCCTCCTCTCTGTGGAGGACGGAATACTCGGTTCGTTCACCGGAACGCAAACTTCGCCGCTGCGATTCAACGCGGATACATTATTTGACGCGCAAGGCCGGTCTCGCGACTTTGTGAAAATGAATACGCAAAACGAAACGGGAAAAACAAGTTTCCTAAGAGCATTATCACACTCCTGGCCGTAATCGCTTCGCTCTTGAACTTTTATTCTCTCCACGGAGTTTTCAATTGTATCGTGCGTTTACGATTGCATTGCGTCGGCGAAACTGCGGTAGGGTAAATCGTTTCGCGTTAATGAGTTTCGGTTTGACGAACGAGGGAAGTATCATTGAATAGACGCGGTGGTGAGATTGCATACGAGTCGGTCGACTCTCGCTGGCCTTAAACGCGTGGCGCGTATTATTGCACGCTTTATTACATTACCTGCTCTATGTATGTGGTCTTCCGTGTGACCCACCAAGTTGCAACCACCTGTGCAGTGTTCTTGCTCACGACGAGAAGTTGCACGCGCGCATCCACGGATGCGAGGGTCGATGCGGCGTGGTCGCTGAACCTTCCACCCGGACGAGAGTTAACGACGGGATTGTCTATCGTAGATATTCTTCCGAGGTTCCTCCTCGAGAGGAATTGTCCATCCTGCCGTTGTTACTCCCACTGTCTAGGATGTGCACTCTACTGGAGTTCCAGTCGGTGGAAGAAGTCGCAGCGCGTATTATGCGTGCGTGCGATGCGTGCCGGGTTCGAACGAGCTGCGGAACGTCCCGTCGGGTAAAACGGACGGATGCGAAAGTGTTCTCCTCGGCCGCTTACCTCGACTCGGCTATTCCTATTATTCAACGTTCATCTATCGATGCATCGTGCGTGTACGTGAACGCGTGATGGAAACGGCCTTGAAGTCGCATCACGTCACTGCTCGCGCTCGGAACCAACGTCCGGATGCTTTCGGATTCGCGCGAGCAGTGCGAGAGGGAAAGCTCCGGCTTCGCTCGCTAAAATTGCCGTGTTCTTGGGATCGGTGAGTCTTGCAAGCCATTACACCATCGTAACTCGACCCGACTTCGCTCGACTCTCCGAAGGCCTGTTTAACTTGCGGAGCAGATAATTTTCCCTTTTTCTCGAGAATTCGTCCGGTGCACGCGGTAAAGTCGCCCAGTCCACGAATCGTGGTCTTTCTCAGATACATCGCGGAGTTGAGTCACTTTTTTCAACGGCATAAATCCTGCGAGTCAACTCAGATAGGGAATTCGGTTCGAGATTACTTATTTTTCAATATCTCGCAAAGAAGAAATTACAAAGATCGTCAGATTTTTCTTGGTGTTCCATTTTTGCCGGATCTCCGGCAGAGGAGCTTCAGCGTGGCACGCTGGATGCACCGAACGCCAGCGTTACCTTCCACCTCCGGATATATTCATATGTATTAAAGAGAATTTATACTATACATTATACACCCCAGCGGTTGATTTGCCTCGCGACCGGTTATCATTATTCGCACGCCACGCTGCGCTGCTACATCTCACTTACAAAGCAAGGATGATAACCGCGTTGACTCGTTCACCGGAGTTGCGAAAGCTCGGCTTTATCGGAAGGACGACTTCCGGTCTTCGGGCACGTCGCACCGCGCTGAAGCCGCGATAGCAACTTCGGTTTATTTCCCTCTCGAGAGCCCCGCGTTACGTTCCCTCTCGAGCGCATTTATCAGAGTCCTCGGTCGTGCATTCGTTCGCACAGAAAGACTGCGAAAAAGTCCGCGCTTCGAGTGCTCGCGTATCCTCGGCCAAGATCGAGATAGAGTTCGGAAGTCTGAAACGGCTCCCAACGTGACTCTTCGTTCTCCGGTAGCAATCTCAGGTGCGAGTGCGTGTCTCGCGAGACGCGGAACTCTCGTCGCTGCGAAACGAGTCCGCGAGATGTTACGTCGCGCGGAAGAGCTCTCGGCGAGATTAGCCCGGCTGCGTGGCGAACGAGAATAGCGGCGTGAGAGCCCTTCACGCTCGTTTCAACAATTTTTGCGCCCCATCGAGAACCAGTTTCCTCGGCGTTTATCTACGGCGCTCTATCGAGGAACGAAGAAACTCGGGTTGCACGCGCTTTATGCGCGATTTACACCGACTCTCGCGCGTTAACTTGCCACGGAGATTAAACGATCAAAACTTCATAATTGTGGGATGTCGAGTGAGTAGAAAATCTCGAGCAATCCTTGGCGCAACGTATCTCCCGTTGCAACGACGAGCGAGACGGATTTCCTTGACCGATCAACCGGAGAGAATGCACGGACGGCTCGAGGGATTCAGTTGAATTCGTGACGTTGAATGCACCAAAGTCCGTAATGAATTCCTCGATATCTGGACCACACGTGACGGAAAAATCATCGGGGAAGCAAAGTGGGCATTGTCTGGCCTCGGAGGACGATTGCGGGGGGGGGGGGGGGGGGGGAAATCTCGAGGACCATTGAATATAAACGATCCTCGGTAAAGAAACCACGGCTCCGACTATCGCGTAGAGCGTTGCGGACTTCGTGACCGAACTAATGGGGGGGCCAAGATCGTGGCCGAGTCGAAAGGGGGACTATCAATAATTCTCCGGAGAATCGATAACGCCCCGGTGTGCCCTACGGGGTTCCCAGGGATCCGATAATCCCGGCGCGGGACGGTACTTGGCCCATCTAGTCCACATCCTAGGACAATCGTGACTCCGCGGATCGGATCGATCCTGTCGGCCGGGCTCCGGACCTTTGAGTCATGGATCCGAATTCCATGTAACTATACAGTGAGGAGAGACTCGGCAGCGACAATCGAAGACGTCGAATCGTCTCTCGTAGGGACAAGTTCGTTTATAAACGGATTTACAAAACCGTCCGTCGATCGGTGACATGGGTGAGGAGACAGCCGAGCTCGAGAGCGAAAGAACATTTATTCGTTGTCCAACTATCCCGTCATTCGAGCCTAGAACGACGGTACTTCTGCTCCCGGGCTTTTCCTGGTCCGACACTGTATTAGTTCACGGATGTATGTAGATATATATATATATATATATAATTGTATGTATATGCAGGTATCGGTACGTTGCAAGTCGCCGCAGTACGTAGTGGTAAAGGGTGCAGTAACAACGAGAAGAGCCATTACGCGAGTAGCTCCGTGACTCGTCGACTCTCCGGTTACGCAGGAATTCGTTCGAGGAAGCCGCAGCAGCAACATTGGCTCTAGAGGCGAAATAAACGACCGTTCGAACTCGTCCTGTGCCGGTGCGGTTGCCAGTGCGAGGACACTGTATCACCGAGTCGCGAGCGAAAGAGACGAAAGACAGAAAGTCAGGTACGCGAAAATAACTAGTTGCGTTTCTTCCGTCGAGGATAACGGAACTTTTGGCGAACGCAATGTCGCGCGGTGAGTTCTCGTTCTCTCGCGGCGCACATCTCGGAAGAGACCCTCAGGAGCGGAGGGCAATCTGCGATTGCACTCTTGGTCTTCTTTCCCGAAGCAGTCCTCGGTGATACAAGAGTGTGAAATGAGAATCAAATGAGCGAAGACGTGAATATATTCATAGAAAACAAGAGGACCGCGCTTACCGATGCAGACCGCGCCCGTTGAAAATTGCGTGGAACTATCTGGGAACGGAAGCATCGGAATCCGCGTTTAATGCGATTCGCGATTTTCTATTAATGCAAATTAACTCCTCTCGAGTGAAACGGATATTACTAGCGGTTCGGGGAACTTCCTCGTTCCCAGGGCGATAAGCGTCGCGAACGAAGTATCGGACGGTGAGAATTTCCCTCGACGGAAAAACGTGGACGGAGAAGATGACGAAAAAGTTTCAAATTGACAAGGACGTTAATCGACGGCCCTCGGGCTGATAAATCTCCCCGATCGCGCTCCGTCTCGTGACTCCGGGCTACGAGACGGAGTGCCATCGGATGAGGAGAGGACAAGACCGCAGGGAAATTCCTCTTCTGGAGCGATCGATCGATCTCTCGAGCGGGAATATTGTCGAGGATCGAGCGCGATCTTCATAAATCTTCGAAGCAATTAGCGGTGCGCGATAGGCAGAGCGAACGCGAAGCGACTCTGAAATGGCGAGGGCCATAGGGGGAATGTTAAAAGGTGGAAGCGAGGGCGTTAGCATCAACGCGTTGCACAGGCAAAGATGAAGGACGCGGGAGGAGGTGGAAGAAATATGATAATGGCTCTCTCGTAGGTGAAGGTCTCTATCTTTCTCATTCTTCATCGTGGTTAGGCCTCGGCGTGTAGTCGCAGGGCAACGACCTCTCGGGGCCGGGAGCCCTTGACTTCCCTTCTATATAAAAGGCGGCGAGGTTCGCGCGCCACGGCAACACACAGGGTACAACAACTGGCTGAACCCCCCGCACGCGCATCTATGAAAAGACGCGCTTACAACAACGAAAATAATACACCGGCGAGCTTCGCAGAAAACTAGAAAACGTTTGATCACCGTAGTCACTCGCTGTACCAGCTGCTTCGTCAAATAAAAAATATGAAAAACCGTCTCCATGAATAGCTCGCGCGGTAGGGAAGGAAAGTCACGAAGAAACCAAGCTGGACAAAAGCCGAGCCCAACGACGTGGTAAAAAAGAATCGTATATAAATAGGGTATAATAGCGCGGAACGTTGAGCGTTTTATCATCTGATGTGGCTCCTTGCGGCGGCTCGAGACGACATACGACTTGTGTAGTCGGGAAGAATCGCGCACCCACGAGTCGTTGAGGACGAGGTCTCTCGTGTTCCTGATTTTTAATCTTTGCCTGGTCAAGCCCGGATCCACCTACCGTTTCTTGCGGAGCTGCCTCTTGGTCCTCCTCGATCTCGGTGCGCCTCGGAATGAGCCCGTGGAGTCTTCGTCTTGTTCGTTGGCTGGACGGGAAGACGAGGGCGCGGACGCGGCTGCGATGCAAATGGAGTGGTCGAGACGGGAACGAGGAGGATCAAGCCGTAAGGAGATACACGTATGCATACTTCGGAGTACACCGGACTGTTGGGACGGTTGCGGTAGTCGCAGGATACGAAACACACCAGAAGCAAGAACACGTAGAACCCGGAGAGGTAGAACCACCGAGGAGAGTTACACGGTCCGCCAAGTCCAAGGACACGATCTACCTCAACGACAAGATTCGTGACAAGGACGGGGTCCTCTAGGACGAAGAGCGCCAGGAAGATGAGGCAGAGGATAAAGGGGCACGAAGCGGTAGGTAGGCAGGTTTTACTGTACGCGAATAAGGTCCGCTCTCTCTATCCTGGTGCGGACTGCAACGAGAAGACTTTGCTCCACTAGCTATTGCCTCTTCGCCTCTTCTCGGTATCGCCGGCTAACTAAATTACACGTTTCGCCACGGGAGCCACTCTTCTTATTATTCTTCTTCTGGTACACTCCTTCGGCGAAGCTCGCTTCTTCTTCTTACTCATTTGGCCTTTGCAGGGGACAGCGAGATTCAAAGACGAGATTCGAAGAGCTCGTGGACTGGCGTCGTTTGATAGATCGATGTAAAAAGATTCAGAATAAATTAGAGAAAAAGGGAAAATCGTGCGGAAGGTAAAAAGAATAAAATTGCCGACAGATTTTTCACATTCAGTGTCATACCTATAATCATTTGACGGCAATCTTGTTACTCTCGTTCGTGAAGAACAAGCATGCACAAAGTCTATGTCAAAGGAGAAAAGAGTGAATTGATAGGCGACTCAAATAACCTTGCGAAATGTCTTCCTTTTGAGCATCTCGTATCGACGCTACACGGAAAACCAATGATCCAAATTTTAATTTAATTATCATCATCACCTCGATTCTCCACTGACGAGGTAGCCAGCGTTGAGCAAAGAGATGAAGATTTGACGAATTAAAAAAAAATCCACGAGATCCCCACGTCGTTGGATTCCTGATCGTTAGCGAGGGTGAAGCTCTCTCGAAGCCGAGGTCGGACGGTCCGAGTTCGGAAGAGATGATGACCCTACGATCCTTCCTGGCCTGAGACCAGGCAGCCCGCAGCAAAAGCACGACAGGACGCTCGCCTTCTTCTTGTTCTCTTCGTGCATCAAGCCAGAGAGAATAAGATGGGAGGCGTACACGGGTATCCATGTGTGGAGACGGACTCTCTTACATTCTGCATGCAACCAACGACGAGGGCAACAAAAGGGAGAGACGCGCGTGCGGTAGCGATCGCTTATCGTCCTTCGCCTTTCCGGAATCTCGGAATGCCCCCGTGGGCACGAAACGAGCGGTTGGTTCAACGTGGTATCGCACTCCTCTGTGTTCCTCTCCCTTATCCCACCAACATGTCCTTCCTACATCGTCGCGTTGAACCCACCGCGCGCTCCTCGCAGTTCTCCATCGCAGGATGGAGAAAAGCGCGCGCGCCGTTTCCCTGAGACCAATTATGCAAAGGAAGTCCGACTGGCTTCCGCGCATACGCGTGTTTTCCATTTAAATGCGTTACGTTCACATGAGTACGAGGACAAAAGTGCAGGAGCATGTACAGTGAACCAGGAAACTGAGGGACGCACGGCGGCAACTCTGCCGCTAAAAGCCTCGTGAAAGAGGGAACAATCCTTCGAGCGAATGATATTTAGCGACAACAAAAAACTTCTACAAACACACACAGAAAAGTCGAGAAGTTGCAAGGTTGCGGAGAACGGATGAATGGAACAGTATCGAATTATGTAAGAATAACGAAGCTAGGAGAAACAGGAAGCGGGTTCTTATTGCCTGGCGCAAATGCTATATCCGTATTATATACGCCCGGTCTGCGGAAAATGGGAATGCGGCTGTTATTATAAAACTAGTCTCGCAATCGCGAAGGGGAGGAAGAAATGTAATGACGTTCGTTCGCATGGCACCAAACGACTGTTGCGTGCGCGAACTCTCCCTCGTTTTTAAACATTTCGAGTCGGGAATCGCGCAATTTCTCGCGATTCTCCGACCCAACTTCCTTGACGTATTCCTGTGGCGATCAAGGTTTACCTGCCCGTGAAGTGCAACCGGTGTTGCACTGCGCAACTATGAGCCGATGTTGAACGTGTGGCTGAACGACCTCGACCGCCAGAAGCGAGTCTCTGACGTCCCAGGAATCGGATCGCTCTTCTGCACTTTTACGAAGCAAGCGTTATTTTTCCTCTTTCGAGATGAGAGCCGCTGATCTGGTTCGTTGCGCTCTGCTGGATATACGGACTTGGCTAGCTCTATAATCGCTTAGCTCCATCGCTTGTGCATACACACACATGTATATATATATATGTGTAAATATATATATATATATATAAAGGTATCGTCGAGTTACCGCGGTCGATCAAGCACGCACGAGAGACACCTAAGCCGATCTTTCTTGCTACCGGAGCCGGCGCGGTGACCGGAAGTGAGAACGAAGCCACACCTGCAATTGCGAGCAAGAGAGAAATACCAACTATGGAAAAGAGACGATTAATTATTGTTGCATCAATAACCTTATAATACGCTTCGATGAACGGACGAAGAATATAAATAATGAAAGCATATAAATAAATCGTGGCGAAGTTTTCAGGGAAACTATTAACCGGTCTGTCCGTGCAATTATCGGGTTTACAGCTACATCGAGCGTAGTCGTGTAATTTCGTGTAATGGATATTATAAATTATCGGAAGTTTCCTTAACGGTATTATTGACTACACATTCGCTGTATAATCACTGGGCGAGGCGAAGTTAATCGGGTCTCGGACGCACGCGATGTCCGATCGAGCTTCTCTCGGTCGGTTTTTTTTTTTTTAGTTTTATGAGAAATCTACGAGGAGAGGGAAGTGTCGAGATTCCGTCGGGATGCAGTTTGCAATTTTTGTTCGCCAAGAACCGGGGAGAGTGCGCGGTGGAAGAAGTCTCGCAGGGACGGGAAGTCTCAGGAGGATTTTTCTATTCTCACCTCGCGGCTGCCATGCGGGAATCGGAGAATGAGAAATGTGTAAAAAGTCGAACGTCTCGGCTCGTTAGGTTATTATTTTTATTGCGCAATCTCGGTTGAACTCGTGAACTCGCGAGCGGCCATCTTGCCGTCATAGAGAATTCATAATTGCTTCCGCTTTCGCAACAATTACATTAACTTGCACTTTTTTGTTTGTGTTCTTAGATGGGCTCGTACGCTATCGGGTACGCCGTCACAGGAATCGTCCTGGTTCTCGCTCTCGCGACCGGAAGTGAAGCTATATTAGGTGAGTAAAAGAAATGTTGTCTTCGAGACACTTCGTAATGGGAAAATAATGTTTAATAATCGCACTCGGGTTCTTTTCTTGATTGTTTCTTCAGCTCGTACGGCCTTCGAGAAGCTCACGGACTTCGACTACAGAGGAACGGCTTACTACAGCGTGAGAAACCTTTCTTTATACGAGTGTCAAGGATGGTGCAGGGAAGAACCCCAATGTCAGGCCGCCGCATTCTCCTTCGTCGTGAATCCTCTGGCACCGATGCAGGATACACTTTGCCAGCTGCAGAACGAGACTTCGTCGACTAATCCCTCGGCTCAACCCCAGAGGGCAGCAAACATGTATTACATGACCAAGCTTCAGATACGATCCGGTAAGCAAGGAATCTTCCTCTCCCGATCGATCACGTGGCGATCGGCGCGCGGATAAATAAAATCGATTTCTCTCTTTCCGAAAATCGGTAACACTTATTTGTCTTACATCGTTGAGAAAGCCACATTTAAAAAAAAAATTTCTTTCCCATAGAGTCCAAAAATATATTATTATTTGTTAAAGTTGCCATTTTTCAAAAATCAATTTCAGAATATTTTAAAATGAACAGTACGGTTCTGAGACAGAAAAAAGAAATTCAGAATATCGACACGAAACCGATTGCGGAGCTTTGAGAAGGAGAAATTTTTTTTTTTTAATATTAAAATCTTTTTTTATCGTATAATTCGCGATATTAATCTTCCAGACCTTTCACGCGATATATTACAAAAAAAAAAAACGTTCCGAAAAAAAAAAAAATAATTAAGAATATTCCGAACGATTCGACGGTTTAACGGTGGTTCGAAAATTACAAGAGTCCCGGACCAGTCGATATTTCAATCAATTGTTTCCAATCCTCCGGATCCTTTTAAAAGAATAGCTCGGAAAGTTCGTCACCTGTCGGCCGCGTTGTACCAATTCTTACGGACTAAAAGTCGGAGTTTCCCGCAGCGGTGAGAGCGAGAGGGTGGAATACAGTATAATGGTGTTATATACCTGAAGCAGGAGAGGGTCATCGACGATATCCATGGCGAGAAGCGGATAAACGGTGGGTGTGTGAGCAAAGGCGAGAAAGGGCTGAACTTTGGCAAATAATAACGATTAGAGTGCGCGCCATGGCACCTAAAAATTTAGGCTCAGCAGCAGCTGCAGGTATACGAGGGACCGAAACCACTTCGGAAGATTTCGAAATTAGCAGGAAAGTTGAGGCCGATCATCCAGAGGGAGAAGGATGAAGAGAACTAGGCATGAGTCCACGGAAACAAAATCGAGAAGGTTTGGAGGATGAACCGTTGCTGGTGCGCGTATAAACTCAAACTCCAGGATAGACCGGAGCGAAATCCTCCCGACGGGGCAAGACGACATACGTAACTTTAATGTAAAACCGCATTGAAATGCTCGCAGAGTCCGGTATAAAACGGGCAACCGCTCAAAACATTGTCAACTTCCGATATTCCAATTCGCAATTTTATCTCGACAAGCTCCAAACAATACAAATTTAATTTCACTAAACTCTACGATAAAAAAAAAAAGCCTTAAAATAAAAGAAGAAAATCTTCTTAGCAGATGTATTTCATAGTTGTGAACTGTGTTTATGGCCTCAACCGAACGGCCATTATTTCTAAGGAATCCCGTTTTGCCCCGGTCTTCACTGCAGACCCGCCCCGAGAAACTGGCAACGTGAAAAATTTGTCCGTTGCGGTACCGACGCCTAAGAACAATGGAAAGCCAGCTCGCGACTGGTAGTACACGAAAATTGTTGACCCCCTCGCGCCGCGTCCCCCTCGACTGCACAGCCACAGGCCGTCTTTGAGGGAAAAGCGTCGCGTTCCGGGATCTCTCGGAAAATAATATAAAGGCGTTAAGTACGGTACTCGTGGGGTGGCAAACAGGTACTACCGAGAGCCACCCCCGTCCGTCTCCGCGGAGGCGTCACGGATCTTGCGGCAGAATTTCGTCGTGCAGACTGAGGCCCAAAGAGACGGAGAAGCGAAAAAAGGACGAAAGTTTGTGCACACCAGGGGGATGCTGAGAGAGGAAGGGAGAAAAGCGAATTTTTAGAAACGGGGGTGGTGGCGTAAAGGGACGTTAGTCTAGGTGTCGAAAAGGTCGAGGTGGCCCTCAAAAGAAAGGCCTAATATTGGTTTTGACAGGACTTGCTGGTGCGATCCTCTTGTTCTTTACATTTCTCGGGACGAGAGAGCCTCGCGCGCTTTTGTGTACACTACACCGTTCCCCATGGTTCTTGTGTATCGCCGCTGGGCGATGGGACCATAGTCCCGAGGTGTGTAAAACCCCTCGAGGGCTCCGTGCAGAGCGCTCTCTCGGAGGTGTCCTGACTGCGAATAATACTCTCCCCCGGTCTCTTTCACGGCGTGTTACCGGAGCCCCCCGGCATATCCTTCTGTGTACCATCTGTGTACTCCTCGGGAGTACAGTTGAACTCGTTACCGGCGTAAGGACACCGAAAATGCCGAGAACACAGGACTTCTCGTAACCGTGGCGATAAATCGATCGTTACAATACCAAAAGAACTCAACAATTCTGGAGCCACCTTACCGGGACTTTTTTTGAAGTTTGTCATTTTTTTTATTTCTTCTCGAGTCATCGAAACGAACGAAGAGTTGATGGTTTGGAGTGGGAAACATTTTTTTAATTTTTTTTTAATGATATGTAGAAATAATAAGAATCTGAGTCATGAGCTCGATTCGCTTGGGGAGGAGCTGCGATAGAATCACGCAACATCGCGACGAACGGTTCGTTGGCACGGCACTCCGTAGAAGCGCCGGGGCTTAAAAGCTTCTTCTCTGTCGCTCTCTTGTTCAACCTCTTTCGCTCTGCAGCCTCCTTAATCTTCGTCGCAGAGCCCCCCCCCCCCCCCCCCGGGTCTTCTCGGAGCTTCGAAAAGAAATAGAACGCGCAGGTGGACAACGCCAGCTAATTCGTCGTGGGCTTGTGCCAGAGGGTTTAAAAAAAAAACACTATTCTCGGAGAGGATTGCCAACGAGACTGTGACCACTCACAGTCCGTTCGATTTCTAACGACTCTCGCGAGAATTTGTCACGTGGGTGTTTCAAAGGCAACGGTGACGAGTCGTTTCGCGACAAATTATAGATCATTGTTTTGTCAAATATCACGCGACCGATTTCACCAACGCAACTCTCGGACGCGAATATAAAAGAATGGCCCGAGCAATCTTTTTCATTTACGGAGACCTGGATTTTTGAGAAACAAACAATTATGCTGTCGACGATGAAAAATATTGAATAAACGAGAAAGAAGGAATTACAGATCTTTATGGACAGGAAACGTTTGGTGAATGTACGAACCTTTATTACGGTGAATCCTTGCGGACGAGTTCACCTAACTGGTACATTTTTTTCAATGAGCGATCGCTTCGCGGCAGGGAGTATTTACGATCGTAGGAATCGTAAAACCCCATCCCAGATTCTCACACTTTTTCACGGATCGTAAATACAGCAGTGAGCAGAAAGATTTGTACGTTTGAAGGAAAATTGTTGTTCGCAGCGACCACGAATTCTTTAATTTTACCTAATTTCTCCAAAAAAAAAAAAAAATGTAATAAATAACTCGTTAACGACATTAAAAATGGGACATGTTTATATACGACGAACGGCTTTTTCTTAGAACTCCTATTTGACAAATTTTTGTTTTTACCGCGAAACGGGTCGACGTACAATTATTTATTTTCTCGTTGATCAACCGATAATTCTGATTGACGCTTCACAAATTTATCGATGCATTCGTTGTTTCTTTTTTGCAGAGAACGTCTGTCTGCGGCCGTGGTCTTTCGAAAGGATTCCCAACAAGATGATTCGCGGTTTGGACAACGCGATAATATACAAATCGACGAAGGAAGCTTGTCTCGCCGCTTGTCTGAACGAGCATCGTTTCACCTGTCGTTCGGTCGAGTACAATTACATGACGCTCCAATGCAATCTGTGCGACTCCGACAGAAGAACGACCGGTCAATACGTTCAGTTCGTCGAGGCCCAGGGCGTCGACTACTTCGAGAATCTTTGTCTGAAAGGTGAAAAAAAAAAAAAAAAGAGACAACCAAGCGCAATTTCCACGAAGGTTTCCCTTCGATTCTATTGTCAACCTTTGCGGATGGGTTATTGAATTTGTAATTTTTTTTTTTTTTTTTTGACCAGGCAAGGACGCCTGCAAGTCGCAGAGAAACTTCATCACACCGAGAATCGGCGTTGCCGACGACAAGGTCGCCCTTTACGCAGGACTTCACTATTACACCGACAAGGAAGTTCAGGTTCAGAGCGAGGCTGCCTGCAAGCTGGCGTGCGAATTGGAGAACGAATTCTTATGCAGATCTTTCCTTTATCGAGGACCGCCGTTGGGCACGGCTTACAATTGTCAACTCTTCCATCTCGATCATTGGACTCTTCCAGACGGGCCATCGACTTATCTCAACGCCGAGAGACCACTGATCGACAATGGCGATAGAGTCGGAAGTTACCACGAGAATTTCTGCGAGAGTAAGATATCTTCTGGCGATGAATCGCACGAAGATTGAAAAACGATCGATGACTGATCGATTTGTTCGTATGTGTTGCAGAGTCCGTCCAGCCGGACGTATTCGTCGAACCGCCCAAGCACGATCCATTCTTGTCCAACATCACGAGGGACAGCACCAATTGCGACAAGACCGGAACTTGCTATGATGGTAAAACGAAAATGATCGATCCACGGATCTATGTCTTCATGCAAATCGTCATTATTTTCGACTCGGCCCAATTAATTTTCTTAAAACAAAATAATTCGTCGATCCACGAAATTAATTTGAGGTTGAAATTTATTGGTTGGGCATTTTTTTTAATTCGTCCGACTCGATGCCTGCGTCATTTTATTCGGTCCCTCCAATGAGTTATAAAAAAAATCGTCAGTTGTGAATCATGCAAGTCGATTAACTTTTGGATATTGTTATTTTTCTCTGTAGTTACGGTGGATTGCAAAGACACCCGCATCGCCGTTCAAGTGAAGACGAATCAGCCGTTCAACGGTCGCATCTACGCTCTCGGAAGATCGGAGACTTGTAACATCGACGTTATAAACAGCGATCTCTTCAGACTCGATCTAACGATGAGTGGTCAGGATTGTAACACACAAAGTGTGGTAGGTGTAGTCGAAAAAAAAAAATGATTTCAATACGATTCGCACTGCAAATGGTCGTATACGATTCCAGTGCGATCATTTTTTTTTTATAAATGTGAATTTGCAGAACAAACGGAAGATAAGTTTTTGCAATCACACGAAGTAAAAAAAAAAAATTCGCACGAATATCGTACCAAGTTTCACAACGCAAGTGCAATTAAAGTGAAAGTGCAATTTTCGCACCGAGTGGAGTAATGGAATTTTTTAATAACTATTCAAAGTCGAATTCTTGATCGGCTTCGTCGGAGTTTGAAAGAATGTGTTCACCCTGCAGCGTGACGGTTTTCAGACTGGGGTCTACTCGAACACCGTTGTTCTCCAACATCATTCCGTAGTTATGACCAAAGCCGACAAGATCTACAAGGTGAAGTGTACATACGACATGTCGTCGAAGAACATTACGTTCGGGATGATGCCGATAAGAGATCCGGAGATGATAAGCATAACCAGCGCACCGGAAGCCCCGCCACCAAGGATTCGCATTCTCGACAACCGAGCCAGGGAAGTCGAAACGGTGCGAATCGGTGACAAGCTCACGTTCAGGATCGAGATTCCCAAAGACAGTGAGTTGGGATATTTTAAAAAAAATTTCAACCAATGCTATCGGTTTCACGATACGCCTGTTATTTATTTATTAACCGTGTAATTTATTCCACAGCTCCGTATGGAATTTTTGCCCGCAGCTGCGTAGCGATGGCCAAGGACTCGAAGAGCACTTTCCAGATAATCGACGACGAGGGGTAAGCGAAAAAAATTAAATTCTAATCACATACCGAATTTCGATTTTTATTCTTGTGGCGAATCGATGCGACATAAATGTTGAATTATGAATAGATGAGACGTTAAATTGTTCACTGGGTAATCGATGTGATTTAAATGACTCGAAACTCATCGTTGTTTATCGTTCGTCACAGGTGTCCTGTGGATCCTTCGATCTTCCCAAGCTTCACTCCCGATGGCAATGCACTTCAGTCGGTCTACGAGGCGTTCAGGTTCACCGAATCTTACGGAGTTATTTTCCAGTGCAACGTCAAGTACTGTCTCGGACCTTGCGAACCGGTACGAAATCGGCATTTTTTTCACACTAGGTTCAATTAAATCGTCGACAAAATTAATTTTCTCAATCTCTGTCGATTTACCTCAAAGGCCGTGTGCGAATGGGGTCGCGAGTCCGTTGAATCGTGGGGCAAGAGGCGTCGGAGAAGCGTCGCAAACTCGACCGAGGAGAAGGCCGAGGACATGACCCTATCGCAAGAAATTCTCGTTCTCGATTTCGGTGATGAGAAGCAATCGGAGTTCTTGAAAAGCGACGCCAGCATAGACTTCAACGAGGCTGGTGAGTTGAAAAAAAATCGTACGAATTATCGAACATCGATTCGATAATATCGATTCGGAGTTCAGTGCGACGATGGAAATAATGTTTACATATTTTCTCGATGGCAGACAAAACGGTGACCATCATCGAGCCCTGCCCAACGAAAACAACGGTCCTCACATTGGGAGTAACCTGCGCCCTTTTGATTCTCATCTACGTGTCAACCATATTCTGCTACTACATGAAAAAGTGGCTGACACCGCGCAAGATGATGGCCTAAGCGGTGGGCGTTGATCCTCGAAGATGAGTACGGAATGTCGACCACCGACCATGTTCGTACGCGAAGAGTGCCTGAAGCTCGTTGCTGCTCCGATTATCTCGCGTGCGACGACAATGAAATCACGAGTAAAGAAAATGACAAAAAAAAACAAAAACAAAACAAAAAAAGACGAAATTAGTAGAAACATAAGAACTGAACTGACGATCGCTAGATTTTACAGCGAACGCACGGCGAGCGCGACGATCCGTCTCGATTCTTATCTTTTTTTTTGTTATAATCCCTTTCGTTTCTGCGAGTCTGGCTACTTTTGATTGGGTTGCAAGAAGCGCGGGTCGATCTCGATCGCTTGGAATTGCGATCGACCCGCCGTACCGTGCTCGATCGGCGATTTAAAAAAAAAATTTATTATCACAATTTTTTTGTTTCCATACGAGATCTTCGACATTTCGCCGATGATGAATTCCAAAGGAATTTTTTTTTGTACACGATGCCTCTCGTCTATCGAATCGTCGTTCGGTCTCCCGGTTTCTCACGAACGACGTGTAGTACGAGTGAGACCTGCGAGGAGAGTAGCGAAAATCATCGGCGATTTAATTTGAACAAAAAATTTGAAACCAAGAGAAAACGCTGAATCGTTCACGGTACAACCAAGCGATTTGTAACCCGCATCAAGACTAGAGGTATTTAAAGGTTCACGCTTGACTAACGTCTCTAATAGAACAGAGTCCTGCTCTCCCCCCCCCCCCCCCCTCCCATACCGTACGTCCCATTCCACCCCTTTATCCCCGATTCCTTATCACCCTTGCGACCTACTTTAATAGATCTTAAGGTATAAAACTAGAATAGTCGAATAAGCATAAGTGACAATAAAGCTACTTGCAACGATGGCATTTAAGATAATAAAAATCATATCGGGGAGCGTTATGAAAAAAAAAAAAAAAGAAAATACACGCAACTTCGGGATATTTAAAAATCGCGACATGGCGTTTGCCAAGCTCGAAATCCGACCAAAAATAGTTTTTTTTTTCGTGTTTTTCCAAAAATGTTTTAAAAAAATCGACGAAAAAAAAGGAATTAGGATTGTGATCATTATGATTGTGTCTCGGGTGCAAATATTTGTACAGCTGCCTCTCCGCGCTGTGCCCCTCGGGCGAAGCCCGTACATACACATATTTCGCCTGGTTATACATGCATATTCATAGGTGTATCATTATTATTATTATTATAGAGTAGAACGATATTGCGCAATATGAGAAGCTTGTCAATGGTCGGGCACGGCACGACCGTAGGAATTATTTGAGAAAAAAAAAAAAAAAATGAGGTGATTCGGAGTGAAAAAAAACAAGTACCAATTAAAGTCCGGAGTAAAAGAAAAAAAGAAGCGTTACAACTCGTCGGAGAGCACGAAAAGCGGTGAAACCGAGAATGCAATAAGGACGAATGTATATATATGAGAGCATGAAAAAAGAAAAAAAAAAAAAAAAAAAAAAAAAAAAAGGCAAACCGATACTAACGAGGTAACGGAAGTGATGGGGCCCTAACTCATTCGACGCGCGCATAAAATCTCATCCCAATATCACATCTTATTTTGTACTCTATTTATATGTAATAATGTATACTAAAATTGAGCGTTTTGTCAATAAAACGACATCGATTTTGAATGAACGCCGAGGTACTTTTGATGGAAAACGATATCACCATATCGAGTCCCTTCGCCCGATGAAGCATGGCTGTTTGAATCAATCGTAAAATTGCCCGATCGAATGTGTCACACGTGGACACTTTGTCGTCAAAGATCTCAATCGCCTTCTCGGTTCTCGTTGTTGTATTTATTTTTTATTTTTATTTTTTTTTTCTCGCTGAGGTCACGCGAATTATTCGATCTGCTCCGTTCCTCGGCTTCCTTTCACTCGATCTCGGCCTCTCTTTGTAAACCCATGTGTGATATACTACTCGCGCGGCGAACAGAGAGTCCGAGATATCGTTGGAGCTCGTGCCCGCTCTCTGCCCCATCGTCGTCGCCGACACCGCTTGACCCTACCCGGACGTTGGCGATAAAGTGGACAAACCCCGAGTGCGGTACGTACGAATGCACCGACGGACAGGCGGAAAGACTGTGCGACGTGCAAGAGAAGAGTGCCCGAGCCGCACGTGACCAGTTACGCAAACTCGATAGTTTCGTGACAAAAGAGCTTCCTGCGTTTTAGTCTCGCACGTTCGTCGATTCCATGCAAAATTGCCCGCTCCCCGTAACAATCTCAATCGCAATAATGATAATCATCATCCAGCCATCATCATCATATCGCTACTGTGACGCGATTATTACGATGAATGGAGAGACGGAGCCGGGATACTTCGCACTCGTCTGACGCACTCTCGTTTTAGACTGTTTATACTATTGTCATGTTCCATCGAGACGACGCTTCGAACCTTCGGCGATCCGGGCAAATCGCCAGATCTGGCAAGTCCCGTGATGCTTTCAAGAAACGCCCGCATATTTAATTCGGTGGTGGATTCGTATCGCTTCTGCAATTCCATCGGTCAATTAATCGAAAACGGAAACTCTGCTTGACGTAAAAAAAACGTTCTTTCCACTGAATTCGAGCAATAAATTCTGCGAGAAGACAAAAATCATTCGATCATTTTGAGAATTCTCGAATCGGTGTATTTTTTGTGAATTAAAAGATTTCGCAACTGTTACGTTTTTGATAAAGCGAGCTCCAATTTTGTCGATAAATAGGCCATGAAACGAATTATTATTACCGGGCGCTCGAAGCCTGTACGAGAGACGTGCGTTTTCTCTGCCACATGTTTCGACTCCTTTTACAAATATTTGATATAAAAATGCCCCGCGAGAAGCGACTTTTTTTCATTTTTTTTTTGTAATTGGTATTTACGATTCATAAGACGTTCCGAAGCGAAACGAAGCTCGATCCTGCTAGTAAAATTAAATAGAGCTGCCAGAGAGACGTTGGATGAAGGGAGATTTATATCGATGGAATATTATTCCATGCTACCGAGAAGTACACATTTGCATATGTAGATATACTGTGCACACATTTGCATAGTGTACAATCACTCTCACTGTATGTTCCCTCCTTCCATCATCGATCTCCTTCTTTTTTTTTTTTGCCGCTCTGGCTTTTACGCTCTCCCTTCTCTTCGGCTCTATCTCCCCGCGTGCCAGAAACGAAACACTCGTGATTGACAAGCGCAGCTCAGCGGCTGCTCGAACGCGCGTGACTAATCGATTAAGTCTTGTACACCGAATGCACGCTGCTGCCTCGTTTGCATCGGCAATCGAGACGATAAAACTTGGCATGCTTCGAGACTGTCCGCGCTCTCGCCTGCACTTCCTTCTAGAAATTCGTCGATACGCATCGGAAGAGCACTCTTTCAATTACCATCGACAACTGTATCGGTGTGCTCGAACTTCGTCAAAAGACCAACAAAAAAATATACACGTCAGAGTCCCCATCGTTCATGATATTTAAATGAATTTTAAAATCCACGAGGCATTCGGCAGGAAACGATCGTGAAGTCGTGTCGCCTGTCTGCGTTTGTTGGAGCGATGAAAGAAAAAATTTAAAGTAATCGATTTCGACTGATTAGGACGGCATGGAATATTTTGATACGACCCACATTCGATCGAAATTGTCTCCGCCTCGTACGAATAAGATTAGCGATCTATATCGAGAATGCTTCGCTCATGCCGTTTCGACCAAAAGTTTTATCGAATCAGAAGTTAATGATTTTTGAAAAATCGTTGTCGAACAAGTATCATGGATGAAGCGGGTACCTTGCGTAAAATGAGATTTTCGGACAAACAGGTTGACAAATACAGCCCTGAAAAAAAAAAAGCTTAAAATAGACACTCCGGGAAGATAAGAAAATTTCGTAAAAACTTTAATGTGTATTCAGAGACATTAATGAATTGCTTCGTATGATAGAAAGAGTTTAGCGACTGTTAGTCAAAAAATTAATATTCCATTAAAGAGATGCGTTTTCACGTAAAATTAATGTTTTCATAGTCGTGCATCTTGTAGTATTTTTTCACATATTTATCACGTCGTACAAAAAAATATTTTAAAAAAATTTGCGTGGAATGTGACTTTTTACTTGGAGCCTAGGTAAGGATATACAGGTACGAAGCCGATGAAATACCTCTGACAAGTTACGGCGCACCATATTACCCGTCATCGGCAAACAAAAAGTTACTCCAATCGCGAATACCCTGCAACTACCTCAATCCCATTTAATCGATTTCCCGCTTACAAAACAGCAGCACCGTTCGCAAGGTAAGTCGGAACTTGCCGACCTGCAGTCGGAGTTCGCCGTTACAAACTATACAATCGCCAGGGCAACACGAGTAGCTTTATCGCGCCACCTCGCGACTACCAACTTCCATCGATAATGTTTGTTCTCCCTTCAGTGAACCCCGGAGTAGGGACAGCCATCCGTCGGACGGGAGTTCACCGTCGCGCCATCGTCCACGTCCGAGCAACGTTTCGCCCCGACGTCAATATTTTCCATTTTTTTTTTTTTTTCTTACTTTTCACTGGAATCCCAAGAAAAATCGTACATGTGGTGTCGACCAGGGATGAGCGCATCGACGAATTTTCTTGCTTCACTTCTACCAATGCCGCAACGTCGTCGTCGACCGTTCGACAACATCGGTGGCGTGTAAGCCGAGTGCAAACACATGGCAGCGCCCAAAGCCTCCGATACGCGTTCGCCAATGATAAGATAAAGGTACGAGAGTTCGTCAGTCTTTGGATTATATATATGTATATCTAATATATAAAATTCTTCTGTCACGGGGTGCGTAATCGAACTCCTCCGAAACGGCTCGACCGATTTTCGTGATCCTTAGCGAGGATATTAGTCAGGGGTGAGAATCGAACAACATCTATTTTTCATCCCCCAAATGTTAAGGGTGGTCCACACAGAAATTTTTATTTTTTATTTTTCAGACAAAATTTTTATTTTTTATTTTTTTATGATACATCATACATAAATACATGCAAACCTTAATTTTCACCCCTCTACGATCAACCATTATTTTTTATTTGGTAATTAAAAAGTTTTATTTTTTTTGAAAGAATTTTTTTTTATTTTGTCATGACTAATAATGAAAAATGTCATATTACTATCAATTTTCACCACACAACGATCAACCCCTATTTTTTTAAGTGAATTATAAACTTTAATTTTTTCGGAAAATTAAAGTTAAATTAAAAAAAAAAAAAAAAAAATTAAAAATCTGATTATACTCTCAATTTTTCATCCCTCTACGATTAAACAGTATTTTTAATTTGTTAATTATAAACTGCAATTTTTTTGGTAAGAATTATTTTTAATTTGTCATGACAGAATAAAAAATTTAATATCTCTCTCAATTTTCACTCTTATACGATCAACCCAAATTTTTAAATAACTATTTTTATAGTTTTTAATCTATCCACAGATACGCAATAAGGTTGCAAGATGGCAATCAAATATTATAATTGTAGTACGATAAATTATTATTCAGAGTTTATAATTTCAAGTTACTTTCATTATGATTTTAAAAAAAATTCAATTTGATCTCCCGCAATCGCTGGTCGAATACTGATCAACTATCAATCTATCAGTTATCACCGCCAGGTGTCACCACTTATCCAGAGTAGGGATGAGGACGATATTCTGACAATGACAGTTTTATCTGTCAGTTAATTACGTGATCGAATGTACATAAACACGTGTTGTAAGCTACCGCCACAACGGCCATTACCGTACATGTATATATTGTAACTAGCTTACCCGGCAAACGTTGTTTTGCCATGTATGTTATTTCTAGGAAACATTTTTATAGGTAAATAAAAATAATTATCTACCATATGTGTGCGGGGAAGTATTTATAATCGAATGCATTATAAAGAATAATAGTATGTTTAATTTTGGTTAATAAATAAATATTTATTATAGTAACGAATATATTTTAAATAACAGTCTTTGATAGTTATCGAAACATCAAAAATAAATATTTATATTTTTACTATCAATTATGGCAGTGTAAAAAAAAAAAAAATTAATCTCTTGGCGCAATTACAGACGGAATTCTGCACAATCATCGACTCGCAAAATAGTCTTATCGATCACATATTTCCCGACGTACACACACAATATGCAAATCATAAGTGGATGGCAGAAAGAGCGATATTGGCAGCTAAAAATGTGGACGTCAATGGGTTAAATTTAAAGATACAACAGCTGTTGCCTGGGGACTTGGTGTCATATAAATCTATCGATGCAGTTTGCGATACAAACGAGACTGTGAATTATCAAATTGAGTTCTTAAATTCATTGGATTTGCCAGGCATGCCACCACATCATTTACAATTGAAGGTTGGATCGCCGATTATTCTACTTAGAAACTTAAACCCACCACGGCTATGTAATGGCACACGATTAGTAATTAAGAAATTAATGAAAAACGTTATTGAAGCCATCATCTTGAATGGCAAGTTTCAAGGCGAAAATGTGTTGCTGCCACGAATCCCTATGATTCCTACAGATGTGCCAATTGAATTCAAACGCACTCAATTCCCAATTAGATTGGCATTCGCTATGACAATCAATAAGTCACAAGGACAAACATTGTCTGTATGTGGCTTAGATTTGGAAACACCGTGCTTCTCACACGGACAACTATATGTGGGATGTTCTCGCGTGGGAAAACCATCCAGTTTGTTTGTGTTGGCTAAAGACGGACTAACCAAAAATATTGTACACTCTATTGCGCTAAGAGATTAATTTTTTTTTTTTTACACTGCCATAATTGATAGTAAAAATATAAATATTTATTTTTGATGTTTAGATAACTATCAAAGACTGTTATTTAAAATATATTCGTTACTATAATAAAGATTTATTTATTAACCAAAATAAAACATACTATTATTCTTTATAATGCATTCGATTATAAATACTTCCCCGCACACATATGGTAGATAATTATTTTTATTTACCTATAAAAATGTTTCCTAGAAATAACATACATGGCAAAACAACGTTTGCCGGGTAAGCTAGTATATATATATGTATGTATGTATGTATGTATGTATGTATGTATAAATGGCCGCGTTCTCTACACACGCAAGTATGTCTGCACAATATTATTCGTACGCTATACAGTGCTTAAACTTCGCTCGCCTCCACGCCATATTCCACTTGTTGTTCGCGATCTCCTCTATCTATCCCCGGCCGTCGTCAACCCTTTTCCAACACTCGGCTGCTTTCTCACTCGAACAGAGTCGAAGCGAACGTAGGCGCGCACCGGACCGCCTGTGCGTAGTTACGCGCGTTATACGATATTCCGCAGGCTTTGCATACGTATGTGGACCGAGTGATCCCAGGTTTGCTCGTATGCGAGAGCGGAGCTTAACAGAGCGATTGCCCTCTCGGTTTCCTCGATAAGAAGTCGCGACCGGCCGATGCGAATTCCTCGCTGGAACGGTCTCCGCAAACGACCTTATCCGTACGACCGACCTCTTCGGGTCAACTGTTTGATACGACACGCGAAGATTAATCTGAAAAAAAAAATAGCTGAAAAAATGAACCTCGCTGATTGAAACCAAAAAAAAGTCCCGTTCGTTTTTGTTTTTTTTTTTTTTTGTTGTTTTTTCGTCAAATATTTTATGCACACACACGCGATAAATCGACGACTTCCAAGGGTTTCCGGAATGGTACAGCTGCGCAAGCGACGCGTCCAGTGTTGGTGCAGGTATGCAGCCGGGACTTATACACGGAGTAGGCGCCGCCGTACGAACGCCCACCGTACCACGGGATATTTCCGTACGAAATACACGTGTGGGCAAGTAACGAGTGGGCTTGCCTCTGCGCGCTGGTGCCCTCGGCCGAGGAGACTCAGCCGGGCTTAATGCCTATCGTATATTAGAGAATTAGAGAAACGACGATCCAACTTCGTTCCAAATGGCGTTGTGACGCGCGAGAGTTGATACGCCAGTGATAAATATTCGTTACAGTTCTCGTGGACGGACGGGAGAAGACACAGCGACGATTAAAAGTCGATCAAAACACTGGCCGGTTTCGGCCTCGTCGCGCGGTTCGTTTCGTTCCTCGAGCTTCACGCCCGTTTCGGACGAGTCCGCGTCTGGAATTCTACCTGAATCCGACGAACGTGTGAGCGCTCAGCCGACCACCCTCGCTGCTCCTTCGTTGCTTCGGCTATTCCGACTCTCTTTTTCTTCTCGTTTTTCCCCCTTTTCTAATTCTCGTCGTTCCCGTCGCTTCGAGATAAGTCGTTCCAATCAACGATCGAAGGTGCGTGCGCGTTGCGCACAGCGTGCGTCGCGTTTGCGTAGACCATTATAGGTGGACGTGTGTTCACATTTCGAGGTGGGAGCAGCTCGTGACGGGAGAACGTAGGAGCACCGGTGGCGGGTAATCACTTTTTGCGTTCTTATAGTAAACCTCTACCTACTACAACCTACCGCGCCATAGAGAAACATATATCCCACACGGACAGGAATAACTCGCATACCGTCCGCCTGGAACAAGCGCTGGTGAACCGAACTATCAAAATAATTCTCGGCCACGATAAACACGTGATTTTGCAGGTATCGAATGGCCAATTGTAACAGCAAATAACACGTGTTTTTTTTTTCTCGCGATTTTTTTCGATTTGCCCATGAGCGTGTCTTCGATATCTCTTATTAAAGTGTACCGATTGCTTCTTTGAAATACCGAAAATTCGCGACTGTGAGAATGAGTTTAATAATTACCTTTCGCCATCTGGTGGTTCAAGGCTACACCCGACCTTTGTTCCCGCCGATTACGAATTTGTCACTTATTTTAGCTTCGGCCATTAAAAAATTTTGATGAGAGTAAGGAAATATTGAAACGCTGTAACGCAAAGTCCAGAATTTAATTTTATTGAATAATCAAGCCCCAAAAGAGTCAACAGTCGCCCGATAACACCTGAACAAAGTGCTGTAGCTCAAAAGTCTTCGTGCATTGGCCTTAATCCAGAACAGAAATAAAATTCTGACTTTCTCTCTCACTCCCTGTTCGTCGTCGCCTCCTCGGTTACCCCGCGATTCACGACGGCGAGCCCGTCGGCCGAGGTACAGCCGCGAAAGAACAAGCAGGAGGATAATAAGAAACTCGACGTCGAGCCGTATAACAGTATAGAGTGAGAGAATATAACGTCGGTGAGAATCCCGAGAAATACGAGAGAAGCGACTGGTGGCCGGGACAGGAAAGAAAGAGAGGTGCGAAGGGTAAGGAAAAGAGTGATTCGATCTAAACGGGCGCAGGAGTGACTGGGACAAAGCGACCGGTCGGAGGAACGTAGCAGCCGCAGCAGCAGCGCAGTAGATCATTTGGGCGCCGAGAAGTCTGGTACGACCAGGCTGGGTCGGCGGAGACGAGGCGAGAGGAAGGAGGAACGTGGAGGAAAGGCGAAGGCGAGCCGAAGAGCGGCCAGCCAGAGAGGCGCGTCTCTTGTTACGCGACCATTTGGGGCGCCAAGCGAGCCGGGGGTCCGAGGGGAAAGTCCAGGGAGATTTCGGGCCCCGGCACAGAAAGAGAGAAACACATTCGAGGTGAGCATACACGCCGAGACGGGGGCGAGCTCAGGCAACCGTGCGAGAAGTTTCGAGAGACGGAGTGGATACTCGTTCGGTCATGGTCTTTCCGTGGCACAACGTGTCTACTCGACTATCGTGAAGCCCGTAGATGAAATCCTAGGGCTGGGCTCTCCGCGGAGAAGGGGAGGAGGAGCATGCAGGATGCGCGACGGCATCGAAGAGGCCCTCGCGAACGACGAAGAGCACATTCCAGCGGGATCGGAGAAGGTTCTCAAAGATGGCGGTGCCGCAGGGGCCTCGTGAATGTAGGTCCTCGACCGATCCCTACGGGCCCGATGTATGTGTGTGTGTGTGTGTGGCTCAGCCGCATCGTCGACTTTATATTCTCTCTCTACAGGCGCTGTTTCGTTTCTCTCAGCACATCGCCCATAGGAGCGTCCTCGTCCTTCGGCCCGCCGATTCCACGTATGGAATATCTTCTCTCATATTCCCTGGCATCGATACCCCGTCGACTTCGCTTTAATCGTTATTCATTCTCGACTCTCCTTTTTCCATCTCACTTTGTCGCTATCATTTTTAAAAAATCTCGTTCTCCCCATCGTCGAGTCTCTCCGTTCGACGGCGGCTCGTGATTCGCCGTAGCGTCGTCTCGTTTTCTACGTGCGTGGATGCCTAGCAGCGAACTAGCCGGAGGAGCCACCATGCACCGCAACGAGTTCTCTCGGCTCGCTTCTCACTCCGTCTCCGTCTCGCCTTGCTCTCTCTTTTTCTATCTTACAGCGCCCAGCGAGTTTCTCACATCGACGGGGTTCTCTCCGGGCGTTCGTGGATTTCCCTCGGTCCCGCCAGACCCCTCGGCATCCCAACGAGTCTCGAACGGCCAGGCCGAGCCGAGCTGGCGACACCCTGTCTGGCAAAACCGGCCGTCGGACAAAGGAGGGGAACCGTGCGCGACGTTGCCACGTTGCCTCTCTCATTCTCGAAGCGATATCGCCCGAACGCGCTCTCTCGTACGTACGAAGCTATACATACTACTCGTGCCGCGCGCGCTCGCCTCATGTAGCTGCGGTTGCGCGCCTACCTTCGGCCCCAAGGACAAATCCGACTGTGCCAGCCATCGTGGCGACGACGGAGAGCGCTCGTGCGCTCCGCACGTAGGTCGTGAGCGAACGGCTTTGCCCTCTGTCGACGTGTGGACTCTCCTCTTGGACTCGTTTCACCGATCGTTTTTTTTTTTTTAATCTACACGACCACCACAATCGCTATCACTCGATTATGTACGCCACTCCTACATTCAAATATTTCTTCATATCGACACATTGGTCGACACATTTATCGACACATTGGCTGAATACCCATGAGCGAATTTGTAATACTAAATTATTAAATATGTAGATATTTATATACATACATTTATGTATTATTCAATATATATATATATATATATATATTACACATATAATTTTTTAACATTCATTATTTCATGTGTACATCCGTGTATCGAATTTTCGTGTGGCAATATTTTTTTTCGTACAAGGCGGTTCTAATAATACAGGCGAATTCGTGGTAGCAGGCAGGAGGGCTCGACTCTCGGAATTCCATTCCTCGGATTCACCCATCCCTCTTTCGTGATGCCGGGTGCCCGTTTAGCTGGCTCGCGCACTATAATAAAGCGCACATAGGCAGAGAAAGAGTCATAGGCTCTATTGGTGTACCAGGAACGAGAGATAGGGTTACCACAGCTTGTTCGTACCTCGGACAGCGGGTGGCGTGATCGAAAGCGCCACCCGACTATACGTGTATACCGAATAAGCTGAAACGTTTATGTATACATATATATGTATATATTTGAGGACTGTGAAGCCTCGGTCTCAGATGTATGACGCAGATAATGGAGGATTCCACTGCGATGAGTCGACGCGGAGAGGCTCTCTGGCACCTCGCCCGTCCCTCCGTCCCGCTGTCACTCTATACTTGGTTTACGGAGGAGAGCAGGTGCCTTTGGGATGATTGCCAACGTCGGCTTCGCGTTGCCCGTCCCGAGAACGCGAGCGACGAGGATGGAGAGGCGAGAAGGCGAGTGACGGAGGATCGAGGGGTTCTTTGCCTGTTCGGGGCATTGTTGTACCCGGGGTACCAGCAGGTTCATGAAGTTCCATGAAAGAAGAGAGAATCCCTTTTACCTTCCTTTGATTTTTTTTTTTTTTTTTTTTTTTTTTTTCCCCCCCCTCGAAGAAGGAGCATGACCCATCGGCCCCGGCCATTATAATCCCCGACAGTCAGCGGGAAATCCTCGATTCTTCCACTTTGCTATTTTTTTCCATAATTCGAGTATCCGGGCGGGCTGGACTTCGTGCAACGCAATGTATATAGAGAGAGAATGGTAGAAAAACTCGAAGAACTTTCCGCGACGGTGCGTCTCACTCTAGTCGTCCGTAAGAAACAAGTGTGCGGGTTTGTGCGTGTGTCTGTGTGTTAACGGAAAAGGCTTGCGTCATCCCTGGCCGCTGGTGGCACGGCTCCGAGCTGCCTACACACCGAAAGACAGAGTCTGATGAGCGGGAAGGTGGGAGAGCGAGGGAGAGAGACAAAGACTTGGCAACCGCGCGGGAAGCTAAACATATTAACTGTCGGCTCACGCCACAAAAACAACATGATCTCATTCCGTGGCGCATATGCGCGGAACTCTGCGAACAGCCGGGGCCCCCGTCCGTATGAAACGGGAGCTCGTATTAAATCTCATTCAAAACTCCGCGTGCGTTCGATGTATAATGCGCGCGTGGGGTATTGAAAAATGGTGCAAAGCTGTGCAACAATGAGGCGTCGATGAAGAAAGAGGAACAAAAAAATATATATATGTATATATATATATATATATTGCGATAAGCAAAAGAAATGGGTGCGATGATGAATTATGAGGGGAGGGGACACTTCACGAGAGTCATGGAAGTGTAACGAGCGCAAGACATTACACGAGAATCGGAAATAAACTAAGCAGAAGCGAAAAGAACCTTTAACCCAGTGTTGACTCTTGACCCGTTCGCGGCAGTCGCAACGGCAGAAGAGAACCAACTTGTAACTCTCGCGGCCTCACGTAGGCCGCGGTTACGAGACTTCTCGGAACTCGTGGAGTTCTAGGTATTGTATACGGTATACATTACTATACATAGGACGTAACACGGTTCGTCGGACCAAACGCGTCACCGATTTCAAGAGACAGACACAGATAAAACGTCGGTAACCTTCCCGGCTGCTTAAATAAAAACATCGCACATCAATTTTTATTTTTTTTTCTCACGTCAATTTTTATTTCTCAGGCGAATGCACGAACTTCGATGATAAAGTTATAATTACGTAGAAAATAAAACTGCGTATTCTCATATAATTCCGTGCCGCATCGGGGCATGAATTCTGGTGAAGTTTAAATGACATTACCGAAAGAGTCGAGAGCGCATGAAAGGAGAATCCTACATCTAAAGGAGTCGAAAAGCCTTGGCCGTCTCCGAAGAAGCGGCATACGGAGAAATTGCGGAGTGAAAAAGGAGAAGTTTCAAGGGGGTATGTGTATAAAGGAGCAAGAGAGAGCGAGAGGAGAGGACGAGAGAGAGAGAGAGAGAGAGAGGAGGAAGAAGCGAGCAAAAATCGAGGCTCCGCGCTGGCTAGCAGGCCCGTCGCCGCTCTGGCTGTGCTGTCGAGGTAGTCAGACGTTCGTGGCAGACAACATGGCGCCGAGAGTATGCGGCGGTGGCTCGACTCGAACGCTCTGCCGAGGCCGTGCGCAGCTACGCTGGTCGTCGTCACATCAGCGTGACGTTTCCCGCGCGGGCTGCTGCGCTATGCTATATATTCCCGACTAGTATGCGTCCACGTTGGGAGATACATGAAACGCCGTGGCTGTGTGCTGGCGAGGCTCGAGCTCGCGCGCCCGCGTCATTAACGGAAGTGAGGCGGCACAAGATGGCGGATCTTTTAGTAGCGAACCGACTGGCTGCTGCGTCTCTCGGCCGAGGTGTGAAAGCGAGAGAGGGGGGCGCCTACGCGTCTCTCGGCCATCTCGCTTCCTCGTCTACGCCGGCGGCTAGAATCGGTTTCGATACGTGGAAGAAGAACAAAGAGAGGGCTAAAAAAAAGGATCCACGGACCGGGGGGTAGAAAACGCGAGAAGAACCTGCGGGTGGCACTGGATAGATCGGAAACTCGAGAGCACGAGTGAAACGGTAGATCGTGGCAGCCGAGAGAGCGAGAGAACGAAAAAAGAAAGATCGCCGTAGGACGGTGTTCGTGGTAGTTGGCAGTGCATGAGCGTAAAATTTATCGTCGTGTATGTGGGCAGGCTAAGGTTGGCTGGCGCAAAGAAAGAAGAATGACTGGTGGCCGCTGCCGCTGCTAGCTGACGGTCGAACCCGTCGTCGTAGCGCCCGAGAGAGGAGTGTGACGCACACAGAGAAACTCGAGGACAGTGAGTCCGCTCGTGTCGGCGAGAGCCGGGTGAGGTAAGGGGATTTCCGCTGCGACGAAGACCGGCGGCGGCGGCGCTTGGTGGAAGGGAAGGCTGTCGACGGAGGAAAGGGGGCCGGCGAACGAGGAGGAGGTACGGGGAAGGGGGAGAATCGGTGTGTTGCTGCGGCGAGCGTCGGGACGCCACGAGAGAGACACGGCAAGAGGGGCGTCGGCGTATTTCGTTGCGGGGAAGGGGAAAAACGTTCGTAGCAGCGGGAAGCCGGGAGCGTTGCTGTATTATCGTGTACGTGCGCGAACGGGCCGGTGTGTGCGTGAATTGCTGGTGGCTCTCTCGGTTCCCTCCGACACTCTCCGCTCTACCTCTACAAACGCTCGGCTCATCGTCGACGTAGTCGTAGTCGACGTCGTTCCCCGAGAGCTCGACGAACTGACTCTCCGAGTGTACAGTGCCCGGAGTTGCAAGGTAGTGGGGATGAAAATTAGTTACGGCATCTACCCAAGAGACCTAAAAGGAACTCCGTGAGCCGCGCTCGGCCAGGCCACACACTCCGTGCAATGTTACGCGTTAAGGTACCCCCGGTGCGTCGATCGCACTGCTCGCCGGTCTTCTAGAACAAGAGGCGACCACAGTGGAAACAAACGTGTCGAGAAGTGAAGAAACCAGCTTGTGTGCCTTTCGAGTGTGTATTAATATTTTGTTTATTCCCAAATAGCGTCGAGAACGAAAAAGAAGCGAAAAGACAACCGTGAATTGTCGAGATAATCTAAAGAACTCGTTGAGGAACGCAATCGTGAAACGACGATTGCGGCACATTGGACAGTGCCTTCCGAAGTGTACATATGTGAGCGCGCGTGTGATTTCCAACATTAACGTATTAATCGTATCGTTCGTATGGTTCACGGAAAAATTAGCTGATCACAGTTTTTAAAGTTAAATTCGTCGCCTCGCTTCTTCCGTCGCGAGTCTGTGTGTGTTTACTCAGGAGCGGTAGTTAAGTATATACATTTAAATAGCGATAACGCCGTTGAATTTTGTAACAGTTTCATTATGGCACACGGCGTCGGGGAAGCACTTAGCGACGGTGGTAACGCGATGAAAATTAGCCAGAACAATAATCACTGCTTGCAGCAACAGCAGCAGCAGCAGCAGCAGCAGCAGCAAGCGAGTTCGCAGGGTTCGCGCAAGAGCGTCGGTGTGATGGGCAGCAGAAGAATTTTCGCTGCGGCCTTCAAGCTCAAGGTTCTCGACTCTTACAGAAACGACATAGATTGTCGTGGCAATCAACGCGCCACGGCACGAAAATATGGGATCCACAGGCGTCAGATACAAAAGTGGCTGCAGTGCGAGGACAATTTACGTAGTAGCTGCGCGGAGAGCAACGCTACGACGACTGTGACGAGCAGTGGATGCTGCACGGTACCAGTGGGCACCAGCAGCAGCAGCAGCAGCAGCTTCGTTGCTGCGTCCCCGGTGTCGAGTGTGTCGGCACAAGGAGAAACGATCACGAAATCCGACCTAACGAGCACATCGTCGTCAGCGTCATCGTCGTCGGGTTCGTCGATAAACAGCAACAGCGATAGCCCAATCGGTTCGATGAGCGCGGCTGCGTGCGCTGGAGCGGCCATCGCGACGACTCCAGCAACAGCAGCGCCGGCCTTGAACCTCAGCCTCGCCAGACTGCACGGCGACGAGCAGCACCAGCAGCAACTCACCGCCCGGCAAGGTCTCCCACCGCATCTTCCATCTGGGACTCCTGGAATAGCGGTGGCGCCGATTCACCACTCGGAACGACGCGGATCAACGCCCACGTCCCCTCAATACATTCAGAACAATCACAATGAGCATCATCCCCAAATGCATCCGTCCTCGTCGCCGGCGAGCTCTGCGCGCGGTATGCTCGTCGGTTACACGGACTACGTCGGCCAACAAGACTCGCTTCAACATCATCAGCTCGACAGACTGATCCAGGAGCCCTCTCATTCGCCCGAACGAAAGTATTCTTACGTTATGAATTGTCGAAGCGCTAATTACGACGGTAACGATGTTCTCTCCAGCACCGGGTCGCCCCGCTCATCGACCAACGATCCGTACTATCAGAGTCTTGAATCTTATCACAACAGCGCCGGATTCGTTGGTATGATCAACAATAACAACAACGCAAGCGTCAAAGACATCGGATTAGGCGGCGCTGTATCACCGTCCTATCGGGACAAGAGGAACATCATTGAGCAAACCGGAAACCCGTCGGAGTCTTCCCAACTCCGACCGCAATCGACGTCCTTCGGGTCCTCGGCGCCGCTGCTTTTGCTCCACGCAACGACGATAAAGTCGGAACGCGCTAGCCCAGACTCGCTGGCGACGCCAGGGCCGTGCGAGACTCCGGGCTCACCCGAGTCCGCCGCGTCGCTTCCCCGTCCTCGCATTCACCATCAACAGCGGTTCAACCAGCAGCAGCAATCGCTCGTTAGGAGACTCGACGACTCGAGTTCCGATACGTGTAACGCAAATCGCACAGATGTGTGCGACACCAACACGAATAAAAGCATCGTGAACGGAACGACTGTGGCAGCCGCATCGGCGACGGCCATCGCCGCTGGTTCTGCTGCCGTTCACTCGAACGAGACAACGAGACCGTTGGCGCACGTGCACGTGAGTGTCGACTCACACGCGTTCAACACACGAGATTCCGAGAAACAGCAACGGGAGAGAGAAAACCAGCAGCAGCACCAGCAGCAGCAGCAGCAAAAGCACCAACAGCTACATCGGGACACCGTAAAGATGGAGTATGAGGATAGAATGAGAAGGCGAGTCAAGGAGGAAGTCTTGGAGAGGGAGGAGGTCGAGACTGCTACATCGAGTACGACCAGCAATGCAACACCGACGATGTCGATGATAACGATGATGTCGAGGGAAGCCAAGAGAGAGATATCTGAGGAAGAAACTATCGACGAAGGTTCCAGGTATCACCGGGAGCGTACGACGGCGGACGCCATCGCCGCGTGCCCTGACTATCGAGGAGCCGCGGAACAGGCAGGATCGACTGGTTCTGGGCCTGTGAGTCCGGTCATAAGAGACTCCGTTGGATCATACTCGGGCCTCTCGAGTCCCCGAGCAGCGTCGAGTTCCGGTATATCGACGAGCAGCAGTTGTTCCGACAGCGAGATCGATCCTTTGGATTACTCGTCGGCTTCGGCGAGAAACACGATCAACGATTTGTCGAGAAGACGCTCGTTTTCGTTGAGATTCAAGCTCGACGTGCTGGACGCTTTTCACGGGGACGTCGGAGTCGCCGGTAACCAAAGAGCGACGGCGAGGAAATTCGGCATAAACCGTCGCCAAGTACAGAAATGGCTCGGTCAGGAGAGCGAGCTCAGAGGCGAAATTGCTCTGCGAGGCGGAGATCTTCGTCAGCGATTGGGACCGATATCGGAAACCAACAGCAGCGAGTCGTCGATAGCGGTTGACTTGAGAACCTCGTCGATCACCAACTGTCCTATTTCCGGGCTGAGAGGCGAGGCGGAACTCGAGCACTCGTCGCCGCCTCTTTACTGCTGCAACGTTGGCTCTTCGTCTCAGAGACTCGGCTATTATCATCAAGGAAGCGTCTCGGAGACTTCGGAGATGCCACAGAAACCATGCACGTTTTCCTGCTGCGTCGACGGTCACAATGCGGCTTCGATGATCTGCTACCAAGAGTCGGCAAGTAGGAGAAGATCCTCGACCGGTTATCCGGAGTCTCAGGGCAGTATTTACTGTTATTCGCCCAGAGATTCCTTGGAAAACGCTCCGACGAGCGAAGGCTTCGACGTCGCAATGTCGTCGTCGCCTTTGAAGAGATTCGCTTGCACGCTGACCTATTGCTACGAGACGATGCCATCTCCGAAACGTATGTGTCTCGAGAGTGTCGAAGAGCCACGTACGAGTCCCGCACCGCCTCAGGACGTTCCGCTCTGTCTGGTAAAACCGAAAAGAAACTCGGACGATTCGTCGATGCAAATCGAGCCTGTTACCAGCACCGTACCGACGCCGCCGGCCCAGCTTCTTGTGCCACCAGCGGCGACACCCGTCTCCAAGAAGGACGCCATTCTCTTCAAACCTTACTTGGATAATCCAGTGAGCAAACCCACCGAGGATACGCGGCTAAGCCCTCATCCGAATAATCGGGGTCTGTCGCCCCTCAGCGCTCAGAGCGTCATCGTAAATAACAACAACAATTGTCACGGTATCTGCAATCTTAACGAGGAGAGATCTATCGTTTCCAATACACAACACGATTACGCTCTCGAGCTCAGCTTGAGGGTTCCCGTATCTTGGCGAACGACTCATCACGGCGGCTACACCGAATTTCCCGAGAGACTGAAGAGCGCCTTCGTCAGGTATCCCGCGAGTCCGCATTACACGTGACTCGTAAAAAAAATCGCGTACAACTTATAACAGATTATTCGCGAGAGATAATTCGCGACGACTTAACAGAGCGTTCGAGAGATGAGTACAAAGATTGAAATTTGTTCTCGCGGGAAATTTCGTCATTCGATTGATACGTGATAGACAACACGTCTGCTAGAGTATTTTATCGTAGAAAAGAAAAAAACAGTCTTATCGATTAGATACATTTATAACAGAGTCACTGGTTGTAATCGGCACACGGACGTTGCTCGTTCGTAAAATACGAGAACGGCCTCGCTAATCGTCGCTGGAAAGCATTTTGTTTCTGCCTTTTCCACTTTTTTCCCCCTTCGTGTATAATTTTTTTTCTCCCTCTCTCTCTCTCTCTCTCTCAAACGCTCAAAGGCTTATCGCGGCGAGATTAGCACAGGCGGTGCGGGAGTCTTATCGCCTCTAGGCCGTTTAGAGGTCGTCTCAGTTGCTTGCGTAGTCCGCGATTACGGATTTCCTCGGATGCATCTCTGTACGCGAGAGTGACGTTGCGAAAGGGCTTCGCGGAGAATCTTTTTATTAAACGTTGGTAACTATAATTGGTATACAAATCGTTTTACGACGGGAGAGGAGAACGGATCGCAGGATCGTTGAATTGCTCAAAGAATAATTGCTTCCATTAATCGAAATATAATCGTATGATTATCCTAACACACTTTTCAGAGTATTAAAGAGACGAAGCACTCGTTCGTTCAATTTTTCACACTCTCTTCTTCTTTTTTTTTTTTCTTTACATATATATTATGTAATTCGTTTGATTAATCATTCAGTTCGAGTGTAAATATGTACATAAGATTTAATTATAGCGTTCATCGATCGAAGAGTTTTAGGAACGAGTTTTGAAAATAAAAAAACGAATCGGGCGTTTCTCGAACGGGAAAGAATTTCGATATATCGGGGAAACCGGATCATGTTTCGGGTTCCAAGTCCCCCCTCGTGTGTGCCTTCTCGTTTTATCACTCAGGATATTGAATGAATTATGAAGTTTCTATATTTATAATACATATCGCGACCGTGTGCCGTTCAAGAGATTACAATGGAGAACGTATGTGAATGTTTCAACTGGCACGTATCTCTAGACGCGGACATCGACGATGAGTAAAAATAAATCGGCTATCGCGAGTTATTTTATCATATGATTTATTTCTTAAATAGAAGAGAAAATTCGTGAGTGACCGGTGTGCCTTCTCGTTCACCGACATCGCCTTTACACGTGCCGTGTCGTCGGTTCCTCGCCTATGCAAACGCGAGATAAGATATACAGGGACATAATTGTAATTAGTAGATAGAAATATGAGAAAAGCTCGGGATAGATCGAATTTGTTAACGACCTGATTTACACATCGACCTGATGCAATGCACTGACGCAAAAGGTGACCAAACAAATTTATTAATCCAAGAGCCCCGAATGGCTCCGTAGTTCATACGAATCGTCCTCCAAAGTTAACAAAAGTATTGTTCACACCAATAAATTTACGTCCATAATAAATATTTAAAAAATGAAAACGTTGTTTTGTGGCTCAAGGCTCACCGATAGAACGCTTGATAGAAAAAAAAAAAAAAAAAAAAAAAAAAAAAGACAAAGTCGAGAGAAAAATTTGTCGTATTATAATATACACGTCGGAGATACGATGAGAGCCTTGCGCCCGACGAAACACGTGTCAAGGTGGCAATGTACAATAAAGAAATATAAAAAGATTATCGCTAATCGTTTTAAGCCATAATGAATTACATAATGCCATAAAACAATTTACATAATAGCATGTAACTCGACGAGAAATTGAGTGAAAGAGGTGACGACGAAAGGGGAGGAAAATAGCGAGAGCGATTGCTGCAAAGTCGAGTAGTTGATTCTCGACGTCACGGCGCTCTGAGCTCGCGTGCTCGCCGGCCCACAAGAGTCTATTAACGTAGTATACGAGAGACTTAGTATACGACGGAGAATAAGCAATATTTTTAAACTGCATAAGAGGCGAGTCGTCGTGGGCGAGCCCACGATAATCTCTTCGAAACGCAAGCATATTATATTATTATAAGAATACCTACAAATACAGATTTATTATACACGATAAATTTTTTGTAATAATAAAAACTAAACGGAAAAGTAAGAAGATAAACGAGATTTATGTATACACGAATGAAGACAATGATGTTCATAATGTAAAATGTACAAGTGCCTTCCTGCACGTATAGAAAGATATTTATACCGAGGAGGCGATAACGCGTAAACGGACTCATTATTATTGTAAGGATGGAGGAGAGGATTCCTTCCGTCACGGAAAGACTCTCTATCTTCGCGTGCCTTAATATATCAAATAATATCGAAGTATAAAATGTGAAAATGTTGCTTAATGAAAAATGAAAAGAAATAAGAATTAACGAGCAAATAACCACGAGAGGGCACTGTTGGAATCGCGATTCCGGTGCTTTTCCACGATCATCGACTGCTCAATGTGTGATAAACGAGACGAACAAAACCGAGAGAAAAGAGAGCGAGTGGATACAGGAAAAAAAAAATAAATCATTTTATGTGAACGAAAAAATTGTGTTGACCGTGTGTCTTCTCCGGTTCGTCGTCGGGGAAAGATCATTTTTCTTTTTCTAACTCGACCGTAGAAGCGACAGCGCCAAACGACCATATCCGACAGTTGTGATTCATTCGACTAGATAAAGACAAACAGAATTATAATACAGCGTTAGGTGTTCGGCGCGAATGAGCGAGACGGAATGCGTGAATGAGACATCGTCATCACTTTTATATATGCTCAGAAGACTCAAGAGTTATTGTATTAAAAACAACAAATAATACTGTACTATATATACAAACATAGATTATATATATCTCGTAGACTTTTACTGAAATTTGAGAGAAAATATAAGAGATTATTTTAAATGAACAAATCGCTTTTTTTTAGTCACACCCTTCTGCCCCTTCTATTCTTCGTCTCCTCGATAGAAATAATCACCGGTATAATGAGTCACAGTATTTTTTATTGGTACAGTGATTCAAAGTAAGCTGTGAGGGACAACGGTTCGAACAATGTCGGATTAGAAGTAGATGGTAAAAATTTAAAGGGGGAAATACCCGAGTGTTTTCGAAACAGTCGTTAAATCGTGAGAGCCGTTCGAGAGCACTCATCCGTAGCCGCAACCTCACGATCGCGAGCATCCACCAGCAGTGGCATTGTTTCCGTTATCGAAGCGGCAGCCGATCGCCAATTGACGACGAGTGCGAGGCAAACGCACGACGCCGTTGATCGCAGTTGCGCGTCTCTTCAAACTTTCTCCCCACGCAACTCTCCGGGCTATGTGTGCGAGAGTAATTCTCGGGATCTCGAGCGATAGTTGCGAACTCGAATCTCGTGATACGTTAACTCGTACTTTATCGTACGAACTCAGAAACACCTGTAACGGTTCCGTTATCGAATGAGGCGATAATTAAGAATTAAAATGATTTCTCATATTTCGGTCGACGCCTGTTCGTGCAGAGAATTTATTTGTCCTCGTGTGTGTGTTTTTTTTCTGTTTTGTATCAGTATCTTCCATCGCTCGTGCACGTGGCAAAGGGAAAGGGAACTTATGAGAGGCAGACGAAGAGTGTTCGACTTTCCGTCGCCGGGTAGCGCTGGTCAATGAAGCAGAGAACACGCTTGTCGGCTTCAGAGTCCGCAGGCTGGTAGGGTAGAAACCTACAGGCGATATTAAATGACTTCTTTTTTTAATATCCAAGAAGTATTTTCATTCCGTTTGAATTTGCGATATTCGGTTAACGGGGCGGTATATGAAGCGGACATCGAAAAAGTCGACGAATCGTCGACTTTTGAAATTTTCGTTTTCTGAAATTGATGCTACTTTCTCCGGTAGAAAATCACGCTTTTCGAACGGAGGTGACGTTATACCGGATAATGGTCGTAAAATATAAAAAAATAAAAATCGGTTAAATGTTGTTACGTACGGTATAAAAAATGGACAATACAGACTCGTTCGTCTTTGGTTGCCTTGGTGTCGAATTTTTTTCAATATTCATTTGCTATATTCGGGGTCGATCGAATTAATAATTTGTCGTGTGAACACTCTCGCTCTAGTATTGTTGTGACGAGATTACGGCTTTATTTAGTAACCGGAATGGAGGGTTGCCGAGAGCGACGGTAATGTGACTGGAAAGAGTGGACTACTCGGTAGTTTTCCAATCACAACGGCGACAAATTACGAAAGTCGGGGGTTCAGTCATTGCATTACGAAGGATAATATAATGAAGATCCGTTGTTATCGAGGCCTTTGCAGCGTGCATTAGGAGCGTAAGTCGGACTCGCCGCGGACTTCAGACCTTGAATCGATGTCGCTGTTCTGTGCACGCCTGATGCGAGCCCGTACGCGCCAATCAGAGCCAATAAATTCTATCGCCTGATGCAATATAATTAGGAGGGATGCGCGGCGGCAGCGCGAAGCAGCAGAGACGCGATCTCTGGCGAGCCCCGAGGGTCTTCAAAAATTCCTGCATACGGAATTCCTAGGCGCAATGCCGATGGAATACTACGTAATGAAAGGGAACGTAATATCCATTGCTCATTGGACGGGTTCCTTTTTTTTTTCTAATATTATTATTGTCAATGACGGACGTCACGAACCTCAACTTCGCTGAACGTTAAAACTACTTCTGCGAATCGACAATCGCTACCGGCAGGGTACTTAACGAGAAAAAGATATCCAAGATACGGCGTGAAATAGGAATTGAATGTTCGCGATAGGAAACATCGGAACGGTCGTTCGACGATCTTTTTCGTTCGACGAGGGGGGTTCAAACGCGGAAATTAAAAATGGATTCCTAACCTATATTGGACCCGGGCCAGCGATTCGAGCAACGTGACTCGAGCTCGGGCTGCGCGGTTCGCAGACCGCGAGCTCGAATCGGACGGAAGTCTTTCATTAGATCGATATTCGTTCGCTTGCGATCTACACGCGTTTTGTAACTACGATCGATAGGTTTCTTCAAGACTGACGACAATTATTATCGATTTTAGCCAATCAAAGATAATCCAATAAACGACCTTTGTTTATTATAAAATTAATATAATTGTTAGCTTTATCATTAATCGGGATTTGACAGTGTACAGAAAACTGTGAGGCGTGCGCACGCGGTTCGGGACAAACAAGACTGAGGTAACACGCGAGACCGAGAGAAACGAAATAACTCCGGCCGAGCCGGGGGGGGGGGGGTTAGTCGAGACAGCATGTCCGAGACGGAGTCGCATTGTTTCGCAACAAGGAAAATGACGTTTGTCATTTACGAAAGGCCAAACCGACGTATTTTTATCTTGGCGTCTGATCGACTCGTCTCGACACTCTGCGTGTCTTCCGTAACGCGTGAGAGCTGGTCGATTTGAAAATTTATTCTTATCTCAGAATTCTAGCGTGAATTTTTATCGCGGCACCAGATAAACTCGCTCTCGAACGAAGAAATCAATGGTTTTATCGGCAATTTATTTGGTTTCAGACACCCTCGAGTTACTGCGGTGAGAAGCAAGGCTGTGATTCTGGCACTCCCTTAAATTGTCGGTAAATGACTGCGAGCTATGAATCTCCTGACGTTAATATCGAACTGACGAACGAGGATATTCACCGAAGATATCAAGACACCGCGATGGTAATATTCAAGGTGATTATTTCAATACCGTACCATAGTATATTAAATTGAATGTTGAATTTGATAACATATTGCGGCTCTACATTTTTTTCAAGGACCTACAGAGAAAGAACGAAGTTTCGAATTACTTGAGTTTCGGTAACAGCAGACGCACGATCGAGTACAGCAATTATGGTAATCAGCCGGTAATTATACGGAGACCGGCAGGGGAAATGCAGAACGACTTGACCCTTCGCGTTATGAGGATGTACAGAAAGCCACAAGAGAGCTGTGCTATAAGCTGATACGTGTGATTGAATTAATTACATTTTTTTTTCTAATATTCACGTGTTTAAGAAATCGTCCGGTTTGACCGGAAAATTATCCTGTAGAAAATGATCTCGGTAGAAGAGTTTCATAGGAATTACGGAACGAAAATACCAAAACGTTGAAATATAATCTTACACGATACTTTATTGTGATTGAAAAGCAACAATAAAACTATGAGTGAATTAAATGAAAAGAACTTTTTGACTTGTATTAACGAATTTCAGGCAGCGTCAATATTTTCCTTATGTACACGTAATTCGTATTTCTAGTTATTTATAATTTACGAATAATGTTCATCTATACTGCAATAGTTTTTACAATATATACCTTTCTTATCTCCGTTCGCTCCTGACGAACGTGGCAATCGAAATCGAAGCGCAAACTGGGAGTATCAAATAAATATCATACACGAGGGGGGTCGACTCGGGGTCATCGGGATGCCGATGGAGAATGGGTGACGAGTTTGATTGTAGAAAAGTAAAAATCTGTTGGGTTCTCTCAGCGAATATATCACAGCGATTGGGCGCAAAAAGCTGCGAATAGACTCTTCGAAGTTTACGAATAGTAGGTCGAAAAAACGCTTTTTGGAAACGGCGTAGCACCGAGTTCCGCTACAGCGTTAAGACGTCGTCATACAAAGATGAATGAAATTGTCCGGATAGCTCAGGTGCTCCGAGAGCCACTGCAGTGGTGTCTCCAGGGGTGGTGATATTCCGTGGGTTCTCACTTCAACTGTAATAAAGTTTTTTTGATAGATATTACTGCTCAACTCCTCTACACGCTACATTTTTTAAAAAAGTTGCACGCTCAACAAATACTCCCTTATCCACAGAGATCCATCATTTTTCATCATTAGTAACAAGTTTCCGTCTTTTCTGAACAACTGTATATTTGGCAGAATTAAAATGGTTCTATATTTGCGGACAAGACAAACATTCGTCAAACTACACAAGCCCTTATTTTACCAGATATATTCCCTGAAATTACCTTTCTTATCCTCACCGAAGACTTCGTCCAGTAAGTGCTTCAGAGTTTTCCTCTGCCCTTCGTCATTGATGGGTTTAACTAATTTCTGCAGATATTTATCCTCACTGGTATAACATCTGAATGGGATGTACTTGAAACCCTCATCGGCATTATTGGTTTCCATGAGCCTCCGATTAACTGCCCAGAACTGATCGAATTTGTCATTCAGCAAACCCAGCCAAAGTTGATTGTGATCTTTCTTTTGCATACTGGAGACGACCTGGCCTCTGTGTTTGAGAACATCTGCTTCTTTTATACACGACAGGAAGTGAGCTTCGACTATCTCTCTAAAATGAAATAAAGCCTGTGAACAAACTTTGAGGGTTTTGGGACGCTGACAGGTTAACCACTCAAGAATCTCCTTTTACTTGTTCCCGCAGTGCATCAGTACGTTTTCAGGAAACTTGTCAAAATGGACAACGATATTCCATGGCAATTGAATGTCGCTGGCATACAAATCGAGCAGCACTCCTATAGGAAAGTGCCACTTCAACGGCGTCCCATTAAATTCTAGCCACATTTCATTCTCTTGTTTATCCTGTTGTATATGTCGCATAAAATGTTTTCTCACCTGTCACGAATAATCGATCGCGTAACTGAGTGAGCTCTGCTCCGAAGTATACATATATATGTCTTTAAAAAAAAATTCAAATCCCAATTGCCGACGGTGTTACCTTGTCGGTGCAGAGAGGAAAGTAACTCAATCTCGGTACCATGAGATAAAACGGATCGGGAGCTTGTAACTCGCATACTTCCTCGGAATCCAGTTGAAAGCAGACCGGTATTTTCCCCTCCCAAATTTCTCGCAAAACTTCTCGGTCGTTCGCCATGTCTCTCTCTATCGTTATTGCGGATAGAGAGAATGTATCGGCGAATAATTATCCGAAAATTATAAGCTTACTTTGAATGTCAATTCGACGAACGTTGACATCGATAAGGTTATCGTTCGGTACTCCTATATTCGTATCACAACGACGGGAGACTGGGACGCGAGCTTCCGAGAAACCACCATTACGTGGGGATTTAACGGACGCGAGATGGTAAGGGGATTTGCACCTCTTTCAAGTCCGCTGCATAAGTCGCAATTTGCGATGTTTTTCGATTGCAATACATATCAGACGGAATATTTCGGGAAGGAAAAAAGCCGGAGTGCGAGTACTTCGATCTTTTAGAGCATCCGTTCAAACATATAGTAACGGTCGTTGCTTCGAAGTTTCTGGATCTCCCGATGGCGGCGTCCACGTCGCACAGAAAACACTACGACGCGCTGTCGACGTGCATCTGTAAATTCCCATGTTTTGTACTTACCGTTCACGAACGCACGCGTCTCTGCAATTCACATTTACAAATGGTAAATCGTATGCTTCAAAGATATTCGTGATGAATTAATTTTAGCGATACGATCCATTCGCAACGAATAGAAGAAACTATCATAAATCATCGCAGCATTCAGTTTTCGCAGTTTCGAATCTTGTTACTCGCACTGTTGATATAAGTTTCAGAAGTGAAATACCAATATTTTTCATTACACTGTTTTAATTACTTTCTTGCGCTGCTTATCGTTTGCTCCATCTTTATTTCTCTTTCAAATCTCTAATTATATCGATTTTTCGTTATTCGATAAAAATTATCGAAATTCCCTGGGTAAAACTATTAGAAACTGGGTAGATATTTCTTCGGCGCTGACAGTCGATGTTTCGCTCGATGATAAAGACGTATCAGTTTGCAACTGCATTGCTTCTCACTGCTGAACATTATCAATAGTAATAGCACTTCTTTTTCAATTCCGACGGCGTAATAATATTCTCCCCTCATGACCCAATAATGCCTCATTATCGCACTCACAATTTCTCTTTTACGTTGAGAACTTTCCCCCTCCCGTAGTTTCACTACGCCTCGCAGGGTCGATAATGGCGAAATTTCTCGTTTTCCGTACTCGACGACAGTGCCGTCTCGCCGCTCTCTTTTTTTTATTTTCTCGTACAATATAAGACTTATAATTCTTAAAATACCGATCGGGCCAATCTGGGGATTAAGCGAATATGAAAAAGGTGAAGAGAGAGAGGAATCATATCAGGAACAGCCAATTCTTTCCACAGGCGATTGTCTCCAAGCCTGGACACATAACCTTATCGTTATCCATCATATCGAACCTTTGTACTTTGCGCCGAGACAATCTTTCACAAAAATCCTATATCTCGTTCTTCGATAAAAAATTCCGTCATGAAGAAACAACGTGCCAGATACACGAGGTAACGGCTTATACCGAAACACTTTGTATTATCCATACATTGATATTTCCACCTTACTTTCCTCAGAAATGGGTTAAAATATTTTTCATACAAACATGAAAATTAAAAATCGAAATTGAAATAAAAGTCTCACGATAGTTTGAACAACGAGGCATTGTTGTGAACCCATCGTGATGACGATAATATATCGTGCTAATATGTTTATCCCAGCTGTTATCTCTCGCTGACTCTCTCATTTCTCCTGCTCGTAAACGACGTACCAAATGCCGAACTAATCCAGTCTGTACAGGATTTTCAACGAATGTCTGATTGCAGAGTTCAACGTTTGTGTCGATTAAAAAAAACACATGTATAGGCTCGAACGTTATCCCACGGGCGACTGTGTAACATCGAAGAAGTTGACCCGTTTGCCTCTCCAGCAGTCGCTGTGCTTTGTCGACGCTCCTCGATGCAGTTTAATCGCGAGCGAACGAACCGTAACGATTGCCTGGTCGAAGGTGCCTCTGTTCGCTGACTCGGGAACCGCTCGCCAAGAGATAATGATAATGGAGCGAATTAAAAATAACAACAAAAAAGCCAAATAATGAAAGAAAGCAATATCTGTCATAGTATAGTGAGTACAGTCGAGGAGTGGCCTCTTCGCGATAATGCAGAGTGCCGCGAAGCTGAGAGGCTTCGTTTTCAATTGTTATCTGTACACGTTTGTTTACATTATTCGATTTTTTTTTTTTATAAATAACAAACATCACTTTTGAGTTAAAAATTTTTTTTTTTTTTTTATATCAACGTATCAGAGATGCCATGAGTTGAGTAAGCGATTTCAGAGTCTCCGACCGGTCACGCGTCGTCGGCGTGAATCGAGCTCGGTCACAATTTTTCGTCGTCGCGTAAGCGGTCGGACGGTCGTTCTAATAAGCGAAAAATCGCTGCCATATCGTCGAGACAGCAGTGACCGCGTTAATCATCGTTCATGTACGAGAATCATCGTTTCCCCATATCGGCTCCGCCGGACGGAGATTCACGGATCTTTTAAACCCGCGACATAAATCGCGAAGTTGCAACGTCAACGGTTTCTGTATGCGACGAACTTTGACTCCGTCGCGATATAAAAATTATGCACAATATTATCACTCACAGTCAGTCCGTACTCTCTGCACTAAATTACTACAAAGCTTACGTCACAACTTTGCATCGAGGCTCTTTTTTTTTTTTTTTTTTTCTACAACCATAATAACTAGCGCGCTTGTGGAACAATTATGCGATCAAAAAAATATCTTTCTAAATTAATAAAATTAAAAATAGAAACACCGAGTCGCGCGAGAAAAATGTTAATTTCTCATGGTGTAATTATCATCGAACTGAATAACTGTTCGCTTCGCACGTGTTATTTGGACGGCTTAATTCGTGTCTCTCTCGATACCGCGAAATTACCTGGCGCGCCCACGGAGCTACGGAGTTATGAATATGCTCGGGTGGAGCCCCAAAGGGGGGGGGGGTTTAAAAATCATCAAAATATATGATAGCACAGCGTCCGCACTTCCGGCGGATTCTCGAGACCGGAACTCCTCTCGGAGGGCGTAAACGCGTCGCGACTTTGTGTGACCCTTCGCTGACGGGGAGAGCGGCGAACGATCGGTCGCAACATCGTCAGCTCACCTCGTCAGATCCCCCCTAGCGTGAAACGGCACTCTGGCCGAGTCATTTCACGCCTCGCGGAGCGCGGAAACGACCGTTTACTCTCTCTCACGAGATTTACCTCGTAAATCAGGCGACCCTCTCCTCGGCCGTTTATAATGCCGCGTTAAAACTTTCGAGCTCCCATTAAAACACACGAGCCGATAGACCGGAGGGTTGCGCGTTCGCGTCAGTTATGCCATTTAATGTATACGACCGTGATATCCGATCGATTAGACCGGGCATTCCACTTGTCGTTTCGTTCATTGGGTTTAACTTGGTTAAAGAAAAAAAAAAAAAAAAAAAAAAAAAAGAAAGAACCATTGCGTACCACACGGTCACAGGTAATCGGCATGTCGGATGTGCAGAGAGCTTGAATTATTTATCGGTCGTATTATGAAAGCTGACTTCCATTTACCGGCGTCGGCGGACGATAACGAATAAATCGGTCTTTTGATAGATCGTTATTCGTCGTCAAAAATTTATGGATTATTTAATGAGACATACGGTAGATTGTGAATGGAAGAACCCAGTGATCGTTATCACTATCATTGTCGTTAGTCATGTAGGATAATTCGAACGGGCTGAAGCTTGGGCCAAGCTCGCTACCGATCGTGCCAACGTTGGCATCCAATCTTGGTCCAATCATCGAGGAAACCTTGGATTATCAGTGCAGGGAACATTGGTCCCGAGATCGTTAGCGACAATAGGCCGACGATCTGCACCCGATGCAAGCCCACCATTGGGCGCTCGCGCAGGCCGAGAATTAACACTCCGTCGATCACCGGTTTAACGTGGATGAGCTAACGATCGCCGAATTAATACACGCCCGGAGATTGGCTTACAATAAACAAACAAATTATTAGAGGACCAACGCTTGGCCGACCTTTCCCCCAAAAATCGGCGAACCAATAGTTGGTACGTCGAAGCTCTGGTCGAAGTTTGATCTAAGATCGGCGGAACTACGATCGGTTGGTCGGGAATCGGCCCAGAATGAGCCTCGAATAGGCGAACCAACCGTTAATGTAATAATACTTGGCCGAACATTGACCGGAAATCGTCAACCCACCGGTTGCAGACGCATTGTTCGGCCAAACATTTGGCCAAACTCGTGCAGAGTGTTCGATGGTACTTTGATTTTTGTTCTGTGACATCGGATAGTGAACAGGTGATTCGACAGACGGGCAGCGTAATCGTTACCGTGGGCCCAGCGAGAGTTTTGGCTCCCTCGGACCAACAGCCGAGAAATCGGGCGATGCCCGGGCTCCGAGGATTACAACTCCGACGATAAACGCCTTGGCTCAGTCCGTTCTCCGGGCTCGTCTCGGAAGATCGCAAATGCCGCGCGGACATGAATGCTGCTTTCTCGTTCGGTGTTTTCTGACTCCCTCCGAGAGAGACTTTCGGTTGCGACCCGCGCGACGTGTGGCATATGCCCGACGTACGCGAGAGGAACCGGCAGATGGGCGAAAAGTGTTGTTGGCGCTGAGACCGCTCCGAGGCTCGACTCGCAAGAGAGAAAATAGTAGCAGCGGAGCAACAGCAGCGGGGAAGATCCGGGGGGATCGAAAGGTCTTTTTTAAAGGGCTGCCAGGAGCACGGGATAATCTCACCAACCTTATAATAAACAACAATAAGCAATAAGAAAAAAAAAAAGTAGTCTCGATTATTAACGGAATGTTTATCTTGCAGGCCACTCGAATCCAATATGGAAGTCCCGACTAGGAAGACAAAAAAAAAGGTATAAAATAAGAGAGCTATCGTAAAAGACCCGATTCCATTTTTCCTAAATTATCGTATTTCCGGTGGATGCCCAAAAAATGATTATCCCAGCGGAGGAAGAAAACCAGGTGGAACTTTGGATCGACACACCGTCACTCGCATACCTGCTCAGCGACACGATAGGACAATCCGAGAAAACGCATCCTACTTTCTCAGAGTCCTTTCTCGGGATGTTAAAAAAATCGTGTTTCAATCTCCCCGCGGGAGCGAGCGTGATCAATCAAGCCCCACGAAATTCTCTCTGGCCACGCGACGTTCCTTTCAATTTTCTCTACTCTCCTATCCATGCGGGAGACAAAGAGATGCCCCGGTATCGCCGGAACGGCGGCGAGTCGCACCTGTAGCCTGTTGACGACGATGGAATAAGACGAAGGACGATGGGAGAACGCGCGTGTCTGCCCGACGGGCGAATGTACGCGCGGTGCGTACGCGTGTGGCAAGTTACACGACGGCAAAGATAGCCTTTTGCGGATACCTGGCGAACGTTACAGCTGCCAGCCGGGGGGACTTTGAAACGCGCTGCGCGCCGTCTTCTCCTCCTGGAACACGCTCGAGAGAAATGAAACCTCTTCTCCGCCTCTCGATCGCTCGTCCGGGGGCCCCCAGCTCCCGAGGAAGGTGCATCGGGAGTTGCGTCGTTGCACCGGTCGCTCGGGGCCAAGGTGCATCCCCGTCCATCGCCGCTTCACCTTTCGCGCTTCCCTTCGAGAAGCCGATTTGGGAACGAAGCGGGGAAAATTCTGATCTTTTTAGGGATAACTCGTTGAGAGAAGTGGGGGGGGGGGGGGGGGAAGCAAAATCTCGATACTTACTCTTGCCGATTCAAGATGCAAATTTTTCTCGTCTCGTGAAAAGCTCCTAATTAATGTGAAATTCCGTTTTATTCGTTGAAGATTTTCTGTCGGATCATTTTCGTGGGAGCGACCCGCAATTCCCGCCGATTCCCATTGCCTCCGTGGCGCGCATTATTTTCAACGGCAATTCGGAACGAGAGACTCGATCAAGGTAGTTCGAAGACTCAAACGAACTTCCCGACGTGAATAGCGAGGTAAAAACCGAAACAGGCGCCCCTGTTCTTCAGCCCCCCCCCCCCCCCCCTATCCCTCCTCTCCGCCGCCTTACCTTTGACCGAAACATACGTCTACATAGATACACGTGCAAGAGGCTACGGGTATTAGCAGGTATGCTACAACGTGTCATTAAATCGAAAAAGCACTTGTACCCTGGGTTCTCTCCTGGCGCGGCTGCACTTGCCGTCCAGGAAGAAGCACCTGACGCGCGCTCCCGACGACCGTTCGAACGGACGATCCTCGTGAGCGGTTGGTTTCGCTCGCGAGGGCGAGGGTGCGCACGCTATTCCTCGTTCTACTCGTTTATCGTCCAACGGTCGAAAGAAAAATAAAAATAACAATGAAGCCGCGAACGCCTGTCGCCTCTTACCTCACCGACGCGTTTCAAAATTCAGGTGTAACCGCACAATTCGAGACCGTCGAGGCTCCACGAGGACTCATCCACTCGGGTGCGGAACCTTCATAGATTCTTGTACGATAAGGTAATTGACGTCGCTATTCGATAGATAACACCTGCATGTGGACTAGTTTACGCTGAAGATGAGCTCGCACCTGTTTTTTTTTTTTTTTTTTTTTTTTTTTTTTCATTGAACATCGTTTTACCTAAATTTAGTGGTGATCGATGGGTAGATAAATGTAATTCAATCTGTTGAATTGTTAAAGGTCCGGAAACAGTACAATAGGAAAGATGGCTCGGACCGTGACAAACGGTAATAAAATGCAGGTAAACGAGTTAATTATTAGTAAGTAGGAAACGACAACAGAGTGATGAGTCGTGAGAGATCTGGGGAAAAATGGAATAACGTCGCGTGAGGCTGTGATAAAAATTCGTGAAAAACTGTCCGTCTTGTCTCGTGAGTTGTCGTGACTCCGTCGATCCTCTTCATACGCTTCTCGGCGATCTTCACCGAAGACGATCCGAGCCGACCACCCTACACCCTTGGGAAAAGCGTCCGGGATGAAAATTACAAGCCTGAAACCCAAGATCGTTGGAATTTTCGGGGTAAAATGGATTGTTCGACGGCAGGTTGGCGGACAGCCGTCCTGCATGGAGAGAGAGAAAGTTAGCGGGAGACGGAAGACATCGGGGGCGCCCGGGGTTGATGGCGGCTTGGGAACCAGGGGAACGCAACGACAACGGCGGGGTAAAAGACGATCGGCGTTCGGCTCCCGCGCTCTCGTCGCGTCCGAGAAAACGACGGTTACACAAAAGTCGAAGAGCCGAAGAGCCACTCTTTTCCTGCCCTCTCCTACCTCCCCACTCCCCCCCCCTTGACGCGGTCTTCTTCCTCCTTCGCCTCCTCTCGCGTGGGACCTTCGCGTGGACATGAAACTTTTTAGCTCTCGCACAGACTCAAGGCGCGCTGGCGGGGTGCACCTGCTATACACCTGTTGGCCGTTGCGAGTCTCGCCGAACGTCGTGGCGCATCGTCTCTACACACACGGCAATCCGTGTGAGTGCTTTTTTTCTTTCACGTCAGCGCAAGGAAACCCACACGTCGAGCCTCGTACGTCTGTGTGCAACGATTTTTTTTATTTTTAATTTTATTTTTTTATTATTTTATTTTATTTTTTTTTTGGAGAAGAAACGACTTTTGGCAGCGGGCGTGCGCGCACTCGGCAACCGTCTGGGACCTCTTCTTACTGCGTTCTTCCTCCTCATTTCATTTCCTCTACCTCTTGGTCTCTCCGAACGAAGGAACGATGAAAAAATAAAATAAAAATATAACCGGAGAAACAAATCAACGCGGGCTTCTCGGTGGGTAAGAAGTATAAGGAACTTCGCGTTCGCTCCTATCACCAAGCTGTCGCTGCTGTCTCTCTGTATCGGAGAGAAAGATGAAGAAGAAAGGTGGAGAACAAGAAGGTATCGAGAATGGGGTTTTTTCTTTTATTTATTTTTTTCTCCCGTTCGTTCATTCGTGAAGTCGCTGGCGGGTATTTCTTGGCGGTGGTCGAGGGTGGTTGAATACGTGAAAGAGAACGGGAGAGTCGAAGCTGCGCGGGGAGAAAAGTATGAGGATAAGAAGGCACGAGGGAACCCGAGAGAGGATGCCTTCTGCTGATACACTTTTAATACGGGACCGCGAGCGAGGCACCGTCTTGCCGCGTCCACTCCGAAGGAGCCCCCTGCGCAGCAGGTGCACCGCAGGTGATTCTTCGTTGCTACTCGGCGGTGTGCTACTCACCACTGCAATGAAACACTCGGGCCTGCTTCGAGCGCTTCGCGCTGCTTCTTCTCGTTCGGCCCGTAGCTTCCCGAGATCCTGAGCTTCCGCTCGCCTGTCGGCTTGCTTTTTCGAGCTTTCAGCTCGAAGATGGTCCAAAAAAGTTTCAATTCAAGACCGAAATAACGATTGCAAAAAATTACACGATTGCTGTTGGAACTTTACTTTCCATTTTTTTTGTTGCAATTACAATTTTTGCATTGAGTGGAAAAATGTTATCGAGGGAAGTGTCACGACGTTGTTTCGTCGTTTCTTTTCTTTTTTTTCGTGGGAGTTTGAGAAGGTGAATTCAAGATTTTTTTTTGTCCAACCATCCGGCAAATGGTTGTTGAATGAGGGAAACGAAATTTAACAAGGGCCCTTTAAATATCTCCCTTCGGCGAAAAATATTTTCCCTAATTTCCCGAGTCCTTTCAATTTTCGATCAAAACGCTCCATACAAATATTGCTTCAACAAACTCTTAAAATATTTGCACCCAAAAAAAAAAAAAAATCGTCTTCAAAATTCTTTCTTTACACACCCATTATAATCCTCAAAATTCACATAATCCTACGGTAACAGCTAAGAATCAAAGATACGTTTAAAAAGAAAAAATAATATTCCGCCACGAACGTCCCAAATATCGGACACTGGACATTACACGTTTAAAGAGCTGAGAGTTACGCAACCGCAAAGTGCGAGATGTATTATTGAGAGGGAGAAAAATAAAAGGAAACGAAGGACCGAGAGGGCGGAGTGTTGGGGAACGGTCCATCGGCGGAGACCAATGTAAGGGTCAAAAGTCCCGCCGGACCCCTCGGGTCATCGGGCAGCGGTTTTCTCTTCCTGCCTCTCGATCTCCTTCTGGTCCAGACCGCTAAGGTTCCCTCGTCGGACGATACCCATAAATTTACTGGTTCGTGGATCCCCCTCCTTCCTCCACCTCGTCCGAGGGTTTTTAAAAAGCCGTTCGCAGAGTCGGCTGCGCGCTGGTGTACGTTCCCAGGGGTGAGCTCTCTGCTCGGCTTGCGGGTCGGGAACCACGACAGCGGCCAAACGTGTGGGAAGACGCCGGCCAAACACAACCCTTTGCGTTTAGCCGCTCTCGGCTCGATGGCCATCGTATCGTGGACTCGAGACGACAGGGGGGCCCCCCTCCTTTCCTCCTTCGAATTCGTAATTGATACGCCCACGTCTTATTTTTCATCTCTATTTTTTCTGCCATTAATTACAAAGCGCTCCTCTTATTTTCGCTACTCGCACCAAGTGTATTCGATCGCGAACCCTTGGAACACAGAGCCGATACGGATCTCCATACAGTGGACAGAAATAATTAACCGTACGTAAGTGGAGAACGCAAACTTTCGAGCGACCTTTCGCTATTTGCTCTCTCGGTTAGAGACTCTAATATCTCGCCGCTACCGTTCTCGAGGACGTCTTTATGTCCGCAGACACATGCACACTTCCACAGAAGAAATGAGAGGAAAAAGTATGAAGGTAAAAACGGCAGAAGGAGACGAGAGTGGGAGAGTCGAACGAGGCACACGCGCGGGCTCGTTCTTGATCCCCTGATGAGGGCGAAGAAACGCGCGCGCCTCGGAGGAGTCGAGGAGTTGCGGAGGTAGAGGAAGAGAGGAGACGAAGACGAATACAAGAGGAAGGATGAGGCGAGCTGAGGAGGTGGGTAGCAAGGTGCCGCCGCTGCTGCTGCTGCTGCTGCCGCTGCCAAGGTGGCCGTTGAGGCAGCTGATCTTCGAATAGCAGCAGGTGAATGCGGGGAACGCGCGAGACCTCTTATATATACTTTAATACATGCAGAGGTACACTGAAAAGAGACTATCGTGTGTATGGCGAGAGCGGCCGAGTTGGAAGCACATTCGTTGCTGGAATCCACGAGGGCGTGCGCCAAAGGTGTTTCGTTTGTTGTTACCAGGGGCTCCTCTCATACTCCGACTCGCGGAGCATCCCCCTTTCCCCGGTGAATCGCCTCGTTTACCGATCACCGGATAGGGCGCGAGTTTCCGATCGCGAGATTCATAAGACTCGTGAAGTACGAGCGCTTATCCACGATTCATGGCGTATCGCTTATTTCCGAGTGGAGCTTTCACACCTGCTTTGAATTTCAAGGGCATCGAGCACGAAGATCGTATTGAAAAAAATGTTTCCGGAAATCGTCGAGGCTAGCCGCTGTAAAAATGTATTCAAATATCGACATTGGTCGAAATTAATGAGTACAAAACGCGGCTAAAAATTCATGACATTTTTTGTGATCTTCGTATGAAAATATTTATTCTATAGTTCATATTTTAATAGTTAGTGTATTAGAAATATTTAACCCGTAACTGTACTTGTTAGACGCTACGCGACGGTGATATAATATATGAATTATTAATAAGAATAGTTAGTATGGAAATATCTGTAAGTATCTGCCACGCTCTCTGCTACAATTTATCATAGCAAATATAACTGAACAGCAACGGGCTATCGCTATTTACATAAATAGTGCAAATAATACGACACATGCTATTTTTACAACGATTAAACCGGCAGGAGAATATTTCAATTAATTTTATATACAAACGAGATCTGTGACGTACAAAGTACGAAGTACGAAGTGTCGTCGAACGTAAAAATTGCTAAAACCTGACTGTCTACTTCTCTCGGTTGATCAGCGGTTTCTAGATCCAGTATAATCCGACGCGTGGATCAACGTACAGCAAGGTCTAAGATCCGTTCCTTCAGCGCGAGGTTGCGCGAGGAAGCTTTGCGGTTTGGGATTTTGCCAGCTAGTCTCGCTCTCCTGCACACCTACGAGTGTCCGGCTCATATATTTTTCTCATGTTTCCCTCTTCGTACCCCACTCGTTCTCGTGTCTCCCGGTTGTTTTCTCGTCGTCGGGCGGGAGGAGAACGAGGACGGTAGTGCTCGGTACCAGCGGAGTAGCCAACGTCGCTTATAGGGGCGAGGCGGAAAGGCGTAGGAGCTCGAGGAAAGAGAGAGAAAAGGAAGTTCCTCGATCGCGCCAAAGAACTCGGGGAGAGAGTCTCCGCGTTCCCATGTCTTCGCCCGCTCGCCTCGTCCTCGCTGCCTCGGCTGGAATAAACGATCGCCACTGGCCGCTCGTATGCTGGGTCTTTCCGTTGTCGCCGCTTCCCATGGACTTCCTAAACATTGACTTCCTCGCGAAGAGTCGCCACAGTCCGGGCGGCAGATGGCCTATTAATTCGAAGACGCGGCTGAAGGGCCAAACGTTCGCTCGAACGTTCTCCTCGCGTTCGCCCCCTTCGTCTTGCGTTCGTTATTCCGTAACTCGGTTGCCAACGGCCCCTTGGGAAGACTCACCCTTCGTTCCACCCTCTTCTCACTGGAAACTACAAGTGCCTCGGGTAGTTTCCACTCTCGAACTCGCAATCTTCCCGTTACTTCCGTCCTCATTTTCCCAACCGAATGTTCCCGGGTCACACGGGTCGTCGGGACCGGCAATTCGATTCGCATCCATTACGCTAATTTACGCCGACCAGCGACAGGTAGATTTTTTTTTCCTGGCGCCAGAGAGCGTTCTCAGACGCGCATGTGATCCGCTGGTTCCTGCGCTCCTTCACGAACAGCCTCGCCGCTGGATGTTGCACCCTGTTGCGGTCCAGTAGCGAGGAGAGATGGAAGCTCGAGATGAATCTTCGGAATGAAATAAAGGGGGCCACCGCGAGGACCGAAACAACCACCGCTGCTGGTGCTCGGTGGTTCCTCGAGACACGCCAATGAACCGGGAGAGGAAATCAGTGAGGAAGAGACCGGAGAGATAAAATGAACGGAGCGAGATATATAGCTGAAGGAGAGATAGGATCTCGAATGGCTCCCGTCTTCAGCGTGACTGGTAAGGCTCTCTCTCTCTCTCTCGCGTCGCTGCGTATAGCGAGGAGCAAGCGAAAGAGGAGGATGAAGACCCGCAGGCTCTTTGATAATTGCCGACTCGCGTACTTGGTAAGCACCGACCGAGACACACGGACACATGCTCCTGAGTGTGGTAGAATCTATCGGGCCCGCACCTACAGAAATATCGTCGACACGACCGCAGCAATATTGTTTTGGAGCTCGACAACATTTTTTATAATTCTCATCGCGTTGAGTCAATTTAAAAAATTTTTTAATAACGCTTTCTTCCACAATCGTGAACCTACGGTAAATTCGGAGCGACGAAGAGTACGCTCGGTCAATTTTCCGTACAATTACACCCCTTGGATTATTTTTTTGTTGATACGCCGATTTTTGGTGACGGGTCAAAATAACGTAGGAAAATAACCAACGAAAAATTATTATCGACATGTTATTCTATTTTTCATGGTCCTTGCTTTGGTACTGGTCTCAAAGCTGATGAGTCGGTGATTGTAAATTAAAAAAAATAGTCTGACAATTTCACGTATTACCCTTCAGAAATAATTGTTCTCGCGTTCAATCACCCCGGATAGCTTCCGGTTTCAGTTCGGCCGGCATTCTGGCGAGCTCGATCGGAAAATCTGAAAGTCCAAAAAAAAAAAAAAAAAAAAAAAAAAAAAAAACCAATTATTCTCTGCAACTTCGTCTATGCACGATAAATTCTCGATACTCGTACACGAGGAAGATGTCTATCTTGAATATCATTATCCCATCATCATACCCAAGGTCTTTGCCCGATTTTTTTTTTTTCTCCTTCGCTACCTGCTTATTATTATTTTTTGTATAGTACGGGCGGGGGATGCGGGGCCGAAGGTTGAATTATTAGCAGTGAAAAAAAAAAAAAAAAAATAGACGTTAGGTTAGAGAGTTGTATGGGTAACAATGGGTTACGCGAGCGCCCGCGCGCACCTATGTACATAAAGTACGTTTATGTATCACGAACGGCAAGGAGATGTGAAAAGGGACTGGAAGGGGGATGGAAAGAGCGTGAAAAATACCGATGGAAACTGGTTGCCGTATTCACAATGCACTACCGGCGGGATTACGTAGGCGCCCTTGGGAGTCTCTCTATTCAGGATAGGAATCGGCGTTGAATAGGATCTTGGAAAGGATAATATCCTCCGAAGAAAAACGCATAGCAGAGGGAGGATGCCAGAAGAATTTTCCATCTTCTCCCTCGTCAAAGTAATTCCAAAGCGCATCCGCGGACTATAAAAATAATCGTACATTAAAAAAAAAAAAAAACACACATTTCTATCACGAAATAGTTTACTCTTGATTTTACAATTCTCTCTCTCATATCAGCGTTTCGTTATCTCATTGACAGAAAATAATATTGTCGTCAAGTCTCCGAAATTATCCTCGATTTTTAAAGGAACTCGCTATTGGAAATGTCGACCAAAAAATCAAAACGATTTTTTTTTATTTTCATACCCCTCGAAAAACTTTCCCACGAAATACATCGGTATTCGCAAAAAAAAAAAAAAAAAAAAAATATCACAATTTTTACATAAAAATTGAACGACACCTGTACAAAAAAAAATCATTCGTCAAACGCACGAACCGCTCGCGCCTGTGTGGAAAATGAGTATTGAAAAAAATCCATTGCGCCAGGGTAAAAATCGAGATTTTGAAGATTGCAGTTGCACGAGTTTTCGGGCCGATCGTAACGCGCACTATCCACGGGGGAAACACTGTGCGATCCCATGGAGAAGCGCGCGCACTCGAACGGGTACCATTCGAGTAGCCGGTCTCTCTCCTCCTCGAGATAAAGTATAGAAAAAAAAAAAAGGAAAGATCGCAGTGTATGCACGCGTCTCGTACGCTCGGTCGTATCCCTGAAGAGTACCACGATGGGTCCTGCCGGTTCCCGGCTACCGAAGCTCTCTCTTTCGTCCGGTCTCGGTGTGCCTGCGATTCGTCGGGGTTGCCTCAAAGAAGAAGACGAAGAGGAATAATGAGAGGACGACGGTTGCGAGAGCGGGAAAGGAGAAGCAGGGGGCCGCGGACGAGGGGGGCGAAAGAGATATATAGTTGGCTAGCTGAGATCGGGGAACGTGCAGCAGGCGAGAAAGAGCGAACGAAACTGAAGTTACACGCGTGTGCTACGTATATACATATATATATGTATATATATGTATATGTATATAAGTAAACGAGAAGAAGAGAAGACGATGGAAGGTACGGCGATTGAGAACGAGAGAAAAAGAAGAGCGGGAGACGACCACGAAGAAGAAGTGGGAGCAGAAGAGAACGACGAAGAAGGAGGAAGAGAAGGAGGTAGAAAAAGAAAAAGATGCGTGAGCCGCCCCCAGCAGAGCACGCAGCCTCCGTAGTTCTCTCGTCCTGTCCCACGCCCGAGGCTACACTCGACTCTTCACGAGTTCCTTTTCCATCTCGAATCCAGTGCGAGCCTCGCCTGACTCACCGGGCACCACGCACGAACGCAATAAACGAAATTGATAATTGTCAATCGGGACACGTGGAGAATGTGTTCGAGTTAGATTAAAAAAAAAAAAATGTTTTCTTCGCCGCCCAAGGAGACTGCTTCACCTCGTTTTTCTGTATCTTCGATGTGCGAACAGTGGTCGAGACGAAGGTTCCGAAGAAATTTTTTTTTTTTTTTTTTTTCAACTTTATCGAAGGAAAAACTGACGGAAACGTGTCCTCGTAATTTGGATCGCGCGTTAACGCCGATTTGTGCATCGCGATGCACGACGAGTGTTTAGGACGTTGTGTCCGACACGGAATTCGATACTTTTTCATTGCGGGCAAACACGATTGACAAAATCTGTTGGAACAATGTGTCTCTCCGAGTCCGGAGATCCAGTCGCAACGATGTAATCATTATCCCATCCCGTCGAGAAAAAAAAAAAGTCCCGGGTTACCCGTGTGGTAATACGAGCCCTTTTTTCGGCATTCCGAGTGACCTAATTGGGACCACCGGGGTCGTCGGAGTTGCCTCGCGGCCAGCCTCGGCTACCATCCAATACCACAAGCGAATAACTACCGCAACGCACGCCCAGAATTCTCTGTACCCCGTACCGCAAGAATACCGCTACTCCCTGTGCCACATCTAATTGAAATGATTCACAGCCGAACCGATTGACCGGCCTCGCATCCGGTCGCGGCTCTTCGATACTCGCGTCATTGAATTCTTCAGTGGCACAACAAAAAAAATAAAAATAAAAAATCAAAAATAAAATTCAACGAGACAAATGAAATTCCCATCTATCCCCATTTTCACTCCGATCCATCGGGAGTGATCCAAGCGGGAGGTTCTCCGAGCGAGAATCCCCACCGAGTCGTGAAGACGACGGCCGAGCCACGCGCAATGCGATCCCGTGCGTGTGCACCGTTTCTCCTTTCTTCATCTCTCTTCACCGTCCTTGCGCCCGTATTGTGCATATCGACTGTCGAGAAACGGCCCATCCCACGCGACTTCGCCCGTAAAACGACGCGACTTGAGCCCCTGCGCTTCCAATTCGCTGACACACGCTCCATCGTCGTCTACGTTTCGAGGATCTTTCGCAGCACCTGCTCTACTGTCCTCCTCGCTCCGCGGGTTTCCCTTCCGACTCCGTCCTCCGGGTTTATCCCAGCGGAATGACGAGCGGATCAAGAAGTTCGGCAAAGACCCTTTTTCGGATTAATCTACCCTGCTCGACCCCCCCCCTCCGCCCCCGGTCTCCTCCGTTCGCCGCTCTCGTAAGTGCCCCGCGTCGTCTCGCGCACGTTCTCGCGTCTCTTCGTCAATAGCTACGAGGTCCTCGTCGAAGAACCGACCTTCAATGGAACTCGATCTTACGACGAGCTGAGCGTACGCGAAGAGCCTCCTCGCATCGAGGAGCGGCCCCGTCTCGTGCGTGTTAAGAAGCCGCTCCGCGGTTGACATCCGTGTGCAACTCGCCTCGCACACACGGGCCGTTGGAAAACCAACACGCCCATGTGGGAAATCGTGTACGCGGGTCGCGAAGCAGGGGGCAAGGCCTCTATTACCTACGGCCCGACGTCGCCGCGTCTTTATTCTCATCTTCCTCGTATCTGCCGGGGGCCGCGCATCAACGATCGTGCGCCCACGTGGGCCCCAAAAATTCGGCTACCGGCGATCGGCGAACCTCACCCTGCACCCGGCTGTTTCAACAATTTTTTCCTCCGATCGTCATTTTGTCGTTTTGTCGAAAAACCGATATTTATACAAATTAATTCCGTACTTTGTTTTTTTTTTATTGCAAATGAAACTCCCGTCGAATTTACCTCTATGGACGTCGAATGCTCGTCCATAATTTATTTCACCGTGCGACCTCGTTCACGATGTTTCTTCATCGTCCTCCTAATGAAAAAATCGTTGCATCTCTGTGCGCTTCCGAAGTCCAAAACGCTACTCCAATCCTGAAGACGAAGGCTTTCGAGATGAAGAAAAAAAATTAAGTGCGACGATTTTTAATACAAATTCCCTGTAGAAAATTCGTGTAGACGTGACACTTTGTTGCCCTCGATGGTTACCGGAAGTCCGAAAGGTCGTTCCGATAATGTCGATCCAGGAATCGAGTTCAGTAAAAAAAATAAAATAAAAAAAAATAAAAAAAAAAAATTGTACGTTGCCGCTATATAGGAAGTTACACATGTATATTCATGGAGGAAAGAATACTCGTATGGTACTATTTTTATGTTCCTTCGCTGGGAGCCGACGGGGCAAAATAGTATGGTGGAAGGAGTCGGAGAGAGGGGACGGGAAGAGCTAAGGGTGAGAGTGGAAGCGGCGTAGTGGGGGACTTTGGCTGAGGTAGTCCCCTTCTCCACTTCAGGGCCCCGATCGCCTCCCGGGGCCCGTGGAGAGATGCCCATGGCCGCAGACGCCACACCATCGTCCCTGACGAGGGACGGAACGAGAGAGACGAAGACGAAGTGAGAGAGAGAGCGAGAGAGAGCGAGAGCGAGAGAAGAGGAGAAGAAGAAGAGAAAAAAAAAAAGGGAAAAACGAACCGAAAACCCACAGCCGAGCCCGGCCGCGGGACTTCTCCTCGTAGTGGTCTCAGTTCGTACCCATCCTTGGAAACTCGCGGTTCGCAGCCGCGCCAACACCATCGTGTCCCGCGTGTTATCTTCGGGCCTGCACCCAACCACGGAACGACGGACACACGCGACGATTCTTTTTTTTTGTTTTTCATAAAATAAAAATTTTCTAATTTTATTTTTGATTTTTAATTATTCTCGTTAATAAAGAAAAAAATAAAAAAAAAAAAATTTCTATGCCAAAGAAGGCTGCACAGTTCGTCGTTGTTTTTGTCGTGACGCATCAGCGAAGTTACCAGTGCTCGGACTTTGTCGCGACATTTTTCGCGCACCCCACGAGGATTCCTCGACGACGAACCATCGTCGACTCACCGTTAAATACAATAATACATTCTCGAATAAATATTCGATTTGTTTTTTGGGAAGATACTCGGCCGCGAAGTGACCACGTGGATTCCGCTCCGATCGAGACGCATCCGTCCCACTCGCCCTTCTACCTGTTGCCAATCGGGAGAAGGATTTACCGATGCTGAATCCGAGGATCGAGAGCGAGAAGAAATAAAGGGCGAAACTCGTGATTCCGGAAAAACTGTTCTTCGTCGATCGTGACAGGCGAGGATCGATCGAACCGGCTGATCCGCCGTTGGTGAGTTTCATCGAGATTCGATACTTTTAAGTTCTTTTTTTTTTTTTTTTTTTTTTTTCGCACATTCCTCACACAAAGCATTTCTCATTTGGAACACTTCTCCTCCGCCGGGTTCGTCTGCGACAGGTGAATAATATCGATGGAAAAAAAAAAAGTAAAAAAAAAAAAAATAGTGAAATTTATTAAATCGCGTGGAGCGACGAGCTGTCACCGGCGGTGTCGGTAGCGATCTTATCCGGAAATACGCGTTGACGAACGCGCACGTTTGTCGCCAGAGATCTCCGGAGCGAGGGGAGAAGTCGTTCCCGATCAATGGTCAGAGACGCGATCCAATAAATATATTTCTACGCCTCGCCGATTAACCGATATTTATGCAGAAGCTGACGAAACGAAAAACTAGAGAAATCTCTCTCGTGAATTTTAAATCAGTCGTTTCGGGGCTATAGAGCGTGTTGTCTCGAAACCGTGGAATCTCCGTTGTTTTAATTAACGACGAGCCACGCGGAAGGCCCGACTTGGGACAGACAATAATTTAAAAGGACCAACAGTGCCGGATATTTCAACCGCTTCGACACAAACTTTTTCGTCCCGTAAGATAAAAAAATAAAAAATAAATTATTAATAAAGAAAAAAACGTTTAAATCCAGATATTGATTTGGAGCAGCGAACGAGAGTCGAAATCGGCACGAAATCTGATTCCGCGGATAATCGAGAGCTCTCGCGTTTCGGCAAAACTATCCTTCTCATAGTTGTTTGTATCCGAAGTATTCTCAGTCGTTCGCGAAACTGGACGTTGTGTAAATACACGATTTACACAACGTTCCTACCCGAAACACACGCGCACACATACGCGCGATATCGCACGTATGTAAAATCATAACTCGCTCTTATTGGAGCTCGCAATAATCGGCTCTCCATCTACCACCAAAATCAAAATTCTCGACACCGATTCCAGTCCAATTCTCGATATAATAAAAAAAAAACAAAACAAAACAAAAAATTTCCCACAAACGGGAAGAACAACTCGACCGATTCTCTCGCCAATATTCATTCGTCCCAATATATTTTCTCACCCGGAGATTTTCTACCTTCGCGAGAATCCGCGTTTCGCCCAAAAATCCGTAGCGGACTCGGGTCGAACGGTCGAGTGAGAAGCGTCGAAAAAGCCGTTCCGGTGCGCAGCGCCGATGGACGATGGATTCGCTCCGGCGCGGAATACCCACGGAATGACATTGGAAACTGGGAAACCGGTGCGACAATGAAACGAGGGGCGAATATAACGCTCGTACAGTGGCTTTTCCATCGGTGGTGCGCGCGAGTCCGTGGGGGAGCGAGGACGGCATGGTCGCACAAAAATATAATGCCGAAAGGTGAAGAGAACATTTTCTAACGCACGCATACACGCACGTTCGGTGAAGAAGAAGGAACGACGGTCCCCCCCTCCGAGGATGGGATTATCTCGGGACGGGCAGGTATCCGAACGCTTCTGAATCGAATCGTATCGTCGGGTTCCTGCGGACCCAATGAATTCCCTTTACCACTCCCTCCACCTCCCTTGGAGATTTTATGACAATGTCGCTCGGGGCGCAAACGAATTCAATGGGATTGCGCAAAAATGTCGTGCGTTCGACGTGGTAGCCTGCGATATTCATTGTTCGCAGTGTGGGAGTCCTCGGGCATCGTACTCGGCCCTTTTCTCGACGAGGGACCGAGCCGTTCCCTCACTTACGTCACACTTCTAGCTCTAACTCCTGCGTACCCGAACGGCGGCGCAGTGAGAAATATACATGTAAGGGGTCGTCGAAAAGCTGGGGAAAAACGGGAGTAAAGTACGAGTTCGAGAGGTGGAAAGCACGGATTATAGGTGCGACGATGAAGATAGAGGATGAACGGTGGTTGGCTCGGGGAGATCCCTCTTCGGGACCCCGCTTCCTCGACACCTATAACGTATTTTTTTTTTTTTTTTTTTTTTTTTTTTCACGGTGTTTGTCAACGGTCGTTGGGTCACGAAGAATCATCGGAGTCTCGTGAGCCGGTTCTTACCGATATGGTTAGGTAGAATTTTCGGAGCTCGAAACGAATAACTCGCGACATGTTTTTTCGACCGTTCTTGAGCTCGCGAATGGCCACGATTAATTTTTGTTTTTTTTTTTTTTTTTTGGTACACAGTTTTCGTACGCGATTTTGGAATCGAACGAACGGGAGATTCGTGGTAGACGAGAAAAGAGTTTAGGCACGGACGGGAAAATACTTATTAAAAAAAGAATTATTATAACGCGGGTCCAGGATTTTTTTTTGTTTTTGTTTTTTTTTTTTATAAATTGGTATTTAAAACAAAAATGATCATTTTCGCTTGTTTCGGAGTGTCTCGGACGGATTTTCACGAGATTGATTCTACACGCTGCTGGAAGACGATGGAGCTGTTAGAATCCAATATCCTATCGCGGGGAGGGTTCAAAGAAAACCCGAAAAATCGGATCCGTTGGATTCCGTGCCGGATCATCTCGGAGTCGTTAGTTGAAACACAATCCGGATCGGAATAGTCCGTTGGGCGGTTTTTGTTCGAGATCCATATTCTCCTCCCTCTCGTCTCGCCGGGACTCCGAGTCGATCACCTATGAACCTTCGTGACCGTTACTCGCAACGTCCGATCTCTCGTTCTCCGGGTCTCACCGTTGCTCCTCGTGTGAGTCATTTGAACGGTTCGTAATCTGGTGGAATAGACAAAGGGGAAACGCGTGAGAGAGGCCGAAGCGAGAGAGCTCGGGCGTCTTCCCGTTGCCGGGACGAAGTGTCCCGTGTGAGGAACGGGATAACCGGTATCCTGTGGCAGGACCGTTGGCGAGGACGACTCGGGGGATCGGCGAGAAGAAGCGCCGCGGTCCCCGGGGCGCGTCGTTCCTCCTCGGGGACCGGATAATCGAGGAAACGAAGCCCGAAACATGGCCCGTACTCGAGATCTCGCTCTTGTGCGGTGTCACGAACCCTGGAAGGACGAGATGCGCGCCGCATTTTGTTCTTCCGCAGACAACGAGAAGTGCGGGAAGGGGGGAGAGAGACGCGCGAGTTGCGCGAGCGAGGTGCACGGGGTGTTCCGTGATTGTTCATTGTAGGGCCCGGTCGAGAAGACAGGTTTTCATTTATGGGCACGTATGGTAATGAAGCGGGAGTTTTAAGGCCGGTGCCAGTGCAGATACGGAAGAGGGGTTTCTATTGCCTACATTTTTTTTTTCGCTTTTTTTTTTTGTTTTTTTTTTTTTTTTTGTGCGCTTCTATCGCCCGAGGGGAGAATCGGGAATGGTCCGCGAGTGGGCCAGAGAGGGTCCCAATGCGGAATCGGGCGGTCGTTCGGCATTTGCATATTTTCGGCCCGCATCTTTGGGTGTCGCTGGAAGGACGCGAGTCCGTCCCATTGTGGGAATGCCCGACTGTTTTCACCGTCTAAGATTCGGCTCTCCATTCAACTCCCTTTCGGTTGTTCTCCAACGGTTCATGGAATCGTTCGTCGAAACTCCCGGGAATCCCCCGTGCGATTCGATCGACGGAAAAAGGACCGTCGTCGAAGCACGCGCCAAGCGCCGATTTCGAATTTAACCGTGCGGCGAGGTCGACAAAATTCCGAATGGAAACCCCGGACAAACGGCCTTACGGTCCTTCAGGAGTCGCCGAGGATAAACTCGCAGGGGACCCAAAACATACCGTAAATTCGGACAATAGTTGTTTTGGTCGGACATTTTATCCATGACGAAAATCCCTTGGGCGCGCCTTCTGGCTTCGCCCCCGCGGCGCTACTTCCTCTTCGGCCGTCCGCTCGCTTCTTTGTCGCCGACGGGTGTCCTCGCGCGCGCGCGCGCGCGCCGATCCTCGCACGACACTCAAAGTTTACGTGTCCGACACCGCAACGTGTCCCGCGGAGTGCGGGCGAGAGACCTCCACGAGGAACCCGGCTTTAACGACAACGGACCACCGCGACTGGACTTTTCGAACATCGGAGCGATGTGCTGCAATTAGCAACAATGCGGGGAGACCCTTCGACCAACCCCCCCACGGCTCGCCTCCTCCACGGCCGAGACACTCCACGACAATGTTCTTCCAGACGACCCGCATAAATTTTGTCTCGAATTTTTTTTTAACCCTTCGACGATCTTGCAATCTCATCTTTCAACTTTCGACAAGATACTCTGCAACCCTCTCGTGTTTGTTTTATAGGGGCAGGGGGGAGGGGGGGGGGGAGAGAATTGTGTCGACTCTTTGGTGATTTATTTTAATTAACGCGATAATTAACACCGTATCGAAGACAATTGTCCGTTTGCGAGGAAACGGATCGAGTCGTTTAAAGAGTAAAATAATAATTTTAATAATTCTCGCCAGAAAAGCGCGAGAAGTGAGAAGTGTCGTAAGAATATTTTTGACAAATAAGCGACTCGCTCGTTGAGGTTTCCGTACGCGAGTCCGTGATTTTATTTCACGTGATTTTTTTTTTTTACCGTAAGACTGGAAGCAAATTTTCATTGCGAGGAGAAGGAATAAAATATCGTGGACTTTGAAGTGTTGTAAGAAGAATTTTTTTTTTTTTTACCGTGTCGTAATTCAGCGACAGAGAATGCAAAGCACGTGTGCCGTAAAGAGATAAACACTTCGTGTTAAAAGAGACGCAGTCGAAGACGAGACTATTTTTTTTTAATTGAGCACCGCTTACAGCACAACGCGTCTTCCGGTCATTCAGATTTGAATTCCGATCAAACAGAAATTGTGGAGTGAAAACGAAACATTTATCTTCTTTTTTTCTAATAGATTCGATTTGGCTCGAGCTTCCAATCTCAAATCACGTAACTGAAGCGCAAGAATCTTCGAAAACGCCACGAAAAAAGCGGCATTTTTATTCCGTAGACCGTAAGTTAGACCAATATCGAAACGACTTTTTTTTTTTTACTAAAGACGGGCAATTAAGAAGTCCAGCCAATACTGTGCGAGAAGTCGTTTCTTCTCCGTCTCGTCCCGACCAGACGTCGTGAAGGATGCTTCGCGTTGAGAGTCTTCGAGGAGGACGATGAACAAAGTCGGCGAGCGGGGAATCCTTCGTGTGTGGTCGGAGCGGGCAGCGGCGAAGCACCGGCAGAACGGCAGCAGCCTCGGTCACTCGGAAAGGTGTCGCATGGTGTGTGGTATGCCGGAGTGTCCGAGGGTTCGCCAAAGTCGTCGCACACAACCACTCCGTCCTACACACACGGTCCTGCGAGAAGCTTTCAGGACTCGGGATCGCGATTGCTCGTGGCTTATAGGGAGGAAGAGAAAGAAGCCGGACGAGCGAAAGAGGGAAGAGGAACAGGATTCTCGGAGAGTCGTCCTCGAGCCTCGTCAACGTTGGAAGACCCCCTGGAGGTGTCGCGATGCGTTTCCTTCTCTCGATGTTTCCCGCGAAATTCGCGATCGGAATATCGCGGGCCGTTGAGCGCTCGATGCAAATTTAATCGCGAATGACGACTCTTCTGTCGCGATCGAGGCGAAGAAGAAGAACCGCGAGGACCGTCCAGCCGTCTCGGTAGAAGGACAGAGAGGAATTTCGTTGTGCGAGCGCGATGCGAGAGGGAATTCCAACGAATGGCGAAGCCCTTTATGCTCGACCATGTGGGAGGTCCGGCAACGAGTCCGTTTCGGAGTCTTCGATACACGAGAGGAAAGGGAGAGTTCGAGGGAGAATCATTTGTCAATGCGGGCCCAGTTTAGCGATTCGTCTCACCGTTACCTCCGCAGCTTACATCCCATTGATCCCGGCTAGAGCCCGAAGAGAACCGCCGCCATACGGAGAGGCGAGCCGGGAGATTTCTTCGAGGGGGATGTATAAAATGCCCCGCAACGAGTCGCGGTTCGACCGATCTCGATTCTCCGGACCTGCTGTGTCTGTTGTTGTTTTTTTCTTTTACATTGTACCAGAAAGGAGAGAGTGGTGGAGAGGTCAATGTGTGAAATTCGTGATTGATCGTCCGCGATATAGCGCGAGGTTGCGGATGAGATTAGAAGAATCCTTCGGGGAGGTCTCGGGGAGAAATTATTTTCGTCGAAACTGAAAGGAAAATTGAAGGTAGTCTTCGCGTCGAAAATCAAAAACATGAAAAAAAAATAAAATAAAAAATGACGATACATCAAATTCAGCGATTTCGTATGATCAGAGCTATCGGACATGTGAGCGAGTAGCGTAAATAAAACCGGAATAAAGTATTGTGTTTTACGGTCGGAAATTTTAAATAATAAAAAAAAACTGTTCCCGATAACAAAGTCATTGACGTAATTCCATCTTCTACACATGTTACACATGTTCTCATCACCTGTATAAGATTCTCAAGATTCGCGGATTGGTCAAACTTCCCGAAAATCCCTTGCTCGACTCTCATGCAAATCCGACGAAATTCTCAAATGTATTAATTTTTTTTTTGCCTCTCGCAACGGAAAGGCCCGGATAAATGCAAAGTCTCTTGTTTATATTGGAACGCTCCTCTCGATGAGACTCTTGTCCACCCGACGAGGTATTCCGTTCTCCTCGGCGAAGGAGTTGAAACAATGGTGGATTTTATTGGGCGGTGTAGAAGGAGTAGCGCCGAGGTATTATCGAGGCAGCGAAGGAGGAAAGGAAAGAAGAAGCGAAGCACCGGCGCCAGAGGCCTATTAAAAATCATCCTTTAAAGAACGAATTATGGAAATGAGCGGCGGTCAGCGCACGGCTATCGTCGCGTATACGCTGTTGCGTGTTATACATATATATGTGTATCGGCGATTGAGCAACAGAAGGGCGTAACTCGTATAGTTCACGGTGAGGTTTCCGGCCGTTTGTTCATCGGCAGTCGATTTACGTACACATACGTACAGCAGCAGCCCGGAGGCTTCGGCGTTCAGCTCCGGCAACTTGGGGGCTTCTTCATCGTCTTCCCATATTAGAGCGAATCTTTCGTCCGCTCGTCTTGCCGAAATTACAGGTTGACTCCCACCTGTGCCGGACGACCGCCCGAAAGGGCTTTCGGCACGGACTTTCGCGAGTCCCTTTTCGAAATACATTACAAATAACGACGAATATGTGACAATTGCCCCGAGACACGAGTTCGCCAAGAGGAAAATTGGGACACGCCGACTGTCCATCGAGCAGTAATTGGCGGCTTGAGTGGCCAAGAAATAAAAATTGGTCCGGTGGCCAATCGCTGGACGCTTCATTTCCAGCTCCGTTTTAGCTTCGTATCTGAATTATAAAGAACGATCGTTATTGGATATCCAATGCATTATGGTAACAAAAATAATCTTGAAAAAAAAAAAAAAAAAAAAAATGTTTTCGCCCGGGATCGAACCGGGGACCTTCCGCGTGTTAGGCGGATGTGATAACCACTACACCACGAAAACTCGATGTGACTCATTGACCCCTTTTCAAAACTAAATTTAATTCAATCGAAACCAATAAATATCCGCTAAATATTTTAAAGTCAGGTTGTTTCATTTATATTCGACTGTTTCGCTCATTTTTTTTCTCATCAACGCAGCCCATCGTTAGATACATTATTCGATAGGTTTCCGGCGATCGCGTCTGTGAAATGACTCAGTGCGATAAATTTGTTAGTCCTCGAAAGATTTCGGGGCAAAGTGGTGGAAGAACGGAGCGATTACGGTAAAAATAATAAAAGAGTTGCGCCGTGTGTGCGTTTCTTTATCGGTAGCTCGAGAGCGAGTGGATGGAGGATGAGAAGTGGCGGCGACGCGAGGGAGCCGAGAGGGACCGGACCCCCGCCGTGCTCTCCCGCTGCGACCGGTAGCCATCCTCTGTCCCGTTTGTAATACGTATTATACGCGTACACGACGAGGCCGGGGCGATTCCAGCAGCGGCGAAACCATCTCACTCTCGCTCCCAAGGCGCACGCCATTACAATATTAATATTCCCCGTCGTCCCCGACGTGATTAATCGGCCCGGAGGAGAGCCCGAAGGACGTCCGGGAACCCAAGATCCTCTCTGCTCTTACTCCTTTGCCGCTATACCAATACATGGGTATTATTTTTTATTTTTTTTATTTTTTTTTTTACTTTTTTTTAAATTTTTTTATTTTTTTTTTTTTGGGCCCTCGCGATCGTATTAAAGGATCAATGACGTTTAATTAGACTGTACGAGAAAAAGGTAAAGAAAAAAAAAAGTAAAGCGTCGATTACCATACCTGTATCTAAAAATATCAGCACAGAAAAAAAAAAGGCTTGCACATTGAACAAATATTTTCTCATATGAATGTTATGAAATTAACGGAGAATTTTTTGTTTTTGTCGTTTGCGAACGAACAATGCGTTTCAATGTACGAAGATTTTTTACGATTTTTTTTTTTGGCCCTCGCGATCGTATGAAAGGATCAATGACGTTTAATTAGACTGTACGAGAAACAGGTAAAAAAAAAAACGTAAAGCATCGATTACCATACCTGTATCTAAAAATATTAGCACAGAAAAAAAAGGCTTGTACATTGAACAAATATTTTCTCATATGAATGTTATGAAATTAACGGAGAATTTTTTGTTTTTGTCGTTTGCGAACGAACAATGTGTTTCAATGTACGAAGATTTTTTACGATTTTTTTTTTGTTAATTAATTTTTTTATTTTTTTTTTGGGCCCTCGCGATCGTATCAAAGGATCAATGACGTTTAATTAGACTGTACGAGAAACAGGTAAAAAAAAAAAAACGTAAAGCATCGATTACCATACCTGTATCTAAAAATACCAGCACAGAAAAAAAAGGCTTGTACATTGAACAAATATTTTCTCATATGAATGTTATGAAATTAACGGAGAATTTTTTGTTTTTGTCGTTTGCGAACGAACAATGCGTTTCAATGTACGAAGATTTTTTACGATTTTTTTTTTTGGCCCTCGCGATCGTATGAAAGGATCAATGACGTTTAATTAGACTGTACGAGAAACAGGTAAAAAAAAAACGTAAAGCATCGATTACCATACCTGTATCTAAAAATATTAGCACAGAAAAAAAAAGGCTTGTACATTGAACAAATATTTTCTCATATGAATATTATGAAATTAACGGAGAATTTTTTGTTTTATCGTTTGCGAACGAACAATGCGTTTCAATGTACGAAGATTGTTTACGTATTTCCTTTTTTTTTTTTTCAATATCTCGTACGGTTAAACGAAAATATCCCGCGATAAAGAAAGCGTTTTTATCTTTTTTTCCTTATTTTTTTGTGAACCTCAGAAAAATAAGACTCGCTCGAGTCGTTCCATTGATCTTCGTATATATATATATATATATATATATTTTTTTTTTTATACAACGATCGGATAGAATTTTCAGAGGGCGATCAATCTCGATGGGGGGTTTCTCGATGGTGTTGAAAGAAATTCCCACTTTAGTTTTCTCCACCGCAAGACCCGGCTGTTCCCGCATATTCCATCTCGTCTCGACGATTCTCGCACGCAGCTCAAACCTCGCCCTTCGCGGATCTCCCTTACTCTCAAACTCTCTCTTCCTCTCTCTCTCTCTCTCTCTCTGAGAGAGTGAAAGAGAGAAAGAGAAAGAGTGCTCGGTTTCCAGTGAGTCGCCGCGTGGATTCTCCTTGGCGCGCATAACACACAACACCAACTTCGAGGAGAGTATCGGCTCGGTTCTGGCTTCTCTCCCACGGCTCTTCGGACGCTCTCCGGCGACCACTTCCTTCGGGCCGCGATACTCTGCTCTCGTTCACTCACGAGACTCCCTCTCGTCCGTTCGTCTCGCTCACGCACACTTAAAACACTTTTCATTCTCAAGTGAAAAAAAAAAAAAAAGAAAAAAAAAAAGGGAACACGACCGAGAGACGTGTATGCAGTAAGAGTCACCCGGCCCCCCCTTCGACGTCGCAGAGTAAAATTAAACCACCGATGGATTCTCCCGCTGCGTTACATACTATTCTCAGGATATATATTTTTTTAAAATAATAAGCGAAACACACGCAAAGCACCTCTGTATAACGGACCGACGAGTCTCTGTATTTTCATTTGTTTCCACATTTTTCACACCGTCGGGTGATAAGAAATTTTTTTTCATATTTTTTTTATTATTTATATCGCGCGCGTCGAAGTTTCGGGCTTTATCTCTGTCTCTATATATATTTATTTATTTCTGGTTGGTTTCTATTCGCTATCTTCGCGGGATCTCAATCTGGGTTGGGAAACGGAAGAAGAAAAAAAAGGTTGAAGAGACGACGGAGAAGCGAAAGCGAGGAACATATTTTGTGGAGTTTAGAGGGTCGGAGAGAGCGAGAGGAAGCGACGACTCGCGAGCGTCGGGTCGCTGGTGGTATTTCATTCCCCCTTTTATATTTCTCGTTCGCTCTTTGGCGAGCGCGCTTGTTTCTCTCCTCTTCGGCTCGTTCTGTTACCTGTTCGTGGGCCGCGCGTTCCTCCGTCCGGCAGCGCGGAGGCATCGGGAGATCAAAGAGCGCCGACGGTGAGCGCGGCTCGCGCGCGGTCCACCTCGTGGGGTGTCATGTAGAATGGAGGGTTGCGTCGCTTCGTCGGGGTCGACGGGGGGGAAGGAAGAAGAGAATGAGACGAGCGGCGCGCGGAGGAGATCGTGGCTGGTCGGAGGGAACGACCGGCGACCACCATCGGCAGCGGAAAGAAGAAGAATGAGCGGACGGCGAGCGACGCCGAAGAACCGAAGAGAAGGGGGTGGATAGGATATTCATTAATACGTCCGACTCGCGGCGAAGGACGCTGGGGGTATCGCAGAGTGGAAGGGTACGCGATGCTTTCTCCGCTCCTCCCACATAGCGAGGGGGCGAAGATAGACGGAGATGCTTATTTAGAATTCCGGGACCGAGCTCTCCTAATGGTACCGTGCCAGAATGAACGGGGAGGTGAGGGAGAACGAGGCAAAATGGGACAGCGGGGCAAAAGGCCATTTTTTTTTACGATAACGCTTGATTGATAAGGGAGAGGGTAAGCGGGGCAAAACGGTATTGAATATGAGGATTAATTTTCGGGTGAAAATGGAGCGTAGGAAAATCATTGGAGAACTTAGTTTTGGACCCGGTTTTTTTTTTTTTTTTTTTTTTTCAGTATCGTATTTTTTTGGATTCCGGAGATATCGATTTAAAAAAATGGTACCGGGTTGTTCCGAGACTCCGGGGTTGACGACGGTATTGGTATTCACCCGAAGTTGCAAGTGTACGTTTCCTTAATCGCAATCGGGAGCTCACGTCGTTTATGTAAAACCGAAACTGTTGGTACAGCACGTTTCGCAGCTTTGGCTCGGTACTTTTCCGCTACGCATCCCGGCGTGGAGGACGACCGATTCGTAAAAAGACGTTATCTGGTTCACTCGCGGCGGGGACACCGAACTCGGGACGAGCAATCAATGGCAGCAACACAGATATATCTCGACGACTCACTATCGACAATGAAAGTTTTTTTTTTTTTTTTTTTTTTTTCAATAAAATTTCACAAAATTACTATTATTACTTAATCTCAAGTGGAAATAAAATGTTAATATTTCTAATTTTAATATAATTTTATATTTTAATATTATCTTAATATTAAAATGGAATAAGATTTTATCTCAAATGGACACGTGTTTAATTAAGGTAGGACTGATCGGTCGAGCCAATTCGATGCACCGAACTTGGATTTTTATCTCGCGCATTATACGATGGTTTGTTAAATTCTGTAACCGGATCCGCGCGTGAAGACTCCGTGAGCTGCAAATTTAATTTTTTGTTACGCTCTGTACTTTCGTTGCAATAGTCGGTTCGCCTCGAAGCCTCCGACAGCCGGCTACCGGAGAAGAGTTCCGTAAATTATATCAGAAACGAATTTCGTTGTGTTTGAGGATGGCTTATCGAGCCGACGAGACGCCTCGCCGATATTTCTCCGGATACCCCCCGCGTTCGCGTTATCCCGCGTACGAGTCCGTGACGAGATAAGAAAGCGAAGCTCGCGGGCGATCTTCCCGCTCGCGTTATCACAGATATTTGTCATTCCGATAATACATTCTCGCTCCCGCACATTCCGGCTGAGAAACGACCGCGCGAGATCCGGATTACATGCAAATATTCAAAGAGGCTCTCGCGGATAATTATTGATCGCTTCACCGTTAAATTCCGGTCTGACGAACAATCGAAAGTTTTCCGTCACTCGAAATTTTTTCGTTCCCGCGAACTTCGTTGCCTAAAAATGAAAAGACACGTGTCGTCATTCCCTTTGCCCCGGCGAAGAGAAAAAAAGAAAAAAAAAAGGAAGAAGGAAGAAACGTCCGACCTTGCCCGAGGCCCGTCGCGTTCCGCCACTCTTCGGGCGCTTCGTGCTCCGATACGGCCTTTTTTTTTTTTCACTCTCTCTCTATCTCGCCTCTCCGGCACAAACATCCTCGTCGAGGATCGCGCACACGGGGAGACGAGAAAAATGGAGAGTGTGGCGAATTCGTGTCGCCACGTGACGCCAGCGAGCAACATCGGCCACATGGACACCTTCGCATACCGAAAAGCGGCGTTTTATTGCTTCTTCTTTCGCTCCTTTCCATCTCCCTTATTCGCCGTATCTCGCCACTTGTTTTCCTCCGAGTATATCGAATTCGAGAACCGGTTCAACGGAGATCCACGACTCTGAGATCCGGCGATCGTGATCGAGACGGATAATGTTTTTTTTTTTTCTTCTCGTACCTTTTATCGTCAGTCGATGGATAAAGCAGTTTTATTTATTTATTTATTTTTTATTTCAAATTTCTTCGTCGACATCGTGGATCGACGATTGCCGACGGTCGCGGCGAGTCGAGGAACTGTCCGTGTTTGTCAATCGGTTTCAAATATTGGGCATGAAATGTGCGTGTCGTTGACGCAAACTGGATCGAACCGACTCGTTAAAATAGAGACGGGAAACACACGCGACTGTCGCGTGACCTGCGAATTCGGACGCGTTCTCACCTCAGATAGCAAATCGTGCAACGAATCTCTATACAATTGTGTTCAAGCATTTCCCGTCCGTCACCGGTCTGCGTTGTCCAAATTCGCTGACCCACGGTGATTTTTTTTTTTTTTTAAATCTGTGCAATTGACACGAAAAAAATTCCACGCTCGCAGACTAGAAACTTGTTTACGTGGTTATTTGACAAATAATCGCGTCAAAGCTAGGTCCAAACTCCACATTATATATATATATATATGTGTCTATACATGTTGAAGCGATTTATGTAACACTAGAAATCCAATGACAAAGTAGCTCGTTTAACAAGGCTGCTTCGCGGAAAAAAAAAAAAAATTGTTGATTCGACAAGTGAACTCGGCTGGGGGTCGCCGCCTTCTTTAATAACGATGACTGCTCCGGAGCTCTTATATCAGAGAGTCGTGACGAATGAAGCTGATGCTGTGAGGGGAAACTCTACGCACAACATTAATTGGCCTCGATCGAAAAATATTCTTCAATATATATTTATATATATATATATATATATAGAAACATGCCTATACATATAATTTTTATTCCGTGACGCCTCTCTTCGGTTGCTCGAATCTCAAAGTCACGATCGACAATGAGCGAGAGACCGGCTTGGTTTGTCTCCATTCAAGAATGAGTACGGAGCACAGTAGAGTTCGGTACTGCGAGAGTCCGCATCTCGGATTCTTGAATGGAGACCGGAAAGGTGAAGAAAAAAAAAAGATACAGTAGAATGTCGGTTAGTTAATGCTAACAAATGTTTTCTTAAATGTGTCAAAATACGTGTTTAGTTATTGTCACGAGACAGTTGACCCGAATAATTTTTCTTTCTGACCAAACGAAGAATTAACAATTTTCTGGGTCAGGAAGATTTTACTCGACGCGAGTAAATTTCGTTAATAATAAATAGATATTTGTCGTTACGAGACATTAGTCTCGACGAATAATCTTTATTTTTTTACCAAACAGTTTGGAAATTCTTCGGGTCAATGAAATATTATTTGACTCAATTGAAATTCGTTAACAATGAAAGGACAATCTTGCCATATCCAACATTTGTTAGCATCGAACAAACTCTCTTTTTCAGTGCGACATTTTGGAGCTTTGAGGAGCCTTATCGAGTCTTTTCCGGGTGTTATCAGAATCGATTAGACGTTCAAAAATGTATGCTTGAGACGACTAAAATCGGATAAATCGAATGACGCATTCGTGGATTACACAAGGCTTTCCGAGATTTAACTTACACGAGGCCCGCTTTTGCCACGTTACCGCGGATAACCGAAGTTCCACTGTACACTTTTCGCTCGCACTTTGTCACTCTCGCTCGTCGGAGCTACCACCGATCGACACGCGAGATAATGAACGATAAGAGTCGCAAAAACAATCTACTTCGACGTACGAAAATACGTTCGATGAACAATGTTGCCGATGACAAAAGCTGATCGGTGACTGCGGCAGAGAGATGTGAAGGGAATCCAGTCTGCGTCGTTAATGGGACTGAACGATCGCCGATTCCGCACACACGAAGCGATAACAAACGTGTGCAATAAACTTGGGACTTTGATCCTCTACGTTTTCGCTGGTGGTCGAACGCGGCATCTGGAAAATTAATAAAATTAATAATCAACTAAAAATTCACGGGGCAAAAAAATCCCGGCAAAATGATTTCTTTTTTTTTTTCACATTTTCTAAAAAATCGTCAAAGTTCGATATTGTCTGGTTGTAAGTTGAGCGCGCTTTTTGTAGGTCGCTCGAAAGTTTCCGCCCAGGGTTCATTCGATTCAGGACAGTTTACCGGGTGTTTTGTAATTTTCATTTTTTTAATCTGTCGCGTCCCTTTTTCATGTGAATTTCGTAAAACCAGGGCAAACGATTCGGAGTAAAAAAGGAGATAGCTTCGTGCTCGATACAACAATGACCCAAAAAACGTTCATTAAAATAGTACGCAGATAAAAGTCGGAAGAAAACACATCGACCCAAAATATCTGACGCAACTTCAAAGTTAAACAAAAAAAAAACAATTTTTTTCCCCAAATAACTAACATCGACAAGGGGTTCTAAAATTAAAAAAAAAAAAAAAGGTACATTACTCCGTGGTAAGATTGTAAAAAATCCGTGCAAAAAACTTTCTATTCTCGTCGCATCGACCGGATTAATCTAGTTGAAATCGGTGTTTGGAGAGCGTATTGAGATAGACGGACGAATAAAAAAACAAACGGTGAAATGACATTATTCTCGGGATCATCCAACTCGTGTTCGTTATCGCTATCGCATCGACCCGTGAAGCTCCCCGCGCTCTCGCAACGGACGATGACGTTTCTCGCGTCTGCGACAAAATCGCTCCTCCCTTCATCATCGGCATGTGCACTCGTAACGCGAGCGACTGATGCATCGGGAGGAGCCTCGGATTTTTTAAAAATTACAATAACAATAATAATAATCGAGTCGCAAGTTACAAACTGCTACGTCTCGGAGCGCGCGCGCGCGCGCGTTTCTTCGGTCGACGCGCATGGCCTTATCAGCTTAGCTGCTGGGATCGCCTCGCCAAACGATAGAAAAAAAAAAAAGGAGCCGAGAAAGTGGGGGCGTCGTTGGGATAAGAGAGGAATGAGGAAGAGAGGGAAACGAGGGAGAGAGCTGGCGAGAGATTATGAGCGTCATTGTATAAATAAGAGGGCACGAACGACTCGAACTTTAGTTTGACGATATTCGTTCCGGCAACGAGAATTCTCATCCCGGCAATTCTCTTGTTTATTCTCCCAATATTTCGCTTCGATTTTTCTCTTTCATCTCTCGATCGGTCCCTCGAGCCGTTGGAAAATTGACGAGGCGTCGTCACGATTTCCGCTCATCGACGGGCTTTCGTTTCACCGGATTTCCAAAAAAAAAAATATATATATATATATAACGAGAAGAACGCCTGTGATTAACGTTAAATTTCAATCTCGACGGAAGACTCTTTTATTCGTGCTCGTTGGAGAATCGTGAGAATTTTTTTAATTCCACGGAAAGGGGGAAATCGGCGATAGACAGGGAGACCGAGAGAAAAAGATAGTGAAGTTTCGAAACGTCGCAGCTAGCAGCTTCTTCTTCTTCGGTTCAAAGTTCGTTCTAAATCGGTCGGCGAAGCAACGGAGAACCGTGACGGAGCGTAACGACTACCGAAGAGGGTTCCTCGACTACCATGGAAAGCGCATTTTCCTAGCAGCAACTAAACGGAAATACGAGAAGTTTTGAGGTCGCTCGCGATTCCTAAATTGTCGAGTGTACGATAAAGGTTCACGCACGTAAATCGCAGTGACGAAGTTTCGTGATTCGCCGCGTGGCCGTCGAATTGCCGTTTAAAATCGAAATTCGATCGACCGAGGCAACGGCTTCGGCTTCGACGTCTGCCGGTTCGGCGTTAACCCTGCTCTATGAACCAATCAGTGATAAACAGCCCAGTTATGTTCTCGATCGAATACAGCAAGCAATTCCTGAGCTACCGCATACTCAAGTCCAACCGTTTCAAGTACATCTGACGATACGAACTCGGACTAAGTGCTGCTGAAAAGTTTCTCGTTTGTTAATAATATCGTGGCCGGGCAATTAATCGCGCGCGTGCCGGGTGTTTGTGTGCGGACGGATAGAAAGAGTTGGCGGCTTTTGGCGAGCTGCGCGGAGAGCTCAGGAATAAAAGGGAAGAGACGCGTGTCTCTCGATCAACTCGGGCGACCAGCAAGACCTGGAAAGTCTTGTCGGAGAGGATAACACAAGAAGAGCTACGATAAGCATGATAACGAAACAAATTACAATAAAATAGAACGACAAAAAGGAAGCCAAAAAAAGAAACAAAAAAAACGAAAATAACAAAAAAAAGGGAAGTTCGTTGCATTGGAAAATAACGAAAATCCGAAGAGAGATTATTTCCCGAGTCGCCATGAGACTCTATTGATATTCCGTCAGCCAACGGGCTGATCTATTTTAAAAAATTATAATAATAAATATATAAATATACAGCTTCTATCTACGATTTTTGTATAAACAGCCACAATTCTATCGAACGTATAACTCATATATATATATATATATATATATATATACACGTATATATACTATCGAGATCTATATATTCCTGACGTCTCTGACCATTCGAACGACGGCTCTTTTTTCTCTTACTGTACCCTTGAGAAATTTGACGAGATTTGTCTGTCTGTGCGCTTTTTTGGTAAATAAGATTCGTGAAAATGATCGTTTACGTTCCTGGCAGAATGCCAAGCCACGTTGGTCCGTACGGAGCCGCTCGTTACCCGGGCACACTCCTGGGCACCGCGGTACCGGCTTACTACAATTCGTCAACGGTCTACTCGACGAGCGGCAACAACAATCCCTCGACGCCGGTCAGCTACTACACCGCTAATCTGAATCTTCACCAACAACCTCTCGACCTTCCGGTTTGGCCGCGAAGGATGCCGGCCGAGGACGAACTCGGCACATCGCCGACATCCGGTCTCGGAAGCCTTGGAACGTCTCCGGGTGGCGGCCTCGCGAGCGGTGGACCACCGAGTCCTGCGCACAGCGATTCCGATGCGTCCAATTCCAGTCTGGAGCTCGGCTCGGTCAGGAGAGGAGAGAATGCACAATTGAAATGCAGGTGAGTCCTCGACTGAAAAAAAAATTCCTCTTGTTAGTTACAGGCAAAACGGAGGCAACGATTAATCTGGCTATCGAATTTAAGACAAGGTAAACTCTTGCAATGAATTTTGCGAAGGAGTCAACTCCAGAAAAAAATAATGCTGCAGGAAAATCATTGCAATTTTTTTTTTGGCAAATTTTAATAGGTGTAATTTTAAGTTTTGGAGCACGTGTACTCGAGATTATCCGAGCTCCGATCAACTGAGCCACCGCGTTATCCGAGGCGTTCAACTCATACAAGCCCTCCGAGTTAACTGAGTATGTTGGCTCGGATAGAACGGATAAACGAGCAATGTCTGGGCATTGTAGTCCTGTTGTCCCTGTAGTTTTGAATTCCCTGTAGTTTTTTTTAACTGATGCTGAAGTTATACATACACATAAATATCAACTAAAAATAAAATGTTTTATCTTTAAATCAATCGATAACTCATTTTCTTAGAATTGATAATTTTTATATACCTGTATATATAAATTTGCTACTACTGAGAGACAAAATGTTTTATCACAAAAAAACGCTCCACTTCGACAAGATAACATAGTCCCAGTGTCGACCGCTTTCGATATCTATCTAACACGTGTTGCACGGAACACTATCGTGTGCTTAAATGAGAACCGAAGCACGGTTTCATTGATTGCAATTCAACTCAAGTTGTCGAATTTTTTCTTCGCAGTTAATCGCTTAAAGACCGTTTTACAACATTACAATATTACGCGAGTAAACATATGTGAACGATGAGGAGGAAGATTACGTTTAACGGAGATATTATCCTCACGTAAGATGCGCTAGCTTTCGCTGTATTCTTATCTCTGATAAGGTCGATGGCAAACTGCACGTTTTTCCCACCTGTATCGTCACTGAGTTCATCCAGTACTGAGCATATTATTATGCGGTAACGTATCTTGGATGCTGAACAATAAATATTGATCAATCTTAGGGGTGTCGACTCACCCAACGAAGTCGTTGGGACCCAAAATTAGCACAGCTCACTTTCATGTACTCGTGAGTCTTATCCGATTATAATCAGAGTGGCCCCAATCTTGACGCGATATCGAAAGAAATAAGTGTCGCGGCTCTACTTCGGAAAAAACACTTGAAACTAAATACCGACCAAACAAAAAATTAAGTTTTCTAATGATATTTAAGAAATTACAAAACTTAAAACCAAAAAATGATTGCATTTAATTTTTTAAGTTGAGGAAAGAAAAAAAATATCATGACAACATGAAATTCCTCAAAAAACGGTAATTCAATTTAGCAGCTGTAACTTATTTTCTCATCGAAATATTTCGTACGTTTACGAGTTAATCGCTCTGGCGTAAGAGGGGATCGAACTGACGAAGATGACGCTCGGTGGAAAGCCGATAGGACTCGAATAAGAACCTTGGCTGGAGAATTACGTAGCTCTGCACGTTGCCATCGCGTGTTAGTGATTTTACACGCGAAAAACAACCGAAAGAAGAGTTTCCTTATCGTCGTACTCTCTTCTGGTTATCACCTCGGCTTTTCTCATTTTTTCGTAATATAATCTACTCGCAGAGGTACGACGCGGATGAGCCCGAAGAGTTCAATTAACGCCGCATAAAGCATCTTGGCTTCCTATTACGTACATCGTGGTATAATAACAAAACGTGACGTGGACGAGGAGAGCTCGTCCGTGCCGATAGATCGTCGTAAAGCCACTGCAAGTGCGCAGTTGCAGATATATGAGTGTTATAAAGAGAAATAACTGTACCGGGGAAACTCGCAGATTCAAAGATGGGCTGCGCTATACTCTGCTTATAATGAACCAAGAAAATTGCCACTCTACGCGTTGACCCTTCGGGGTCGCCGAAGCGAGCAGAAAATATTCAATTCAGCAGAAGGTGCATGCGAGCGGATCATTATCCTTGATCCCACACGCGACCCCCCGCAAATGTTTCGCCCACATTGAGATTAATCGACAGAGTCGGGCGGCCGATGAATCGCAGCCTGGAATAGTACCAGAACTATTAAAGTTTTAGAATTGGAACGCAAACTAGAGTCAATAGATGAGAAACCTCAATTAACCGTGGAATTGACTTCAATCGACGTACGAACGTGAAATCGCAATAGGCTGTCGTTTCTATTTCGACTGACGCAAATTGAACGACGATCGGTTATATTGATACGAAATAAACTTTGTCTCTTCCGGCAGGCGTCTATGTTGGAGATAATTATAAATCAGCGTGCAAGCTTAACGTCGAGTTTATTGTCGAAGGTAGAAAATAGCAAAGTAATACTGATTCGCGGAAATCCTCGTCTGGAACAAACTGGGCTTGTTATGGATTGGTCCGCGGTCTTTTCCTGGGTCGCTCGTGACGAGCCACTCCCCAACCCTTTGCGTTTGAGAGGACGGCTCCGAGGTTACCAAGATACTCGTTATCGGGTACCGGAGCTATAATTTTATCGTCCGCTAACCTATCGATCATATCTGCGATTAAGAAAAAATTGATAACGTAGAATCGACGATGACTAAAACCAATCCTTATTCAATTATATTTCATCTTTAAATAACAGAAGGTCTCACCCAACAGACACGCTGAGAAGGCGGTATTCTTGAATTGACCTTTTCCTCCCGAGGCTTTTTGCGCCGTATAGAGCAACGCTACTTCGCGGTTCAAATATTTTCTCAGAATCGACGTGATGTTTTTCGTTATAGATTTTCTCGCGTCGTATTTTTAGGTCAGCGAGTGGGTCTACGACTAAACGATGCGATTATCAATGCGTTGTTGCAAAGAAAATTTATCGCGTTGATTAAGCAGCTGCTACGGTCAATGCCGGACTGAATTACCAGGGCCGCCCTGCACAGTTCATCGCTCGCGAGTTGCTCGTCGAATCTAATGAAATCATCCCGATTCGCAAATGGTGTCTGTAGATTGTACTTTTTCTCAAAAGGTTCTCGCTTGCGATGGAAAACTTCAGACATCAGATACTCGAGCATATCGCCCATGCGATTTACCGCGACACTGAGCTGACTCTGTTCTGCTGATAGCTTCTGAATAGCTCCAAAGAGGATGCGCCAGACTGAAATATGTAACGATCATATATCGGAGATTGATGAAAGACACAGGAATCAGGATTTAAAAATATCTCACCATTTGAATCTATAGGAAAAGGAATATTCTGTGCAGTGGTCTCTTGCATCGCACTGGTGGAAGCACCTGTCGATTATCGCACAATGGAGAAAAAAACGAATGTATCTCACATCTTCGACGACCTTCGATGCAATTGGCGCTCACTTTGAATTGCCTCTACATCCGAAGAAACTATGGAAGACATAGGTGGCTTGTAGGCCTTTCAAGAAGTATCGGAGGCCATGGATGATCTAGGCGAAGCTTTCAATTTTGAAAACAATTCTTCAAAATCAAATCCAGCACTGGCTTGTCATCATCCTCGTTCTTTATTTCCATGTCCCTGTTATCGTTAGCTAGCAAATCTGCTTCAGGTTGATCGGCAACTTTCGGACATGGAAGAACCTGACCCGGACCCTTCATCCAAAGCTTGGACTCTCATGTTTTTGTTACTGAGCGCATCAGATTGTGCAGCGTATCTATATGTTTCTGTGAATTCCTGCATTCCTGTGGGTGAATCATACGTCATAGTGCCGGTAAACCTGTAAAAATGTTTACTTTTTAAAGAAGAAATGTTTTAAAAATCATTACCTCGATTAAATCTCGGCAGAAATGCAGCTTCTTGTCGTTTCAGTGCGTTCATAAAACGCTGTTTTATATCATAAAATCGAAAGGTTATGGCGCTCTTTGAAAATGTCCTACCACGTAGAATACAATGGCGGCCCTAACAACGTGTCCAGCGCCGCGTCAGGCAGCCGGCTCAACCCCCCCCCCCCCCCCTGCAACGTATCTTCCTCAGCCAATCAAAACAACAAGATTCTATTGAGATAAATTTCGATAACTAATTTATTTACGACAGAAACTTGTAGAAAAAAAAATAGATAGCATAATAAGGGATTGGTTAAAAAAATGTGTACCTACTCATTTAACGGTTATTCGTTAACGGCTATCGATATCACCAATATAAATTAAACACTGCACTAATTGGATACTTACCGATTGTTAAAGATGGCTAAATTGCGGAAGATGGTTTGCGTCCTTGGAACAGCTGGCAGGACACGTTGCGCGACTCCACGCCGGACCCGGTCCCGGAGGACTCTTCTACTGCGGATGGGAAGGATGTGCGCGTGGCGAACGTGGATTTAATGCGAGGTAAGGATTAATTATTTCCACCCTCGACAGATTCTGTTTACAGCTCTGTTTACACTTCTGTTGAAAATTCTGTTCACACTTCCAGTGCGCGCTTGAAACATTATTATTAAACTATTCGTCTACGGTTGCAGGTACAAAATGTTGGTTCACGTGAGGACGCACACGAACGAGAAGCCTCACCACTGTTTCCAGTGCGACAAGAGTTTCAGCAGAGCGGAGAATCTGAAAATTCACGCGAGATCTCACACCGGCGAGCGTCCATACGTTTGTCCGGTCGAGGGATGTAACAAGGCCTACTCGAACTCGTCGGATCGTTTCAAGCACACGAGAACGCACGCAGTTGACAAGCCGTACTGCTGCAAGGTGCCCGGTTGCCCAAAACGCTACACCGACCCGTCGTCACTGAGAAAGCACGTCAAGACGTATCGTCACTACGTTAACAACAACGATAAAATTCAGGAGAAAAACTTTGATGACAACAACAGCAGTCAGGAGAAAGGAAGGTTCGATATAACACCGGAGAAGCGCAGCGGCACCGAGTCGTCGGACTCGAAGAAAGACTCGAGCATCGAGAGCACGGCTTCGTCGAGTCCTCGGGCGAGCAATAGCTTCGAGGAGCAGAGGAAATTCGTCGAGTGGAACAACATATACAATCTTCACGAGACGCGGAAGAAGGAACACGAACAATTGACGCCGATAAAGAGTCACGAGCTCACAAGTAAACCCTGCTACACGCGAATATTCGACGAGAGTTACGTTACGCCGGAAAAAATACAAACGACACCTTTGTTCTCGGCAGGCAACATTCTGACCAATGACAACTCGTCGACGAGCTCGCCACACACGAGTCCGCGTCACGTGACCGAGAGTCACTTGCCTCGAATCGGAATGCAATCAACGCCGATAAAGTCCGAACACGAATACTCCGACTCTATCGGTAAAGCGACGACCGTCGACTACCGAAACATCGAGTCGATCGTAAACAGCACTCCCTGCAAGAAAGATACTACCAACAGCTGTAATCCGATAAGGCACTCGGTTATAAAGCGAGCCGAAAATATGAAGATCGAAGAAGTCGAGAGTCCGAAGGAGGAAACGAAAACAAGCACCGCGGGCATTTGTTGCTGTCGTCACAAGTGTTGCGTTCACAGCAACGATAACATCTTGGAGAAGACGAAGATTCTTTCGGACTTGATAATGAAAACGCAGAATCCTCTGTTCAGACACCTTCTCGGCTCGGTGGATCTGAGATACGAGTTACAAAACATATGGACGAATATAGGCGACGATGCGAGGAGCGAGTCGGTCGGGGAGGATTTGAGGGTTAAGGGCACCAACGATTCGGTGACGGAGATGGAGCAAGATTTACCACTTGATTTGACGATCAACAAATGAAGATTCGTTCAATCTCTATGCGGTTCGACACCGACCAACGCACAACTCGTCAATTGCCAAATATTTAACTATCACGCGCGACACTCTGTTCGGTCAAGCGCGAGCTTTAATCCGGGGAATTGGGTAGCTGGTCTACGTCTTCGTTGCTCGGGTTCGGTTTCAACGAATTTCCCGGGCAACGATTACCTGCGAAAGCTCGATATCGTTTTTTAATGGGTCGTAGAAAAACGTAGAAAAAGAGGGAAAGCGTGTTCCGTTCTGATCGGATCGCAAAGCCAAATATGTTATTCTAGTACGTCGCGAGTGTGGGAACCAATGAAAGAATGTAAAATGGTGTCGAGTCAAGTAAGATCTGAAAAATGTAAAATTCCGCATTCACCGTCGAATCGAATCAAGATTTGCTCAATTCTTTACGCCGTTAAGTTTAATTCTCACCGAAAATGTTGCCTTTGAAAAATCTACGGATGTCTCGTTTACGTTGGATAACGTCTCGTTCGAGCGGACCATCGAATTTTGCGTGTGTACATATATTTAAAGAGGATGAAAGAAAGAAAACCGAAAATCAAAAGATCATGTTTAAACAGTGTATTCGAGTCCACGAGAAAGCGTCCATCGAATTCCGACGCGAGCTCTGGTGCGATTTACGTCGAAGCTCGGCATAGAGTAAATTCCATTTTTTAAAACGTCAATTAACGTCTATGGTAGATATATAAATGCCGGGCTTCGACGCGCCCGCTCGCCGTGTGCCATTGCGTGTATGTACATATATAGATCAGAAATGAAAAAAATTAATAAACAAAACGATCAATCGCGTACCAAAAGTGCCTTACCACAGCGTGGATAGAAATGAAATGTGAAAGGAGAGGAAAGAAGACAGGGGAATTGTTAAACGATGTGAAGCTTATTCATAAAAAAATACATTATTTATACGAAACGAACAAGAAACTTTGTATTTATTTAATGTTAACGACGCGTGTTCACACCGACGTGTACTTCTTCGTCGATCCGACTGCTGTTTCTTCACGATGTCAATTCCAAAATTTCGTTGGCGAAACGCCGTGGAGCAGCTTACATCGTAACGAGCCATTGGGAGCTGATAATCAGGCTTGAACGTGGCGCGGCCACGGTAGAAAAATTATGGAATATCTTGACGAGGATCGAGACTATGTGAGATACGGATTTGGTAGAGTCACGATAGAGTTTTGCTCTCGAAACCTTTCCTCCTGCTTGTACGTAAATCTCTTCATCCGTCTGGCGTTCGTCTTAGTGAGAACCTTCTGAGGCACTTTGAAGTATAATTCGTCTGCAGTTTTTGGTGCACGCAGCAACTCGCGCGGCGTACCCGTTGCAAAAATATTAACAAGAGCACGACACGTTATTCACCGCCTCAGGATATGGTGTGGCCTGTTAAAAGATCCGCCATACCGTCTTTTATGAGTTTCAAACTTTCCAGATCGGTGTTTATCGTATCTATGAGCTGAGCCATGCCTTGCTGTTCCATACTCAGATACTGAAATAAAGGAAGTAAGAGTTGACATTTTTTAATATGCCAATTGAACAATTTCCGATACGTCGCTAGAATAGATCGTCATGATGTCTAGTAAAGGTTCGTACGAAATTCTCGGACATTTAATGAACATTCATCAAAAGTCATAATATTTTACTCACCACTTTAATGTCATCTTGAGCTATGGGATCCATCGTGTACCTCTCCTGAATTTGCATGTCCACGTGCCTCCTCATTCTCAATTGCGAAAGCATCTCGCTTATTCTTCCTTTGAACTGGGTTGGAGCACTGATCTGCGCATGCATGGCTTCGAATCTGTTTGTCAGTACCTCCTCTTCGGGTTGGAGCGAAAGTCCAACTTTCCTCGTCACTTCCTGCTTAACGAGAACCTGAAGTACTCGATGTTGAAGTTCCAGTAGAGATCTTCGATGTTCCTTGAGTCTCGCTTGAGTGGCGTTGTGCTGCCTCTGCAGTCCCTGTATCCTCTCGGCCGCCATGTCCAGGAAAGCTCGATGTCTCGCCGTCTCTTCTTCCTGGCACTTCAGACGATTTTTCACCTGCTGAAATCCTATCATCGGGACGGGAATGTACATGTCCGGATTGGGATTGTCCAACTGCGCCTGTTTCCATAATCTCGGATCTATCGAGCACGGTGGATTGTCCAGGTACTCTTTCAACTGCGATGGCTCCAATTTAACCTGCGGAAATATATTATCAACGCCGATTTGCGTTAGTTGTTGTTTCTGAACGCTCTGCGAGAGATACGCGACCAATTCGTTTGCCGGTATCTTTCGCAACGATCCCGTAACGCCTTTTTCAGCAATAAAGATCGTAGCTTGACTCTTGGTTTCGCCGATCGATTTTACACTGTCAATCGTAATAGTAAGATTAGGCTTGTTTCCGAGGATAGCATTCAACGATCCTATCAGCAGCTGCTTGCCCTCCTTAATCTCTTGCTCCTTTTTGGTGAAACACAGAACAACAAGACCGTCGTTATTATCAGCGTTTGGCATACAGCTGTAACCAATAGCTTTGAATCGACAGAGGGGATTCTCCTGCGTCAGCTCTATAGGCTGAGCATTCGCCGAGTAATAAGCCTTCCCTGTTCCCCAAAGCGCCTGAATGAGATTCCATCGAGCTATCGTATTATCACGCTCGTCGTTAAACAATTGACAATTGAAAACGGCGTTGTAGAGAGCCTCAGAAATCGCATTGGCCGATTGTTGCTGCTGCTGTTGTTGCTGGATTTGCTGTTGTTGCGGATTCAATCCGGTGCCGAAAGTCCCGAAACCACCTCCCGTTCCGAAACCTCCGAATCCCGTGCTTGTCGTTGCTGGCTTTGCTCCGAAACCGCCGAATCCACCGGAAGTTCCAAAACCCGTCGTTGCTGTGTTGGTCGTGCCAAAACTACCGAAGAGACTCGGAGCGGTCGTTGTCGCCGTTGTGCCGAAACCACCGCCGAAGCCTCCGAAGCCCATCGAACTCGTCGTCGCCGGCGCTCCGAGAGTCCCAAAACCCGTTGACGTCGCTGGAGTACATCCGAACGCTGAGGTGTTTGTTCCAAAGCCGAAAGTTGTTCCCGGAGTGCTAAAAGTACTCGTGCTGGTCGATGTCGAGCCGAATCCCGTTCCTGCAGCAGTTCCGAAAGCTGGGGTCGTTCCAAAACCGGTTGTCTGGGTCGCCGGGGTCCCGAAGACACCGAGCGTTGGAGCCGACGTTGCCGGAGTACTAAATCCAAACGATGGTGTTGCGAAACCAGCTAAAAAAGAATTGTAAACTCAGATTAAAAAGTTCAGGTTTCAGTTCGCGGATTAATTGTAAAATAAAAACCACAGATCACCGTGTTGCGTAGTAATAACTTCCTGATCGGATCGCGGGTATCTACACTGATCCTAACATGTTATTTGTTTTATTTTAACCGAAGAAATGGTAAAAAAAAAAAAAAATTATGTATAATAAATACATCACACCATACAAAAAAAGGTTTAGGAAAAATTAATGAGTTTTCTTCTTCTCTCTAGTTGGAGCTTTTCGTTTTTTTTCCTCCTACAAGATCCATCCAATTTTTTTTTTTTTTCCACCAAATAAATAACAAGCGAGAGTCAATGCAAGACGTTTTTTCTAGTGTGTCAGATTGACGTTTGTTGTGTCAATAAGGACCGAAATTCTCGAGGGAAATAAATATTTCGCTGGGGAAGGGGAATTCTTCAAGCTTGAGATGCTCCAATTCGCGCCATTTTTTGCGTTGCGTCTTCAGGTCGCAAATTTTCATAATTTAAAATTTCAAGAGGCAAGGAAATTTTTTAACTAAATATTCACAGTAAATGGTAATGTATCCAAATTTCAAACGTCACTTGCCACGTTCCTACGTCATGGGGACTTTGATAAGACGCCGAGAGGATCCAGAGTACGCTACCGAGATGCTAAACGAATTTGGGACTACGGACATGGCTATTGGAGTACGAATGAGTTGTTTTTTTTTAAGAACAGAAAATTGAATGCATACATAAGATTTTTGAAAATGGATCGATAAGCTTTGGTCAAAATATTAGGATGCAACTGCGGAGATCATGCTGACAACGATAGGAAAGATCCCAAATGAAATGTACGAACTGGAGGAAACGAGCGTCGGAGTTATGGCAATGGCGCGTGGTCGTCACGACAGTGATGCAATGGCACAAGAGATGAGTACCGACAGTGCATCAGGATTTGCCGCTCATTCTACCCTCTTTGTCGTTTTGACTATTGCGTTGCTTCTGGCACTGACGATTTGCTGCGTCGTAGCTTGCATCATAGCCAGAGCCAGGAGAAGATTCATGGACTCCGAAGGAGACGAAGAGTGTGATCCAGACTGCACCGGCGCAAAACAGCCTCTCATAAGCTCAGACAAGATTTCTGAGACAACAAGCAAGAGCAGTGGTTCTTCAACGAGAAATTGAGGCTTGACGGTTTTTGCCGTGAACGGCAATCGTTCGTTGAATTCTACGGCGACAGTAAGAGGGTGACAATAATTGATCGTTGTCCTTCGAGAATCGTTTGACAATTCTCCTGTCCGTCCAACTCCGCGATCTCGAGATCGATGGTTTAAAGTGTGAGGACATAGAAAACGTGTGAGTCAGGATCAGCGTGAATATTAATCGTGGAACAAGTGCGGGAATGATGATAGTTGTTTTTTTTACAAACACACGGCATGACATAACCTCAAAAAGAAGTTTGTATCGCAAGAACTTACTTGGTTTTACCGGAGTTGCTGCTGTGGAAGTCGCCGAACCGAAACTGAAGGTCGACTGCATGGCTGGAGTCGATGTTCCGAATCCCGTTCCGAACGACATTGTTAACACTACTTTATTAGCAACTATTTACGAAGAATTAAAAACGCACAACAAGGAAGCACGATTACGCGCCGACGACATCGCACGGCGCACTGCGCATGACCAAGCCAGAGAAGTACGAGATTACACCACACAGCGTCGTTCAAGCTTTAAACGCTATTTTGGACAGAGGAAAGATAAACACTTCGGGAGAATTAGGCTTAGTACATTAATGCATTTTTAGAGAGCGATCACTTTATTCACGTTTCGAGCGTGGACCGTAAAGAAACGGATACAGCCTTTTTGGCTTATTTTTTCGATAAATTTTATGATTCAAAAACTTGAATAAACATCTTCCATTCGCTAACTAACGTATATAGATACGATACTTTCTTCAACGTTTTTTTTTTGTTTTGTTCACAAATATTCTCTATGGCATTTGTGTTATCATTTAATTGGTTTTGGGCAATGTTGTACGATCCCAGCAGTGATTGCTATGAACGCAGAGCATCGATGAAAAACACTTGTTTTTTCGACTGCTTTATCGTGACAATTCTTTAACGACGACGACATCTTTTCTCTACCACAATTAACAGCTGATCAACGATTATTCTCAGATTGGCTCTACTGCGTATACTCTCTGTGCGGTGAGCAACGTATCAGCGGCCTTTTCATTTATAAACTGCTTTACAAACAAACGGTAAGTAAATTTATAACATTCAAGTATAACACCAATTATTTCTTCATTGCAGTCAAATCCCGTCAAGACTATAATTTAAATGATAAATAATAAACACCACAGCCAAGACGATTCGTACTATCCGGATTGTCAAACGAATATTAACGTAATGGGCATCATCTGCATTTGGTATGTATATATACATATATATATATATATATATGTGTGTGTGTTTATAACACCTCTCGTATCAACGTAAACAAAAACGGCGTTAACGAGTGTCAACGCTTCATTCAATAACTATCTTTCTAATATTAATAATAATAACTTATCGCCTCGTCTTTCTTGTTATCTATATATTGCTTTACGTTCTAAGAGTTTCGACGTTGCTCATTCCCCGTTCGTTCAGCCAACATGGTCCGTCTCTAGAATCAGAAAGTCAAATGCGACTTACTCGAAGATCTTTAATTCAATTTACGTAATTAGCGACCCATTCATAAATAACCGTTTGCAAGACAATATTGACTAGGTTCTCAAACGATTAGGTCGTTTATCGAGTGCGATAATTTCGTTTTTTTTTTAAACTATAATATGGAGTATATGGTATACATTTTTGTATATAAATAAGGCATCACCTCATCAAGTGTCCCAAATTATTTATGAATGGTGTTAGTTAAATAGGCGTTTAAATCTCGTTAGCATATTTAGTTGTCATTGTCTGATGGATGTTAGTTTGCTTTTTTTTTTTTTAACACACGCTACGCTTTAAATATCATTTTTTCATTTTGTCGAGAAGAAAAATAAAAAGAAATTTGGGAACAGACTTAATGAGGTTCACATCGAGGCTTCATATTGTCTAACGAGATTTAACTGCAACAATATTAATCGTTTCTACGAGGAATATAATACGGAAGACGGGAACGAAAGAAAGATCAAATAAGTTCGTACGGTAAAGTTCGTTGGAGAGTTTTGCGTTATCTCTTGGACCCGAATCGCGTGTATCAACGATATACGTGTAGGTACTGCGTGGATTTTATAATGAAATCATTATAATTTTTTTTTCTTCTTTTTTCTTGTGTTTTTTTTTTTCTTTTCATGGGTCGTTGTAGAAAATGAGCAAAAATACATTAGGCCAGTCGGGACTGAAATTCGCCTCTCGACCATTATAACGACTACATTATTTTTCGCGACATTTACACATTTACACGTTAATCACAACGTTAAATAATCTTATCGACATATTCGGACTAGTCAACGTATCTGATACGGCAAGCTCGTTATTTAGACAAATATCTTTATCTCTCTCTCTCTCTCTCTCTCTCTCTCTCTCTCTGTATACCCATTATCATTAATACGAAAGCACATAATTCATGCAGTCCCAATTGTTCTAACAAACTCCTTCATCTACTTTTGATCCTTCCTCGATTGTGTTGTAAACCATTATTCCCCCTGATCACTGATATACACGTGAGATGGAAAAAAAAAAAAATACCACAAAAAAAGGATATTCACTATACACGTTTACACTGAGAGATCTCGATAAAGCTCGAGATTCATGGGGTCCCAAATATCGTTTGTTTTTGTGTTAAAGGCAGGTGGGTTTCGAAAGACTTAGCTTTTACTTTTTTTTTTTTTTTCTTTTTTCGACTGAACTCGACTTCAATGGATCCAACTGTGAGACACGAACGAAGTCAGAGTCTTCGGTTCAGATTGGTATGGTTTGGCGTTAAGGACTGAGATTAAAGATAGGACTCGGAGAATTCAAAGTCGGAAGCTGAGGCTCGAGATGATCTCGTGTAAACGGATATACCCCCACCAATTGCGCTGTCCGAAGTTCCTTCGCCGGTAACGAAATCGGCGACAATGAGCGAGTCCTTTGGACCGCCGCCCTTCAGCGCGTCGCGCTCGGCCAATTTTTGCTTCAGTGCTTTGATCTTCTCCTCTTTCTGCGCAGAACAAAAGGTACAAACAATCGTTGAATTTTCTTTTAGCTAAAAAAAATATATATATATATATATGTATATAAATATACTCACGGTAGCGATTAATTTTTGCAGCTCGTCATTCTCGCTAACGAGTTTTTGATATCGCTCCTCGTCCTCCTTCGACATTCCCACGTCGGGATTGTACTTCGACTCTACCTTGTCCTTCGGATGTCTTATTACCTCGATGACTTTTGGAACGAATATCAGTGCCATGCTGAGAAAGCAGCAGAATATAATGGCGAGAGCGACAAAGGTGAAACTCGCGTCCTGCTGGCTCGCAATGACCATCGTTACAGGCGCTGTTATCAGGCAAAGGACGACGACGTTGTAGATCGACATTCCCACATAACGCGAATCATTTATCTGCTTAACTTTTATGCTGCGGGTCTCGTAAGCGAGAAACAGTCCGAATACCAAAACGATTGCTTTGTAACCGTAAATTAGTCCTGGCAACAGGCGATAAACAATTGATCATTAATAACGCTTATTTATCATAGAATTCACAAATATTTCGCAAATACGATTTCACGAATACAAGTGATCTAACGAGAATTCGATTATAAGAACAAAATTTATATAACATTACCGAGCCATATGCTGTTGTGATAACTCTCGCAGTGCTCCAGTTCCGGTCTGATCCTCGCGTCGTCGTCCCCATAAGGTGGCAGTTCGAGTGGAAAAACTTCGATGTTTCTCTGGAGCGGATCGAGGCCCTGCCAGCATCCGAGTAGAACGATGTCGATTGCCAAAAGTGCGCTGACCATCGTGTACAACTTCCACGGTTGAATGTTCTTCTGAACGGAAGAGACTTTCTGTTTTGCCATGAATAACTGCACATAACATTGGTTGTAGGATTGGGCGATGTTGATAAATCGTTGATTCCCTCGCTCTCACCTTGGCCTGATCAGCCTTCGTTTTCGTAGTCAGACGATGAACCCTCCACACTTTGCTGAACATCGCGCCAAACGCCAAAGTAAAACCGATGGACAACATCCAAGCTCGAGCCTGACAAATTCCAGCGTATTCCCACGGTTCGACGAAACGTCCGTCGACGCCGAGCAAAAATACCGATATGAAACATCCTATCACACCGGCCAGCATTATTGTGTTGCAAACCGGATGCGAAGACTGTATGACTCTGCAAAAAAAAAAAAAAAAAAAAAAATCACCTCGTACAATCGAGCAGGTGAATTTTTTATTGAATTTTTTTTTTTCGCTGAAAATTTACCTTCTGTGCCTGTTCCATACATTGAAAATTATCAACAGAATAGCCAGTACTATTCCAGTGGAAGATATCGTGCCCATGCAAATGAACAGCGGCAACGAGACGGTTCTCAGGACAGTCCTGACGATGGTCCTATCCTGAGGCACTTTTCCAGCTATCCATCTCTCCATATTCTTCCACGTTAGATTGTCGCTCTGGGTGTCGTAGTATCCTAACTTGACGTACTTTCCGTCAATCACCTGCTCTATCTGGGTCAAAGCTATCCTGTCGCCCTGAGAGCTGAACGCTACGTAGCCCTGATTTAAACAGCGAATTGCAATTAAAATTATTCAACTACATTTTATAAGATCAACGAGAGATTCATCAATTTCTCCATTCGAAAAAATTCATGGCCAAAATGTCTCTAATTTTTTTTTTCTAAATATGTATCGATGGGATTTTATTGGACTCGGCAGTGAATTTTTATTTTCCGAATCTAAGTGAACTTCAAAAGAAAACGCAAGCCGGTAAGAGAGTTAAAATACCAACAAAAAAAAAATAAACAAAAATTACACATTTTATCGAATCAACTTATGTTGCCAAAATCTTAGTTCCAAACGTGATTTAATAGGAAAAAAACATCTCTTCCGCCCGATAATTTTTGTAAAACCGTAGATAACGTTCTCGTCTCAGAAAAAAATGGATTTACAAACGTCGTTTAGCAGGAAATCGATGAAACTCCCATCGCCCGTTAACTTACGGATATGCCGAGAAACTGGGTCGAATTAATCGCCGAATAAATCTCGTCGGCAATCTCTTTCTCCGTGTACGTGAAGTTCTTCAGGCTCTTTCCAGTTTTCGCGAGCTTCTCCATGGTTTTGTTGAAGGCTTGAACAATCGATTGGACATTGTTTCTTCGGTAAATAATTAAATTAAATTAAATTAAATTAGTAATAAAAATGGTGTTCGAACTTACCCAGAGCAACGGACCAAACGGCATCGTAGGCCAGAGGAGCTTCCTGATAGCCCTCGGGATATCTGTTGTTGTCGATGTCGTAACCGTCCTCCTTGAGCATTTTATTCAATCGCTGTCTGAAGTCCTCCGAAGTCATTCCGCTTATCGTCGTGTCGTTATTCTGATTCCACATGAGCGCCTCGGTAGTGAGATGTCCCTCGGCGGCTTGTCTCATCTCTTCCTTCGTACAGGTGATACCTTCCTTATCGAGATTCACCTCGAACCAATTGTCCTCGTACCAGCCTATGAAGAACCATACGTAACTCTTTCCGTATAAATTCTGTCGGTAAACCTCGCAGAGGACTCGGCGAGCTGCGACGACGTAAAACAATCCAACGATTATCCTCGCGTCCTGACGACGAAGATTCCTCACGGCGTCCGATGGGTCGGAGAGAAAACTCTGGCGTGTCACTATCTCGATACCGGCTTCTTTGCAACGAGCCTCGAGGTCTTCGACGGTCTGCGAAAAATTCGTCTCCTCGGTAAGATAACACAAACTTTAATCGTCGGGTTTCCTCACCGACATGAAGACTTCTTCGGCTTGCTGCAAAATCGCGACCCGGGACCAGCCGAATTTCTGTAGCAATTTAATCCGCGTTGGATTGTGCACGGTCGCCGATGGATGAGTCCTGAACAGCGTTGGGAAACGATTCCTGTCCGAAAGAGCCGGCGAGGATGCACCGTAACATAGCTAAGTAATCGCTCATTAATTTTAGGCGGAACTCGGTTCAAGAATTAAAAATTAAAACCATTTGTCTGTCGGTGTACAAATAAATCGTTTTTTTTTTCCTTTTTTTTTTTTATATTATTTTTTAATTATTACACTCACCACCACTAAATTCCACATTTTCGAAGCTTCAGCCACCGTCGTGCAAACGGTACTGCAACCGGCTAGTAACATTAATTTTTGTGGGGTGTTGTACAGTAGATCGTACATTACGGAAGCACCCAGACCTTGCTCGCACTGCAAAAATCATTCGATTACGTTTTCAATTTTAATAGGAATTTTTTGAATATTTTTTTTTTTGTTTCTTCGTTACATCGTCAATTTTATTTTAGTACGTCGGACTCACCTCACTGTCGTTGGAGTGCAAATTGAGGGTGAAACCCGGCAGCAAGTTTTTCTCACGATTGACATCCTCCAGAGCGAGATTCGCAGCTGGCATGCAGGCCTTAACGGAAGCGACAAACGATTCACGATTATTATTCTCTGATTTTTTTAAATATTACATCTAATAGAAAAAAAAAAAAAAAAATTTAATTGAAAAAAAAAATATATAAAAAAAATATGTCTCACCTGCCCGCCTTGCCATCCGCCTTCGCCAGCGATCGGAAATATTCCGCCGATATGGAGCACATTGTCGTCGGATTCCGGCGACGATCCGTAGACCGGCAATGCGATCTTAGCGATCACCAACAACCACAGCATTTTATCGTGATCGACGATATTGTCTCTGATAAATATTTATTTATCAGAGCTCAAAATTGCGACATTATGCCGTTAAAAGTCTCTTGGTATATTCATCGTTCCAACGGAGTCGAACACTTTGCTTCAGGAAGCTAATGGGACAGTCGTAAATCTTCGATCCATGTGTATTGTGGAAGGGTTGGAAAACCGTGCCGAGGCCGTGAGTCGTGCTCGAAAAAAGCTCCTACTTTTAAACCCGCTCGGTACACTCCGTTTCACCCATTTGCCATCGAACTTCCGGTGCTCGCGATGGAAAAAAAATTGCCTCGATCGGACTGTCCGTTTTCGTGGAAAAAAAAAAAATGTTACTCCGACCCGCGTGAAAATGTATTTTTCGGAGCACGATTCGTACGTCGCGTGCGAATCATATTGATCCCATCCCTGTGACCCGAGAGCATTCGTAGTGGGGATGAGGGTGGTCCTTGGCCCCTACGCTCTGCTCTTGTGTCAATCGATAAACAAGCCTTTTGAATATGTCATTTTCATTGTCAATAGAAATTCCTTCAATTTCCTTCGTACCCCAAAGCCCATTTCACCTGGAATATTCTTCCTCTGGGACGTTGCAAGTGGGGATGAAGTCGTTTCTTTTTATGAAGGTTTATACTTTTCGACTGTTTACGTTTTTTTTCTCAAACTATTTACACCTATTTTTTGTTTTTTTTTTTAACGTACTCTGTCATTTTCTATTGTACTTTTGTTTACAACAGGTGTTTCGGTTTAAAAAAAAACTACCTTCATTTATTACCCGAAGTGACGTCATTCGACGATTTTTCACAGTTTGAAGATAGAAAAAATGGGGTTCTCAAAGATTGTAAAAAAATTCATAGGTATTCGGCAAAATAAAGGAATTGTGTCTTGCGAAGAAGGAGATTTGGGTTTCTTGGGTAATTTGTTTGATACTCATTTTCATTTTCAATTTTTCAACGACAAATGGGAATTACAACAGTAGTGAAACAATTTCTGCAGCATCTGCCATGCACTTGATGTCGACGATGAGACTCAGTCGGTAAGTTGGCTTTGGGGGCTCAACGAGAATTTAGGTTTTTTTTCTGTCATTACATTTGCGATTTAAGGCGGGTCGATTATTCTCAAAACGCCGTCAGATCTGATGTTGCGAGTCGGACGACGCAAAGTGTTTTTAGCAAACCTTAACGGTACATGCGAACTCGAAGAAACCTTCGAAATTTTGTTTATAAAAGCACTAAACTTGTATGATATACGATATTGTTTTAGTAATTATGTTGCTATTAATTGCGACCATTCCGATTACCATCGTTATTCACTTACAGATTTCTGTTCGTATACATGATGTTTCTCCGAATTTAGTTACTTTTTGTCGGAAATCCGTTCTAGCTGAATTGAATTTGGCGGAACTTATTCCCTAAGAGCTCGATCAGCTGTTGCACGAGTTGTTGACGCCATGGCGGCCTCCTGAGGTCACTAGTCTCTCCATCGTTGCAAAACGTTGGTTTTTTTTCCTCGACAAATTGGTGCGACATTAAAGGCAATGGCGGTTCAGCGTGCTCTACCACAGAGCAAGGAAGCTCTATTAAAATCGTACACGACAAGATTGAAGGAAGATGTTAAGTCGATGCTGGAAAACTTTGAAGGTAGGTTACCTAACCTCTCACGCAATCCTCGTAGCTCGGGATTGTTTGTGTTTATTTTTCTAATACCGACAACGATAGTTGCATTGATCCTGAAAATTCTTCTTTTTGTTTGTTTCGAAGAAATCGTGAAATTGGCCAAAGGTGAAAATGATTCGCAATTGTCGCGGATGACCCAGTGCGAACAAGACACATACGAGATGCACGTTCGAGCGGCAAATATTGTAAGAGCTGGTGAATCGTTGATGAAACTCGTATCCGATATAAAGCAGTACCTGATTCTCAATGATTTTCCATCCGTGAATGATGCCATAACGACAAATAGTAAACTGTTCAGAACGAAACAGGCAGAGTGTGATCAGAAGCTCGCATCGTTGCGGGATGATATGGCTGCTGATCTGTATGACCTTGAAGAAGAGTATTACACCTCGATTTACAAGTGATTCTAAAAATTTCAATGTCGGTTGGAAACAATTCCGAAACAAACTGTCTGCGAACTATGGAAGAATCGGACCACTTGCGCTCAATTGTGATTCCCTCTTCAAACTGTATATTTATTTTAAATAAATGGCAATACTTTTTTATTAATAACTTGATGTTATTCAGATCCTTCTTGGACGGCGATCAGTCAATGGACCATTATATTCAAGGAAGCTTTATTGATCACGTTCACTTTTTCTTTTTTATTACTTTGATATTTCATAACACACAGATTATACATCACACGATACTTCTAACTGGTAATAAGTATGTATATAAGAGTGTTTATTTATCCGTATTTATTTATCAATGAATTCATAGGTTTTCGGAATATTAAACGTAATCTTACGGGTAATACTAGTATATTTTGCTGCTTCACCTCGACTGATGATTTCCATTTTTCAAACTCAGATCATTACAATCTTCATGATAATCTCGCCCTTGCAGAGAATAATACATTAATAATAATAATAATAATAATAATTTACAGTGTAACACAAAAAAGATTGATCGTGTTTGATGAGCGGGCACGAATCTAAGTCGCCTCGGAATTTTGGAATGAGTTCGTCGTACACGAGGGATTGTGAGTTTGCTGATATATCGCGACGTAGACCACGTAACGGATTTACAAGAACGCAAAATTCGTGGAAAGAAATAACGACAATAAGACACATCACTACGAATGTTTTAAGAAAAAATATCACATTAGGGGGCGGGCTACACTCGACACCGAGAATAGAGACGAACGTTTGGAACAAAAAAAAACGGCACAACGAAGCGACGATAATCGTCGATCTCGTGACGTCAAGCGTTAATAAATTATTTCAATTCATATCCTGTATCGCGTTCTTCTTTACAAGACACACCCAATAACAAAATATTTCATAAGGAAACTCAATAATAATAATAATAATAATAATAATAATAATAATAATGAAACAAAGAGAAACGGCTTTATACTTAAAAACAAGGTAAGTTCTTTCCGTACGATTCTTCGAGACTAAAGCGAAGAAGGCTTCGCCTCTCGATATTCTAAGCACTACGCAATAATTTAGTATTTACACAATTTGAGTTTTTCTTCCTATTCCTCTCACGCTTAAAATTAAACAGTTACAGACAAATCAGGCTTTCCAAGCTTCACACTTGTTATTATCTCGCGATTTCCTTTTTTTTACCCTCTCTCACGGGCGCCTTTATCTTGGCATTCAAATTAACTTTTTGGTCCTCGTCCAGATATAAGAAAATGTAGCGTCCAATGACGATCGCAAAACGAACATACAGCTTTGACGTTACTGGTTTTTCTTCCATTCTTTAAACAAAGTACGATTTGACATTTCCCGACCAACGACGAATATATATCGTACGGTCAGATAGTACGAAAGTGTGGAATGATTACAATTTAGCGGGATTTACAAACATTACAATATTTCCTTTTGCTTTTGAGAATCCCTCATGTTTTCACAATCGAATCGAAACGAGGTGACGTTATGTTACATTATACGTTAAACGTTAATCTTAGTAGACTTACGCCCTACTTTGGCAAAAAAAACTCCTCTACAAATCTACTACTCGCGAATGACGAACAATTTTCTTAAACATATTTTCCGTTTTCTTTTTCTCTTCGATAACAATCTCTTCTATTCTTGAAACGTGTCTTTTTCGCAACGCCCTCTTTCTCATGTCTATTATTCGTACAATGATACTTTTCATAACAAAAAAAAAAAAGACATCCCTCTTGGAAAGACGTTCAATACACTTATACTCTCAGTCCCTGCTCAGTCGTGTGTCGTTTTCATCGCGTTATCTATACTATTTATCCGCATTGTATAAAAGATGTTGAAAAAGGTGGGAAGGGCAGCAGTGGCGTTTGATATGCTTTTTTTGTTTCGTTTTTTTTTTTTGACACCGCGACGATTTGGCGGACCTTACGATCGTTCGTTATCTTTTGCAGACGTAAAGTCTCGCGACTCTGTCGGCAGTTACATTGATGATAAATATTTCATTGTTTGTATGGACAGTCTCTATTCTTTGCTCGACCGTTTGAGATTTCTGTCTACGTATATATGTTTAACCCTCCCGACTTTTTTCTCGTGGCGAGTAGAGTAACGCGAAGTAAATGCAATTTACTAGGAATGATACTGATTCTTTCGTTTGTTATTTTTCACGATGTTTAAAAGCTCGGACGTAAGTGACGGACGACGCAGGGTGTTCATGGCCGGGGAACTTTCTTCGCAAGTTCCAAGGATCACCCCGCGTAAGTTTGATAGTGATTAGTCCTTCGTTCCGACGAGATCCTGAGACTCGACAAGGAGTCACTTTCGCTTCTCAGAGTCGGCAGTACATTGCCGAAGAACTTGTTTCTCCGAGTCTCTGCTGTAGAATTTTCGGACATCTCTGGAGTCTTTGATTCCTCAGTAAAGAAGATCCGCCGTCGCTTCCACGCCCCAGGCTGCAGCGTCCTGAGCCGAATTCGCGAACTCTTCGTTGTCTGGACAATTCTGTTGTTCGTTCGCCGGTGCTGGGGCAGACGTCGGTGCTGCGGTTCTCGTTACGCCGAGCTCGAAACCTTCCGAAGCGAGATCCACTTTGCTCGGCGTGAAACTCGCCAGCCCACCGCCACCTGTATAGAGAAGAATAGAAAAAAAAAGCGCTAGCGTTAAGCACACTACAGACACTACGCGTTGGCAGCTCACTATTCGGATCGCTCTATCTCAAAGGAAATATCCACTATGCAGATGTTTCTAAATTTTTCGCCAAAGCAAATTTTTTCACTAAAATAGCGATGTAAAAATCTACAGGGTTTCTCGGAAAGAAAATCGTGTGTCTATAATCGGGGTAGAAAGAGGGAGAGAAGAAGAAACTAGACTAATGACTCCTGTGTAGGATCGTAGTCGAGAAATAGTAGACGTCGTTTCGAATTATTTAGAGCGCGCGACGACTCTGGAAAATAGTTAAAATAAAAGAAAAAAAAAAAAGAAGGAAAAGATACTGATGACGAAATCGTTATCTTCTCGTAGTGCAATATCGGTAGGCGACATCCGATTAGGTGAGGAACGAACTTTTATATCGTCTATGACAAATATCACTTGCTTGTCGATATCTGATCATATCTTACCGAGAAGAGCGGATGACATAGTTGTGCCGGAATTTGCGGAAGACGATGAATTCGCGCCTTGAGTAGATTGCTGTCCGGTAGATGAAGTGTCCCCGTCAACGCTAGTTCCCTCGTCCTCGAGCATCGAAGCCTCGCTCGGATATTCGAAGGTCCTCGTTGCACCGTCGTCGAATTGTATCCGGTGCTGAAATGACAAAAAAATATACGATGAAAAAAAATTTGTAGTTAATATGAATATAATAGGATAAAAAATTAAAAGCGAGATCGCGAATCTGCGACGACTTGCTGAGAGTGCAGGAAATCTCCGGCGGGCTCTCTCGACGTAGTTAATTTATAAATGAGTGTGTTCTGCGAAGGAGCGAGAGAGGAAACAATGCCACGGTTTGTAAACCCCGGATAACAGTAACCGGTCACACTCCTTGACTTTTCGGCCGCATGTTACTGCGTCATCTGTGGCCTGTTCTCTTTGTTGACGATGGATAACAAAACTAATAACGTCTCGAGTGGACCGAGAGCAGCCTTCATTCGCATTTCTGAAAATAATAGTAATAATAAAAATAGAAAAATTATCGTGGAAGCTCGAATGATCAATCGATATTCGGCTGCGTTACTCCGACACTTCGGATTTCTTCCCTTCGTTGATGATGAATAACAAAATTTAAAAAGTGTCGCGAAGATCAAGCATCGATTCGTATTGGTAAAAATAATAGTGAAAATAAAAATGGAAAAGTAAGCACCGAAGTGGAAACTCGAATGATTGATCGATATCAATGATAACTAATAACTCATCGCAGTCGGCAAGATACAGCAGGATTTTCTACACTTAATCAGATGCTGTTTATCGCTAGGGCTTCACGGTTGAGTGTTTTCATACACGATAAAGAAACGAGTCCGTATACACGCTTATTCTGGGCAATCTATGCCGCGATCGAATTATGTTCGTCGCGTGTCCAGGACAATTCAGGCATGAACGTAGAAGACAACCGTTCATTTGATCTACCTTGCTTCAGGGTAAAGACTCTCGTGCACGCTTTCGCTGCACAGTCGACTCCGTAGAAGAGTCGAAGATCGTTAATTCCCGTTCATGAGTCTCCGCATCGCCGTTGTCGAGTTATATTTTCAAAACTGATCTCGACGATTACGTATGATCGAGATAAAAATCTAGGCAATCGCTTATCTTATCCACGTCAATATATATATATATATATATATATACATTCAACGACGAGATTCAGACTTATCGATACAGTTTTTTTTCTTGATCGGAGCGAGCGTGTGGATCGGAGCGAGAATGAAGTTGGTTCGCGAGAAACGTTTTAATCCGCTTTCGCGTCCAGGTAGGGATTAGTTACTGACCCTCCGCTGACTTCTGTGTAACAGTACCGTCGATTATTTCAAGCACGGGATGACGGGCTTGCGGCGTCTAATTATGTGCACACCGTTCACTACCGGTCAAAGATCCACAAGCCTAACTTCGCAAAAAAAAAAAAAAAAAAACAACATAAACATAAATCGACCGCGCTAGCCACAAAACTGTGACACGCTACGCATTATGTTAATACGATATTTCAACTTATTCTCCACGGTATGAAGGATTCGCGAATTCACTTAATTCGCTGCGGATCGAAGGAATCTGCGTTGTATAAGCAGCCTGCTCTCAACGCTGAGAGAAACGAGTGGTAACTCGACGACTACCGGTTCGAGTAATGCCTTTTCCATGACTGCCCGGACTTTTTTTCCCACTTCGTCTCACTTTATCACAACTCAGATTTTTTTTTTCTCCTTCCATGGCTAGACTTACATGGGGATAGGAGACGCGCGCGACATTCTCTCTAGCGGTCCAGCGACCGCGAGTCTCTCATGACTGGTCTTTCGTGGAATCGAGATATCTGTCGTAGTATGAGCTACAAGGATGGACACCTCGAGCGATGCCGCTTCTGTGTTCGATGTACGGTTCACCTTTCTTCGTAAACGAGCCAGTCTGCACTACCGTCTGCTCTTTCTAGATCGCCTCGAACAATCTCTTCAAGCATCTTGAAGACTGTGCGCACGACGCTTACCCGTAGGATACAGCGGGTAAAATGGACATCCAACGGCGACGATACTTAATGTTTTGTATGTCCCAGGAGAAATTAAATTTGACCCGTTATCTCCTAAAGTCCAGGTAGTGCATAAGCTTCGTTCTGATTTTCGTCGAAAGGTGGTCGAACCGTTCGTGCTTCAGGACCTTGGAATTAGTCACGACTCTTCTTCCCAAAGTAGCTCGACTGAATCTTGTGGTAACATCCAGAAACAACCTCTCTCGCTCTCGCCCGACGGTATTGCCTGTAACAATTTTTTGAAGGAGTATTATAACGAGAAGAGATCAGAAAAGCCGGCTGCATTCCTTCAAGCAAATAATAAATTATCGAGAGCCTAAAGAATGAGGAGGGGGAGACATATCGCTCGGACTTCGTGGAATATCCACAGGTAAGACTGTACGGGAGTAGATTCCTGGCGGGCAACGGCGCCTCGACCACCAAAGTCCCGTTCTTCGAGGCTCCTCTTTCCGTGGAGCGTACAGAGAGCAGCCTAGCTAAGATTACGAGACTCTCGCAGACGCGACAGCGCCTGGTCTATGCTCTCTGTACAATTACAGTGCCTTAAACTTTAAACCGTCTCACACGGATTCACGGAAAACTGTAACATGGCTAGTTGTGTGCTGGACGATACCGGGAAATTAACGTTTCGAAGCGGCATGCGTGCCTTCCCCGGCTAAGATGGGTTACATCAAGTCCTGCTTCACCACCGCCGTCACTCGCCAGTTAAATATCTGTATTGAAAGGTCATGGATTACGTTGCAAAAATAAAAATAAAAAAGCTAAACAATAATAAAGGTAATCGTGATAAAGTGACGACGCGGTACGCTATCTCGACTATATTCGTTTTAATATGTCTGTATGACGTGTTTTTTCCTTTTTCCTTCTTTTCACCGACTCACTTCTCGTCACGATCATACCTAGCTCTATATCTCGTGCGACACGAGTAGCAATTTACTTGTTTTCACGTGCCTTCAACGTCGAACGAAAAATAAATTAATAGCAGAGTAGCGGAGCTTAATCTGTACGCTTTTTTTTTTTCTTACTACATGCTCGACGGTTGTGATGTATAGCTGGCGAAAATATGTCGAACCTTCGTGTAACAGAATCTTAAGTACCGGAAATTCCTATGCAAGGTACAAAACTCGTACGAGAATTATCGGAGTCGTGTGTGTTGTACTATCGGCACCGTTAACTACCTAGAAACTTCGAGGATGCGTTAGAGTCAGGTGAAATATTCTCACGCGTCGTAGTTAATATACGAAACCCGGCTGTGTGTTTTATTCAATTTTTTTATATTCTGATAATTCGTCAAATTGTTCGAGTGAACAGATGCAAATTGCTCGCCACCGATTGAAATTTGTTTGAATGTACTTTGTACGTAGTGGTGTTATTTAAGCCCGATTTACCGTGAGCCAACGTGGCACGCCGCGAGTTAAACTCGAAGCGATCATAGAACCTCAGTGCAATTATCACCGGTGAGCAATTTGCTTCCTGAAATTAAACAATTACGAAATTATCGCGCCGAGACGAATCACAGCGAGAGAAGCCCGACCCGAGAAACAGACGCAAGCGGGTATTTGGCTTTCGTAATAGAGCAACAGGTTTGCACCAATCGTTCAGGAATTTCTCCTACTTGTTTTATTATCATTTTTATTGCATTTTTTATTTCCCCGACTCTTTTGCCTTATTTCAATTTTCAGTCTCCCGTGCCTAATACCTTTCCGGCAGTGAGTAGCTCCTCTCTGAACCGGCACGATTTTCCACGCAGACCGGACGCGATCCGTGAAATCACTCGGTAATAAATGAATTTTCTAATATCCATCTCGTCGTTAAACTCGAGAGTGGATAAAAGTGCAACTCGGTAAATTATTCCGTAATAGATAAAGATCTATTATTAAACGCTTTCCAGATTCTCCCGAGGATATAACATGGAAAGTTCCGCAGATAAGACGGTTGACATTTTTTTTTCTTCGAACGACGCTTTTTTTAATTTTTTTTTATTCGCGAGATGTAAGTGGCACTCGAGGGAGGTAAACGCGGAGAAATATACGGAGAGAGATTTTTGCCTCGTTTCACCAGTCACCGTGGCTTATTATCTATGAGGAAGATTCCCACGTGTCACGAGACTGATTGAAACTTATACTTCGTAGGTATGTGTACCTCTCCTTCAGAGATCCGACGATGCGTGCACGATACGTGGCGGCGGCGGCGACGGCTTGAAATATTCTCGCGAACCGTGCAATCTACTCGGAGGACGTACCGAGGCGACGATACACACCGACACATACGAGCTTCTCGCGCTATCTTTACGCCGGAGTATTTTTACAGTAAACTGCATATATGACTGGGAGTCTTACGTGAGCGAACGATGTCAGTCGGTCGCGTCTCCGTTAAAGAAGCTTAGAATTTAGAACCAGCCACCGATGGTGTTTAGAGCGCCTGCATGCGGGTGACCTCGCAAACCCTAGACGAGACACTTAACTCTGCTACTGTATATTTTTTCTTATTTCTTTTTATCGGTTAACGTGCTCGCTAATCGGATTGCCTCGCAGAGTTGTCTCTTCGCCAGACTCCAGTGGTTTCCATCAGTTACGAATGGAACACACTTTCGTTGACTTTCATTTTAAACTTCTATCTTCGACTCCGATGTAAATCGAGCGTGATTGACTACGATTTACGAATGCAGGAAAATTACCGAGACGTCGCGAGTATACAGTTTCGTCGACGAGAATCTTGAGAAACAATATCTCAAATAAATTAACGAGCACTTCGATAGGCAAGTGGCAATCCATCGGCCGATAAAATAAGTCGTTCAAGCTGATAAAAAAAATATATCATCCGAACGATTATAATGCTCCGAACGAAGTGCATCGTAAAGCAACTGAACTGTTCGACTCTGGCAAGGAGCAGCGATTCTTCAGCCTTCGGTAGCCTCGCGGCGGTAAGAGTTCTCTGCTTCTCCGGGAGATTCCGGTACCATTATAGTTACAGGGCACCGGAGATTTTGCAGGACTCTCGGCCGAGAGTCGTGCGGCGAACTTTGACTCGGCGTTCGGAAATTGCTGCTAAAATGATCGATTGTCCTCTCGTCCATTATAATCCGACCGTCGATTCGCGGATTATCCGGCGTAAACGATGAAACATCTGAAAAATTGCAACAGCGGTATTAGCGATGAGCGACGATAAATTAGATTGTACGTGGCTTTCTACTTAGATTTCGGAATATTTATCACGGCAAGGGCGTAACGTGGGGGTAAAAACGAAATTCCTTCGTAGCGGCATCGCCGAGCCATCGTTCCACTACATCGTTCGCTCCCCCCGGAACGTTGAATAATAATATAGCTCGTCGATGTTGAATAATAAATTATCGTAGGAATTCCACGGGCCATGGAGTCCGTTCACTTCGACCGATTCGTCGGTGTGCGCTCCTTCGTACCGCGTACCATAAATATTTTTCTAATGCCTTCGACGAGATCAAAATATTATGCAGCTCACAGCTGCGAATTCGACTCCGAAACGCTCTCGAAAAATATTGAATTTTTATATTTAAAAAAAAACGTATCGGTTTATGAATTCGAGAAAAAATGAAAGATTAAACAGCGGAGTCAACTGGAGAGTCCCATTATTCCTTACGCAGAATACCGGAGAATCTTCTGTGTGGGAAACAGTTCGAATGTTTCGCAATCAATGAACCGTAAGGACTTTTACTTGCAAAACAGCGTGAACGAGGCGAAGATAACTCTCGACCCACGGAAAGCTCTCGGCTACGCGATACGAGAACGATTTCTCGGGGACACAGCAGAAATCGAGGTACCGTCGTGGATGAACGAGCCGGAAAGATTCGCGAGAGCGTCTTCCAACGCGTCACCGAGGAAGCGTAGAAACAATGAAAAGAAAAAGAAGAAAAAAAGGAAAATTCATTCGCCGTGAGAAATTCACGATGCAGGGGACTCTCGTGTGCAACGTGCGCGCTGGGCGCACACACTTTTGATATGAATCAATTTGGTCATAATATGTGTGGAAACAGTGAAATAATGGAAGGGGGTACAAAAAAAAAGACTCAAGCCATCTCTCTAATCTACTTGGACTAGATCACATTATTGCTGTTGCTGCAAACAGCGTTGAAGGAGCCTTGTCGTGGGAGGTAAGAATAATAGACAACAAAACTCCGAAGTAAAGCCCGAGAGAGTATATGGAGCGTCGCGAATATCGAGACTGTTGTGTTGTGCCAGCGATCGTTTGTTCCGCTCTCGAAGGCAAATAGACGAGACGTAGCAATCGAGTGAAGACTATTCTGACCCAAACCCCTTTGAAACACAATTTTCGTTGAAATAATTTTGTTTACTGGACGTCTGTCGAACGAGAACTCGACGATATGAATGCTTCTACATCGTGGATGGAGGAAAGAAGAAAGGTTCGTCCGTTTAGCCAATATTTCATGTACACTGATGAGCAATTTTTTTTCGTTAATTTTGCAATCTTTCCAGTTAATAAATTCAAATTGTTGTGTACTTTTGGAATGAATAAATGTTTCTTGAATGTACGAATTTATGGCTACCGACTGATGGATAACGAGCTGAGTGTCGCTTTCTTGGGTCATCGATCGCTCCACATACTCAATTTTCAGCCTCACGTAATTCCCACTAAACAAGCATCGTCGGTCTCACAAAAACGAAATATTTGAGCGACGAGAAAGAACAAACAAGGGATCGCCGGGCGCCAGAAAAGACGTTAGCCCGGCATCTGCGGAGGAGCAAAGTCAACCAAGTCGGGTGAAGAAAAAAATGTGAAGAAAATTCCACAGCCACGTGGGGTCGACCCTTTCGCGTTCCCGGGTGGAGCAGCCGCGTGAATAAAACCGAAGGCGAGAGCTCCGCGAAGGATTTTCCCACGAAACAAGCCTGTTGAAATATTGAGAACGATTTAATCGTACGTCCATCCATTTCTGTACATTTTCAAGAATGGAAACTATGGGGATTCTCTCGTTGTCCCGATCGAAAGCCTGAATCGATTAGATTAGATTAGATTGTGCCGAGTGGCATTAGAAAGCCTCAACTCCTCCTGCCGAAGGAACATGCTCGACGCGCTCCCGCTGTCAATGACGTTACTGTGCAATCGTCGTTTCTTTTTTTTTTCCTGTCCACACACGACCACCGTATGCAGTACAATATCCGAGTTTTATCTTCCCTCCCGCTAGCGCATGAGCAACGCGGGCAAATTTTTTTCTTCCTCGTCTCATTTTTCCATTGTAAAAGAAAAACGTGTAATGGGTGCGCGGCAATTACTCCCGCAGCTTTCCCAGGCACCTTCAGTTATGTTGCCACAACTGTTGAGGCCCCAGCTGCGCGCCTCGGTGTACCCAACTTACGCAACTACCTTATATCCACCATCTAATTATGATAATAAATAGTCCAAGCGAATGGAGCGCCGCTGAAGTTCTCTTGGCGGATCGTCTCGACGATCTCTTTCACCACACCCGCGCCTCTCCGTTCCCTATACATGTGTATTCACAAAGGCATTATTAATTTTTTAAGAATCAAGAAAAGAAACGAAAATGGGACATTTCGTACCTTGTGGTTTCTCGGCTGTCTCGAGAGATTGCTGCGACCATTTATGAGGACGTTGTCGTTCGTGAATGATACGTCGCATGGAGACGGTGGACCACCGGATATTTCCCAGTCTGAGTCGTCGGTCGTCGAGGCATCGAGAGTCGCATCCAACACGATCACACCGCCGTCACCAGTCTGCAATAAACACACACCATTTAGATTATTTGAATTTAAAGAACCGTAAATATTTATTGCCGAAAATTTATCGGACGTCAAAAATACGTCAAATCTGCTTCGAAAATCTTATTTTTCAGTCGCAAATTCGCGTTATACCAAAAATACCTCACTTCCAATCCGGGAATTTAATTTCCCAACGGAAAGTTCCGTACATTCGACTTGATGTCACGTACGGTTGATAAATTTAATTTTCAGACCGGAAGTAACGTATTTCCACGCGCCATTGCGACCAAAAAACTTCTCGATGGTTCATTTATTATGATATTTATTTTTGGTACATGAGAACATGTAACGAGATGTAACATTCGGCTGGCCAATGCCCTCCGATCGTCGAAGCTGTTTCTGCCTCGCTAAAGGTTGACAAACCCTGGAGCCCCCCAACAACAGTATCCGGAAACTGGTTTCTTCAAAGTGCACACACGTGCGCTGTTACACCGTTGTTTTTTTTTTTTTTCTTAATCCGACTCCACACAACTACCTAACGCACCCGGTGCGAAGAGAGGGAATTTAACGGAGAAATTTCTGGGGAAGTTTCCGCTGGATAGTCGCGATTCAAAGGGGACAACAGTGTGTGCGCCCGTGTGTGTGAGTGTGTGTGTCGATCGCTCAAGGTCGAGTCTTCGCGAGAGAGTCAAGTGCACGAGGGAATCTCCGCATTTGCCGAGTCTATCGTCTTATCGTTTCGCATCGTTCGAAAGGAATACACGACTGGCACACTTGTTTCGATTCGATCGTTCGTGATCAAACGGCAGCGACGACCACGAGGGAAAACACTCTTGGAAAGCTGTGACTTTTACGGCTGTTTGCAATTTTTTTTTTCAATTTTTTTTTTTTTCCCAATTTTTTTTTTTTTTAACACGTTGTAACATCGAGAACGAATTGCGAGCGTCTCGAGCAACGTGTGCGACAGCTGCGATGGAAAAACGTCGCTTCGACCGTTCTCTTCGTTGTGAATGAAAGGAGCGTCGATCGTCGAGCCGGAAAGCCACCGCAACCGAAGGGACAATGAAGGAGAGCCCTCGGGCTCACGACCAAGGCCACATCGGCCCACGGTACATACATTATATCCCGATATATATATATATATATATATATATATATATATATATAAATGTCCATGTATGTATAAGTAGCTCAGGAGAGGCTCGCACGGGAGTTTGGAATTTTTCTGCCCGTTCGGCGAGAGACCAGTCCACCTCGAAAAAGATTCCTGCGTCTCCTCGAGCGGTCCGGAGTGTAGTCATCGGGCCACGGCTCTCCATCATTTCGTCTTGCTCGTTAATCTTTTATTGCGTCTTTATTCTCGGTCGATTTTATTTTATTTTTTTTGGCATCGCGATTTCGATACGCCGTTCGACTAATTTTCTCGAGGATTCTCGTTCGTTCGGGACAGAGAATTTTTCGAGGGGGGACGAAACGCGAACGAGGGGGCGGGGATAAAAAAGAATTGTAACGATACATCGGGCGCGGCGATGCTCGAACGACCTCGTGATAATCGCGCTGTTTTCGCCGATGAGCGTGAAAATAATGCAGAGACACGCGAGTTCGAAAATTCTGAGTACGAAAGTTTGCGAATAATGAGGAAAAAAAAAAGAGTAATTAAAAATTAAAAAAAAAAAAACAAGAAAAAACAGCGAGGAGTACGATACGGGTGGATGAGTTTCCGGACGATTTTGCACTCGTGCGAATAATTAATTCCCGTGCGTCCGTGTGATTAAAACGATGGATCTTGGACGGATGTCGCCGCAAACATCGGGCGCTTGTAGTTTACGCGATAGGTGAAAATTTACACGTTTTAGAAACGAGGTATTTACACGGCAACCGATACTTTCCAAGGCGTCCTCTCGCTCTCCACACATCCCCCCTCGTGCGAAAAATGATTTGCCGCGGGCCACTGAAAGCCGCACGGTACGCGAATGGGATTTGTTTGATCGAGCGTTCTCCACGCGGAATCGCTCGAGAGACCGCGTTTGAGTTTCACGCTCGGTGCGGAGGCGCGCAACCGGGTATCCTCGTCGACGGAGAAGAACCGAGCATCGTCGGAGCTCTCCGCACGACGAGGACGAAGGAGAGAACGAAAGCAATCGATTCCGGCTCTCTCCCGGCCGAGCGCCCGGCTGAGGAACGAGATATCCGGTCGTTCTCAGACTAAAACTCGAAGAGCCGGTTGTTTCGCGGCCTGTGTAATGCATACGTGTGCACACGTGTATAAAACAACCGCAGTTTGTGCTGTGTGTGCTCCCGGGACAAAGGAGTCTCGCCTGGAAAGCTCGCCACAGGCAGAGTCGCGCATCGCGCGACGCACAGCTGCAGAATTGCACGTAAACGCGAGAACGCTGTACGTGTATATTCGAAATGTGTCCCGGGGAGCGGCGCATCGTCGCTTCAATCGCGAGATATCTTCGCGAGCCGGGAGAGCAATCTCTTAACCATTGAACATGAATTTTGAGGAACGACAATTTGACTGATCAGGTAGGGAGAATTTTTTGGTGGACTCTCGAATGAATTTTCTTTCACGGTGTAAAAAAAAAAATACTTCAAGATGTGACTTTTGTCTTGCCGAATTTCGCGTCCTCGTTGAACATGGATTTTTCACGTAAAGGAGTTGACATTTTTATTTTTTATTTTTTTTTAACACATATAAAAAATAGCATGCGACAGAAAATGGTGAAATTGCGGCAAACACGGCAGTCGACTTTTGCCGAATTTCGGGTCCTCGTTGAACAAGGATTCCTTACGTGAAGGAATAAAAATATTTTAATTAAAAAAAAAATTAAAAATACCATACAACAGGAAATGGTGAAATTGCGGCAAACACGCGGATAAATGGTAGACAGCAGTCACTGTTTGCCGAATTTCGGGTCATCGTTTAACAAAAATTCCTAACGTGAAGGAATAAAAACATTTTAATAAAATAAAATAAAAATAAAATAAAAAAAATACCATGCAACAGGAAATGGTGAAATTGCGGCAAACACGCGGATAAATGGTAGACAGCAGTCACTGTTTGCCGAATTTCGGGTCATCGTTTAACAAAAATTCCTAACGTGAAGGAATAAAAACATTTTAATAAAAAATAAATAAAATAAAATAAAAAAAATTCCATGCAACAGGAAATGGTGAAATTGCGGCAAACACGCGGATAAATGGTAGACAGCAGTCACTGTTTGCCGAATTTCGGGTCATCGTTGAACAAGAATTCCTAACGTGAAGGAATAAAAACATTTTAATAAAAAAAAAATAAAAAAAAAATAAAAAAAATACCATGCAACAGGAAACGGCGAAATAGCGGCAAACACGCGGATAAATGGTAGACAGCAGTCGCTGTTTGCCGAATTTCGGGTCATCGTTGAACAAGAATTCCTAACGTGAAGGAATAAAAACATTTTAATAAAAAAAAAATAAAAATAAAATAAAAAAAATACCATGCAAGAGGAAACGGCGAAATTGCGGCAAACACGCGGATAAATGGTAGACAGCAGTCACTGTTTGCCGAATTTCGGGTCATCGTTGAACAAGAATTCCTAACGTGAAGGAATAAAAACATTTTAATAAAAAAAAATACCATGCAACAGGAAACGGCGAAATTGCGGCAAACACGCGGATAAATGGTAGACAGCAGTCGGCTCTTCGGAGCCGAGAGACGGCGGCAATGAACCCCGGGACAGAACAGCGCGAGGAGTTGCGTGAGAAATTCCCAGGGCGCTTTTCTATTATTCCATCGGGCGGGGGACAAACGCGTCTCTCGCATGTGCAGCGCGTCGGTAAATATTTCGAGGACCTTGAACTCCGCTTGTTCCTCGAGCGAGAGACGGAGCCTCGTTCCTCCGATAATAAAATTTATCCGCTCGACAAAGATACTCTTTGTCTTATCGTTTCGTTCACGCGAATCGAAACGCTCGCTGCCGAACGAAAGGAAAACTTCGAGCAGCTAGAGAGGGACTTTGCATCTTGCGCGCGTTTCGCTGACTCGGAGGAGATACGGCAGCGGAATTTATGCAAAGTCAGAGATTTCATTCGTGCGCGGTTAAATCGCTCTTGTGTTGCACACTCTCGCGCACCTGTTCGGCTCTGCGCTCAGCTGTGTGTTAAATTCGTCTGTCCATCTGGTTACACGTTGTATGGTCGAGCGGCGTTAGCAAAGTTCCTGCGGTGCAAGGTCCAAGCGGCGGGACCGGATGCCGCTCTTTTCGAACCGTCTTCGACCGATCAACGACAAATTGCAGTCCATGAATTTTGTATTCACTAATAAAGGAATTTCCATCAATTTTTATTAATATTTTATATTCAACGAATATTTCTCCTAGAAAAAAATTATTTTCTCGTAGATAGTATGGTTTTTTTTTTAAGTTAAAAATACAATAGGCGAAGAAGAATTTTCCAGAATAATTGAGGAAAAAATATCGTGAAGATAAATCGAAATCCCTGGTTTTTTAAATGCACGAGAATTTTTCACTGCGAATGTGACAAACGATGGAGAAGTTACGGCAGCGGAATTTATGCAAAGTCAGAGATTTCATTCGTGTGCGGTTAAATCGCTCTTGTGTTGCACACTCTCGCGCACCTGTTCTGCTCCGCGCTCAGCTGTGTGTTAAATTCGTGTGTCCATCTGGTTACACGTTGTATGGTCGAGCGGCGTTAGCAAAGTTCCTCCGGTGCAAGGTCCAAGCGGCGGGACCGGATGCCGCTCTTTTCGAACCGTCTTCGACCGATCAACGACAAATTGCAGTCCATGAATTTTGTATTCACTAATAAAGGAATTTCCATCAATTTTTATTAATATTTTATATTCAACGAATATTTCTCGTAGAAAAAAATTATTTTCTCGTAGATAGTATGGTTTTTTTTTTTAGTTAAAAATACAATAGCCGAAAAAGAATTTTCCAGAATAATTGAGGAAAAAATATCGTGAAGATAAATCGAAATCCCTGGTTTTTTAAATGCACGAGAATTTTTCACTGCGAATGTGACAAACGATGGAGAAGTTACGGCAGCGGAATTTATGCAAAGTCAGAGATTTCATTCGTGTGCGGTTAAATCGCTCTTGTGTTGCACACTCTCGCGCACCTGTTCGGCTCTGCGCTCAGCTGTGTGTTAAATTCGTCTGTCCATCTGGTTACACGTTGTATGGTCGAGCGGCGTTAGCAAAGTTCCTGCGGTGCAAGGTCCAAGCGGCGGGACCGGATGCCGCTCTTTTCGAACCGTCTTCGACCGATCAACGACAAATTGCAGTCCATGAATTTTGTATTCACTAATAAAGGAATTTCCATCAATTTTTATTAATATTTTATATTCAACGAATATTTCTCCTAGAAAAAAATTATTTTCTCGTAGATAGTATGGTTTTTTTTTTAAGTTAAAAATACAATAGGCGAAGAAGAATTTTCCAGAATAATTGAGGAAAAAATATCGTGAAGATAAATCGAAATCCCTGGTTTTTTAAATGCACGAGAATTTTTCACTGCGAATGTGACAAACGATGGAGAAGTTACGGCAGCGGAATTTATGCAAAGTCAGAGATTTCATTCGTGCGCGGTTAAATCGCTCTTGTGTTGCACACTCTCGCGCACCTGTTCGGCTCCGCGCTCAGCTGTGTGTTAAATTCGTGTATCCATCTGGTTACACGTTGTATGGACGAGCGGCGTTACCAAAGTTCCTCCGGTGCAAGGTCCAGGCGGCGGGACCGGAAGCCGCTCTTTTCGAACCTACTCACCGGGAGGGCCTCGCTGCAATTTCTAACCGAGATTTAATAGCGTTGATTGTTACGAGTCTGTGTGCATTGAGCGCTGGCGAATTTTCCTACTTAAAAAAAAAATGTAAGCAAAAGAGGAATTTCAAAAATGGACTTTCCTATCTGCTATTCTGTGAGCATATTTGGTAATCGATTTTCGACACTATTTTCTGGGCAACGAATGTGGCGTTGCTCGACGTAAAATTCCGCTCGGTTCGCAAAAAAAAAAAAAAAAGCACATCTGCTTTTTTTCCCAATCGGTACTTTTCCTAATCAACCCAGTCCTTGAGACTGTTTTTTTTTTTGGAGAGGAAATGTAACGAGTCGAACAGTTGCTCAGTGACTCGACTTATTTCTGTACGCTTTTACTTCTTTTTTTTCTTTTTATTTTTTGTAATCGAGTGAAAAGTACGCGGCTAGTGTTTATTTTGAACGTACGCGTCGACAGATAAGATGCAGGGCAAATCCTGGCAATAAAGTTCGCTATCTCGTTCACGAGTTCGCCGCTTTCGACGCGGAAAGCCGACGAGATTGAGAGTAATTTCCGGGCGTTTCTCGTGATCGTCTGTAAAGCTTCGTTATTTATCAATCGACTTCGTGCAATTTTTTTTTTTTTTTTTCTCATCGACGATGTCGCCATCGCCTCGTTTCAATGGAGAGGATTTTCGTCGCTGAAGTAGTTGAGTGCGAGCCCACGCATTTTTTTTTTTGTTCGCAATAATTACGACGCGTGGAGCCGCTCGGTCATCCAGATGATTCAAGATACTGGAGAGTGCGTCATCAAATTTGTGTCTCATCCGCGCAACGGAGATGTTTAGCAATGATTCTCGGATGGTAAAAGCTGCGCGCTATTTTCGTTCTTTGGGTGACGCACACGGGTGAAAAGTTGCTGCGATTATCGTGTTTATTCATCGACCGTAGACAGTCCCGAAAATTTACATTCCGACAACACGTTCACTGAAAATTCAGGGACACAAACTAACAATTAACTCGACGCAACTCGTCGACTCGATTGTTCTAAATCCCCTGGCGTGAACTCGCTTGAGCGACGAATTTTTTTTTTTCGTTATATTTTGCACGCTTTTTCGTAATACGATGAAACGAAAATTCTCGGTTGAGAGGAAAAAAAATTCATTTTGCGGCTGCAGGGGTGTAATAATAGCGAATTACAATATTCAAGTGTTGCAATCGCACGAGTCAATGGGACGTTTTTTTCGCACGAATGTCGTACAAAATTTTATTTCACGAGGTTTTAAAATGAGACTTTCGAGCATCGCGTGCGCGATGCAAGTTTTCAACGCGGTGCGAAAAACTTAAATTATCGCACGATGAGTCATCAAAGTTATAATAAAACATTGAATTTTTTTTTCGAATATTCCCAATAATAATTTTCGGTCCCGTATTACGATGTGGGTTTGGCACTGAACGCCAATTCGATAACAATTTTGTCCTTGACTCAAATATTGCATAACTTAGTCAAAAAACATAATTCTCATTTTTATGGCACGGTTGAAGTTCCTCGTAAATAACGACCTCGGGCAACAGCCAATTAAGCCGAGAATAAAGCGACTAAAATACCCTTCGATATGTTCGATTTTTTTTTTTTACCGTGAATTTTTTTTTTATCGTTATACGTTAATTTATTGGTAGTTGAATCTCTGTTAGACGAAGGAGCCTGAAGCCAGGAGTCCGGAATGTCCTGTCCCGCGATACGGCATTCCTCGCGGGGCCTCAGAGTCCCCAAGGTTGATCGAGGTCAACAATCTCAATTTTCGCCGTTCGCTAAACCCTTTCACGTTAAAGACTACTCGCAATGGTTTAATAAAATGTTACACGGCAACGACGCGAGAGTCTGACCGATTTCACCGAACGCCTCGTCTACGAGACACTTCCAATCTATCGGTGGATCCGTTCAGATTAAACCCGATTAATCTCTTTATCCGCGTGGAATTTTTTTTATTCGAACCGATGGTCAAAAACGAGCGGAATCAAGCGGAATTTACATCTTGATACCGAATGACGGTAAAAAAAAATGTTTTTCACTAAACAGTGTTTTTTTCTCCGTACTTCTTTTTAGAATTATTTTTTTTGACAGTCTGGGTGTTGAAAAAAAAACATTGTACGATTAAGGAAAAAGAAAATAGTCGGAAGAAAGTTTTCTGAATTTCCACACTTTTTTTTACTGGGCAGGAAAAATGATCCCATTCGTGAGTCATCTGTGTGCTACTTTTCTGGATTTTTTTGTTTACTTATCAGCCCTAGAGATACGTAAAAAAAAAAAAGAAGGCTCGTACCGTTGAGTCGAGGAGATAATCTCAGTCGAGATAAAAAATTATTCGTTACGAGTGTGAGGAAGAAACTCTTAAAGAATTTAGTGGAACCGGAAGGAGTCCGGTCGGTCAGCAATGCAAGACCTCTTGAGGAGGAAACGGGCTCTGGGTCAAAGAATTTTCGTTGCTCAGCCACATGAACGACTGAATTATCGCGTCTCTCTAGCTTCTTGCACGTAAGCTCGAATTCGATCCACGCCGTGGATCGAATTCGAGCCTCGCAGTGTAAGAGGGTGTTTGGAAGCTTTTCGCAATGCCAAATTCGATAGGTGTGGCTGAACGACTTGCACGTTGATGACGCACAGTGCTATCGAGTGTCGACGAGGCTATCGATTACCAATCGATAATTCCCGCCCCGAGCCGATGAGTCAGCTTCGATAAGGGTTTATCCGTTCCGTCTCTTGTTTACCCAGCGTGAATCTTCGCAGGCGAGTCGACCGAGCCGCGGATTCGGTAAGCCGAGAGCCGAAGCTAGAAAGAAAGATTAACCTTTCGGCTCGCTCAACCTATTGGCCAAGAACTCGTGTGCGCAGAGATTTGCCGCAGCACGAGGTTCGCCAAGTGTCGGAGAAGTTATCGCGTACGAAGTACTCGCGATTAATGCACGTATGTGCCGGGAGCGCAAAACTGTTACGCCAGCAGCGAGTGAAGCGAGCTAACAACGAACGCGTAACCAGAGTGCACCGTCGGGCAACAAACCGAGCAGCAACAAGCGACGAGCGCACCAGTAACAAGCGGTACACCGAACGATGACAATAATTAAAGGCGAACGCACAGCGTTTAAATCTGCGAGACGAAAGAGCGATTTCGAAAGCCCGACTGCCGCTGACCGTCGCTCCCTCGACAGGGAAACTTTCTTTTTAAACTCTGTTTTTAAAGAGCCATTAAGAGAAGACAACCGAAGAAAGATGGAAAAAATATTTATAATAAGCTAACAATGTACACGAAGCCGGATATTTGGATCTGTCGAGGAGAAACTACGACGCGTTTACGACGTTCCGAGGAAACGACCAACGTCCAAGATACCGAGCTCGAGGATCGAAAAAATTGATAAACCGATCGCCACGCCACACGGCGTTAAGGTCTCTGACCGATTAACGTCAAATTATAGTCCATGCATTTTTAATCTAGAAACAAAGAAATTTTCATTAATTTTTATTAATACTTTATACTCGACAGACGTTTCTCGCAAAAGAAAATTATTTTCTCGTTCATAGCATGGTTTTTTTTTTTTTCTAGTTTAAACTACCATAGCCGAAAAAGAATTTGTAGAATAATTCAATAAAAAATATCGTGAAGATAAATCGCAATTCCAAGTTTGCTAGATGCACGAGAATTTTTTCACCGCGAATATGATAAACGATTTTTTCGTTGCGGGTTTGCCTTGATTTTTTTTTTTTTTTTCACGCACGGGAGTTTCTGCTTTGTTCTGCTTTGACACTCTCCCAGAGTCGACAGCGATTCGGAAGTCGCGCTTCCGTTTATGGCACAAACGCGAGGTCTTTATTGCTGCACGAGAGAGCTCGAGGTTTTTCCGTAGGAGGAAAAGGATTATCTTTCACCGTCCTTGCGGTGCGTTACTCCGCGGCTGGGAGCGGATACGCCGGGCGGAAGTCGCTCTCGATAATGGCGCAGTCGGTACGATAGAGGGTTGGGAAATGAGAGCTCGATGGGACGAGCCGAGAACGTCGCTCGGATCTGCGTAAGCATACTTGCGGTTTACGCTATCTCGCACGCAAAACCGGGCGGTTCTTCCAAAACAGGACGTCGAGTACGACTGACCGGATGTTTCGAAAGTCCACGCGAATATGCGATTTCGCGAGTAAAGCGACAACGATTAAAAAATCGCTCGCGATATACGAATATTTCGTACGCCTCCAGCGTACATCCGAGATGTGTAAAATCTCGAGGCGTTATCGAGTGGCGATCTAATCGAGACGCTAATCTCGATTCAATTATCGCCGAGCTGCCAGCGCAAGCATCATAACTGCCTACGTGGCTACGTAATAATAATACCAGCGCTCCAAGCCCGTAACGCGATAAACCAAGGTGTGCACACGCTCGTGCTCTCAGATTTCCTAGGAGACTTCCTCGGGATGTTTATTTCATTTTTTTTTTGTTCAAGGTACGAGGTTCAAAGTTACGCGCATTGCACGACCGAGCAACGACCTTACTTCTGTATCAGACAAATTGTTATAGTCGTAGTGGTGTAATAATAAATAACTCGAGCTGAGCGCGCTCGTAGCTCGCAGATTTTCTGGGAGACTTCCTCGGGGCGTTTATTCAATTTTTTTTTTTTTTTTTTGAGATTCAAGGTTTAATGTTACGCGTATTGCACGGTCGAGCAACGACCTTATTTCTGTATCAGACAAATTGTTATAATCGTGGTGGTGTAATAATTAATAACGCGAGCTGTGCGCGCTCGTAGCTCGCAGATTTCCTGGGAGACTTCCTCGGAATGTTTATCGAATTTATTTTTTTAAGACCCCGAGGTTCAAAGTTACGGGAATTGCGCGATGGAGCAACGAAATCACCTCTGTATCAGACAAATTGTTATAATCGTGGTGGTGTAGTAATTAATAACTCGAGCTAAACGCGCTCGTAGCTCGCAGATTTCCTAGGAGACTTTTTTAGGATCTTTATCTAATTTTTTTTTTGTTCAAGGTACGAGGTTTAAAGTTACGCACGTTGCACGATCGAGCAACAACTTCCTTTCAGTGTCAGAGAAATTATTATTACCGTCGTAGTGTAATAATTAATAACTCGAAGTGCGTGCGCTCGTAGCTCGCAGATTTCCTCGGGATATTTTTTTGAATTATTTTCTTCAATGTCCAAGGTTCAAAGTTACGCGCATTGCACGAGCGAGCAACGACTTTACTTCTGTATCAGACGGATTTCTATAATCTTGGTAGTAAAATGAATATTTCGAAGTCGTCGACCTCGGAATTATCGGAATAACCGTGGTCGATCGGTTTCTCTGTCACCTGCTTCGGATTAACTCGTCAGACGTTTCGTCATCTCGAGCCTTAAGACCAATTTCTTTTTCTCGTATTTTTTCTTCTCCTGTTTACGAATCCATTCGAGGAACGTTGTCGTCAATCAATGTGTGTCATTGGTTCGCACGTGCGTTTGTTACAACACGCGTTGTTTACATCTATCGTAAACTGCATGCGTTTGCGACTCGTCCCAGTCGCGACGAAGTGCTGAGCTCGTGCCTCGAGGAAGACAGCCACGACACTCTTTGCAAACGTTGCAGCGAGTTTGTCGAGCGGGCTGTCTCGGTTCTGCCGTGTTTTGAATATTGAGCGTTGCTTTGAAATTCCAGTCTTCGCGACCGGCCGTACCGCTTCGACAACACCAACCGTCCCGAGGGGGCTCGTCGTTCGTTTACCTACTCACACATACAAAGCCGTACATACATACCAATGATTTTCTTTGTCCGCACGGTATCGCGCCCAAAGGAAAGTGAAAGAAATCGTCTTACATTAGCCAGTAACATGAGAAGCTTGACGACTTACCTTGGGCTTCTCTCGCTTTCTTCGTATAATAAGCCCGTCGTTCTCGATGTAATCGGGAACGTCTTTTCTGTTACTGAAGTTGAATACCATAGTGTTGTTAGCTTGATTCCAGGGTTTCGTGTCCCACAGTCCACCTCCGCCTCCACCGCCGCTTCCCGTAGTTCCGCTCGGTTTTTTCACCGGCTGTATCTCATCGGCGCTCTTGAGACTGACGACGACTTTGGTCGGTTGTTCGATGCTCTTAACGCGATTAATAAGATTCTTCTCGAGCTCGCGATTGCTCAGATTTTGCTGGGCCATCTGAGTCTTGGTGGATACGAGAGGACGAATAATTCCTATTTGTTTTTGAGGCGGCGATACGTCGGACTTTTGATTCCTCATCGTTTTGCTATCGTTGCTCTGCGGATGAGATGGCGCTGTGGTCGGCGGCGAGGTTTTGATCAGGCCGAGACTGGAGATGGCGCCGATCAGTTTCGTGTACTCGGGTTGATGAGCCAAGCTCGGACTCGCCGTTCTTTCAGCGACTTTGGCCTCCAAAATATTTTCTCCGTCCAGTCTATCGTCGAGTCTCGCGACATTCTCGACGCTCGAGTCGATCGACGACACGGAGCTCGAACCGTTGTCCGACGTTGTCACCGCAGCGACTTTTTGATCCGTCGATGATCTCCCTTCGGTCAGACCGTTCGTGGCTCTAACGGCTTCGCTTTTTCTGAGGCAATTCGCACCGGCGTTGATCGCTGCGCCACCCGGCAGGTAACTCTTGCCGATAGACGGTTTATCGCCGAAATTAAACTGCACCGTACTACCGGCTTTGCTTATATTGTCCAGCGCAAGTTTCGTTATCGTTCTCGAGCCGTCGACCGTCTCAGCCTCGATCGTCGATTCTCCCACCAAAGACGAGTCTCGCTTCTCGTCTTCCACCGTCGATTTTCTCTCCTCCCTGACGATCTCCATTCTCTCGCCGATCTCCACGTTCTCCCGTCTCGGCTCCTCGGTCACGACGAGTTTCGTTTCGGTCTCGTCGCTCGGCGACGGAATCTTCGAGGGCGCTTCCGGCGCCGAAGCTTGCCTGAAGAGTTCTCTGCCGGGACTCGCCTGAATCTGAACCGGGCTCGAGTTCTGCCGTACGAAATCCCTCTTCGGCGAACCCGGTGACGTTATTCTCGGCGATGAAATCGGCGTTACGGGGGGCGATTTTGCGAGACTCTCGTTGCTCGTTTTGAGCTTGGCAAGAGTCGGCTCGGGACTCGGCGCCGGCGAACATTTGAGCTTGTACGTTGGCTCCGGCGACGGGGAGGGGGAATGTGATTTTTCGATCTGCCGAAATTTACTGACGACGCTCGATACCGACTGAACGATCGGATCGGTAACGACGCATTCGTTTCTGTACTCCTCCGGAACGTCCGGTTTGTCGATGAGCTCGGCCATCGGTATCTGCGGCACGGCCATTTTCTTAGGCGAGCCCGGACCCTTCGTATTACCATTGACGAACGGTTTCGGCTGGATAGGCGGCTTCGGCACGAGCTTCTTCATTACCTGTGCCTTGTAACTGTCGTTTATCGTTTTGAAGGTCGCGACCTTTACCGCAACCTCGCCTTTCGGCTTGAATTTCTTGACCGATCCCTCGAATATCCTCATCGTCGTTTTGACTAGATCGGCCGGCGGTCTTTCCGTCTCCGCGAGCAGCGGCTTGATCCTCTTCGGCTTGTTCACGGCTTTCGGTCTCTCCGTCTCCGCCAGACGACTCTCGATCTTTACCGTTGTTCTGTCTATGAGAACGATGTGATCGTTAACCGGCTCTTGTCGCAACGAAATCGTACGACTCGCCGGAATATTTTCATCGTTCAGCGAAGGCGCGTTGTACCTCATGAGAGTCTCCACGCTTCTCGCTCTCTTCATAGACTCGTTGCCACGCGAACCGTTCCTGTAACGATCCGCCTTGGGCGCTACCCCCGGTGAATTTCTCTTGGCATATTTTCTCGTCGTTTTGTCGGTTTCCTCCTCGCAGTCGAGGAGGTCCTCGAGACTCGCCGCTCGTCTGAATCTCTGCACGGATACTCGGCTCTTGTTCGTCTCTCGCAGCGTCAGATTGAGATATTTGCTCTTCAATCTGTTCACTATGCCGGGACCGTACTGAAGTTCCTCGGAGCTGTCGCTCTCGCACTCTTCCCCGAGCGATCTTCCGTTACCGACCGAGCGGCTCGACTTCGCCGTTTCGCCGCTCTCCTCCGAACGGCCCTTTCTCGTCTGCTCGGCCGCGAACAAACGCACACCGCCGCTCGTATCCTTGTCCATTCTTCTTATTATTCTCGACGCTATGCTACGACCATCGGACTCGGACTCCTGCTCTCTGTTGTTCATCGATCGTTTGTTGTTCGACAGACCGTTGCTACCGTAATTCTTCATCGAGTCCTCGTTCTCGTAGTTCTCGTAATCCAAACTCGAACGCTCGATTATTACCGCACCGACCGACACTCCGCCGACTATTTGACGCTGATTGTTTCTCGCGTTACAGCTCGTTGCATCTTCCCCGCTCGGACACATCGACGAAGCGTCCGCCTCGAGACGCATGTTGCACACGACTGGCGATACAACGTCCCTGCCGTTGCTGCTGCCGCTGTCGATCCCTTCTCCGTCGACATCCGCCGCGTGTACGAGATCGTTCTCGTCCGGCTCGCCACGCACGGTGGCGCCACTCGGCGGCTGAACGCGCAACGAGACCGACGACTGGAGCTGCTGCTGGTCCGGAAAATGCTGCTGGCAGCCGCTCGACGAATTCTCCGAGCAGCCGCTAATACTGTCGGGCGTACGGTTTCGAGATAGTACACACGATGCAACGCCGACACACTGCTGCTGCTGCTGCTGCTGCTGCTGCTGTTGTTCTTGAATAACGCCGCTTGAACCGTGCGAGCGCTCGACCGGCTCCGACGACGTTGCCGCCGCATCGACGTTACCAACGTTGTTTATCGCGAACGCGCCAGTTACCGCCGAACAAAGTTTAACGCTCGCACCGTTACTCGTCAACACTTTGTTTTGCTGTCTCCGCCTCTGTATCAGATCTTTCTTCCACTGCGGCACTGCGGCACCGCCGTTGTTGCCACCGCTGCTACCGTTAACCCCGCAGTCCGGACTACCACTCGCGGAGGCCATGTTTCACGACTAACGTCTGCTCCCCGCACGCGTGCGACACTCCTGACGCTTCTAATCCGGCTTGTTAATTTTTTTTTTTTTTTTTTTCCTTTTTTTTATATTTATTATTTTTTAACCGAACTTTCGCACTACGACGAGACGCAGAGGGATTTCTAGGACCTCCCTTCGGCACACCGCTGCATCATTTCGTTCCAATAATCTTTTTATATTCAACACTCTCTCTTTCTCGTATTTTTTTATTAACACACACTACGAGCAGCGCCGTGTCTACACTTGGTTATCTACCGTGGTGTTGTGCCACTGTTTCTTTTTTTTTTTTTTTTTAATTCACTAAAATCCCTCAGAGAGCGGTGCGGCACTGTCGTTCGACTAGTTATCGCGTCGAATGTTTTCGGAACTCGGGGAAGGGGGTCGGGGTTCGTGTCGAAGCCGGTCGATGAAATTTTGTGACTCGCTTAGGTTAAACCGATGACGCGAGGATCCATCGGGCGCGATCGGACCAGTGGAAATCGAAAGCACGACACACCTGTCCCAATGAGCGAGAGAGAGGCGAAGCACAACGGTGGGGGGAGGGGGGCAAATTGAGAGAACGAGTGAGATATCGAAGGAGCGAAAACACGGGGACACACACACCACTCTCTTCGAGGCCGGTTTCGGCGCGGTGCGGCACCGTGAAACCCCGAACGTAAACGCGAAACGCGCGACTCGAGTCCGCCTCTGGTGGCAAGGCGCGACGCGGCGCTAGGCGCTTGTCCGCTCTTTTCTCTTTCTATCTCGCCTCGCGTTCATTTTTCTCCCTCTTTTCCTTCGTGCTCTTAAACGCTCTCTCGTCCCCCGTCTCCCTCGTCGCCCCCCACCGACGCTTCGGCTCGCTGCTGCTGCCGCTACTCGTCGTCGCCGAGCGACCCTTTCGCGACTCCGACTGAGCTCCACCACTCGACCGGCGCACCAGACCCGACGTCAGAACTCTCCGCTCTGTTGTACGTACGAATCACGTTTAGTGCTCGGCAAAAGTTCTCTATCGAACACACGAGCAACACGCATGGGGGACGGATACACACGCGCGTATACACACACGGGCGAAACTCGCATGGTGCATTTCGCTCGCGAGAGAGTCAGAGGAAATCGAAACTACGAAGGCAGCCGGTACAGTCCGACCCGCAAACGGGGAGAGGTTCGGGAACCGGAGATATTATATCCGCTCGAGCGACGTGGGGAGCACGACGACCCTCTCCCACGAAGATTGAAAATAGAAACCCTGAAACATATACAAACTCGGAGGAGACTGATAAATGTTGACATATTTACGGTTTTTTTCTTTTTGATAACAATTTTTTTTTTACAGTAATTTGTACATACATCATAGGTTAGCGGGCTGTCGGTAAGCACGGAAATGCGTGGAGTCACGCATAGCTCGGACGCCACGAGCCGAGCGAGATAACGTTTGTTCGGAGTTTACGAAATAGTTCGCTTCCTGCCTCTCTGACAGGGAGAATTAGAGCGTGCGAGACGCTTTATGTCAGAGAGCTCGATTTATTAACGACCCTGAAACCGTCCCCGTGGGTGCACTCGAGGATGCGAGCACTTAACGCGTTCGCGGTTCCTCTGAATGGCAGAGAATAAAACAGAATAATAAAAATCGAATCTCTCTTGGCTTCTCTGAACATCGATTTGGAGATAGCGTGCGAAGTCTTTCCCTATGTGCGTTGCATGCGACTGCGCCTGGACAATACGCGCATGTGTATGCGTTCGCGCGAAGATATTTGACCACGCCCGCGTGATTCCGTTGTAACTCTCGTTCTTTCCTCGTCGCTCCAATCCCCCCGAAGGCCTCGTCCTCGTCCTTCGCGCCCTTTCACTTTCATCCCGTGGCCTACAAATTAAAATTCATTAAATATTTTCAGTATTTGCTTTCATGAGTTATCGAGAGAGCACGAAGAGAGGGGGGGGGGGGATACAAGAGAGATTGTGTATACAGGATTCCAGGTACACGACGCGACGATAGCCTCTACTTGACTACTCGCTAACTCGTTCGAAGTTCGATTAGATGTTTGCTATTTATAGACATTGTACATTATAGCCGTGCGGACAAATTCGAGACGATTTGATCTGTAATATTGTTTTTAACGTCGGTGTGAAAATTGGAAAGTACAAAATCGTTGCTACGAGCTCTTTTGTTTACAATGAACGAGGAGGTATAATAATAGAATAAAAGATTCGGGCCATCGACCAACCGAGATATGCTGACGCGAGGGGAAAGCAGCGAATGTTTCGCAGACTCGGGAAATCGCTGCCTCATTGGGTTCGAGTGTATCCGATCGGTATTGCATTAACAGGCTCGTCGATATTTTAATCGAACGTTTTTTTATTTTTAGTTTTATCTCTATTTTTAAAGAGAAATGTTTAAAGAGAAACGACTCGATCCCGACCGCTCTAAAACTGGTAGAGACATTTTTGTATCGTTTGGAGCGGTGAAAGGTTGATATCGCGATTTAAAACGATCCTCGTAACATCGTGATTAAACGGTCGATTGCTCAATAATTCGATGCAGTCTTATCGCTGAGTGAACGCGACACGGTGCAGTTGCTATGGCGATCCGGAGATACACTTACAGCTGTTCGGTCTTGGGATGCAAATTGGAATGCATCTGGCGTTACGAAGTTGCGAATAAGTTCAAAACTTGTGCTGTTGAAGTCGGTTATTGGCGAGATCTGCTTTAGCAACGCGGTGGGGTTCAGAGATGAATTTCCACAACATGGCTGACGATTATCTTCTCTTGACGCGTACGGAACCAGTTCCACGAGGTACCGGTTTGGAACTTGTTATCCTTTGGTTTTTCGATACTTGTCCCGACAGACAGTCAGTATTCCTGGCAGTCAGATAGCGATCGTCGAACGTTTGTTTACCGTTGACACAGCTTGAAGCGATGTGAAATGGCTCATAAACGTCGTGCAAACGGTAAGAAATAATTCCCAATCACAGTTCGCAGTGTAATCCTGAGCTCGACGTTCGTTCTGAAACACGTTTGCAAATGAAATTTTATAATTATAAAATTTCGTTACAGGAAACATTGAGCCGGATGTGGAAGTTAAAGTCGAACCGAGCATGCAAGAATTCGGCGATGACGACACAGAAAATGGTTTTGCAGGCTTCGAGAACACAAGCACGATTCCATCGACTGCAGATGTTGGAGCTTTGAATCTCTGGACAAGTCATGCCACTTCGTGTCTCATAGAGCAATACAAGAAATATCACTCACTGGTGGGACAGACAACTCGTTTGAGAAGCCTCAGGGAGATGTTCGAGACAATATCGCTGGAGATGCAGAAATTCGGATTCTACTTTAGTCCCCAGAAGTGCGAGAACAAGTGGAGGGTTTTGGATCGAAAATATAAGAATCTTGTGTTCAGAGAAAAATTAAAGAAGCCGGGTAGAATCAGGCATTATGGACATTGGGAGCACAAGAGAGCACTGGATGAGATATTCAATGAGAAAAACAAACACATGTACTTGGATGATAACGACTTTCCTCCACCCAGTGGATCTGCTAAGATCGCTCAAAAGGATAGTAAGGAAAATGGTCAGAGAGAAATTGACGTTGCCCCTACGGAGGAAACTTTTGCAAAAGCCTCAGCCATTCCGCAGAGAGCCAAGGAACAGTCTGTATCCACGACACTTTCAATGGCACTTGTTGAAACGTTTCTTGCTAAGATGACTAGAAACTTTGCTGTGGCAGAGGCCAACAAAGAAAGAAGGCACAAAGAGGAAATGGCTATGAGACAGAGCGAGCTTGAAGTTCAGAAAAAGATTCTGAAATTGAAGGAACAGAAGATGGAACTTACGAAGAGTCAGATGACCTCTGCAGCTCAATATCTGAATATGAATTCGGAGTGACAGAGAGTGATCGGCCACGTGCGGTGTCACGTCGGACTTGATAACAATGTATACAGGTGACTTTTTTTTTTTAACGCCAAAAGAGAGTCGAACGTTTTAGTGCGATCCTTTGTACCTTGATGAGCTCACAACTCGAAACTATGTTCAAAAAGTTGTTAACAAATGAATTATTATTGTAATAAATTAATTTTTGTAATTTAAATGAAAAAAAGACTGTTATCCCCTTGTTATTTACCTTTTCTACTCGAAACTCACCGTGTTGCATCGGACGCATTCGAACCAGCCGAGTGGCGACAACAGGCGGCACACGGGTGAACTACACGCACGCACGCCTAAGACGGTCGGGCGGACTCAGTTTACAACAACGTAACCTTTTGGAAGCGGTCTCATTTTATCTCGTTGAAGATTCCTTGGTAAAAAAAATGAATAACATAATCAAATCCAATAAAGAAATTTTCGAGAGCTTTGCCAAGAGCGCGGCGAATATAATTTTGTACTTTCGTAAGTAAAGCCTAGTGGCTGAGTGACAAAATATTTTTGTTTCATTGTTTATTACGCGATGATTAAGGATATTGACTATTCAAATATTTTCCAGATGACAATTCACAACAATCGATGCTAAACCAGCTGCGTAAAGAAGTTGAAAAATTGTGCCAGATCGAAGAGGAATTAAAATGTGCCGAAAAGATATCGGCTGAAATAGCATTAAAATATAATCCAGAAGCTAGTAACGATAATGATGAGTGTGATCTAGTAGAGGTAAAAAAACAAACGAGAACTCCTGTAAATTATCTACAATTCTCTTCTATCAACAAATCGCTATGCGTTGCAGGAATACAAGAAACGGCTGTTGCAGATAGCACCTGACCATTCAAAAAATGAGAATATGATAGAGTTTGAACGAGTAATCAGAGCACTCGAGGGTAAGTAGCATTCCTCAAAAAGTATTAATATTCTAACATTTTGCCAGAACAAATTAAATATATAAGCATTTGTATAAAGAAGGCAAAGTTTTCTACATATCGATTGATGGATCTAATTGAGCATACAAATTGAAATGAATGTTAGGTATATATAGCATTTATCTTAACTTTTATACTTATGAATGCTACGTACTTACGCCATAACAAGCTTTGCGACAGGTGTAATGCACTGAGCAACAACCTAGATCAATTTTGCATATTATGTTCAATTTGACAGTTTAAGCCCGAAAAGTAGGTAATCCTGTATTTTACTTTTCATAAAAATTTTATCCTCATGGCTACAAAATGTTTCCACAGATGCAGAACGCAAAGATGGTGATGGCAATGATAGTGATGATGCAGAGCTGCAGCTTACTTGTGACACCGTTAATCTTATTGATCCAGTAACGAAGAAGAGAATGACCGATCCTGTAAGAAATACAATTTGTGGACATGTTTACGATCGCGACAGTGTTTCTGCTTTGCTCAGTCAGAATCCTCACACCCGGTAGGCAAATCAATATTCTTGAGAACCTCTTTATTTTACGTTCTTCTATTTTTGAAAATGTATTTGCCTACTTAATAAATTATTGTGCTCTGTTTCCAGTTGCCCAGTTCCCGGTTGCAAATACGAGGAATACTTGTCCATGAAAAATATGAAGTCGGACATAGTCACCAAGACTTATTTGGACAAAAATCCCGCCTAAACTTATCACCAGTTTCAACAGCGAGTCGAGGAGAACAAGAATTGGTCGGAGATTTCTGTAGCGACTGACTCGTGTTTGCCAAATCGAATCACTCTATCTGTCTGTTCGTCAACGACGGTTCAAAGTTCATCGTGCACGCGCGTCAGCAGGATTTCTTGCGCGTGCAATTGTGACCGCGTGTGTAGACGATTGGCTTCGTCATCGAGACTATCGGGATCGTTTTAGGCAACGGACCAAATAAAATCTCAGGATAAAAAAAGAAAGGCAAGGCTAGAGACGTCACGAGGCGACGCGACCTGACGCGCATCGTTCTATTTTCTCTACTACTACTATTACTACTCCTACTACTACGCCGATGTATTATTAAACTGCTGTGATTCCCGCTAGGATAATCAAGAGAATAAAATATATTTTCTACCGACTTGACGGAAAGTTTACTCAATAACCGTGACACTCGACAGATAAAGCTTCTGATTTAATGATAGAACGCGAATAATCGAGAATAGGATCGGCAATTTCGCGTCGTTAATCCGGGAACTGTCAATGTCTCAGCTCTCATCTTTTCCTTGATTCTTAATTTTGCGATGATGCTAACATTCGGGCTATGTTCGTACTGCGAGTCCTCTTGATGCTCGTCTTCACAGGGGAACGTTACGGGACGAGTCCGATTAATCGACGAAAACTCTTCGTAGACGAATCAGCCCGTGAAGATGACAACGCCATGTGGAACGACGCATATTTCGATCGATTGTTCGGTATGGAGAACCCTGCCGGAATACCAGCATCGATTAACAACGATGACGAGGATGTAGAAGAGCCCGATGAAGAGGAAGAAGAAGAATACGAGACCGACGAAGAACCTGGAGATGAAAAGAACGAAGAAGAGGAGGAGGTGAATGATAACGATGATAACGATGATGACGATGATGACGACGATGACGACGATGCCGAAGTCACGAAACCTCACGCAGAGTACCACGATTACGGTTAGTATACGACATAAAGCTTCTTAAATTTTTCAGTCACAATATAGAAGATCCGTTGGCGAGCGCTTGTCGAGATATAAAAATGTCGACTATGAGAATTCATACGACGAGCAGCGGGGCGATCGAAGAAAGTTTAAGAGAGAAGACATCGTGAGAGCTGACGAAGAGGAATGCTACGACGGGGCCACGGAAAAGCTGCAGTACTTCGATTACGGTGAGAAGGGACTGCAATTGCGATAGTGTGAATAATATTCTTCACCGAAATTAATCGATTTTAATTTCCACCTCTAATTGCTCATCGCCTGTCGGGTCTTAAATTGGCCGTTGAAATGGCATCAATTGCGATGAAGCTTTTCAATAAAAAATAAACTATAGAAAGAACTACTCGTCAACGATATACCGTTCAATTCCTATTTCGAATAACAACGAAGGTTTATCAAGTTATTGTAGAATGTCGAAGAGATTCGTTTGCCGTCTACCGATAAATAAATAAATGAATGAATCATTTTTTTGCAGATCCCTCGGATCCAAAACAACCTGGCGAGGACGGGTACGATACGTCTTGCGGAGAGTCTCGGTATTTCCAAGGAGTCTCCGATCGCACCGAGATAATCGCCGCTGGCGTTGCGTGTTTTTTGCTTCTCATCGGTTGACGCGTCGCAGAGCCACAGCAGCAGCAACGCACAACGAGTATCAATGATATTAGATCGCTCGGGAACACTGGCGAATCCTTCCTTGGATCAACGACGAGAAACGCCTCTTCGGAATATTTAATCGGGCAGGGGTCTCGTCATTCTCGGCATCACGATGACGCCAGCTGCTTCATCGATCTGTATCCTATATCAATATATGACTATACGAATCAGAACATTCGAATTGCGTAAAATACTCGTGCACGTCGAACGAGATTCCCGTCGGGAGCCAAGCACGCGATTATCATAATTATTATTATTTTTCGCGTGTCTTTTGTACATAGTAATTGCGTCACCCCGTAATTTTATTCATCGCGAAATTTCAAAGGGCAATTCGATCGATGCGATTTTAATCATGGCGGCGACTCGCCCGGCTCGGTAGAGAACGATTGTACGGCTTCGCACGAAAAAAAGAACCTTCGATAGATATCACGTCGCGTCGAACGAGAGCGACTGTTCGAGGCCACACGTGCTAATCTTCCGTCAAATTTTGACAGCGATCAGCGACGAAAATCCCACAACTCATTCGAGAGTCATCCAGCTCGGAGCGACCTCGTCGGTCATCGAGCCTTTACCGGCCGCGAACGTCAATGACCTCTGTAGAAAAAAAGGAATTATTCTGCAATGAAAGTGTCTCCGTCAATTAACCTAAAGTTCTTGCAGAAAAAATCTGTCGATACCCTACGACGGCGAAACGTCCTCGAGCCAAAGACAATGAAAATTGATATTGAATAATCGACAATGGTTTACTGGATCCCAGACTCGTGCAGCGTCGTTTTGTCGGTAAGAGACACTGTTCGAAGATTCGGTCGCCTAGCTTCGCTGTACCGGAGATCTCGGATAGTACAGTCGAGAGAAGAAGAATCAAACCGGAGAGGAAAGAAAAGATCTCCGCTCGGACGGTGTCGGCAAACCCGACGTAGTAGGTTAGAGTGTAGTCAGTTGTTGCTCGTTGCTGTTCAGTCGCGTACGCGGCCCTGGTTGCACGGGCCTCCACGGATTGGCCTCTCGACAGGATCACGTGGCAATGATACGTAGGTGGGGGGAAGTGCTTCGGCTCCCCCGTAACCGAGAGGCGAAAGCCCGAGCGCCGGAGAGTTACGTTCTAGTATTTTACCCTGGCGGTAAAGTAGCGTTTAATCTCTCGTCCCGAGCCTCCCGCGTTAGTACTACGATGTAAACTATAGGTGCTTCACACTACAATACTACGTCCCAGTGTCTCTCGTGAAATTGTTTGCTCATTAGTTTTTTGTTTGTTCTTTACGCAACTGAAAAATCGACCGACGATCGTTATTCGTGCGTGTGCGATCGATTATCCCGGCGACACCGCTACTGGTATCGCGCGCCAACCGATTCCGCAGTGGGCGATCGCTTCTCTACGCGCACACACGCGAGCCTTCGTTGATCGAGAGACACCGACCGGTTGACGTTTCAGCTCTCTCTCGCGCGCGTCAAATATCTCAGTGTGTTTCGCGATCGAAGCCGCGTGCACCGCCGTACAACGCCATGTTGCCTTCTGTCTCTTTATCTTCGTTCACTTATATCGCAAGAGGATGCGAAAGTGCAAACGAGAGATGGATGGAAGCTGCCACGAAAGTTTGAAACAAACGACCTGTGATTGTCCCATCGGTTGCGAGAAATAATTTTTATTCCCCGGTGTCTTCACCCGTCGTTCTCTATGCGGGACTGCCGTGCCTCGTAAAAAATCCTCGCGCTCTACGAGTGGTGCTGCGAATATGAAGTGCAACATTGTACGCGCAAGCTAAAGTACATATATTCGGTTGGTGCGTCGATGCAAGGTGCAAACGCGTTGCAAGGTGGCAGCGGAGTTGGAAAGTCATATCCCGTGCTGAACAAGCAGCACCAGCAGTGTAAAAGCCAGAGAGTGTGCGGGGCTATAACACGGGGGCCCGGGCAACGCTGCTCGCTTCTCGGCACGCCGTGGGATCGTGGAATGCGCGCTGACAGGTATTCCCGCTCGCCGTAGCGCACTCGCACACGGGAATTGTCTATGCGGTTTTTCCTATACTTTACTGTACCACTCCACCGGTTATAATACACCCGGTATATGCGCTAAAAGTATGCACGATGCACAGGACTCACCAATATTTTTCTTGTTCCTCCATGCGACTCCTACCGTAGTATTTACTCCCTCGCTCTGTGTCCATCCGCCCCCCTCTTCTCTCATTGGCTCGTTCACCCGCGATGACTCCTTGTGTCGCCGTCTCGCTCGCGCCAAGCCCAAGCGCCATGGGAATGTTCTCTCTTCTACGACGATTCTCGTCGGCTTTTCGCTTCGCTGGGGAACGCGCACGGACTGCACAGTGCGAGACTCGCATAGACCCGGCAGAGCGCGCGACTTTTGACAGCGGCTGTCAATGGCGGAGACGACGATCCAACGACGCAGACGCGTCGGACAAAGATCTTCGAATAATTTTTTTTACATTAATCGCTCGGCCGACAATAAAAAATAATACGGCTTTAAGCACGTTTCCAATACAAAAAGAAGTATTATAATTAATCGGCGTAACGGGACTTTGGACTTTGTTCGAAGATACGCGAATTTTCACGGTGACTCTCGGTATACGTGCGGTATATATATGTCATAGCTCGCAGCGGGAGAGGCTGCGAGTTGATCGTAAATATCTCAGTCTCGAGGCTTATAAAGTTTTCTGTCGTCACGTGCGACGGGACGGGTTCGCCTGGATTTTTCTATAACAATGTATGCATACTTTAACCATCTCGCTTATACGGGTTCGTACTTGGACGCGGGTTTGTCGCGGTGCATAAAGCAGACGAGCGGGACGTGACCGCGTCGACGTGCCTCGTTTTCTTCTTATTTCTTTTCTTCCGTACGTATCGCGCCGTTAGATTCCCCTGGAACTTTGCACAAATATTCCCGAGCATTTTAATTTTAATCCTCTTTTTTTTTTTATTCGGAGCTGAAGCTCGCACAGAATTCACACGACCCGTCCGACTTCGGATAGGAACATTGTACGTCCACGTAGTCGAAACACGCGCAATGAAATAATCGCGAAGTCGATAAGGAACGTAATAATCGATAAGACTACGAGCGCTCTCGAATACGCTCGTGACCAATAATAATACGCTCTTCTCGTACCGTCGCATAGAGTTTCCATTGGGTTCGCTTCTCCGTCGGCTTGCGATTACTCCGGCTCGTGAGATGACCCTGGGTCGATTATCAAATTCACCGAAAATTCATTATATATATATATATATATATAAATAAATATTAGGGTGGGTAAAAAAAATCGATTCTTTTTTTTTTACAAGTGCCAGGGAAAAATGGGTTGCTAGACACCTTAAAAAAATTCTCACCAAGCATTAGCTCTTAATTTTAATAGGAAGATCCTCCGCGTCGCGGTTTTGTATTTTTTTTCTCTCAGTCCAATAGAAAAAAATGCATACCTCATCATTTATCGATTGAACGAAAAAAATGTTCCGAGAGAATTTTTATCGGAAATTTAATGCTCTACAAAAAATGTATCTTATATTTTTTTCGTAAACCTCACCCATTGAAAGATATCGAGGATTTAATTTTGATTATTTTAAGACAAATTTCATTTTTGTTTATGAATTTTATAACTCGACGATAATAGACTTTTACAAAATGCCCAATACAAATTTTTGTTGGAAATTGACTGCTCTATAAAAATGGTTTCTTATGTTTTGGCGATGAAATTAACCGTTCAAAAGATATTCATCATCAAACTTTCATGTGTACGGATTTTAAAAGTTTTTGATATATATATATATATATATGGTGGAGAGTTCTCGTCACGGTCATCGTGCGATAAGCGACTCACTGTCCATGCTGATTGTATTCCGTTGCTTCCTCAAACACAGCTCGTTCCTTAAATATAATAAATAATAATTTAAAAGCTGGAAAAATAAAACGAATAAAAAAAAAATGCCCTACAATTCTCGGGACTTGCGTCCGGTGTTTTTCTGTTGCCTCGAAGTTATCTTCGTCGCGATTAATACGGAATAAAAAAATACATACGAAAAATGAGAATGAATTGGCGTATATGTCTCGAATTTTGAATGTTCCATTCGTGACGAGTTTTCTGTGTATGCGTAAGAATAATCCGGCTCTTCGCCGGACCGCGTGTCAATGCCCCGTGTCGAAAATAACGGTAGTGACGAATACGCCGGACCCGCTGGGAGGAGGCCAGAACGATGAAAAAAAAAAAAAAAAAGATATGTAAGAGCGGACGATATGAAATGCGAGAAAGACATTTTTTGAGGATAAATTTAATAATCGAGGGTAGACAATGAATCGAACGGAATTAATGCGCGTGCGCGCTCGGCTTCCCGGCGCGTACCGTGAAATGTTTACGTCCTGTAAGCCGCACGAGATGCTCTCTTTATAATTTTATCTCTCCTCATTTCTCTCCCGTTGCGTGAAATTTTCGTTCTCAAATACAACTTTCCTTCTGGCCCAATTAACTTGCCCTCCGCGTCCGATATCTTTCCACTTTCAAAAATCTTTCTTTTCTTCTTCTTTATCTTAGTGACCCACCGCATAACGCATGAACGATTCTTTCCCGAAAAACCATAATCTCATACATTTTTATAAACGAAGAAATTCGGTCCTACACATATTCACGTGCATCAACTATGTTTATCCAAATTTATATTACAGAGGAAATAAATTATACGACAAATTATATTATACTTGATTACGGAGAAATGATTTTGTTAATCGAAGAATATTCCCAAGATTTTCATGCAATTCACAATGTTCCAAAACATCATCTCAATTTTTTCTTGTTTTATTTTTTGAAAACCTCCCACAAGAACAACGATTCAACGCAATAAGCGTTAGAGAAAGCATCCAGATACTTTATATTTCTTTTTTTTTTTCAGCTACCATCAGACCGAAGAGTTGTCGAAATAAGAGGAAACGAGTGGAGGAGGAACGGAGCGGTAGGAACCCACGAAAGAGGATGATGAAGCCCCTCGTGGAAAGGCGGAAGAGGGGTTCACAGTTCGACGGAGCGTCTAACGACCGGGATACTACGAGGAGTACGACGAAAGCGAGTACCGGCGCAGCGTGTACGAGAAAATCGAGTATAATAATCGTGGAGTCGTGCGGCGAGGCGTCGAACAATCGACGACGAAGATGAGCAGCGAGACGGCGTCGTCGACGTGCGTCGGGACGTCGACGTCGTCGAAGCCTCACATCGGTGCTAATCAACGGCAGCAGCAGCAGATAACACTGTCAGGATCGTCGTTCGAATCGTTGAGCGTAGCTGCGAGAAACGAAGAGCAACGCGGTACCAACATGGCTGCCGCTGACATGGACCTGGTGAACGGGCCGAATCCGTGGCTTCCTGCCTACGGCTTTCAGCTACAGCATCAGCAACACAACCAACACTTTCAACCCACTCACGAGGATTTACGGGCTAATGGTTCGTGTTTCACGTTTGCAATCGTCATCGTCGCACAGAGAGTGCTTTTTTTTTTATATCTCTTCCTGTCCTTCACCTCTTCGCAATTTTTTTTTTATTACACATTGTCGCAACCGGCAGCTTCTGACGTTACGGTCGTTGCTCGCGTCGCGTATATCCTCTTAGCGTCAGGTATTATCTTATTTCCCGGCACAATCGCCGAGGTGTTCCACAACGTACGCATGAACTTTGAGGATTTCATACCGAGCGTATAAAATTTGCGTTCCCTGTACGTATATATTTATATGTACAGTGAAAGTCACCGACTCAAGTTCTCGATTAAGTTCCCTATCGAACTCTCCAACGTATTTGTTTTTCTACCTTAGAAAGTTGTGAAAATTTATTATCGTTGAATCGCAGTTATTATCGAAGCGACCCGCTGAAGAATCCGGAATTACCGTGGTTTCCATGGGGAACATGAGCGTTGATAATTAGCGAGCCGGAAAATTACTATTATTGTAAGATTTTAATCAAACGTCCTTAAAAAAATAAGACGATTAATTAAGAATGAAATGACCCTGGGCAAAGGGTGTGCGAATACCAGAGCGAAACCAGAGTGCGTGAATCGTCGAGAGATTATCGGCTAAAGTTCTCACGAGATCCTCTTCGCTTGTGAGCGCTTGATAAGCTTTGATGCGTCTGGCGTTTGTACTCACACCTTTAACGACCGGATATGCTTCTCTGCACAGCGGCTGTACAATTTTGTATGAACATATATATATATACATATATATATGTAGTGCAACAGATATCCGCGTCAACGAACGCGAAAAATTATGTATTTCGATTTCTCTCGGGACATTAACCGTTTCCGATGCTCTTCATCGATACAAGGCGATGGCATTTTGTAACTTATAGTGCCCGAGTATCGGATTCTCGATACCAGGTCTCAAAACTGTTATTCCACGAACCTCCTGGGAGCATCGATTTTCGTGGTCACAAAATACCCTTGACGCAAGTGTAGGGAAGAGTTTGGGGAAAAAACGAGTGTTCTCCATTCTTGAATGAGGCTCTCGTCGTGTCTCGCTATGAACTCGGTGAAAACGGTCCGTTCAGCCCCACCAACGGTCTTATACCCAAAAATCCATGAGCTTGGAAATTGAATTTTTATTTGCCGCAAAATATGAGTAAATATAGTCCATTTAATCCGGATATTTACGTCTCACAAACGAGTAAATATGGTCTACGTTACCAATATATTTACCTAGATATCCAACAGACCCGAATACGTTCCATTTAATCCGGATATTTACGACGCCTGTGTAACGAATTTATTTTTCTGCGTCTCGAAAAATGGGGAAAACCCGTTCATTCTACTGTGTTCGATACTCCACATGTGTTAACGTCTACGTATGTTATGATTAAAAAAAAATTCCCGCGTGATTGTCGTACACGCTCCAGAAAATAGCTCACAGGATGCACAGAGCTCGTAGCTCGCCACGCGCAAGTTTCCATCCTGCGGAGCGCTCTTAGCGTGATAACCGTAAGGAGAATGAATTACCTCGTTCGTTTGACGCGGCAGTTTGCATATACTACGTTTATAGTAAACCCTCGCAGCCGTTACATACTAATCCACGATGTTAATGCCCCTCGCTTAAGTCGAGTTATCTGGGTTACTTTCTACCCACCCACATGTACGAGCGCATAGCACAATCGAGTCTCGAGGAAACAGGAACGTCCCATCGCGAGCTAATCTTCGCTTCTCCCCGGACGGTTGAAGTATTCGATATCCGAATGAGCGAACCTTCCTCGACGTTGTCGGTCACGAACACTCGTGTCGACGAACGATTCGCTCCTCATAAAAATATATTAGATTAACCGTCGACGAAGAAAAAAAACAGGTGAAAAAAAAAATTCGGCCCACCACCGATGTTCGGTCGAAGAAGTGTGAGCGAACGATAAGTTTTCACGCGCGTATCGCGAATGACGTCTCGCACGCGATTTGTTGTTATTGTTTTTTTTTTTTTCCCCCACGAGAGACTCGTTCATTCGTCCGTCGACGTTCCCCGACACCTCGCATCAAACCCACCGTCGAGAGAACTCTCGTGCTCGTATAACGGAATTCTCGGCACAATGGCCATCGTTCGCTTCCTCGACTGTACACAACGCCGGTCCTTCTTGCGTGTTCGCGATTACTGTACGGCGTTGTGGCGGTCGCGATGCATCGTGAGACGAACGAATTCTCTCGTTGAAAAAAAAAAAAAAAAAAAAACACACACACACACACACACTGTACTATATACATACATCAGTGGATGTATCTTAGACAGTGGTAGTTTTACAGTAAAAGAGGGAATAAGCGATAGAGGAAGCGAGCATATGCTCCGCAGGTGGAACGCGAAATCCGTTGCTCCTTAGTTGTTGGCACAGTGTGCTCTCGTGAAGTATCGTTCGATCCGTCCAATATATCCAGTGCTCGCCGTTCGACAATCACAGTCCCAAGGTCTGAAGAATCGATTCGCTACACTTGATTTTTTTATTATTCTTTTTTTCTTCTTCTTCTCCCTCTCCGATTTCCAATCTGTCTTCTGTATCGTTATCCTATATATATATATATATATATATATATATATATATATATATATACGTATAAACACACAATGTACACTATATGGGAGCCACCGGGAGGGGACATTGATGTACGCGCGTAGTATACAATGTGTACGCGACAGTAAACGTGCGTGCTTATTCATCATATTCGCATTGGCTGTCCTACGTCTCTTCCTCCGTGGAACTGCGACGACCTCGACTCTCCGCTCGATACCGATTGGTTTCTCCTTCGACGAGATCGCGAGGCCAACAACGGAGCCTGCGTCGGCGATCAACGTGTCGGACAAACCGTACCGGCGCCGCGAAACTTGCCGCCGCTCCGCCAAAACGCAATTTGTCTCGCATGAGCTGCTGCACTCGAGAATTGCACGTTGCTATCTCGCATATATACGGATATATATCGGCCGTTGAAAAACAAAAGTGCGTTAAGCCCGGGTTAAATTATGCCGGATACGCCTTTTCGCTTCTCAACAGTCTACACAAATATATATTGAATGTGTGTAGAGTTCGCGTATTGGCGTTGAATAGCGCGTCAACGTAATACCGCAGTGAGAACATAGCGAGAGACCACCTGTTGCCGGCGAGCAGTCCACGATTACCTGTTGCTCGCTCTCGCAGTCCGACGGAAAAAAATTCTTTCGTGTGTACGCGTCATCGGGCCCGGTTCTTGTTTAAAAGCTTCGTCCAATAGAGCACAACCTTATCCGTCTATGCATAGAGAAGCGTGTATGATTCTTAGGAATCCTGGCTGGCTTTGGACCGTGAAGAATCTGGCGTTTTCCTGGCTCCGACACTGGGTAGGGCTTTCCTTCGGACTTCTGTTCCGGTCGAGTCTCAGGCTGGGAAGGGACGTTGGTTAAGTCCGGGGAGAGACAAGGTCGGATGAGGAGAATGAAGACAAGAAAAATGGACCGAGACGGAAAACACGCGGCGTGTCCGTTGACTCGCAGAACGTTTCGCAAAGACCTCGGCTAGTCAAACGCCGATGGAGATGTTGCGGTCGATCGTTCGACGCGACATTAACTCAATGAGACACAATGGGACGCGTTTGAAGCTAATCGAATAGTTGCGGTACGAGGTTCAAGCGACTCGTTACACGCGACAATTTTACACTTTTTTTTTTTGCTGTAGAAGAATTCTTCTTCTTGTCTTGACAATCGGACCATCAAAAATCTTTTTCTCGTCGCTCTGGAATTTTTTTACCCGGTCAAGTTTGCAATTATATAAAACGTGAAATGTCCGACTCGTCGGCACAACAACAAAAAAAGATAGAATAAATAATTTTTTTTTATCACCGCGAGCAAGAATTATCTACCGAATGCACAAATGCACAATCGTCGTGTTACCGTTTGTGCCGATAGGTCGAGCCCCTTCTCGTCAAGCCAACACCTAATGCCTCCGTTCATTTCGTAGCACAGTCCGTTTTACGTAACTCGACGCGAACGAGTTTTCCTCAATTTTCGACCTTCGCCGAGTATGAGAGGTGACACGGTTGGGTGTGGATGCGTGTGTGCCACGAATAGCGCACGAGTGCGACCCAACTGTTCCTAGACAATGGCAATCGAGCGCATGTTTCGTCGCTACTTCCGCATTGTCTTTCAAGAAGAAAAAACTTCGCGCAATGTCTGTCCCATTATTTTTTTTTTTCTCGGCGATGAAATCACGCTCGGACCATGGAAATTTGCGCGAATCGACGTTGCTCAGCTCGGACACGTTCTTGAACCACGGAATCGAGTGTGACTCTGGGTTGTCGGACGTCGAGACGAGCTTCCCGATCGTGCATCAAACCCTCGTGCCAAACGCATCGCCGCCGCTGCTGCGACTTCTCGATTTCTCTTCGGCCAACGCCATTCGATCCGCCGTACGGCGATGCTCGCGTCCCAATAACAACCAACTGTTAGCCCTCCTTGGCCTCTACGAAACGGCGAGAGCCTCGAGCAACTCGCACCACTCTTTCGATATTATTCGCACAAGAAAGGCGAGATAAACGATCGAAGACAATCGTTCGTTTTGTTGCCACGGTGTACGCCGTTTATCGAGAAAAACCGGAAGCCGCTAATTAACGATCCCTCTCGTTCGAGTCTCTTCCCACGGGACGAGTACTTCTTCGCTTCTCGATTATACCTTCGTCCGCTGTCCGAGATCGCAGAGGTTTATCGATTCCGGATAATACACACGGCGCACGGTCAATGAGCATTCGATCCGTATCTTCTCGGGCGAGTGAATCGTAATTTTTTTTTTTTTTTTTTTTTTCCCTCTTAAAACTCGATCGCTCGACGATGTCCGAGCCGTGGTCACTCGGCGGCGCTGATTCTCGGGTTCGATGAATAATACATGGAAGAACGGGCGATCGAGGATGTTTCGGGAAATAAATGCCGCGATCTTCGCGTGTTTCGATCCGCTCGTGGAAACTTTGGAATTCGCTTCGAGCATATTGTTCGCATCTGTTTCCATGAAAATTGCCGGCACGGAAATTTGTAAGCGTTTAAACAGCGAATCGCGAGCGTCGCGTGGCGATAATGCACCACGAACGTCAGCCACGTACCGATATGAGTCACACCGGGCGCCGATACTCTCCTCGAGTTGTCTCGGTATCGCAGTTTCCACAACGCCAACGCATCCACCGTCGCGTGGACTCAAAGTTACCGGATCGTGAGATAACTTCGCCACGGCTGAGACCATTCGCGCATTTCGTACGAATGACCGAATCAATCGGCACGAATTTTATGAATTATATTTTCGATTTTTAGCCGATTACGAATTCACGGAATAACGAACAGAAAATCTCGTTCGAAGCTGTGCAATCTCACAGCGGAAACGACGAGAATCGACAGAGTCGTCTAGAAAAGATATTTGCGTGAGCCGAAGAAAAATTTGGATAATAAAAAATTGTATTCATTTTGTCTTTCACTTAATTTCTATGATATTTACTTTGACGATAAGACAGATGTACAGGTCGGTTAAAATACAATTCAACTTGAGACTATAGATTTTTGAGGAAATTTTCCGTGACCACGGGACCGCCAGATTGGACCAGTATTAGCCCAGCATTGGCCGGTCTTGGTCCAATGTCCGTCGGCTCCAGTCTTGTCTCTGTTCCAGGGACTTTCCGGAGAAAATGGGTGTGTTCATGTATTACAGACTCGCATTTTATTTTCAGAGATGCGATCGGTTACGATGGGCGAAGAGAAAATTAACTTAAAATTCGTATTAAAGCATTGGAATGAGCGGCAGAGGCGGCTCGTCAACGTCGTTACCCCGGACAGCAACGCCCGGTAGCCCGGCGAAAGTGAAACGGAAGCCGATGCCGTCGGACGAGCGCTTCGTACAGCCGACTCTGCTCGTCGTCCCCTTATCTCGATTAGACCTCGTTAAGGACTCTCGTTGATTATGTCGGAGCTCTTCTATCTCTCCCGTATACCGGCACGGACCGTTTGATCTTCACTGATCTTCGTTCTTCCCGCTCGTCGCTCCACTCGCCACAATCTTTTATTCCCCTCTATGCACTTTAACAACTATGAGATCCTCTGCGTACGATAAGTAAATAATGAAAAAAAAAAAAAAAAAACGGATTTTCGAACAATAAAATCCTCGCCGACACATGGCCGATTTAATGATGTTATTTTGGATTCGCAGACGCGGCACTCGTTCAGCAAGTGGACTTTTTGGAAACTATTCTGGAGGAGACATCGGACGATTTGCAGAGCGACTCCGACCGGAGTGGCACAACGTACTGGCTCGGTTCCGACTCGGAAACGGAGAGCGTTATTCACATTAAATCCAGTCAGAGAGCAGCAGGTAATTACATTATGACGATGGTACATTATTCATTGATAATAATGTACGTGTCGGTAAATGCGTTGGCTCTCAAAAATGTTCTCTTCTACACTTAACAAACATTCCTTGTGTACAGAGAGAAACAATGTTTTTTATTCGCATTAATAATGACGATTTTTTACAAATTAGTCGCTCCAGCTTTTTATCGAGTGACAAATGTTTGTTGAATTTGCATAGATGTGCAATAGTTTGGCAATAGTTGAGCAATGGTTGGACACTTATTACGGTCTTCTTAATTAGATCTGGAAAATGGGACTTCTCGAGCTGCGCAAGAAGAGCCCAGTCTCACTTTCTACTCTCATGCACATCCGGTTGCATAATTTCAGGCGCCAATGTCACGCAACTGTTGCGCATCGTCCCGCTATCCGTCGTTCTCATCTTCAAGCCAGCTGCCGATAATCTTTGAGTTTGGATATTCAGCAAAATTTGATGAACCGGTGGAAGGCGAATGGAGGAAAATATTTAAAGGAAATTTGCCGGGACAGCATTCTCCAAGGAGAAGGCTGTCCGAAATCTGAGTTAATGGTCCTCTTACTCTAAAATTATACCCTCGATCTGCGTAGTTTAGCTCGCTTGTGCGGCATCAAACGCGCACTGGATTCCCATTCACTCGACCTGGCCTGCGAAACTATACGATCGCGTAATCGACCCGTTCGTACAATACTAAACTTAGATCGGGACAAACTCTCCTCCCCCCTCCTCTGTTGCAGCATTCTTGATTCACGATTAGTTCTATCGTCTGCGTGTTACTTTCTATCACATAGGAGTCTCGATTGGGCAAGAGATTTATACCCTCACCGTGCTCGTCGGTTCTCAATTCTTGCTCAATAATTTGTGCCGCGAAGCAAGATAGAATAGAAATTTTTTTTTTTTTTGGGTGTTCACCAATGCCCCTCTGGACTCCGGACAGAACTACTATCAGATTTGATACCGGAAAGAAAATCTATGACCTAAAACATTTATTTGCACGATGATTCTTTTTTTTTTTGCGAAAAAATTTCCAGCTCACCTCTTTTGTGATTAATAATTATTCTGCGACATTATCGTTAGAAAAACCATCCAAATTCCTCTTGCACACCGAAAACAGTTATAGAGATATTGTCCACATATTCAGAGTGTAAAAATCGCTTCTAAATTAGGTTCCTCGAATGAGTAATCCTTGATCTAAATTCTCATCGTTCGTGTGTCTTTTCTTTTTTTTGGTTGACGATAAACGACCGTGAAGACGAACGACCGGACGGCAGTGGCAGCGAGTGCAATTCCGTGGTGCCAAAGAAGCGGAGGCGAAGGAATGCAAGTCAAGATCGGGAGAGATCGATGACATTGGCCGAAGATCACTGGACATCACCGCGTTCATCGAGATCCTCGGAGTCGTCGTCGAGGTCGAGTTCTCTGCTGCAATTCGAATCCCTCGAACGTACATGCGCGACGGTATCTCCCTCGGGATACAGTTACGATTCGCTCGAGTACTCGAATCGTTCGAATTCTCATTTCGAGAACAACACGTCGCCGGACAGTCTCGAGGGGGATTGCGAGGAGGAGGAGGAGGAGGTCGAACGCGAACAATCGAACAAGAGAGTGAACGATTTTTCGGTCAATGGAAGAAACGGCTTTGCAAAACTTCGTCCTTACAGGAGCTTCGAGAGTCTCGATACCTGTCACAAAAACGATGTCACGTCGGGCAACGATCTCAGCAATGGATTCTCGGCTTCGTTCTATTCGAAGACCAGCAACGATCTGAGCGCCGGCGGAGGAAGAAACGATCGAGGTCAGAGGTGAGTTTCGAATCGGTATACCTAATATCTTACGACACTTACGTATTTACGTCCACGAGCGAAACTTGCCTCTCGAGACTCGTGACTTAAATATACTTCTGGTTCCTAATTATCTTGACCGCAATTTGTGCTATATGCTTATAAAAGTCATACAGTAAACACGGTACTGGAAGAAAAAGTTTGATAAGGAAATTTTATGCATCATTAATTTTTATTTTTATATATTTTTTAATTTTTATATTTAATACCGGAGAATTAAATGCATATGATTTTTTTTTTCTAAAACCTTTAACAGTGGTAGTACTAAATTGATGAAGTAGCATCACCTCGCGAACCACATCCCAAACGCCTCCGTCGATTTGACATCAAAAGACTGAGACAATTTCTGCGAAAAAAATTTTGTGTTGCAGTGATTATTGGCACGAGACCGAGTCGTACGAGGAGGATTACGATTACGACGAGGACGACGAGGAGGAGGATCTCGACGAGGATGTAACGCTGAGGGGTCGGGAATCGAGGCTGTACGATCCTTACCAGGACCGTGTCGGTCTCCTCAGTTTCACTGATTGCAATTTGCCGAGTTATTCGACGTCCTTGGACTTTCGGAACACTATAGATCTGCGAGAGATCGGCGTGGAGACGAAGAGGGATGCGGTGTTGGATCTAAAAGCTCGCCAGGCCGCAGCGTCCGCAGCTTTTCCTCTGGCCTCATCGGCGTCCTCGCGGCTTCTTCAGACGACGAGGTTAAATATAGCCGACGGTTGCGGTGTAAGCGGAGTCGACCGGGGTGGTGGTGGTAGCAAAATGGCGAGCAACGGTCTCGACTCGGGCAGCGGTTTGCTTCACCAACATTATCATCGTCATCATTATCATCATCCTCAGCAGCAGCAGCAGCAGCAGCACCAGCATCAACGAGGGTGGAGCAACTCGTCGGACTTTAATTTTAGATTCACGGATAAGTCGCGCAGCGCGCCCAGTCTGGCCAGTGGCTTCGACGAGTCGAGTGGTACTTGTCCGTCGCGTCGTTCTCCGCGAAATTCGGATTATTATTCGGGAACGAGTATCGGAACGGTATCGTCGTCGAGTCTCTTCGAAAATTACACGAGAGTAGCGAGCGTACCAGTGGATCTGAATCTCTGCGGCAGGGACGAAGACGAGATAGTCCCGTTCGACGACGAGTACGAGGACAACGAAGAGGAAACTACGATAACCAACGACGATGTGGATGACGAATGTGGCCTGACGAGAATCGTTGCACACGAAATGGCGGACGACTCGGGTGTGAGCGCTCAGAGTTCCATCGAGAGTTCAAAGAGTTCCGAGAGAACCGAATCATCAATGTCCTCGTCATCGTCGCGGCGTCGAAGAGACGTCGACGAGAAAGTCGCTGGCAAAGCGTTGACCTCTTCGGTGCGGACGCAGTCGCGTCCGGAGGTCGCCGGGGTCAACGTCGAGGACACTCCGAGCAGCAGTCTATTATCGAAGACTGGCGCTGAGGCCGTCGAAGCTGCCAAGATGCATTTGGATGGCGAAAGAGTATTCGTCGGCTCTGTCGAGGAGGAAGACGGGAAGGAAGGTGGAGAAGAGGACGAGGAGACGATGGAGGATGATAGCGAGTCGAGCGTGGTGGCGACTCCGTCCCGCGATCCGGAGCCTCCGAGGTCGACGGTGAAGACTCAGGACGGCGGTCGCAGCAGCGTCCTCGAAATGGCGATGGCGATGGAGAACGACATAGACGCGGTGGTAGACGAGGCGATAAGGCAGTTCAAGCGGGAGGTCGAGGAGGCCACCGGGGCTGGTGGCAAGACGGCGTTTCAAGCGATGGAGGCGATGCAGAGGCTGTCGAGCGAAAAGCAGCAACAGAGAGCTAATCGCCGGGTCAAGAACAACGCGAGCTACGAGTTGGCACAGCAGTACGAGGTCGACGAGAGAAATTTCGGAGCGACCGGGAGGATGACCTCGTGCGCCGAGGACGAAGTCGAATCACCGCCCTGCTCACCGGGAGGAAGCGCCGGGGCGCCGAGACGACGAGTTCTGAACAACGCTAGTTACGAATTAGCTCAGCAATCGGATTACATAAAGATTCTGCAATCGAACGCCAGACCGTTTCAGCGGATGGACGCGTGCGACGAGCGCACCGAAGTTCCAAGACCGACGATCGCATGTGGGATAAAGGTCGCCGACCTCGTTCGCGAAATGAGTCGGGAACCGAACTCGTCGAATGGCTCGTGCGGAATCTTCGATGAGACGACTACACGTGACAATCGTGACACCGACGAGTCCCCGGTGAAACATGATAATCCAGCCGAGATTTTTCGTCACGCGGAGCGCCACGAAAATCACGTGTCACCGCAGCGCAGCAAGAACGTCGAGCGCCCCGACGTTCAGCAGCAGGATTCGATGATCGGCCAGATAAAAAAAAACTCGGATCTATTTTCACTCTATGGAGAAAGTGGTAGTGGGAGTAGAACGGTAGGAAGAGTAGACACGGACGACGACGAGATAGATTATCCCTGCTTGGAGACAAAATTCATTCTCAATAATACCGATAATCACAATTATTCAGACGTTGATCGAGCGATCGTGCTCGAGGACGTGGAAACATCGAGAACGCGAACACCGTACGACGGTGACGATAATCCGGACGATAGTCATAACGAAACGATCAAAAGTGCCGGTAACGTAGATGACTCACGTACCGGCAGAGAACTGTCCTTTCTCGGTGAATTTTATCCTGAGACAGAGAGAAAAATAATGAGAGATCACGATAGAGAGTTCGATGATTTGTCGTCGAACGATAATGAGGGAACGCCGACCGATACGGTGGAGAACGAAGATCGCGGCGATGGCGAACCGGCCGCGGACAGATTGTGGAGGGTCGTTGTGGAGAAGCAACAGTCGTCCTCTTCTGCCTCCCCGACGTCGGAGCGTTTCGACGCCACGGAGAGGGAAACGGATAGTACCGTTGAGCCGGTGCTCGGAGCGTCGACTGTATCAATTCGAGGGAGCGTGGTGGAGGCGTCGAACGATGCGGAGGAGGAGGAGGAGGTGGAGGAGGAGGAAGCGAAGAGAAGGAGTAAAGTGTGTGCGTACGTCGAGACTGGCAATGCGGGGCCCAACAGCGACGTCGGTTCCGTCCACGCTCGTGCTGTAACTCGTACGTCCCCACCGCGTCCAGCAAACCCGGAACGTATCGGTGTTGGTCGCTCGCTCGAACGGAACAGCGGCGACGACGTGAATCGAGAAGGTAACTCGGATCTTTCCGAGTCAGTCGTAGCGCGCCGCGAGGACAAGAACGGCCACGACGGAGAAGAGGAGGAGGACGAAGGGACGAGAGTCATCGAGTCAAAAACAATCGAGAGTACAACGACGCCGAAGAAGCCGAGGAGCAGCCCGGAAATGTCCGCAACGGCGGCGAAGAGGCTGGCAATGGGATCGCCTCCGGGTCCTCCGAGAAACAACAACGATCACACGATGGTGAAGAACGATCTCGGACAACAGAAGAACAGCAACACGATTACGTCGAGTCCTGTGCACGAGAGAAAGAAGGGCGGTCTCGGTGGTTTTCTGCAGAGATTTTCGCGGCTACGTTTCAGTGGTAGATCGAAAGTGCCGCGCTCGGAGGTGACCAAGAGAAACGATTGCGGGAGCGTTGTGACGAGCGATCAGGTCAATCGAACCGCAGGTGGTAAATTGATGGACGAACAGCCGGGCACCACGAGGAGGAAGAAGGAACCGGATTACATCATAATACCGCTGCACGGACCGGAGGACGAGAGGAGAGGATCGGACAGCGAGAGAGACGAGGGGAACGACGAGACGAGAAAACCAAGAAGATTTTCCGATCTGGAGCGCAGCGCGTCCTGCGCGAGGTGAGAAATATCGTGTAAACACTAAACTTTACACGCCGTGTTAACTCGCGCGATTAATTAACGAATATTACACTGCGTATCTAATGCGAAAGTCGTACGGAATATACGACACAGTGGGAAAGGCAAGCGGCTCGTTCTGCGGGACATTTAACTCCATTAGCTTCGTTTACTTTTGTTTACACACGCGGCTCGCATGGCCACGACCGCGAACAATCTTTTTCCTACCGCTTCCCGCTCCCGGGAACGAGGCTTTTTTTTATTTTGGAGCTTTGCCAATGTAAGCAACTCGACTGTAGCGGTCATTACGGTACGGCTCGACCGCACGTTAAAAGAAAAAAAAAATTCCATTCGACAAACATTCTCGTCCACGAATATCTACTGTCTCCATTATTCAGATATTTCGACAATTTTAGTAGTAGAAAAAAAAATTAATGAAAGATATCGGCCTCCGTCGACGAATGTCTGTTGAGCGTAATTTTTTTTACCGTTCACTGGTTGGGAAAGCTTGGCTTTTTCTTCGACGATTCTCCCTTGAGAGACGTGCTTCACGGCGTGGATAAGGCTTTGGAAGAGTTCGCCTTACACGCGCAACCGAGTTTGTACGGTTGGACGAAAACTCTTGTATATAATACGAGCGTGCTGTTAGCGAGTCTCTCAGGTCGTTTCTCTGTTAGCCCCGAGGAGCACAACAAGGAGGTCAATGTAATCGACGCTTTCGTAATGGCGGACCGGGCCTCGCGCAGATCCAGCAAACCGAGCGAGACTCTCGTGCAGAGCCAACAGCAACGGCACCATCAGCGAGCGTTAGAGTTCATGTTGGATTACTGCACAGTCGGCGGGTTTACGCCGCCTACACCCTGTCCCTTCTCTCTTCCATTCATTTTTGCTTTCGTCGCTTGTTAGCCGTCGCTGCTGCTGCTGCTGCTCGTTAGTCAATCGTTCGTTTCACTTTAATCTCCCTCCCAACTGTTTTCGTTCGTTGTTTACCGCGCCCTCCGCGCCGCTTCCTCGAGTCCTCGTGTCCCGACGCCATACTTTTAGTTTACAAACACTCCCGGGAATACTTCTTCTCACGACATTTACTCTCATTTTCGCGTATCGATGATTCATTCGATCAGCGTTATTCATTCGATTCTCGTTATCTCTTTACGAGCTTCATCCTCGGTCACAGTTGGGCGATGCGAGCGGAGGCGTTTCACTTATCGCTGTCCGTACAAATGCCGCTTTAATCCTCCAGCTAAACTCGACGATAGCAACTATCCGTCCTAGATACATAGACTCGGTGCTTAGCTCTCGAAGCATTAAGGGCATGCGATACGCCCTCGGCCGCTAACAAATCCGTTGTCCTCTTTTCTCGACGACTTTTAATATTTTCCACAAAGAGGAATCAAGGTTTCATTAATTCACGTGTAGGAATAGGAAACGTAATTCGTATGAAACATTGCAGACTCAATAGGGAAGCCTGATTTTTAGTGAGAAGCATTGTGTCCACGTGACAATCGCTGTACTGAATGTTTTCGTGATCTGCCGAAGAAAAAAAAAATTGTCTTTTCCTGCGTCTGTTGTTTCACTACGGAGAAACATTCTTCTTTTCCCTTGCCAATTTCTAACCTCAGAACGAGATTGAGTTTTGTTTTCCTTACCGACTGACGGACTGGCGTGTTAATGTAGTGAACGTGGTGCGAAGCGACAAGACAATGTCGAAAATTGCCTCGATACAGGAGAAAGACATTCATGTATGATGCACGACAAATTCCATGACGTTCAAAGTCCCACTCGAGAAAACTTAACGTCTAAATTTCTCGGACGACTAACATTTATTTATTTGCCTCTACAAGGGGCTCGCCCTTGTACGGAACGTAAACAAGAGATCCTACGGGTCAGACTCGAGCGCCATCTACAGTCGTATCTTACAATCTTATATATATATGTAATTGTGTCTCGACGAGCACTGATGAATCATCGGACCATCTGTGAAATACGGGTCGAATGTAACTCCGTAGAGAAAAGTAGCGTCCAAGAGAAAAAAAAGAGACAAAGTGTAAAGAAGCGAGAAGCCGTCGCTCGCACCAGAGCCACGACCTTTGCCTCGAGTGTGGCTCTCGCTGTGCCTCGCTCTTCGGCGCCTATACATATATATTTGTGTTTTTGTGTTTTACCTCGAACCGAACGCGAATAAACACGTGCGCACGGCGAAGAGAACCGCAGGCGTGCACGACAGTGCCGAGAGAGGGCGCCCGGTCGTTTGTGTGTCCACAGTTCGCGAATCGAAACAACGGTCTCCGACGGCGAGGCGGCGAGAGTCAACGTACACGAGCGACTATCGTGGGATCGAACGAATATTACTCGCTTTGCCGCGCACGCGCACCGCGTGAGAAATGTACGTAATGACCCGGGTGAGATCTTCGCGATTCAATCCTTGACCGATTATCGCTCGACAGTGCGGTAGTAAATGTTGAAACATATTTCGTTTTTCCCACGAAGAATCGCTTCGGATAATTACAATATTCAAGCGGAAGTCGAGTGAGTGAGTGGTAAATTAATACGACGTTTTTTTACCGTCGCAGCAGTACATTTTCGTAATCGAAAAAAAAAGGCCATTGCGATACACGAGAAACATATCGGCCCAGCAGAGGTCGCAACGCACGTTGTCACGAATTATTTATGAACAATGCTGGGAAAATATTCTATCCATGTTTCACTACCGGTTATGCAACGAATATAATAGACGAGATTCACAAGTTATTAATCGTTAATCGCCCACGTGAATATGCAGAATTAAAATGTTTCGTAAAGTAATCGAAAAAAAAAAAAAAAAAATTCTAACCAGCAACTCGTCATCGCTCAGCGGAAGACTTAAATTTTTGTTGAAATACCGAAGAACTATTGTTTCTCGATGCGCGTACACCGGCTTAATGACTAACTGCTGAGAATCATCGCTCTGTAACATAATTCCAAGGTTAACGAGGGACACGCTCGCTCCGTGAAGTTTAAGCGATTAATCTGCATAGCCACGGGATTTCAATCGGGCGATTACGAAGCTCGCGCGTCTAGCAGCGCTCCTCCCGCATAAGAAGAGGATGAGTCACCGTCGAGGGCGTCTCTTTCATCGTAATCCGCTCTTTACGACTACGCCTGCGGACCTCGCCAGGGTTCACCGAGTTACCGCGTCGGAAGGCACCGATAGATAAATACATGTACACACACACACACACAGACGAGTCTTCACGGATCGTGTAAACTCGTGTAAAATTGTAAACCGTGGGTGGTCTCTCTCCTTGCGAGAGATACGAGATAAACATTTATTATTCACACCGAGCGAAAGTCTATCTTTCACCGAGCGAGAAGCATCTCCGTGCACGCTGGCGCGCGAAATAAATGCGCGGGTTATTCGAGGAGTCTTCCAACGCCGCAACGAGACGAGAGCGTGTCTCACTTCGAAAAATTCTTTTCCGACGATTCTTCTCTTTTTTTTTTTTTTTTTTGTAATCGTAGGAACACTCGAAGGATTCTCAAGAGGGAGTCTCGAAAGTGGCCGCAATAAATTCTCAGCCTCGTTAGATCGTTCCATCAACGAACATTAATGATCTCCGCGTCTCTCCGGCCGTCGCGATAGCAATCGTAATATTAATTAGCTGACGAGAGGCCCTCGAAAGAAAGATATCTCTGCGTGGATGGTGCTCCGCACTCGGGCGTTTTATCTGTACAAAGTGCTACATAATAACAGTCCGCTCATCGTTTTTCTCATTGCTCGGTCGGTATCGCTCGTTCGCACGAATGTATCGTCGATAAATCTCGAGTGAAAATGAGAGGGTTCGTCCGAGGAAGCGAAAGCTTCGCATGCTCTCGGGATAACGGAATTTCTCTCGGGTCCGAAGTTCGGAACTAACGATGTTCGGTAACTCCTCGCAAGGTCCATTCCCAATGAACGTCGAAGCTGCCGACCTTATCAACCGACGAGCAATTCGTCGAGACACAAAAATATTTCTAAAAAAAAAAAAAAAATGAATATCTTTACACGAATATAAATATATATATATATATATATGTATTATATGTATACTGAAGTCTTGGTTGTTGTTGTTACCAGTCCAAACGGGAGGCCGCCAGTGTCCAGCAAGCCGCCGCTACCGCCGAGTCACAGTCAGGGTGGTGTAGGATGTGCGCGCATTGGCGGCGCGACGACGCCAACGTCGAGGTCGTCGTCGGGTGTCGTCGTCGGTACGCGCCGGCGCGCGGCCACGGACCTAGGTAGCCCGGCCGCGATCGAGATGGCGAAGGCCCGTGCGATGCAGGCCGCCCAGGAGCCGCGTCCGGTTGGCCTCCTCGAGACCGACCTCGACGCCGCCGAGCCGGCGGTCGTCAACGTCGATCTTGGTGTCAACGGTGGATCCTCGGTGAATCATCCGGCAACGGCGGCGAGCTGCAACAATCAGACTGGCAAGAAGACCCGGAGCCTCCTCAATCTTAATCACACGAGCAGCCGACAGGGACGCGACGGTAACCATCATCTAGTGAACGAGAACGCTCTGCGCGTGCCGCAGTCGCCCGGCTCCGGCTGCAGAAACAGCTCGGATCGTCAGGATCATCATCACAATTCCGTTGGCACCTGCATCAATCAGAGGCCCCACAAATCCATGGAGTTCCTCCTCGACAAGGAGAATCTCCACTTCGTCAAGGTGAGCCGAGATGAATTTTTTTTTCTCCCACGCGAGAGCCTTATAAACGAATGATAATTTTTTATAAATCGTAAATTCGAAGAAAAAAAGAATGTATAATTCCATGGTTTTTTTTTGTTTTTTGTTTTTTAATTGAAAAAAATATATATTGATAGCAACAATTTATTAATCGACAGAGACGAAAACAGTGTCGCGGTAATTTGCGAGGGAGACGAGTGACGATCAATCGATGGTTCTGTTTGAATAATCGCAAAATCTCTCGGTTTATCAGTGCGGCTTAAACCCCCGTCCAGGTGTCATGGTGGTTCTCCGTACCGCCACAGTGTCTCCTCTCCCTTTCTCTCTCTCTCTCTCTCTCTCTCTCTCTCTCTCTCCTTGAGTTCAAGGTGAAGGTGGAGTTCTCTCGCCCGGCCCTTTAGCTTCCTCCTCCATGGATTTTTCGATGGCGCGACGAGGACGAGCCAGAGTCAACGAGCCAGGGGTTAATGCGTTGTTTGCATCGTCGAAACGATTGCGGGTAGAGTGGCGATTCTCGGGGTCACGATGGGGAGACGAAGGAGGGATTGATTGTCGAGGGTGTCGATGAACATACGAGGGAGATTATCGTGAAAACTGATCGGCTCGGGGTTCGAGTGGGCGAAGCCTGAAGAATCCCAACTCACCGCAACGTAATGCTTTCTATCCGGAAATCACTAATATTCATAGAGATAAAAATAAATGCACGGAGTGCTTCGGGGTAATTGAGATAAAAAAGTTGAAGAGTTTACCCGAGTTTGACGACGAAACTGTTTCAGAGAAGAATCGTCGATACCGAGTGTGGAGTGGAAGATGGTGAAGAAGGAAGGGTTCGCTAAAAGCAACGGAGATCGTTATAGCGTAGGAGAGAATGCAGGGAGGAAGCTACGCACAATTGGATTACAGGGGTGACCGGGAAGCGAAGGGTCGATGACGAGTGTGACCGGTGTCGTCGCCAGGTTAAAATAACCGGGGTGAAAGCTTCGCCGCTGTCCCACATAATAACCCTCGGATTAAAATATCCATAAAGAACGGTTCGCGGTTCACGGTAGATGCGAGTAAATAAAAATAAATACGAGATTACGACAGTGGAGATGAGAGAGGCAGAAGTGGCACGAGTGGAGTCTACGCTTCACGAATGCTGATTGAAGTCGGACGCGCGGACGGTTCTCCCTCGTTCCGTGGCGAAACGCGATTTGAATTTGCAAATGAAACGGGAAATCCTGGCAATCACGCCGAGTTTCAAATGTATACATAGAATTCCGTGAGGATTACGTGCACGACGCGAGGGATTAGCTGCACGAATGGAAGAAACGTGTCGGGGAACACCGGGCGAAATTACCGACTCGCCGTGGATTCGCGAATGAAACTCCAATTAGTCGAGGCTAATCGATCAGAGGGCACTTTGCGAGCCAGCGTTATACGCGACAAGGTCATTTGGCCAGAGCTCTCTGACTGCGTGTACGACGCAACGGTGTTGGCACTTTCGAAGGAGGGGACGTACGGACACCGAGGAGCCTCGACGATAATTCGGTTCGAGACTCGATCGACTCTGCACCGCTGAGTTTCGTCGATTCACGACACTCGATCGAAGATCGACGTGTAGACCAGTGTCGCGAGTCGATCGACGCCGATCGCTAAAGCAGTTACATCACGACTTCCGGCGGAAGCCACTTCCGCCATTGGTCAATGACACCTTGACCTCAAAAATCTCGCCACTTCCCTCTTCGTCAGCGACGCTATACCAAATTAGGCAACCACCTTTTCGATTCGCTCGAGAATGTGTCTTATCGATCGGAGCCATCGACACTCGTAAATATCTCCGATCTCTCTCTGTAATTATTTTGTTGTTGTTTTTTTTTTTTTTTTCCTCGCTGATAAAATTCCATAGGATGTGCGAGGAAGCGAGGCGCGCGGAGTTTGAGAACCCCTGCGGGGCAATAGTGCGAGATCGATACAAGCTGAGAGAGCGGTGCATGGCAGAAAATTCGTCTCTCGCGTGGTTCACGTCGTGCCGAGGGAATTTCACTCTCTACGGTATGCTTTTTTTTTTTTTTTTTTTTTTTTTTTTTTTTTTTTTTTTTTTAAGGTTCTTTCCCTTCCCCACTTTTCTCGACCGCCTTCAGCGACCAATATCCGAGCTTCGAGACAGCGTGCGCAACTGCTCTAGGTTCGCGAAATTCGATTAGGCTCTCCCGATTAAGGGCGCATCGGGCGAGCACGGCGGGTGTTGCCACGTTGTCGTCGTGTCGGGGCAGAGAGAAACATCGATAGCTCGGTAAGGGAAGAGAGACGAGACGAGGAAGCGAGAGAGTCTCGACGGAGAGGCGAAGCCTCTTTCCGCTTCCACGGAATCTCCCTTATTGCCGTGAACGAGGGAGGCGAGAGATAGCACGAGGGTATGAAGAATAATTCTCTCATCCCGCGATTCCCACTGCCGTATCTTTATTACGGCTCTTCCGGTTCCATCCGGATAACCGCACCGAATCGCAAAAGTCTTCGGCCCGACTTGATGTATCCGTTTACAACGGGCTTGATTTTTTGCATTGCAAAGTCGGGGGTGTTTGAGCGAAGGCAAAAACGTACGAGTCAGGGTGGAAGGCAGGACTTGTAGGGGCGGAGTAAGTAGCGTGCTCGATGGAATCGCTGGTAGGGGAAGCTTTTGTCGACCTTCGGGTTCTGCAACCACGAGAATCGCTTTATTTTGCCGTGTCGTAGTCAGGGGCAACCGCGTGTCTCCACCGGCTATTTCGCTCCGGTTCCCTCGGTGTTACACGTATTGGAAAACTTTCGCGGGTTTCATGGTAGTATTAATTTAAGAGCAGAAGCCTGTGCACGCTCTCGGTGAATGCTGCCACTGTTTTACGCGCGATCGCGGCCGAGAGACGGCAAAGAAAATCGTGTACCGCAATACGAACGTGGAAGTTCCACTCTGTATCTCGAGTACGGTTCAGTCCCGCGGCGAAGTCGTTCGTTCTACGTATTCTTCTTCTTCTGCTCCTTCTTCGGCTTCTGTCTCTTCCTCGATCGAGCTTAATCGCTCTCCTCCGTCGGACGGACAGTGACTCTATTATAGAGAGACTCGTGAGATCGCGGGGCGGCTCTCGCTCTCGATTATTCTTCGCTTCTGCCTCCCCGCATCTTCCACATGCAATCGGTACGATTCTTCTCTGTCATTCTCTGCAACCGTCTCTCTGTGTCTTTGACGAAATTCTATTCTTCTTCAATTTTTTTCCTTTACTTTTGCCGGAGATAATTCTCTGGAAAATTTTCCTCGAGGAGGAGGACGTCCGACGAGCAAAAAAAAAAAATCTTCGCACACTTATTTTCTCACGAATTTCTTAGCAATTTTTTTTGTCTTCTTTCCGTTGGCTTTAAATTTTTTTAAATTTATTTATCGTTTCATTCGTCCAGATTGGATTCGTGAGAAAACGCCGCGGAAATTCTTCTCCACGAGGTAAAACGTGTAAAAAAAAGTGTTTGCGCACTTTCACTCTCACATAATCTGGTAATTGGTGTTTTAACGTATTTATCTCTGCAACACAGTTTTATTTTCTTCTTAATTTCTGGCCCGTCCAAGTTTCGCTCGCGAGTCAAGGGGAAACGGAGAACGGTTGTTATCAGTGCGCGTTGGCGCTCTTATCGCCGTCTCCCCTGGCTTCGGGCATAGAGTTGCACGGAGTCAGAGCAAAGAATTTGGACTCGACTCGGACTTCGTGTAATCGCGAGCACGCCGCACCCCCGGACAGTGAATCCATTGTACTCTTCAACTCCGACGACTGTGCTCTTCTCCCGGTCCTTTCTTCGTCGCTCGTCTCTCATCCGGCGTCGATTCGTCTCTCGGTCTGCACGGCTCTGCGTCGCTCCCTTCGCTCTTTGTTTTAATCTTCAATCGGGGCAAAATAAAACACTCAGGCGAGACTATCCGTTATCGATTTCTCGCAGGACATAAAAAAGTCTCTGAAATTATTGACTTGGATCCATTTCGCTCCGTGATTCCGTTCTATGACGCTCTTCGTCACGAAGCACCTACCAGGCCATCGGAGATGCAAATATTCTCTCGAAGAATGGTAAAATCACTCGCATTTCTCGGGACATTCTTCGTCGACTGAAGCCGACTTAGGTAGTACAATATAAGGATTATATATGAATAGTGGCACACATTCCGGATAGCACACATAAGCCGAGGAGACTCACGAGAAAAAGCATTCGTTTACGGTCTTGTTTAATGTCAGGGTTCACGTTGTTTTATTTACATCTCTCCGCATTCATTCGTCTCGCCCTTGCGATATAAATATACAACATTCGTCGATTCGGAATTGGTCGCGTCGTTGGATCGTAATGGAGAGTGGAACAAAACCGGCGCCTCTGTAATTTTATCATTTTCATGTATCTCAAAAAAATTGGTAAAAAATATTCCATTTTGCCGCGCAGTCCATTACTCTGAACTGTTGTTGTTTATAATTTTTTTTTTTTTTTGTGACATTGGACGAAGAGACGGTGCATCGCTATCGGGAAAATTTGTCCGGTAATGTTTGATGTTCGTTTTATATTTATTTTCGTCCGGCGTTTTATCCCACTGGAAACGATCGCCGAGTTGGCCCGACGCCAGTCGTCGCTACACTCACTTTTAGCGTGCGCTTACCTTCGAGTGATCGCAACGAGCCCAGTCCCAGGGGGAGAAAACTGTAGCAGGGAAAATTGCAACTTGGCTGTGAGAAAAAATATTAAAAAAAAAAAAGGCTCCAACGAATACTTTTATTTATCGTGGTTGCACATTTAAATCAGCTCTTCGACTCGTACATTCTCAAAGATAAAACTATATATATATAGATATCTAAACAAATTGATAATTCAAGATAAGAAGTCTGCGTCTCTGACTTCCGGTCTTGCAGATTCGCGTTCGCTATCGAGACGATGGATCTCATAGAATATGGGAAAACAATGTAGGAGGCAGATCGTGGGCGCAAAAGCTTTTTCCCAAGAAAGCAGACGGACCGCAAGTTGTGGTTGATGTAAATATAACGCTTCCTCGATGGAATCTGTTCTCGATGCAGTGAAAGGAGGAACATTGAATTCGAGAATTCCGAGGAGAATCAAAGAGGAACGATAACATTGTCGGCGAGACTGTGGATACAAATGACCGTCGAGTATGAACAGTAAAATAGGAAAAACGAGGGAGAGAGTCTCGGATGAGCGTTACACTAGGTAGCTTGAGACGAGGGTTTTTTGCGAGACTAATTGTTTCATTCATCTCGTCGAGGCTTTCGCTTGCTCGATAGCTCCAGAGAGAAAAATAGAAATGTGAGAGACCTCGTGTGAGAAGTGAGCAGCATTAAGCACGGGGAGTCGAGGGACTTTGTCACTGCTCGATTCTCTTCATTCCCTCGTTCTCTCCTTCCTTTCACATCGAACGAGTACGAACGCTCCTTGCCGCGGTCGCGTAATTTCCACTCCGCTATTCGCATTTTACGCCGGGCCAGTTTCGAACAATTCGGTGCGACGCTAGGAAATCCCGAACAAAAGAACGTCTGTCGCCTCGGTGGAAACGGCGAGGGGGCTACGCTGTCGCCGGTTCCTCAATAACCTTTGAGTGCTTCGCTAAATTTTTTTTTCTCGTCGCTACCGAGTTCTCTAATTATTTATGGTCTCCGCTCTACTTCCGGTCGGCGGCCAGGCCTCTGGTGTGATAATGACGTCGCGATAAAATCGATACATCAAGCAAATCAAGTTCCACACAGTCCTCAAAGCATAATTACTAAAAATGAAAAATTCAAATTCATCAATTTTTTGTTCTTCGTTAATTCTACATCTCTGTCGACAAATTATATTTCCAACAAATTTAAAAAATGTCAAACAAAATACCTATCAGTTGTACAAACTATTTTTTTACCGTGTCTCTATTTTGTTTTTATTATATCGTCTTTTTTTTTTTTCAAAATCTCTAGATCTCTAAATATTCATCGGTATCTCACGAAACTTCAGGTCGGCGATTACCGCGATTTAATCGTTAACAGTAACGAGTCTGTCTGATATAATCGGTACACGTGTACACCCAAGTTCTAGATAATTTTCCAAGCATAAATCTTAAAAACGAGCGATAACGTTCAACAATTTTTCTCGTTGATCAAACAACGAAAATGTCACAAAAAAAATGGTTTGTTAGGCGAAAAAAAAATGTTTCCTTTGGTACGAATGTTACAATTTAGAGTACGCAGCCTCGCTGCCACGTAGGTCGAATTCAGTGGATGAATTTTAATCAAGTCATAAATAGTATCAGATGTACTTGGTGGGATATGTTTACCAGCTGTTATTCTTTCTTAGCAGCGGGTGGTAGCTTTTTCCAAGGTTGTTCGTAACGCGAGAGGATGTAATCATGCGCTCCGAGACTCAATCTCGTATATCGTATTCCTAGATCGCTAGATAGTCGCTCTCTTAGTACAGAGAAGATAGCGTGAGGGACGACCGGACGGACAGAGAAGTGCACTGTATATATATATATATATACCGGGTAGGGAGTAGGTACACGAGGAACGGGTTCGACAATGCACCTCTCCTCTCTCCACGTGCCACGTATTGATCGACGTATAACACACAACGGCTCCAAAGACTCCACTGACTCTGAGAGTTGCCAGCGGCTCTGTGCAACCTCTCACGCTTCTCTCTCTCAGAATAGAATTGAGAATTCCTCTTCTCGATCCTTGCGGGACGAATTTTAAACGAGTCCCAGAAACAACACCAACCATGCCTCTGGGACTCTCGTGGTAACTTCGACCGAATTGTAGCTGTCGGGGCTAAATCTATCGTGAATGAAAATTCATCCGAGAAGACAATCTCGGACCAAAGTTAATCAGAAAGTTGGGCTATGAAATTAATTTTTTTTTACGAAATTCTCTTACTGGTTTCTCAGGTACGCCACCGAGATTTGTCTCTGTAATCTCACTGAGAGCAGACGTATCTTGGATGATTTTTTTTTATCGACTGGTCAAGAAATAGGTCTGTGGGTGATCATTTAATTTTGAATTTGTGAGGTCTCTTATAGTGGGAAAATTGAAAATTATGAAACGTGTAGCGTTGGCTGCAGCGAGGAATAGACAAAACGAGCGAACGTGGCGTTTCGGTTTTGTTAGCAGTCGAGAGGGAAAGAGAGAAAGAGAGATGAAACCTCCGTGACGCAACCGGTGGATGCTGCAGCCGCGGCAGCGATGCATCCGCATTACGAATTGCGTTGATCATTGCGGGTCGAGAACGCGATTTTATGTTGCGTAAACGCGCCCGCTCGAGCCTGGAAACTTATAGGTACGGTAATAATAGATTATGGAGTAAGCTCCGACAAGATTTATATATTCGTCGATAAATTGGCATATCTTCGACCGAAAGTTGAAACCTCAAAGTACCCGGACAGATAAGTCACGCTTTATCGAGAAACTTAGTTCGGGTTGTAAATACTGGGAATCTAACTGGATCGTCGCATCGAGTAGGAAAAAATAATAAAAAAAAATGTCAGTAACTACCAAGCGATAAGAACTTTCTTCAAGTGGTTTGGTGTCTGCACATAGACGATGCCTCGAGGGCCTTGACACGGATGTAAAATGTACGAGTACGCTTTATCGTCGATGTTAATTCATCGATCATTTATTCGACCTCCCCTCGAGTACTCGATGACCTATCGGAGCCTAGACGAGAGTCGTCTTCGGGATCTTTGAACCCTTTCCAGTGTACGATTCGCACGATGATTTGCAAAAAGGAATTGCCTGAGAAAAGCCTTTCGCAACATCGTACATCGTTCAGCCGACGGGAACGACTGTCAGCAAACCGCATAACTTTTGAGTCTCTCGGTACGAGACAATAATTAAAATAATTTTTTTTTTATTACATACCCCGCATGGAATTTAAATACTTTATAAATAGACATTTAATTTTTTTTTTTATAATGTAGAAGGAGGACAATCGCCTGGTTTGCCATTTCACCGTACAATGGATGCACCGTCGCAGGTATGCGCGCCGTACGCGTATCATAGACCCGTCCGTTGTGAGGAACTGCAAGTAGTACGTATATCATGTACTCGGGGCTGCACTATATAGTTGCGTGAACGCCCTCGCCCTGGCTTGTCTCCATCGGATAATATGTGATCGGGTTCACTGCAAGCTATATTGCGACTCTGTACACGTAGAGGCGTTCTCTCAGCCGAAGCAGCTTCTGCTTCTTGGCTCTACGTGCAGTAGGGATACCGGTACAGAAACCCTCGCTGTACGTGCAGAGTGAGAGACCATAGAGACCATGGTGGATAGGAAGAGAAGAAATTTCAGAACCTGAAGAGGGACAGACTTAACCCGTTCCTAACGCAGCTTTGAATTGATCGATCGCGTTGGGTTAAAGCGATTCACCGCTCATTAACTCACGCCCCTCCACGACCCTTCCACGGTTTCATTAAAGTTACCACGGCTGCATGAATACGGTCGCTTCTTCCTACACGGATATATTGCATCAGCGATACCTATTATGAAAAACATGTGAGGCTTCGACACTGTCGAGTCTGATATTGTACGAAAAAAATTTCACCGTTCGGGGAAAAAAGTTTCGTGAATTTAACGACACGACAATTGGACGGGAAAAGTTGGGAATTATTTTTCATCGGACGTTTTATAAATTCTGTAATTAACGTTTTTTTTTGCGTCAATGAATCGTGGTTTTGTCTGAAGCGAGTTTTAAATTGAGAAGAAGGAATTTTGTTGTTTTTGAGCAAGGAATTTTTATTGAATTTAAAATGTTTTCTTTACATTCGGAACTGTAGCTTCGTGAATGACGGTATTGGGATTTTTCTTACTCGGTGGTGTCAAGAAATCTACAAAATATTAATTAACCCGAAAAATGCTGAAAAAAAACACATTTTTAGCATTTACTAGTCTGTACGCAAAAATTCAGAAAAAAACGTCACTAACAAATATATCTGCAGACCTTGACTGATTAAAAAAAAATTGCGAGGCGCATTTTGATTATCTCGAGCGATGAAAAAAAGATATCCGGTTTTAGCGATTATTTGCGCATGACACTCCGTGCGAACGTTTGACGAGTTGTTGGTATTGAAAAAGAAACAATAAAAATAAACCGTGTAGATAAAATGATCGGCTCTCGAATAAAAATAATCAGAGGATTAGAGGATGTTCCGAGTGAGTTACTTAGCGAAGAGTGGTCGTCAAACCGTGTTTGTTTGTGCTCTGAGCCTCAAAGCGAACGTCGGTTCGCGCGCGGCGTTAGAAGGCACGCGGCGGGCTTGACCGGTATTTGCGATACCGCCCCGGCAAAACTGTGTTGCATCGATGAGGAAGCTTTCGAGTGAGAGGTAGAGACGGTGAGAGGTTTCTGCACGGGACTCGCGATTGCACGCCGAGAGTAATTTTGTATACACACGAGCATAGAGTAGAGAGGACGTATTATGTACACAAGAGGCTTCGAAGGCCGCTCTCCATGTGGGCTTAAAATCCAGGCAAAGATAGCCAAAGCTAACGACGAAGCGCGCCCACACGTCGCGGATTCTCGCATGCGACGGATATTCCTCTACGGGCTCTGGTCGACTCTCACACCGTTTCCTCGCAGTTCTCTCGACGAATCTCTCCGGTAAAAATATCCATGAGTCGATGGAAATTTTAAGGAACAACGGGGCGAAACGGGCTCGTAAATATTTTTCTCAAAAATTAATTTCTCTATAATTTCCGTCCCGTACCCAATTTTTTCAACAATTTTCCCCGTGAAGTTTCCTTCCTGTCCACTCTTTTTTTATTCAATCGGTCTTACATAAAATCACATACAGCAGAACCTCGATTATCCGAATTACTTTGGGTTGAGTCTGGTCCGAAGTGACAAACATTCGAATGAAAAAAAATTTTTAAACACATAAAATTTAAAAACACATAAGATTCTCATGTAAAACATCATGAAGCGAGCTAGCTTTGCGCCGGTCTTTTTTTTGTCAACGTGAGAACGTTATTTTTCTGCATCAGGGTTGACAATGCTGTTTATTTCAGCTACAATATACTCGACTCTAAAACTATGCTTGAAACATATAAAGAATGAACAAGGTTCTACTGTTTAAAAAACAAACGTGTTTGTAAAATCGACTGTTTGTAGAATGAAACTTTTTTTTTTCTCAAAATAATAAGAAAATAAGGCTCTAAATTTGTGGACAAAAAATGTTGCTACTAATTTGACTGTGCATGATGGAAAAAGGACGTACAATCACTCGTGTGCGCCCTTTTAGCATCGGCCAAACCGTCCAGCGAGCGATATGGCGCCGTAGAGGAACTGTGAAGTTGCGAAACAAAGAACGTTGTACACACGAGGTTCTCTCGGTCGCGGTTAACAGCCTACGTCCTATCCCTATACAATGTCGAGCGTTTCTCGTCGGCGTGTAACGTGCGGAGCCCGGCATACCACCTGGCTATTTATTTCCGACGATAAATCGATGAAGCCACGTTGTTAAGTTCTGTACGGCGGTTCCTGCACAGCCTGTGCTCGATTATCTTGACAAATTCACGCCCCTTCGTTCACCGCACGGTTTCGCTCGGCCATTTCCGGCACGCTGTGGCGCATCCAACGACAGTGAAATTTTCATGATCCTTGTGCAGAATTTTTCTGATTAAAAAGGACTTTTTTTTTGGCAAAAAAAAAAAAAATGGACGTATCGACTGAAAATTCTTATCGAAGAACCGCCGAAAATAGTTGCCTCGTGTACAATAATCGGAACGGGGAATTCATAATACTTCGTACGTATGCGCATATATTTGAGTTCCGGTCGTTGTTTCGTTCGTTATTCGTAGTCAGTGGTACGAGCCCGTATCGTGTTTCCGTTCGAGCGAGCGTTCCACGCATATACTCAAATACATTAAAATGGGTTAGAATTACCGTACGCTCGTGAACGCACGTACGCTCGGTGGGTCGCACACGCCCTTGGTGCCGGAACCGAGCGAAAATAACCCAATAGTGGCGGACCGGATCGTCGGGCCGGTATTAAAAAATTTATTTAAATAAACGTTCAAATGACTCGTCAAAATATTCAGCAAAATCCCGGATGACTGGCAGCGAGGAGACCTTAAGCTCGTGACCCGACGGAATGCTAATCTGACTCCCGGTGAGCCCTTGATATTCAATCAGGATGCATCGGGGCGCGAGTGAATAATTCTCGCTCGCTCGAGTCTTCGTTTTTTGCGGTGAAGATTTTATAATCTTTATCGCAACCGTTTTTAATACAACCAAATCGACCGACATGTGACCAAAAAAAAGGATACACGTTAAAAAAAAGTTTGTTCACAACTTATCGTCCACGATCGTCGACGATTTTTTTAATTAGTTTCACAAACAAAACTGAAAACTAAAATTGTTAAAGACTCGGAAAATGAAAGGTAAAGTTTCTATATTCGAATGTCAATGAACGAGTTTGTCACTCATTTGATAGAGTTATTTTTACAAAAATTCATCGACAAAATATTTATAAATATATCGGACAGACGAAACATTTTTGAGAGTAAGATTAATATATTTTCGTCTCCAATCACATAGAAATTTATGTTTTTCGTCATAATCACAATTTTCGAAGATCCAATATTTAAAAAATATGTTTTTCGCTCCAATATCATTTCCACAGGATTGGGAACTTTCAGGCCGTTCACAAATTTGCCTGGTTCATCGAATTCTCAGGAATGATCATTACTTCACCCACCACCTACGGATTTATAAACGCCCACTCGGCAAAACCGATCGTTACGCATTGCGTCCGGTTTCGCGGTGATTTTTCCACGCGGAATAGAAAACCAAGTCGGTCATACGTGTTATTGCGCGTGAGGCTTTGATTACGCACTGATCAAAACGCTTTATGTATATAATTTATGTCAATCGCTAAGTCGGGTTTACAGTAAAGTCTCCTCGAGATAGTCAAAGAGCTGAAGGGTCTTTGGCCTAGGCGGGACGATGATGAATATTTCTTCTGCGCATGCTGCAGCCAATCTCTTCGGTTTGTTTCTCTCCTCCGTCTATGCGTTTTCCCCCAATTTACATCAATCGCCCCCCGCTCTTCCTCCACCCTATTAGAACGCCAGCATCAGAGATGATGCAGCGATGAGGAAGAAACTCGGGTTAAATTGGTGGGATCAGAGATAAAAAAAAAAATGTCGAAAACAGCTAATTAAAATGAACTTCCACGTGAACCATGCGAGTCTCTCATGACTGTGTAGAAGTACTCCGACGACTCGACTGTTCGCTATAACGCATCATTATGCAACGTTACAACAGGCGGGGCACCACGGTCACTCACGCAACTCACACGTGCCCACGAGCCACGCACTGTACCCGGGACGCCTTTTATAGCCTATCCCGGCGATTCTATCCTCTACATCGGCTCTTTCTCTTCATCCGTCCGTTCCTATCTATCGAAGGAGGCAGCAACGAGTTTCGTTCACTGACCACTGTGCGTTGGGTCGCGCGCACGCAGCACAACGCATTGTGCTGAAACTTTCTTTCTCATACGTTCAATTTAAAATTTTCTCCCGACTTTAAAATCCAATTATTAGGCACTGTGACCGAGGCGACTTTAATTGCCTATTTCGGTGATTTTATCCTCTACATCGGCTCTTTCTCTTCATCCGTCCGTTCCTATCTATCGAACGAGGCAGCAACGAGTTTCGTTCACTGACCACTGTGCGTTGGGTCGCGCGCACGCAGCACAACGCATTGTGCTGAAACTTTCTTTCTCATATGTTTAATCAAAAATTTTCTCCCGACTTTGAAATCCAATTATTAGGCACTGTGACCGAGGCGCCTTTAATTGCCTATTTCGGTGATTTTATCTTCTACATCGGCTCTTTCTCTCCATCCGTCCGTTCCTATCTATCGAAGGAGGCAGCAACGAGTTTCGTTCACTGACCACTGTGCGTTGAGTCGCGCGCACGCAGCACAACGCATTGTGCTGAAACTTTCTTTCTCATATGTTTAATTTAAAATTTTCTCCCGACTTTAAAGTCCAATTGTTAGGCACTGTGACCGAGGCGCCTTTAATTGCCTATTTCGGTGATTTTATCCTCTACATCGGCTCTTTCTCTTCATCCGTCCGTTCCTATCTATCGAACGAGGCAGCAACGAGTTTCGTTCACTGACCACTGTGCGTTGAGTCGCGCGCACGCAGCACAACGCATTGTGCTGAAACTTTCTTTCTCATATGTTTAATCAAAAATTTTCTCCCGACTTTGAAATCCAATTATTAGGCACTGTGACCGAGGCGCCTTTAATTGCCTATTTCGGTGATTTTATCTTCTACATCGGCTCTTTCTCTTCATCCGTCCGTTCCTATCTATCGAACGAGGCAGCAACGAGTTTCGTTCACTGACCACTGTGCGTTGGGTCGCGCGCACGCAAGACAACGCACACGACCGGTTGCGCTATCTTCGGACACGCAAACGCGACTTTTAGGCCGGTGCATAAACGATCCATCTTGGAATGCCCTAACGAGAAACACCGAGGCAAACGGTATACACGAATGGGGTTTCGAGCTGCGCCCCTCGAACAGTACCTTGTTCCTCGGTACAAAACTACCGTACTCTCATTGTTTTTGCGCTCGGGCTCTCCGGCAAAAGGGACCGGGACGATGTTGTATTATACCGTTAGAACTTTGTTCGCTCGGCGAACGTAAGTGGCCTCCGCGAATGGATACTGCATGGAAATTAAGCCTGTCCTGGAGACGGGGAGAGAGAGAGGAAGAGAGAGAGAGAGAGGAAGAGAGAGCCATTTTTGCAGTTTCCATCCCGGTACACAGTAAAAAAAAATTGTATTTTTTTTTTACTTTTTTTTCCACGACCATCCACGATTATTTTTATATATATTAAAAAAAAATATATGTGGGTATTAAACATTTTTTTTATCGTCATTAACAAGCATTTCTGGAAAATTAATTGGAGAAAAATCGTGGACACCTGCGGAGACGAAATTCTCGACGCGGTTTTTACTGTGTACCTTGCGCATAAGATTCATTCTGATTAAAAAAAAAAATCTTTCACTGCTACGACTTCCGTTATCTTCGACTCCTTCTTTTTCTACTTTTTCTTCTTCTTCTTCTTCTTCTTCTTCTTCTTCTTTATCCGTGTATGTATTCGTAGGGCATTACTGCGCAGCTCGCCGAACGTGAGGAATGCAAAGAGTAATAGAGGAATTCCAATGGAATTTCGTCGAGTTTAGCAACGAGGACGGTTCAAGGATGCATCCCGTACGGTGCAGAAACGTCGTTTTCTTCAACAACGAAAATGCATCTTTAAGCGAAACGATCAGAGAATATTCGGAATTTACGTTGCGGCCGAAAATTGATTTGGCCTTTTCGATGCCAATCGGCAAATATTGACGATCGGATACAGCGATCGTACGAACGCGGTTGGAGGCGAAATCCCGTCGCGCGATCGTCTGCGACTTTCAGATTGCGAAATCAAACACCCCACACGCGGTGGTTTCCCTGACGACCGTATCTGACTGATAATTTTTTTTTTTTTTTTCCATTTTTACCTTCTATTTTTGTTTCATCGCGGCGTCGACTGCTCCGCTATTGTTATCTCGGGAAATGTTATCCATCTAGTTTTCCGCAAGATGTTCACGCGATCAGGGGGGGATTTGAAATCGACAAAATTTTCCCGAGTGTCCGATGATTTGTTACGATGAGGAGGGAAGAAGATAACTGCGCTAAGACGATCCTCGGAGAAGTTGTTGCGTCCGGTAGGATTCCTTCAGTCTCTACGATAATCGAGGATGAAGTTTCGTTCGTCTTCGAGGTTAATTCTCCACGGGGTACAGCAGGAACAAATTCTTCGCGGACGGAGAACAAGGTGAATGTCTGAAAAATGCACTGGATATTTTTGCTTTTGTCTATATCCAAACCTTCGACACATTCAATGTAGCAAAATGAAATAAAAAAGTTCAATTAAAGGATGAAATATATTTTCGACACCAGTAAGTTGGCGTGGGATAACAATATCTGTGCACAAAATATATTTAGTGAACACGTTAAAATCGGCTTGAACGTTTAACGACCAATTCTTAATCACAACGATTCACCACTTTTTTATATTCATTTAACATTTTGTTTTTATCGACGAACCGTATTTTTATTTGAATAAAGTTAGAAAATTTGTCGTAAAACGACTTCTCGATTTTGTATCGAAAAAATATTGTTCTCCAAAAAATTAACATTCTCAAATTGTCAAATTTACATAAAAAAAAAAAAAAAAATTATGGGTTTGCGGCCAAGAAATGTTTGTCGAATGTGCAAACCTTCTTTTTCCGTGTGTGAAGAGACCCAGCTTCCACAGAAGAGACAAACAATTTATTTCACGTGGAATAATTTCGCGATGCGTCTACTCAAAAAATGCGATGGTCTGATGCGATAAGTAAAAGCGGCTCGTTCTCCGTGCGGCGCCATGGTAAACATGCATCGCTAAATTCGTACACGCGCTCTAGTCCGTGGGGCAGCATCGAGTTCAATCTTTCTCAAGGGAGGGCCACGCTGTTACCGCGACTCCGGATGCCGGCCTACTTCTCTATTTCTCTTCTCCTTTGCTCGTACCGCTGGACGCGGTTGAGCAATTCCTGTTCTCTCTTTTCCTCTTCATATATACATATATATATATTCTCTCTCTCTGCACCCGACAGCTAAATTTATGTGTGACCCGCTCGTTTCCGCTCGTCATCCAAAACTCTTTCTCCAAATCCCAAAAATAAATCTTATGATCTCTTTCACTCTCTCTCTCTCCGTACGAAACAAATGTTACGACCCCTGTTAACGAAAATTACACTTAGAGCCACGGCGATCCACCGAGATTTTTGCATTATTATTATATTTATTGTTATAACTGTTATTATTATTATATTCATTATTATTAGTCGGTAGAAATTGGGTGAATGTTCGATGAATATATTTGCATGGAAGCGTGAATATGGAGAGGATAACTTTAGACGCGGAAGGTGTTCAACTTCGGTATACAAAAAAACTGTTAATGCACGTATACGTTGCATCACTCCGATAATTAATTACGACTCTGTTAATGTTTTTGTCTGTTTTGATATTGTTGTGCAGCCACCGGAGAACGAGCTGCAGAAGGTCGGTGAACGAGTGCCAAGCGAGCACGAGCTGAGGGTACAGAGATCACTGCAGCGCCTGAACGTACCGGATTGGTACAAAAATTCGCCAGCCGCCCGCGACGGTTTCCGTCTGAAGAGACACTCGGACGCCTCACAGCACGGAGGATGGCGATCACTCGGATCGAAAACAACCTCACTGTCGTCCCTCTCATCGTCTTCCAATCGACAACCTACCACCGGTAACTCCACAATTGAAAACAACATTCTAACTTAAATTCGAAGCGAATTCTAATCAATGGATTGTACGTTTATTTTCGTGACAGGTGTACTTCTCAGTCCGAGCCCAACGCCACCCGTATTCTCGAGATGGAGCACAAGTTTGCTCAACAGCGCCGGAAGTTCACCGGCAAGCTCCGCAAGATCGTCCTTCAATCACCGGCAACCTTACCTCGGCTGGCGTTCCCAAGAACGTCTCGCCAATCCGCGAACTCCCGCGGAACGTCTAGCTCAAGGAATTTTACCCCAGCTGCAATCTACGAAGAAGGTTGCTACATTTTGATGCCTCACATTTCGCTTAAGAAAAAAGGTCATAAAAGAAAAAGGTCGCGATCGAGTCAATTCCTCGACTTTTATACAACCTCACTTTGCATTTCATGACGAGGATGAATAAAAAAAAACGTGATACAAGGCCAGATTTCTCTATCGGTTATTCGCGAATAGACTGATAAATAATTAATGGTCTCGCCGAAGGTTTCGCGAATTTGGACTATCGCGTGTCCGCCGCGATACCGAACGTTCCGATAGTCTCACGTGGAGGTGGAATAATTTTTTTGCAAGTTAGATCGGAAAACAATCGTGGATGATAAATCGCTTCCTCGCGAAATTGCGACGACTACTTTGCCGCTTGCAAGATTTTTGCAAACATTGGCAACGAGTGGGGAGGAATAAATTAATGTTTAGCTACGTATCCACGTATGCGATCGTATCGATATTTTTGGCACATAAAAGATGCGGTCCATCTATTAAATGGCTCGGCTACTCGCTCTCTCAACCGTACGTGACCCTTGATATCGCGCCGACCACGTGCTATCCACGACGAACGCTGCCGCTGCTGCACCCCTTTCCGCCTTCTTTGTCCAATTTATTTTTAATATCCGCCAGACAGCGGAGCGCAAAATGCCTTCGTCTGGTTAAAATTAGAGAAGCGAAAGGGGCTGCTGCTGCTGCTGCTGCCAACGGCAGACTCGGCTGTTACTAGTTCTGCGAACACCTCCAAAAAGCCACCACTACGAAAGACCCGCAAGAACTCGCGGAAGACAAATCTTTCGACGTGATTCTCATAAGTATATATATGTACATATGTGTGACTGGTTTATCGTATCTTTCAGCAGCAGCAACAACAGCAACAGACGAATCAGCAGCTTGAGGTGAGGAACTCGATAAAGGAGGTGACCTCGGCCATTGTGCACTATGTGCAAAGCGGCCAGGAGGTCGCCGGTGGTGGAAGGCTCTCCCCTCGGCCTCGACCCGACGATTGGGACGACAGGGGCGGAGCGAGATCCACGAGCCCCAGAGGTGAGCACTAAACCCTCTGCCGACGACAAAAGCAATCAATTTTCCACAAAAAAAAAAAACAAAACAAAAAAATTATGCAATGAGAGAGTAAGAAAGAGAGAGAGATGTAAAAAAAACCATCCTACCACCACACGAAGCAACTACCACATCATCACCAATCGCCACTATTATACTTCGCGACGAAGGTAATTTTTTTTCGTTTTTTGCATCGATTTTATTTCCGTTCTCGTTTATTGTTATAATTTATATGATTATGCCGCACTTGAGTTTCCTCGTTTCCATATACTTTAAATAATTCTTATCATTCACATCCGGTTTCCTTTATTCTTTTATTTTATTGTTTTCTAAAAAGCTGCGCACGTCTCATTGTCGAAGCTTCAAGAAAAAAAACAAAAAAAATTGGAACAATAGTCAGCTCTTTTCATTAGACTTTTTTATGTTTCGTTCTCTAACGTTTCCGTTCGAACTCGGCCGTATATATTACTTTCGCTAATTGGGCTTCGGCACACTAACCAGTGACATGTTTCAAGCTGTCGATAAAAACCACACTCGATCGTCCGTCCACAAGATACGTATATATATATTCATATGTATACACATATATGTGTACATATTTATATACAAATACAGAGTAACCGTCAGGAATAAGTAGAAAGGTATATCGTAATATGTGGTATTGTTTGCGTATATGCACACGCACGAAAGCACAGCACGTGATAACTACGAATGACCTTGACCCACACACCCTTTTCCATTCTCTCTCTTTCGAGCGTTCGCGCGAGGGTGGTCGATACAACTCAGTCGCCGGGTAGCCGTTGGAAAGATATAAATAGGGGTTGGTAAAATGGACCGAGAAGACTCTCAATGCTCCGAAATTTTGTCGTTGTATTTTTTTTTGTCTTTTCGTTTTTCCTTTTTTTTTTTTAAGCTTTCAGGAGCTTCGACCTTGGCCCTACATTTTATTTCTGTAGATTCGGAAATTCGGATGGTACAAATGCGGGCAAGTGATAAGAATAGAAGGGGGGAAGGGTGGCGCGAGGGGTTGTTTTCTCTATTCTGGCTGGGGGACAATTTTACCGGTGGCGGGAGGGCAGCTCGTTGTCACTGTCAGCTTGGCCTTTTGTCTTCCTTCTCAGACTCTTCCTATATACTGTACGTATATTATCGTTCCGAATGCTCTCGGCCGTTCCGTTGCACGCATTCGCGGAACACAAAAGTACAAGATCGAGCGAGCTCTCCGCTGCTGGCTGCGCTCGCTTCTATTTCAATCTGCGAAGCGTGGCCGCACGACGAAACGGAAATAGCTTACCCTGAAATTCCGGGACGGTCTCGTATCTGCTAACGGTCTGCAACAGCCGAGTATCGACGTTACTGTCGACAAAGCTTAATTCATTACGTGTGGAAAGGCTTCCGCTTTCTACTCTCGACTTCTTTCTACTCTCTATCTCTCTGAATCTTTCTCACTGCTCGCTCTAAGGCGATGTAAAACGGCTTCTCGTCCCGTACCCGGTCGGTAATACAAACTGTATTCTATTTTTTTCTGGAATTTTTTCCTCGGATGCTAAAACTTTAATGTGTGCAGGAAACGAAACGCCAATGCGTCTGTCAACTCCACAGTAGAATTCTATTTTTTGTCAACGTTAGATTTTCAGCACTTTTGTAAAAAAAAAAAACATTACAACTTTTTTATTATCGACCGCGGTATTTCACAGGCCCCTAACGCATATTGGAATTCTTGGGTTGGGTCGTCCACGCGTGAGTCATCCCGCTCAGTTTCGAGCAGATGGTTGCGAGCAGGGCAAAACGGACGAAAATTTAGGATAAGACTCTTCAGAGTTTATACCATAAAAGTACTTCGATTTGCCCCCCTCCACTCTATCCTTTATAATAAAAAATATATAGCGAGATTTTACTTAGTATAAATTGTATGTTGATTGTTTATCAATGTAATAATCTCGTGTCTTCCGAGTGTCTCGGACAATTTGTCTCTCATACCAAAAATTTAAAAAATATGCATATATTGATGGAGATGACTATGGATCCTTCTTAATATTCGCTCTGATTGTAACAGGGAGCGTGAAACTATGCTGGATGGAGAGTTCGTTCGTGGGTTCGAGACCGGTAGATTCGCCGGAAACGCCAATGAGCCTGGCGACAGACACGGAATGCTGCGCCGGATGCAACGCGACCGGAACTGAGTCGTGCAGTTGCGTCGATTCAGCGACCTCCGGCCTCTATCTCGACCTCACACCGACGAGGGATGAGCCACAGCTGCACCAGCAGCATCATCAGCGAGGAGTCGCAGGTGGACCGCAACATCAACAGCTTCAGCAGGGAACTCGAAGCCTCTGCCCGTCGCCATCGTCATCCACGAATTATCATCAACAAATCCAGCATCATCATCATCATCACGTGCAGCATCATCAGCAGCAGCAACAGCAGCAGCATCAACGGCATCACCGTGGTGAGTTGCTGCTCGCCTAGCGGAAACTCCTCGACGTATATTTTATCTGTATCCTGATCCTCGAGTTCTTCCATCTTCGATCCCGTTCGAGACTCGGTGAACCTTCCGGGAAAAAAAATTCATCATCGTGGTTAGCGAATGTTTCGAGTCAAGAGAGACTGGTCGACAATCCTTTGAGCTGCACTGGACTTCGGTAAACCGTGAATTTTTAATCGCCAGAGAAATCATCGCATCGCGAAACTCACGTGCCGTTGCTCTTCAACGACGAGCGAGCAAATGGGGCAACTTTATTAATTTTTTTATACTTTTTTTTTTAAATTTAATCTCTCGACACAGCCTCGACGGCCACGAATAAAAAATGTACTGCTATACACATACAAAGCAGTAGCAAACCCAAATTCATATATAATGCGTTATATAGTAATTTATCGCGATGATGAAACGCGTAAAAATCAGAGGTGCTCTCGACCATTTATCGACGTTTCCGTGTCATGCTTGGGAATTTTCGATGGTCAACCTTCTCCCTCCCTCTCTCTTTCTTTCTCTCAACCTTTCGAAATCTCGGGGTAAATTCTAAAAAAAAAATTTTTGTAAATAATAATTGTCTCGTGATAAGGTCGATGATTAACGATGATGCAAAGAGATAAAGAAATATTACGATGTAGAGATATATATTATTCTTGTAATGATGTTATGTTTGATATGTTAAATAACGCGGGTGCTCCGCCGGGAAGCGTACGGTGGATACCGGGACGTATTTCTTTATATTTTTCTTTCGCTATATTGCAAATTCAGAGTCGATCTGTCTCTTCTTTCTCTTCATCATCTCTTGCGAGGCGCAGAATTCATCGATTATACAATTCAAATATCGGGTTCAGTTCATTCCATATATACAACAAAAAAAGTCTCGTTCATCGGTACTTCCGTTTGCGAGAGCCACGATCGTGTTCCGTTCTACGAATGTTTTCTACACGTCAATTTTTCATCTTTCTAATGTTATTACTATAAAAGAAAAATGTGTTTCCACTTGGATAGTCAGCGTGGTCTCCGAGCTTACTTTTCTTGTCCTTAAACTTAATCTCGCGTCGCCCGACCAATACCAATATATATACTATATCAAAGATGCATCCCTCGATCCTCTTCCGCCCGTTCCATCCCCGCCGGCGCTTTTTGCTTCGTTATCGCGTTTAATCACCCTTTCTTTCTTATATGTTTAATGTAAAATTTTTTCCCGACTTTAAAGTCCAATTATTATCTACAAATGCATAAAACAAACACACAAACACATACGCACACACGCTATAAAAATACGAAATATATTTATACATTATTTTAGTAACTTCAAGATCTGTCCATTGTTTCTGTGTTGCGGACGCGTTTTTGAATGATATTATTATGAATTTTAATAATTTTAATCGCGAGAGCGAAGCTCGATCGAATCGTCCGAGTCCCGCGAAACGCTTGCGACGATCGGCGTGTCACGATTAAAAAGCATTACACGAGGCTCGATCGATTACTCGAGCTGCTCGCTCGAATCTCCTTCTTTAAAGTTAAACGAAAAAAAAAAAAACGAAAATATTGAAAAGAAAAGAAAAAGTATTCCGTACTTATCGTTCGGACAGCAATAATTACCACCACATGTAGTATGTATCCTTGTCAGAATAAATTATTGTTTGTACCTTTGCGTTAGCTTAGTTTCTTTCACCGGCTGCATATCACAAGTTATAAACCGTACCATGGTCTCACACAGTATGTTCGATCGATTATTTGCTTTCTCACGGTAAGTAAACTGTTTTAGTTTCGTCGCTCGTTGTTACTGCACGTTTATTTATTTAACTCTTGCAAACAAAACAACAACAAAAAAAAAGAAGAAGAAAAAATTCCCACTACTCCCACAGCTCTTTGTTCGCGAGCTCTGTACTTCCGATTGTCTCTATATCCCTCAACCACCTAACACAGTTTTTATACTATATATATAAATATAACACACGAGTGCAAAGGTCACACGATGCTTCGACGATGGAGAAAACAGTGCGATGTGAAACGAAAGAGAGTGTTATGCCTGAGGAAAGAAAATTGAAAGATCAATGCATTTAATTGGCTGCTAAGTTGTTGCGTGCTTATGGAAATAAAGCAGAAAGAAAATTGAAAAAAATTAAAATTAAAAAAAAAAAAAAAACAACGAAATAGTCGTGGAAGGAGGGCGTTGACCTTTGGAAATCGTTAGGATCGGGACAGAGCGAGGACGAGGAGGCAATGGCGACGGCAGCTCTTCTTCGGAACAAACCCAGCCCCGGCTCCACGACCCTGGAGGACGTCCTTGACTCCCTCCTGGGACTGCCCTCCGCCTCGCGGACCCCAAGCCCCGGGCCTGGGCCCCTATCCGGTTCCACGTCCATCCGACATCATCGAGCGGCGGTGACCGGGTCGGCTGGTCAGCCGAGCGCCAAACCCGGGAAGAGCTGCAGCGACCTGCGCCAAGACCTCCAAGGTAGGAGGACTATGTAAGTTTCGGCTCTGACGATCCTCACTTTCGACCATTCTAATCTCGCCCGCTCATTAACTACCCTGCGTGTGTACAAATCTAATGTATATATTCCATTTGATTCAGCACCGAATATTTGTTATCCAGCATAAGTATGTTGTCTCTGCATCGCACGTTTATTAACGCTCCTAGTCGATATTTATATTCTATGAATATATATATATACATATATATATATAAATATGTGTGTATATATATATTTATCAGTAGTATATTTATCAACGACGATCGTCGAATTTGTCTTCATCGTTACGACCTAGACCTCGCAAGCATATTATTCAGACCACAATCAGCGCGTTCAAATTTTATTTTTACATCATTATTTCATTTGGTAAAAAAAATGAAGAATCCTTCGACCCAGATTCCTATCACCGAACAAGCTTCGCTAGACGAATCATTGGAACTGAACATCCCACACGCTTTCTCATGTTCGCCAATCGATCACGATTAAGATCCAAAAAAAAAAAAGAATACAATCTACCGGTTGTCCCCCAATTTTCACTCACCCGTTTATATAATATTATCAATTTCACAGGTGTTTGAATCTTCAGTATTTTACCACGTGAGTACTACTTCTGTCGCAGAGTCCGCTAGAGGAGGAACCCCCGATTCACCGGGTGCGGGGGTCGCCGACGCCCGGCCGTCGCCGTACTACGTCGGCGAATTGGTTCGCAGGAAGAGCGAGGGTAGCGACATAGTTCCGCCGCATCGTTCTACCTCGAGATCATTGAATATTCGCAATCGTCGTGTGTCATTCGACAATGCCCAGAACAACGACAACGCCCCGAGCATCGTTACCCTCGCCGAGAAACTCGTCAGATGCCGCAACAACAAGTGCACGAACGCAACGACGGTCGCCGAGGCTAGAAGAGTTTACAAGAGTTGCCACAACTGCACGTGTCTCTATTGTTCGAGGGAATGCCGAAGAGCCCACTGGCAGCGTCATCGAAGAACGTGTCTTCATTCACGTGCTGGAACACTCTGTCGTCAGGTTTTGTCCTCGGCGAAGGAAGATCCGGCGACGCTGAAGCACATATCGGCCGTGGCCCAGAGAGGATACGCTTCGCACGGACGCGGGGCCGTAAAGTGTTTCTTCTCGAGTCCCGAGGTTGCAGAGCAATTCGTCAGCAACGGTTTCGTCGATCTCGGCAAGCCGACCTACGTCAGATGGTCGGATCTTCTGCCGAGCGAAATGGGCGCTGAATTGTACGCGGAAGTAATGCGTCTCTGCAAGTCTTACAATCCGGAAACGCGGTTGGTCCTTTACGTGGCTGTTTGCGTGGTGAGCGAGGTACCGTCCAGTGGAGCTGTGCGCTGGGAGCGTCAGCTCGTGTCGAGATGCGGAAAGATACGCGTGGACTCGTCCTGCAGACAACCGACGATACCGGCTTCGGTTACGGTGTCGCCCCAAGGAAGACAACAGACCGCCTCGCCGTGCAACATAACTAGGGAGATGGACTCGCCGGAGACGCTCGTGCTGACCTCGCTGCCAGGTACCGACGGTCAAAACACACCGAGGAGTGCCAGGGAAATCGGTTTCACGAATATTCAGCGTCAGCTCAGACTCCGCGGTGTCTCGTTGAGAAGACATTTTCCTCAGGTTTACACGAAGCTCTGCTCCTACGTGGACGGTACCGTCGACAAATTCGCTCCGGTCACGATATATCCCCGCGATCAGGCATCCGGAAAAAGCTTCATGTGCATTATTATGCTCGACGCGGAGCCCGAGAGGCTTCAGCTCTTGCCGACCGACTCGTCGCGGGTTCGAACCGTCGACATCAGCGTGGAGCAGGAGTGAAGAAGACCCGAACAAGGAACGACGTAGGAAGATACTCGAGGATAAGATATTCTATATATCGATAGAAATTTAAGGAAACGGTGATCTCGAACGATCAAATCGACTGGTGCACGTATCAAAAGCTCTGCTAAGCTCTTCTAGGTAATTTATTGGTACTCAAAAGTCGGACGAAGCTCGCGGTAACGATGAGTCGAAGGAACTCGCAGGTTCTTTTTTTTTTTTTTCTTGCGAGGATGAATAAAACAACACACAATGTCAATGTGCTCGCTCATTGCCAACGAAGCTCCTCAGGCGGAGAGCTTTACTCCACTATTACACAGGAAAATAAACGACGACGAGGTAGATGAGAACAACAATAACAACAACAACACAAAGCCCCAAGAAAAAGCACACGCTCACGAAAAAACCGCTCTTTTCTATGACTTCTTATCGTTCGCGGACTATGATAAAAACGATTCCGGGTTTTCTGTACTATATAGTATAAATAACTACTATTAACTACTACAAATTATCCTGTAGAGGATGCTCTCCTTCGAGTTTGCGCTTGATACCTAACGACAGTATAGCAGAGCCTTCGAGCTTTTGTTCGTATTACATTAATTAATTCGTTACTGAAGTATGAAGAGGAAAAACAAAAAATACTTTAAAATGCTCTGTAGGGACTTCGATATAAGATTAACAAAAAAAAAAAAAAAACGCTTTATCTCTCAGAGTCTGAGTGATCTGCAAAATGATGCGCGCGAGAAAGTTGAAAAAAGTATACAAGTACGTATTATATATGGTACCATGCATAGATAGTATATATATATATATATATATATATTCATATATATTAGCAGCCCTGCAATTGGATTATTGCTGGAGCACGGTAATAGCTTTTCCAAAACGAGAATGAAAAAACATGAAAAAAACGCGAAGGATGGTGTGCCAAAAGAGAAAGTTATCATTTTAACGTGGACAGCCATGCCAAAAAAATTCAAGTTTCTAGAGGAGTTATTACTTTTTAAATGTTTTCTTCAATTAATCGAGCGACACCATCGCTTTGTTTAATTTATTGCCGCGCGCCTCTCATAGATCTCTATCTTAGCAGGACCAAGATATAGTTCTAGAAGGTATTGCTCTGTTCGTATATTTGTTGTTTCGTTTAAACGTTATATTATATTGTTCGTTCAGTTGCCGGTGCTTCGTTGAGAAACGGTACAGAGGGTATAAGTTGAAAATAATAATAGTAAATGAAAAAAAATAAAAATAACAATTAAAAGAAAACTGAAAATAAAAGAAAAGGTAAATAAACAGTGTGCCAAGCCACCTAAGAGAGTCATAAACGCCCCTCTGCAGATTAAATTGGCGGGGCGAGAATTTTTATCAAGCCAAAGCGAATAACGCATAAAGAATCGACAGTTATTCTTATATGTATCATATAGTATTTCCCACTCGGATGAACGACCTCGTTACAACAGTTTTGTAGGGGCAACAAATAAATACAGCCGTGAATAGATTTTATCTACTCGCTTGGATTAAACCACGGAAGAAACGTTCGTCGCCGGACTTTCGCGCGAACGATCAAGATAAATTTTTAATTTTATAGCAACCGAGAACGAGAGAAATAGAGAAAAGATTTTGTGGTACCCTCGTCATAATTAGGCAACTAGTGTGGCGCGACTCTTTATTTGTAAATATAAATCAATGACAAGCATTGGATAAAGTGAGAAGCGAGGGCGATTCGTGCGAGCGCGGAAGTGTCGTAATAAATAGTTGCATTTTTCTCATTAATAATACGCAAAGCTCGAAGCTCAATTCAAATTGATTGCGCCTCGTCTCGCACGTCTCTCATCAAATTATTCGATATTCGTGACTGAGATATCAACCCATTTCCGATAGTAATGAAAAAAAAAAAAAAAAAAAACAAACAAAAACCATTTAAAAAATGCTGTTAAATTTTTCATAGTTGATTTATCTGTCTCTATGAAAAGAAAAAAGCAAAAAAAAAAAACACGAAAAAAAAAACTGCGAAGTGAAACTACAAAGTGAGAAAAATCACATTGGAGGTATTAAACGTTTGATTATCTATTTACGAAATATTATAGTGTCTTATTGTACATCTTAAATAAATTATTCGTGTTGTTCGTCGCGTCTCGGCACGGGCGAGAGGTCGAGATAATTAAATGAAAAGGAAGCAAAGAGGCGAAACAATAAAAGAAAAATAATAATAATAATACAAAGTCATGAGAGTATTTGTTATTCGGTTTAACCGGTTGTGTACTCCGGTGTGGTCAAACCACATCAGCGAGTGACTGCCAATGTTTCATTATTATAATAAAAAAGATCGATGATCCACTGAAATATCTGAGAGCTAAAAATTTAATATCGATAAATAGAAACCGCATTGACTCATTCCATACATAGTGACTATTCGTAACGAGGCCTCAGCGAGTGCCAGAGAGGTGAATAATATCGTTACTGGAAATAAGAAACTCTTTTCACTGTTACACGCATTGTACTTGTGCGCAGGTCGTGCGGCGTTTCATCAAAACTTCTGTGAGTTCAATGAAAATGTGGCGCAAAAGAAATAAAGAAGAATCTCGATTATAATGAGTAAACAAAAGAAAACAAAAATTCCATGCGTTATTTGCAAGCGGCGTAGTCACTCCAGTATCGATCTAACCTTATATCTATCGGTGCTATTGTGTGCTACCATTGTTTTCGCATATGTGTATGTCTCAATTTTTCAAATAAAATGTTAATTTTATTACAATCGCATATAAGGTTAGGTATTTGCACCGATCCCCTGCCGCGATTAATTTTTTATTGTTCTGTAAAATTATCGAGTAATCGCGTGGTAAAATTGATCACGTGCTCGTCCCGCACTGCAATATATTTTTACGTCTGCTGCTTGAAATTAATGACGGAATCACGATAATGGACGCGAAGACGTATGCCATTTTGGGGGAATCATCCGATCAACTTTTTTCGTTGTTGGCTTTCATTTAGTTTACTTGGGTTACGTGCATTTTTTTCTCGTTCTGTTGTTACTTTAGGAACACGTCACCACGTTGACTCGTCTAGTTCAAACATGGATGCCTGCTGGGCGACGGACGCTCATCTGCTGCACCTTTTTCGATAATTATCACGTGTATTATGTTCGCTGGATTGATAATTCTTCCACGCATTCCGCCGTAATCAGTTCTAGCACGACCGAAATAGTGATTTACATGTGTTTCTTTTTTTACAAATGAAAATTGAGCGGATCTATGTAGTGCTGAAACGGCTCGCTAGACAGGCGTATAGGAACGTGTTTGCACACAGATTGGTACGGTGCATCATTCAAGTGAGAACGATGTGTGCGATCAAACACGTTGAATCGATAAACCTGAACCATCTTGAACATTGAAGTTTCCGAGAGATGCATTTTATATTTATTATGATCGCGGTGTTATGTATTTTATTCCGACTGAGATACGCCGTTTAGCATTGCCGAGCACGTTGCGCGATCGCTGCTTGGAATAGTTCTTTGTAGCGATGTAATTTGCTCGAGCCCTATTTTGTAAAACTATTTCCGATATTACGATAAATTTCCGAGTGAGTTCGGAGATTCCCATGCCCCGATGTTTCTCGCAGGTTTGCACGACGAATAGCGCGCGAGCTTCGCTATCCCCACTTGTGTTCCCACAATTTATCCGGTGCTCGGTTTTCTGAACCCGAGAGATACAAGCTCTGTTCAATCAGTAGAAGTTCGTATAATTGTTTATTGTCATCCAATTACAGCTTGTCTAGCGGTCAGGATAAGAATCTTACTTTCTCCGCGTAGGCCACGTCGTTGTCGGTTTTCTCAAAACAATTTGTCGGCTAGAATAGTTCCACTGCTTAACCTCAAAAGAAGAAAGAAACGATTCTTCGTCAGTAGACATCATTGGTAACGACGATGTCTCGATTGTATAACGTGCTTTTCCAGCAAATACGTTTCTATAAAGGCCAACAACCTCCGCGATTATGGAAAGCTGATGGTGTTGAATACGGATTGGTAACGTATTACCCTCGGTAAGTTGACTTGTGTTGCTGTTTGAAGTGGTGTGGTTTAACCCACCATCTTCATGTACGATGCCAAGTCAGTGATAAAAACTTTACAGAATCCCATTGTGAAACTGTATATTGCGAAGAAATAAAAAATTTTATTTCCCTTGGGAATCGGCAGGTCTAGGAAAATACAATTGTCAGTTTCCTTTGCATTTTATAGCCTTCGAATGCAATTCAGTACAGTTTTTTATATCGCCTGAAATGTCTAGCGCAGTTAGAAACAAAATCTGTAATATTAACTTATTTCAGATTCCCGGGCCATAAGGATCCTCCGATAACACCGACGAAACTTCTGATGGTTCAACGATTGAAGCCATACAAAGGAAACCCATGGTGGCACAAGAAAATTCTTGATCAATTGAAACTTAATGACAAGGTAAACGCCGAGAGGATTAACACAATTCATATTTATATGTTATAAATTTAAGTCAGTATCTGAATATTCTATGTAGAATATGCTAGATGCGAGTCCAAGCTTTCGCGTTGACTAAATAATGTTTGTCTCAGATCGAGGACATAGCAATTGTGAAGAATACTCCGGAAATGTGCGCAATGTTATGGAAGATAAAACACTTGCTGAGAGTAGTGCCTATAAACGCTCCTGAGAAATTTCCAGACGCAGATCAGGCAGGAACGTATCTTCACGAGAATGGCGATTTGTTGATAACTCCAAGGATAGATCCAGTCAGAGAACAAGCGACCAAAGAGTTTATTGATAACCCAAGGAGAATGGATCGTCCTTATTTGAACGACATCCTAAGACGCAGATGGCTCGATGGAAGGAACATTTAGGAGAGTATTTAGAATACCAAGGATGAACGTGTAAATTGAAATAAAACAGTTCAGGAACGACGTGGAGGGACGTTCCGGGATATTTAGAGGTACAAACAGTTGAACAAATAGTATAATTTATTCGTATTTTAAGTTCAAGCCTCGCGCGAGGCCCCGTTTACAAACTACCAACGGTAATGTTAGATTTTTGTTATTAATGTTAAATCGAGATTCCGTTGAGCGAGTCTCGGCGACAATAGGTGTGTCAGCGGGCCGTAAACGTGGGTGGAAGATGAGTGCCGCGTTGGGTCAGTCGTGCGGACCTATTTAATGGCTCGAAAAATTAATACGATCAAACGCTTACTGTAAATTCATTAACAAGCTCCGCAAGAGCCCGAGGGACAAAAGTAATTCCTTCGCTTATTGGCCCGAAGGAATCTATACTTACGATACAAATAGGAGTTCTATGTTATCTTTTTAATTTTTATCTTTTTAATATCTTTTTAATAATCTATTTCTTTATTTTACCGATAAATAATTCATAATCTAGGCCAATTTTTCGGTTACGCACGATAGGACAGATTGACTTTTAAACATTCGGGTAATCTCTATGCCGTGCATAGGCCGCTAAAGATTCTACAAAACAGAATCTTTCGACGAAACTTTCGCGCGAATCTATCTCGACTTTAACTGCGTATTCTTTCGTCTGCTTTCACCGCAATCTAAAAAGTTTCTACACTCGCATCCTTGACTCTATTTTACTGTTTTTAATCCCACTACAGAGCCGCTTGAAGCACTAAAGATTAACGAAAAAATATCTCGGATAACGGGGCCCATCGGAGTCTTCGAATTGGAGATACGGAAAAAAACGTTTTCTTCATCCACTTTTTTTCTTTAATACAACAACGCGGAAAAATCCTGGAAGTCCTAGGTAGTAATAATACTAATTGAGACATCTCGTTCCCGTAAACTCCTAAATCTCTTCTTCCTCTTCGCTCCTCCCCTTATCGCGAATATTCTTAGCTACAAAAATCGTTCGTCTTTGGACGTATTATGTTGTGTGTCGTTACAGTAATAATAGCTTACACGTTAATAATGGAGATTGTATTCTGCGTTTTTAAAACGAATCAATTTTCATCGAGAGAGGTCCGCAAACAAATGACGTCCCACGTCAATCTTTTCATTAACCGACGTAGACTTCATTATTTTTTGTTTAATGGAAGTAGGCGTTTCTTCTGCTCTCTCATTTTTTTCATATTATTTTTTACTTTCTTCAGATCTATTCACGCGGAATTGGATTTTCGTCGACTCCTCAGTTTCCAGAACCTTCGGTCCCTGGAAGTAGTGTGATTGATAGTTATAGTGTTCTGCGTCTTGTTATTAGCACCACCTTTCTCAGGCATGTACATTTTCAGTAACCTCGCGGCGCGTTCCTCCTGCGATCTATCGGCAGATTTTCCACTCAGAAAGCCGAGCAGTTTTATACTTCGTCGGCGAATTCTCAGACGCGTAAGGATACTCGTTTCGCGTGGTCCACTCTCGTCGGAGCCCTCCTCGGCAACGTCCTCCAAACGTTCAGACTTTCTCCGCAACTGTTCGAGATGCCTTCTTCTCTCGAGTTCTAAATCGAGCTTTCTCAAACGTCTCTTCTCCGTCGATGGTCGTCTTTCGGTGACGTACTTTCGGCTGGCATCCGGCTCGAGCTCCTTGTCCAACGACGAATCACCGCTCGAGGACATTCTCTCGTTTCTTCTCGCTATAGATTCCAATTCTTTCGTTGCGTCGGCTCGCCTTGCGAGACTCTTCGCCTCTTTACTGTCTCCGCTCGATATCTTCTTCCGCGATTCCGGACTCGCAGCTGGGACGGTCGTAGGTTTCTCAATCTTCGAAGGTGACGTAACAGGGCTCTTGGTCTTTTGCTCCCGTGCCACAAAGTTAGCGCTATCCTCGTCGACGTCCGACAATTTTCTATGCAAATCGAGAATTTTTCGACGAAAGTCCTTGTCCTCCTGTCCGAGTTTGACGAAGATTTTGTCCCTCTCGTGCTGGCCGTCCTCGTCGAGTTTTCTCGAGGTCTCGACCTGCAACCTCTGTCACCACCATCCGACCTGATGTTTACCACTGCCCGGCGAGTCCTCTTCCTCGGGCAGTGGTTCGAGTCTTCTACGACCGAGGAAACACCTCAGCGAACCGAGACTACCACCTGTGCCTCCCAAAAGCTGATCCATATTCAACTCCGGAAGTCCACAGTCGTCGACGTCGCCGTCAAGAACATCCTGCTCGTCGTCCTGGTTCAAGCTCAGGCCGTAGTTATCCTCACCGGTCACGTTGCCGTTTGTCGACGGCTACGGGAACGTCAGTCACACAGCTCGGGCTAGTGATTCTTTGGCAAACAGAGGGCAAGCATTTTTGCGTCATGCAGAGGCGTGCGAAGCTTAAAATTTATCGAGAACAATAGTAACGATAGTAATTACAAATAATTGCACTCTTCATTCTCCTATCGTCGTTGTGCTCTCCTCGAATAGTTTCCGTGAATAATTTAAAAGGTACTGGGATCGTTGTAGAGCAAGGCGGTAGAAATTAAATCAAGTAAATTAGCAGATAAAAATACAATTCGATCTACGATAGCATCGAAGCGTTCAGGCGCAGTTCCTTTTAAATATTCTCGTCGTCTTAAGGGGATGTAAAACACCGTCCTGCCAACTCACGCTCGGTCGATAAATAAAACGCCTCCACTATATTCTCCAAGAATTAATAATCTTTGGACGTAAGCTCATTAAGTTTTCCCAAGTGACATTAGAGTAAGCTAGACACGTGAAAAACCTAATTCGCTATTGCCTGAAATCTAACAGGATTCTGGAGAAATTGGAGCAAGCGATTTGTCACCGACCGCGGCATTAAACATGCCCTTAGTTGATATCTCGACAGGAGGAGTATGGTGGATTATATGTACCAACCGGACTGGCAGTAAAACTCTCATCATCGGGTCCACCGGACGTTGGAGTACCCCATATGTCATCACCCGAAGTTCCTCCCGAAGTCGTGCCCTCTTCGTCATTCGGATCCAGCGAGAATTCTGTTCTCTCCGGAGGCACCGGTGGCTGAAGCAAATATCCGCCGACTCCCTCGCTAAGCTGTTCAAGAAAGACCATCTTGCTAACGACGAAACTACTCGCCCTGGCTGTCCAGGCTCTCAGACCGGAGGGCGGTGATTCAAGATCACGGTTATCGTCCTCGGCTTGCTCGTCGAGGTCGTCGTCTTGATCCAAGCTACTCATAGTTCCATATCGCCGTAGAGCCCTTTGGTATCCCAGAACAAAATTACCCATCGTGTGAATCAAGAGGCAAACGAACGGGAACCATGCTTCAGCAAAAATTTCATGATGCAATACCTGTAAGGAGGCTCTCCGTCGCAATCAAGATCGTCCTCGCTGCCATCCTCGGTGTTTCCATCGGCCGGCGTACAGTTCGAGCTGTTTCGACTAGGACTGTCGTGCAGAACACTCCTGAATCTGTGACTCGTGCACAGATCCGGTGTCGGCGGTAGAACGGAGATCTTCGGTGGCAGAGGCGAAAAGGGATCTCTCGGCAATGGTGGCGTCGGACATCCGGACCTGAGAATTCAAAATATATTTCGGAATTTAATAATTATTTGTTGACAATTGAATTCCCGACTGATTCTCGATCGAGACACGATATAGAAATCATTCGGCAAACGATCTTGTCATCGCGCCAGGTGAGACTCCACCTGTGGCACCTTCTGCAGATGTTGATGGAGCCGGTTCCCATGCAGTCCTTCGCTGGTCCTTGAAACAGTCCACCGTTCTTCCTGCTCGCTGCGATGCTGTTCGACTTTACTGTACTGAGACTAGCGCTCGACGTCGTACTCTGCTGTTCGACGTCCGAATTAATCGCTGTCTGCTCCTCGACGATATTGTTCTCCTGACTCTGAGCACCACCGCTCACCGGTGAATTAGTCTTCGGTGCTCTGGCGGCAAGTTCCTCGCGGGTCCATTCCTCGAGGGGTACCTCGTTGTCGGGCGGTGGTATCTGATGCGAATTTCTTACCCACTGAGCCAAGTGATTACTGTCCGAGTGCTGATCCGTATTGCTCTTCAATATACTCTCGATACACTCGCCTCGCAATCTTTCCTCCTCCCGATGTGGAGAACTCGTCGATACGGGAATCTCAAGATGACAATAACACACAGTTGACGATTGAGATTTTAAAAAATGTTTGGATTAAAAAATTTCATTGATTTTATTTGAACAGGTACCTGAGGACTGGGCGCCGATTCGCAGGCAGTCGTGAAGTTGCTACCAGTGAAGTGATCCTCCTCGGGACTGCCGAGGCTCGGCGTACCCCCACAGCCTGTATTCACATAGATTCTAAAATAAGGATAGAGTTAGAGCACAAACGACGTGGACGACATCGACAGACAGACGGGGACGGACGAGGCAAAAGCAACGAGAAGGAAACCAAAGAATCATTACAAACACGAAACGAAACTACGCAGTGAAACCGCTGCAAAATAGCTTACATCTGACGTTGCAAGAGATTGTGCCAGACGGCTTTGAGCTCCGGACTGGGAGCTCGCAGGACGAGGACTCTTCTTCGTGGTCTACCGTGCGGACTGCAGCCACCGCTGTGAACGACTTCCAGATGACCGTTCTCGCTGTTTCCGTTCGGTGTTATGGAAACCTGAAGTCTGAACTCCGTTGGTCTCTTCCGGACCGTGAAACACGCCTCGGCGATGCTCGACAATCGAAGGGGTTCCTCGGTTACGAAGAGAACACGGTCCCGGGAAACTCTCGCGAAGACGAGAAGATCCGTGAGCAGGAGAGCCCAGGAGGGTTGAAGACGACGACCCTCAACCTTCGCCAGGGCTCCGCCGAAGAGCCTGACGCCGATTCAAATATTCCATGAGAACGACGATAGACAGGCAAATTGTGTATGAAATTATTTACTGGAAGACTGACCATTGCCTGCCAGGCATCGCTAGGGTGAAGGGTCTGCATCGGGCGAAGACGAGACGCGACTCGACCTCTTGCAGGCTTAGCAGAGGCCTTCCGGTGTCTCTCGGTGGTTCCATTACTCCGGCATTCGCCGTCGCTTCTCTGTAGCCTTGAGCAAGGTCTCTGGATTTCTGACAATTTCTCGGCGACGCTAGACCGACGAGCCTCGTCATTTCCCTGTTACACACACACACACACACACAGATCGCAGATAACTTCCGGGACATCGACGCCGAACTCTCGACACAGTCTCGGAACTTACCTGTAGTGTTCTAGTGGAAGTAACAAAAACCCCGTCAGATCGGGTCGTCTCTTGTGCGGCACAGCGGGTTCGCATACCAATTTTGCAAACGAGGAATTTCTTCTGAGAGCGACGAGAAGACAGCAGGCGCGTTGCAAACCGCTCAGATATCTTCTGTAAGCCGCGGTTATTCTCGGCACCCGGCTGAAGTAAGAATCCACGCCGCCACCCTCGTCTCTTATCTCCTCGGATATTTTAACGAGGTCCTCGAAATTTTGAAACAGTATGCTGTAATCCGTCGAGGAGAGGACGTCCCGTCGATCGGCGAGAGGGACGAGAAAACGCGCCTGGCCGCTCTTCAGGGTAGACCAGTAACGCGCCTCGCGAACCAAGAGTTCCTCGTCTGGCGAGGCGTCCGGGGCGAGATTCGGAAATACCTGAATAGCGGGACATTGGGAGATCCTGGTGAATTCAGCGACGATGACTGGATCCTGCTGCGCGTAACTCAACGACGAGCGTCTTCGATTCTCCGTCGTCGTCTGGACGTTAGTTGGCCACGGCGATGAGAGAAGAAAAGAAAAAACAAATGCGAAACAAGCGCCAAATCGACAAACTACCGGACGATGAATTGCGTCTACTTCATGCATCGATGGAAAATCTCCGAGGGAGGTCGCGCTCCCTCCAGAAATCAATTATCAACTATGTGGCTGGGTCGAATTAAATAAACGAACACAATGTTTATCGAAGTCTGAACAAAACTTGTTGGCAACAAAATAAAAAAGACAATTAAAAAAAATAATAATGGTAATAGAACAAAGTACAAAAAAAAACCGTAGTGTCACTAAATCGATACCAGACAATCGTAGAGTCGATAATCTCGTTCTTTCGTACACATTCGGATGATACACAGCGCCGGGTATACAAAAATAAAATTAAAAAATCAATGTGAATAATACAATGAATAATAATAAGTTCCTTTTTTTCACAAGAGTCTAGGACAGATGGACGAAAAAGATTCCAGAAGAAAAGGAAAAATAAGCTCTGATAAACGGGCGCGAGCGCGAGCGCGGTCACACACGGGATATATTATCCTCGGGGATAGTCGTGCAAAAAAGCCTTCGCACTCTATAGATATAAATATACACAGACGCAACGTTAAATCATAATTAACTATGTACACGACGATTTTTCGCAATAAATATGTAAATAATTGATTGAGAGTGACAAAAAATAATAATAATAAAAAAAAACAGTAATAACGTAACTTAATCGGTAAATCAAAGAGATAAAGGTAACACAGTATTTTTGTTTTTTTTTTGTCAAGATAATCCGAGGACTCTAATATTATTCGCGCGCAAGCTGCTCACTCGATCGTTTTGTTTTTCACACATGCACGCACACACGACGACGTCGACTTTACACATTCGATAATAAATAATAATAATATTGTTATAGGTATTATGAAGTGCGATGTGTCCGAGAGGGGATTCAGACGAGCGGGAGAGGAGTGAACGCTTTAACGCAATTGAAATAATATCGGCTCTATCCTCGTGTTTCTCTCTCTCTCTCTCTCTCTTTCGTTCTAAGATTTTTGCGATCTAGACCAAAACGCCCGTACCGACCTCGGCGGTGAAGGCGACCGCCGGCGGCTGCGATTGACCGTTCTGATGGTCCACAGCTGGTTGCAGCGTCACGTTGACGAGGCTCGGCCTTTGCGTCGTTGAGTGCGCTGCACCCTTTCGGTAAACCTCGAGAATGAGTTGATTCGTTGCTGATTGTATCAACGACAGAATATCCTCCCTCGCCAGAGTAACGACGTTGCTCGTGTCGACGAATACGACGTGATCGCCGGGCCTCAGACCGGCTCGTTCCGCTGGACTTCCGGTGTCGACTCTTTCCACTCGAGGTGGTCGTCCCCACGACAGAGAAAAACCCCATGCTACCTGCAAAATTCCGTACGAAGGTTCGTTAGAAAAAAACCAAAATTGTTTCAATTTCAATGACCGTTTCTGAATAAAAAAAATGTTTTTCTGTTTTAGAACTCACCTGATTAACTCCACACTGTCTTATCAATCGCCGTGTTATCGTGCACGGCGTTCTGCCACCCCTCGCGGTAAATGTGGGATGAAGGGGGAGCCCCGTAAGCGGATCGAGTTCTTCGAGCTCCAAATATCTCAGATACATGAGATCATCTGCTGTGTTCGAGTTGTTGTTGTCCGCTGGCTCGCCTCCGTCTTTCGACAGAGGCGGCGATATCGGACACTCCTGCGGCAGACCCGAGTACGGTGTGCTCGTGTTTCGTCCCGATCCAGCTTCCAGAGGGTGCCATGTCGCTTCCTGAACAAATTGATATTTACGTTTCACACGATCGTTTCGCACCTTGCGGTATTGGGGATGGTGACGGGCTACAATAATCCAACTCGAACGATTTTATCAACAAAACGTGAAGATCTTGAGAAGCACTCCAGCCACTACAAAGGCCACGCAATAAATCGCCACGACGATCATTTTTTCTTTTTTGTCAAATTTCGATATGTTTTTAACGATCATTGATTTTTCGTCACTTTCACCAGTAATTTTTTCGCGACTGTTCGAGGCGACAACCGTTGAATAAATACCGTGAGTCTGCAACACGCTCGACCGTCGAGGCCCCCGTGTGCAGTCTTAGCCGCGACCGCACTGCCCCGTAATCGGCTTAACCCTGACCTTAAGCGGCACGGAAGACCCGCGAGACTCGCGGTATTAGTGCGTTATAAAATCGGTCTCGGCCATGCAATTAAATTTCCACTTGTTTCCCCAACCGACAGTTTATCGCATCAGTCGAGTTTACAATTTTTTAATCATATATAAACAATTATTATTATCATTATTATACATTACATATGATATATGTAATATTTTTTTTTATTGAGATTAATGTATGAATTATGGAATTATGACTCGTATGGAAATAATTGGGTCGGTTGAATTAAGATCGTGACTATTTTAAAAATCATTCGAGCGGTTACGAGTAGCTCCGCGTTCGAAGGATAGTTACCTTGTCCTGTGCCAGGGGCAGGGGTAGAGTCATGCAGCCCAGCAGCTCGCTGCGTCTGAAACACGCGAGGGATCCAAGTCCACGGTTATATGTCGTTCACTTTCTATAGCTCGCATTGTAGCATGAGGAAGTGGATATACGGGGAGCGATACAAATAGACGACGCTTGCGGAAACGTGCGAGAGCCGAGGGTTGGTTTAGGCTCTCGATTCACCGAACCACGCACACCCGCAAACTACTTCACAAATCATACGTTTTTTTTTTTTGTAACACGAGCGAGGGCGCGCATGAGAGAGAGAGAGAGAGAGAGAGAGAGAGAATGTATGTGTGACCGGGTTTTTGCACGTGGAAAACGTCGCAGGATTCGTCGGTGCGCAAGCGTCGTCCAAGAATCGATTCCCCTCCCGCGTTTATAGTTGCGCAGGAGAATTCACCGCTCACTCCCGGAGATATTCTCCTGTGCGCTTCTCTTCTCTCTCAAAGAAACGCATACACCGTCAGCTCGACGTTGGCGGTGAAGATAAAAGGAAGGAAGGAAAAAAGAAGAAAAAAAAAAAAAAAAACAGTAGCACACATATTTTTGTAACCGAATGGTATTTCTTCTCTTGCACCACCGCGCCAACTCGACTATCTCTTCGCGTACCGCAAATAGAGAAAACAAACCACGCGTCCTCGATTCGTCAAAAGCAATTCATCCCCTGCGTTTTACAGTTTCGCCACGGTATTTTTTTTTTTTTTTTTAAACGACGGAGAGACTAACTGCGAAGATAAACAATGCAACGGTTCGTACACGATAAAACAAGGTTTGTATGATCAACAAACGTTTCTTATCTGCGAACGAACACCTTTTGTTTTTTTCTTATTGATTTCATTATTTTTTTTAGCCTTGATTCAATTTATAAAAAAAAATTTTCAAAACAAATACACTGTCTACCTTTGTAGAAATCAGGTGTTCGGTGCATAGACAAACGTTTTTGTTTATCGCGTACGTCGACGTTGAACCGATCTTGACTTGCTGGTTCTTCGCGTTCTTTCGTTCATCTTTGCTCGTTTATTTGCTTGCTGTGTATTTTTCTTTTTTTTTTTTTGCAGATCATATATATATATATATATATATAGTTGATGATGATCGTTACCTCGCGCGTCGATCACGGTGCCAGACAGCGATGTCCAGGGACGTTGCTTTCCTCGTGGAATTGTTGTTTCCCGATAACGGATATGGCAACACGAGGCTCTCGTGAAAAACTGGATTCGGCGTTGCTCTGTGCACCGCTGTTCTCTTGACCACTGAACCCTCGCCGCAGGGATTCTTAACGCTCGCCTTAACGTAAGCGTGAATGGGTCCCTCGTAAGTTCGTCTCAGATCCTTGCAACGTATCACTGCACAACAGAGAAACCCGCACGGGGCACATAAGTCAGAAATTTAATATCACAACGCACACATGTCTACATCCATCGATGAAACGGAACTTGATTACAGATTTATGTATCGGATGCAGAAGGAATCGTATTACCGTTCTCGAGATTCTGCGTACGGTAGAAGGGAAACGAAGATATCGGTAAGGGGACGTAGAGTCAAAGAAAAGAAAAAAAAAAAAAAAGCAGAAACGCTACGGGGATGAAGAGAAAGTGGGAATGAGGGGGGAAAATCGAATCGACTTCCGGAGCAACAGACGACTTTTTATTTTTATTTTATAGTTCGGTCCGTCAGTCTGACTTGTTTTTGCAACAACAAAAAGTCTAATACAGTTGGGATAAAGGTTGACGATTGTCGGTTTCGAGAATAAAAAAAATTTCATTAAATCCTCGGTCTCTCCGGTCCGCATAGGAGGACGAGGGTTCAAAGGGGATCCGAGTTGGCTCGAATTCTCCTGGGGGAGAAACAATCGGGGTCGGTTAATTACATAATTATTCCGGGTCGCGGCCACGTCTACGCTTCAACCCCTTCCTCCGACTCTCCACTGTTTCCCACCTATCCTGGCTCTTCGGACGAGTTCTAGGACTATAGCTTCTAACCTCGATATGCCACTGAAATTCCTTCTTTGGGCGGACTTCGATTCGTCGACGGATGCGCTACCCTGCTCGCTCCTCTCCGACTTCTTATCACGGATAAACCGTGACGGAGATGAGTAGAGATATTTCAGTCTGGCCAATGCGGCATTTACCTACTGGCGCGTCGGACTCGCTTCGTACTACTTCGGACACGCGCGTTCTCGGACCGACTGCGCTCTGTCCTCCGTTCGTTTACAAATCACTTCGCCTTCCTTTTACTCCTCGCGTTCTGGTCGATCAAAATTGCGACATAAGAATCACGAGAATTTTTTTTCTTCTTCACGATTCGTAAATTTGTCGGACAAGATGATACTCTAGAAGCGGCGAGCAATGACGGACGATGGTGTGACGGAAGAAATGTGAAAAATCGTCCCAGCGGCCAGAAACTTGCGGTTTTGCGCATTCGACGATTATCCGTTTTCCTTTTCATCGAGTCGCGGGGAAATATATTAATCGGCACGATTATTAAATTGTACACGTTTCGTGGGGGTTTGCAGAGGCTTTAATTTTTCACACCGACGAGACACTGGGTTTGAGCAAGATAAAAGGGTTGTGCGGACGAATCGATGGTTAGGATTCGCGGTTAAGCTTACTAACCGGGAATCGAGGAACACGACACGATAGGGTCTGTGGGTTACTGGCACACGGTTCCACGGGGCGCAAAGGCAGAGCCGCGGGAAGGCAAAATCCGGCGCCTGCGTCGACCCGACGTCGCTTCATCCCCTTCGGAGGGCGCGTTCTTCCGGGGGTTGCTCTCTCAGCAAGTGCGCCTCTCTCACGGCACTGGAATACGAGACTCTCCCAGGAACGTGCCGATTCTAACGAGTCGCCCTAATTTACATAGAGCACCCACTCGTCGACGGTGCACTGCCCGGTCCAGAGTTCGGCCGCGACGCAAGTCCTCCCCTCGAAGGCGATAACGCAACGGTACACAGGAACGTAACTATTCACTACGGGAGCCCGATTTTCATTCGAGCGAAAAGCTCTGGGAGAAGAGGAATTTTATTTATCGGACCCTTTTTTTTTTATTAGATCAATTGAATGACATTTTTTTGTTAAATTATGTAACTTACCGCGAACGTGAAGACTTTCGGCTATGACGTTGCACTCGATCTCGATCGAACCTCTGCCGGTACCGGATCTCGGTGTTTCACTTTCCGGACTGTACTTCAAACACCTTCTGACCGTAGCTACCAGCGGTGCTTCCGGCGTGTTCGTTACCGAGTACAGAAACGATTTCGAACTCTGAAAGTCATCGATCAACGATGATTTCGGACTGTCGAGTTCCCACGAATTCGTTGTTTTCGCTGTGCTGTCCGATTCTTTACGTTCCTCGGCGCTGTGACTGAACGACATCGTCTTCGAGGCTGTTACCTCGCCGAACGTGGAGTCGAGATCGGTCTCGAGGGCGAATTTTTTAACGTGACGATTGACCGCCTCGATGTCGGGCACTTTCGTGTCGAGAATTTTTCTCTTGCTGCTCGGACTCAGACTCAACGATCGACGCTTTTTGCTCGCCGAAGTTTTGTCGTTTACTGGCTCTCGTTTCTGTCGCTTTCGACGAATTCCACGCTGTCGGCGCAACGTGAAAACTCCCTCGGAATCGCTCGGCGAACGAAACGCCCAGGACATCGGCGATGGATCCTCCAGCAATTGACTCGCCGACGACACCGAACTGTCGTTGTGCGGAGCTTTTCCCTCCTCGACGAAACCCTCGTCCTCCCGCTCGGCTATCGTCTCGTAAATGTGCTCGCTGCTCGCTTCCGTTCCCGTCCTCGAAACTTCGCCAATATTTTCGGGCACCGTGTCCGCCGGCCTCGTGTCCGATTCCTCGAGAACTTTCCGCCGCTCCTCGGAATCTAGGAGCAGAATCTCGGCGACGGTCTTTCCGCTGCTCTCTTGTTCCCTGGAGCGTACGAATAAAAGTGAAAAATTATTCAACCAGTCAATATGATTCTCCATATCGATAACGAGAGAATCAATGACTACGTTCATCAGCGATAGTTTTTTTTTTTTTTTTTTTTTTTTTTTTTTTTTTCATAAAAATATCAAATTTTAAAATAATCAATGTTCAATTAAATTCATTGAATGAAAACTCTGCTATTTTAAAACTTTTCTGTACTTATTCAACGGAAATAAATCAGGAAATATTTAGACTGTAAGGGTGCCTAAAATCTTACTATTAATTTTTCTCTGAGTGATTTTTTTTTCGTACCTGTTCAGAACTTCCGTCACAGTGTTGTCCATATTTTCGTAATTCGGGAGATCTTGGTCTATTCGCAAATCCGCCAATCTCCCAGCCAGAGGTGTCGCCTGCAAAGGATCTCGTTTGATGCCTTTCAGCGGACTTTTCGCCTGTGGCCCGACCTTCGTGTGATACGGAGTCTTGCATCTCGTGTGAAGCTTCGTTACTTTGGCGACTTTCGGATGACACGGTGTTCTGGCGTACTCCGAGGCGAGTTTCATTCTCGCGGCTTCGCAGTTCTGCGCGAAAAGTCTAGTTTTCGTGTGCGGCACCGAACCCGCCTCCATCACGTCCTCCGGACTTCCGGCCACCGAAATCTGATTGAAGAAATCGGAAACGTGCGACTGGAGATTGGCGCGCGCCTCGTTAACAACGTTCTGCGGAAGTTCGTTGTTGTTCGCGTGAAAAGCCTTCGGATGGCCGATCGTCGCCAGAACGGTCGGATCCGTCGGTAGGGTCAGCCCGGTCGCGCATCGAGACGCAGCCGTTGCACTTCCGGGGAAAAGTGTCAGAGGCCCGATATCCGAGTCAACGCGCGGTGTGCTCTGATAGAAACTCTCGGTTCTCGGCGACTTGGCGTTGCTCTCCGTCGACACCGATTGCCTCTTCGTCGATCTCAGATTCGGCTTCGTCGCCTGTGAGATAACAAAAATTTACACTCGACATTTATCATTTCCACTTGATCTTCGACCTCTCTGAATCTTCGAATGCAGAACGGCGAATGTTGAAAAAAAAAAAAAAAAAAAAACAATCAAACGGACCGACTTAGTTTCGTCGGTGGAAGGAAATTTGAGTCTCACCTGGAAATAAGCGCGCAGGTCGCTTCCGTGACTCCTACACCTTCTCCGTCGTCCGGGGGTGGGTCTGCTCGACGTGGAGTTGTGTGTCGCTTGTTGAATCGTTATCCTCGATCTCGATCCACCGGTCGGAGGTGTGTTGGACAGATCGCGAAATGGCCTTCTCGACGAGACGGTGGACTTGTTCACACCCTGATGCGAAGCCGCGACCCCCGGATGGGGCGTCGAGCTCGCGGTCGAGAGGGATCTTGATACCGTCCACTTCAGCATCTCTGATCGAACGAACAGAAGGGAGAGATATGAGCTTCGGAGAGGGTTGACAGCGACAGGATTGCTCTCTGCATTATCCGATGCAGTTGACGGGAGACATTCATTTTTTTGTTCATTTTTTTTTTTTTTGAACCGAAGTTCATTTTTTTTTTTTGTACCTTCGCCCGTCGAATATTATCGGCGGTTCGCTGACCGGAAATGAAAGAGGCACCCGGAAAAATTTACGGGTGACGAGCGCGATTATCGACTGTCGACGGTCAACGGTGTATCGCGGAACATTCTAACGAGTGAGCAGCGGACCGACAGCGCGCGCGCGCGCGCGCGAGTTCTTCGGCTGTCGATAGTATTGCCGCTCCGGTTTTTCAACCGTGAATTTCACAGGGAATTTCGTGTATGCCAGGTATTACGTGAACGTTGCCAAGCCGCAGCTGCAGCGGGGTGGCACTTTTTGTTATTTTTTTTTTTTATTATATCCAGTAGGGATTATGTGTCCGGATAAACGATGTCTGCACGCTTCGTTGCAGGAACCTTTGGATTTTAAACTAATTGAAAGGTCTCCGGGAAAATATATGTCTTCGGAGGGGTTGAGATAAAAAATGATCAATGGAACACCTGCTCGACACCTACGACGTTGCCAGATGCTGCCACGCGAAGGCTGTCGATGAGATTGGAATCAAGCTTTTTTTTTTTTCTTCCTCGAGAAGTCGATCCAAAAGTCTGAAGAGTGCGGAGCAAAATGGTCTGAGATTTGAATGATTTACTGTATAATTGCCACGACAAAAAATTCGAAAAATTGTTACCGTCGAATATTAATCTATGAAGCAAGGATAACGCAATTATTTTAATCCCAAGGAATTTATCAATCGACGTGACGATTGTGACGAATCAAATCGGAGCTCGGTAAAAAAAAAAAAATCAAGGGATTATCGTTCGGAGCGAGGAGTGGGAAGGCGCGAAAAAAGTGTCGTTTTTTTTTTTTCCTGTCGGAGTCGGTGAAATGTACGACGTAGGACAGGATCAATTAACTGTAATTGGTACTTTGGTAGCCTTCGAGGTAGCAGGTTGCTGGTGTGTTGTCGGAAGGAAGCAGACGCGCGGGTCTGTCAGCGGTACAGGAATCGGTTGTGTACAAACTTCGCGTCTCTCCCTCCAGTCTTTGATGTGAACCAGTTAATTACAATCCTGCTGACCTGTGACGACGGGGCGCACGATGCATATAAGACAGTGTATCTTTCGCCCTACTTCAAAGGGGTGCGTAGAGGGGAACGCGGTGCAACATGGAACACCGAAGCAGGACGTACCATTTTTTCTAATGTCGGGACTCGAGAAAAACCTCGTCCCGGTTCGAACAGATGACGACGGTCCGTTTTAGCACGATGGTCCGTTTTGACCCGCTCTCCCCTACTATAGTAAGGTACTCGAGTAGACGCTCACGATAGGAGGAGACGACCTCGCATAGAGGTACTCGCCACAATGGGAAGCACCTGTCGCGGCATACGGGAAACAGTGAAACAGGTGAAAGAGAGACGACTCTTCTGCTCACCTCCTTCGCCTCCCAACTATTATGCACCTGAGTCGTCGACGGTTTTACGAGTTGGCACTCGTGGTCTAGCCGAGCTCGGGAACTCTCTAACGATTCCGTTAAATGTCGCGCCGACACGGTGTGCCCCGTGTCCGCCGGCGGATACTCGACCCTAATAAAAATAAAAAAAATAAATAATGGAAACACTCTTGACTCGATGTCTCGGAGTGAAAACGAGAAAACGAGGGAACGATGACACACCAAAAAAAAAAAAAAAAAAAAAAAAAAAAAGATCTTGGGAACCGATTAACTCGACAGTTTAATCTCGAAACTTTTGCAGCTGCAGGATAAAAAAAAGATCCTTCCATTTGACGAATATTTGTTTCGGCAAATGTTCACCCAATTTTTCTGTTACATTTTACAATTTTTTGTTTTTCTTCAATTAATTGGTAAAAAAGAAATGGTACGTTGACATAAAAATTATGAATTTCTTCTCTCTCGACCAAATAATATTTATGGAATGTGCAAACGGTTTTGTTTTTTTATTATGCACTAATGATATTTGTTGGCAACAAAAAATTGGAGCGAAAACGTAAAACATCTCACTTTCCTCCCCGTACACGTAAGACCGGACACGCCAAGTATAATTACTGTATCGCTGCGACCCGTGATCCAGGGGAAGGAATTCTCTCAGCCTGTTGAATAATCATCTGCCGACGCGCTTTGCACGTTGAATTATTCATCGAGAAATTGCGAAGGGTATATTACGCCGAGGAAAATAATCCAATGGTTTGCTAATTCTTAGCGATTCCGATTTACGACGTGTAATATCCGATCCCCTCTCCCGTCATACTGCAGTTAACATCGCGAATAATATTCCATCATGGAAGGTGAATCTGTGCTTTGAATATATATATATACATATATACATATATATATATATATATCTCCGATCCCCTTTGATTCCCTCCCCAATAAGTCGTCCTGCAGTGCGAAGAGTGCATCACGATAATTGCTTCGCGAACTCCAGAAGGCGTGAAAGTTCCGGCAAGTTCGTGGTCGCCCGTGTGACCGCGGGTGGTTCATAACCGCATGGAAAAAAAAAAAAAAAAAAAAAAAACAACAAAATCGTCGCACGAGAACCCGAGAGTTGCATAATTTACGCAAGAGTGAATCCGATCGGACCGACAATCGTCGAGCGATTCGTAGTGTAAATTGAAAAAAAAAAAAAAAAAAAAAAAAAAGTTGAACTGCTCGCACGTTCGCACACTCTTCACTCTCTCTTTTTCTCGCGTAGTCACTAGCGGCAGCAGGTTTCTAACTTTTAACGGTTCCTCTCGAAGGGGGGGCGCGAGGCGAGTGAGAGAGCGAAAGGCGGCGAGGGCCTCGTCGCATTGTGAGAAGTGGGTATAAAAATTCCATTCATTTGCATACAGGCTGTTGCCATGCCGCGCACGCGCTCCTGTCCCTTTTAAACGCGAGAGAGAAGGAGAGCCGGGTCCTTTTTTTTTTTTTTTTTTTTTTTTTTTACCTATACACGATGTTTGGCTGTACAGAGAGGCCTCGGCAGTTCTCAGCTCCTTCTCTATCGTTCCTCGAAATACGGTAGGGCACCTGCCCATATGGCGAGGAGGACAGAGACGGAACGTAAAAACCGAGAGAAACGTGGGCTAGCGAGCCGGGCAAAGACAGAACGGTCCGAGGGGCCCATCTGGCCACAAGGAAAACACGCTCCGCGCCGAAATAGCTGTCCGAAAGACGAAACGCGTCCTGTCCACCCGGCTATCGTGGCCAATGGATCACCGCGGTAGTCAAGGGTCTTTCCTCAAAACTCGTGTCTTTCTCCTTCACCCATCCGCGTCCGTTCGCCCTCGCCCTCCTCCTTCGCGCTAATCGACGCGTGCCCTCGCTCCGTCGATTTCGTTGACAATTTACCTCACCGCGCAATCGAATATCGCCAGATCGTTTCACGCTAGAAAAGCTCCGTCGCATAATTATCGAATAGAAATAAATTCTAGACATCTAACCCTCCATTCGGAGTCACGATCGTGCAACGGAGCGGGTCTCGTGTTCTGTTTGGTCCGCGAGTGCGTCCGGTAAAATGTTCGCTGCGGGTCGTCCGGGGCGAATGTTCAATTGGAAAGAAATTTTCGAGGTTGGGCCGGGGGGTTGAGTCTCGAGATTATTCTCCAGACGCAATTTCGAGCCCCTTTTCTTGCACGCCCCGCTCGAGAGCGTTATCGTTCCGGCTTCTTTCTTCGGGGCACACTCGAGGACACATATCGCGATTATTCACAATAGGAATTAGGCAACAGGTTGCCCCGGGGTTTATTAGGCTGCGATGGCGAATCGGCTGGCTCCGACGAATATGCGGTGCGCGGGGCACAGGCAACGAGCCAGCGAGGCATCGGGGGGGCCCCCCTTCGCTCGCGAGTCCCCGTACTACCGCTCTACGTGGATAAGCCCTAATGGCAGCGATTTGCATAATTGCGATAGCAGCGATAAATCGTAAACTCTCCCTCGGACCTGCGGCTTTCGGTCGCTCGTTTGTTTCGTTCGTAGTCGAATTAAACAACAACAAAAATGTGTCCGACACACGGGGTACACCTGTCTCGCAGTATCTTTAATTATGAGTTTCAATCGCGGCTTTGAAGTCCAACGGTCGCGGCGTACAATTTTTTAACACGAGCCAGGAGACACTCGATACGCCGATATCGAGTTTCCGTCCCACCGGAAGGAGAGAATGCACGATTTTTGTGCTAGATACGTATTTCGATATATCGAACTTTTTTTTTTGTAATTATATTCTACCTACGAGTAGTAAGTCTGGTCTACGCATCAGGATATTGATTTGCTGATCGGATCGAATAAATTCAACACCGTTACGCGATATATGGAACTTTTTGGGAAGAATACATTGAACACTTATGTATTTTTTTCAAGGTGCGTATATATTGAATCTATGAGAAACAGGTTTTATGTTCTCGGGAGGACAATTATACCGTGGAGTAGATAGGGCCGTTTAGAAAAAGACACCCCTTGACGATACATGGAATTTTTTAATTCCTCGGTATAGCGCTCAGGTAGAACGTCTCTCGCGGATCGAAAGGAGAGAGAGAGAGACGGGTAAATGTGAAAGGATGTATAAAAGTGCGTGTACTACACGCGAGGATGAGAAACGACCGTTGGTTCTCCACTCCGCTGTTCTTGTTGTACTGTTGCATTATACCCTGCAGTATAATAGCCGGAATTTATCCGTCGATGAACGGACAGGGTCACGGGTCACGCGAGGAAACCTCTTCGAGGCCGCACTCGATAGCTTCGAGCTGGCTTGTTAAACGATCGTTGGATAACCACGAAGGATAGACCGTCCGAAAAACGGGCGGGCAGTCATTCAACTTACGAAGAACACGAGAGATCCCTCGAGTCCGATTCGACAACGATACCATTGCGGACATACCGACGGTACGGGCTCTTATAACTACCCTCGAGGAAAATAATTCACCCGGGATTCTCGCGCAGGACACTCGCGAAGGGGACGAGCGCGAGGGAAGGAAGAAGCCACGACGAGGAAAAAGAAGGAACGAGAGCAGGAAGAGGAAGAAATGTAAGTCGTCGCGAGGTTCTCGACGACAGTTGGAAGAAAAGTGGATTGTCGGAGTCCGGTTTTGTTTTTTTTTTTGTTTTTTTTTTACTGTTGCGTTAAACTGCTGTCACTCATCGACGGGTCTTTCCTCGAGCCAGTCTACGTTCTCTCGTCGTGGACTCTTGAGACGAAGCCCTTTTCTTTCAGTCGAGAGGGCTCTCTACCGTTTTTTTTTTTTTTTTTTTTTTTTAGAAGTCCAATTATCCGCACGTTGATCGCGACGGGGCGGTCCGGGAAGTAAACTGTAGAATGGACACAGAGGCGAGGTACGAGAAAGAGGCTGGCGATGAGTTGGTGAAGAGCGAAGTTTCGCCGAGACTTGCACATTTTCCAGGTGTTAACGATGATGGAACTGCGAGTCCGTTTACTGAGGTATCGCGTTTTAAGGTTTCTCTCTGAGCAGATTTTGAGCACAAGCGATCCGCAGTGTATTGCAAATTAAAATAATCGAATTGCTTTATCGTAGTATCACCAACAATCTCGGATATCGAACTTTTTGAGACGAAATTTTCGTATTTGGAAGAAGCACACACGCTTCGTTTCGAACACAAAACCAATGTCAATTGTTCACCAAATTTAATCAAAAAAATTGATAAATGCAAAAATTTGATTTTTATTTCGTACAACCCGAAGTTTACAGCGAATAAAATTGCATATTTCCAGCCGAGTTCGACGAACATTCAGCGAACGAAATATTGAGGAGAATACATCGGTGCGTGCAAGAAGAATAAAAAAAAGGCTCCACAGGTATAAATGACATCGAAATGGATCGACCGTTGATCCTCTTCTTGTGGCTCTTCGCTCTCTTCGTCTCACATTATTCTTTCCACCACAATAAATATATAAATCCTCGAATAAAATCGTGGCATTGAGATCGCGCTCGAGAAAACAGTTTTTACCGGCTCGTGCCCTCCACGCGTACCTAGACCCGGTACCTAAAGAACCTAAGGACCGTACGATCCGAGTGTCTCGAGGCAACAAAGAAATGAAGAAAGAAAAGGAAGAAAGAAAAAAAAGTGCGCAAGAGAATAATCGAGAGAAAAGAAAGGAGCGAGCACGAAGAAGCGTACGTACGATGCGCGGAGAGCGCGAGAAGAGATCTTCGGAAGGGGGGTTTAAACAATAAAAAGAATAAGGAGAGTCTGGCAGGAGTCTGCGCGAGGAATCCCAAGGACTTCAAGGTCCGGGACCGTGAATCCTCGTGACTCGCTTACTCGTCGAGGGACGAGTTCGTACGGTCGAACAAGTTTTCGCGAAGTTCCCGCGAGGGAAGGGACACGGTCTCTCCTTCTCGCTTCGAGGGTTGCTAGGCGAGAGGAGAACTCTTCAGCACGGTCGTTCCGCGAGAAGGAGATTCGACCGGGAGTTTAACATCGGATCTTTGGGACCGGCGAGTTTTTCGGGACTTGCCGGGCGGTTGAGGCACGGGAAGAAGGGGAGGGCAGGTGAGCGATTCCTGGGTCTCTTTTCACCTCGAGCCTCTCTTTTTCGCCCGCTGTACCTGCGATCCCTTTTCACGATCGTAGCGCAAACAACCCTACCGAAAAACCCCCGGTCCGGGCACACACGAGTATGCGTATTTTCTCCAAATCCTCGCAGGGACCTCGCTCACACGCACCAAGAGCCAAGAATAATTCTACGATTGTGTGAATTATTTGGGGGTGCACCGGAGACTCACGCAGTACATGTGTGTACTTCTTCCTTCCGAGATCGGGCGAGAGCGTTCCCAAAAATGGCTCCTATTCATCCCCGCTGGAGTCTTAGCCCGTGTCGTTCAGCGCCACGTTCTCTTCGTCACTCTTTTTCTTCTTTCACCCCAACTGCGCCCCACCCTCCCTCGGCAATCTTCGTTATAGCATCGTGTACCGTGATCTCGGTCGTCGCCGCGTTCTCTCTTGTTCGCTCTCGCTGTGCCCCGGACGTTCCGATTTATATTGGATTGACCCCGGGGCACCTTTCAAGGTGCCATTTCCCTCTCCATCGCTCACTCCGTACGTAGCTCTCTACCGAGCGGTCGAGAGCGTGGATAAGCCATGACACAGGAACACTACCGAGGACTCGGAGAGTCCGCGGGGCGATGTAGAAGAAGAGAGAAAATGGAGTAAACGAGAGAGAGAGAGAGAGAGAGAGAGAGACGGAATAGTGGTGGAGTGGAGGGGTCACCGAGGATTCGAACGACTACCATCAAAGGTGCATTCAGAGCGAGAACTCTCTATACAAGGCTCAACGCACACTCGCGCGGTCTACGTTTTTGCGCAAGAGGGTCGAAACTGTACGAGAGAGATATATATGTTATGGAAAGGAGATGGATATACATATATATATATATATATATATATATGTATATGTGTGTATATAGTGAACGGGAGAGCCGTGGAACTCGTAGTAGAGACAGCTTAGCGCTCGTTCTCTCATACTCGCTTACACTATTTGGAGCACACCTGCCTCAATGTTCGCGTTCCCATGCCGCGAAATTTCTGTACCGGCTACCGGGGATTCTCGCTCCTTTTTCTCGACTACCAGAGGCTCTCGGGTCTCGCTCTCTATGGTATACGTGTCCCCCCCGCGAGAATTCCGGCACCCTTCGCAGTTGTCTTGGGCGCGACTTGTTTTTGGCAACCCGATTTTTGCATACGGTTATACAGCGATTTGGCGAATGGCAAGGAGCGAGCAAAGAAATCATATGGGAATAGACGAGGAGAAAAGTAGTGAGAAGAGGGCACCGGTCTTTGGTCAAAGGGGCGGGCAAACGGTCGCGCGTGTGCTCACACAGAGAAGATCAAGGTGAATAAGGTCCTTGAATAAGGTCGCTCAAACTCAGCAGATTTTTCGCATGGCTCGTCTCTCTCTCTCTCTCTCTCTCTCGAATTCGTACCCGCCTATCTTCTTTCGTATTCTTCATCGTGTTGTGAAGCTCTTGTATTTGTTTGCGTGTATGCATGGTTCACGCTGCGCCGCCATACACATCAGTCACCCAGGCATCTTTGATACGCATTCTCTCTCCTGCATTCGCGCAAGAGTTAATCGCCGGACCGGGAGGAAAGAAGGGAGAGAGAATCGAGGCAGAAGATAAGAAAGAGAAAGGAGCGAGAAAGATTGCACAGGTTTCGCCGGTACGAGGCCGAAAATATAGAGTGGGACACGAGGAGCCCGAAGTGAGATGGAAAAAGAATTGAAAAGCAATCCCGCGGAGAAACACGCCGAGGAATCGTTTAAATGAAAGCCGGCGAGCCGAGTCCCTTTCGGTGTACTCTTCCTCTCCACTGGCCGAGATCGGAGTCGCCATACCTGGGGACTCGTCTCGCCAACGTTCTAAGCAACGTCCTGTCCAGAGAGCAGGAGAGCCACAGCGGTGTCTCGCTTTTGCGGAGGAAAGATTTCGCGGATCGTGTGCTAAAGTATCGGAGGAGGAGTTTGTATAGGATCCGGGTTCTTCCGTCCTTTCGCGACCAGCTTCTTTTTGTACTTTTCTCTCGGTACGTCTCGTCTCCCTCGCTCTCGCACAGCTTCCAAGTGGCTCCTCCACGGGCAGATGTACTTCCCCGGCGCATGCGCTCATGTCTTTTTGTACTTTTGCCATCTCCCTCGTTTTCTCTCCTTTCGACATTTCTTTTTTCTTTTTTGTGGGTCTCTCTAGCCGTCCGCCTGCCGACCGTGTAGGGTCATAGAGGCCGAGAGTAGCTCGTGCCTGTGCTCCACTAAAAATTCTGAACTCGCCATCCCGCAACGTCCATAGAAAACGTTACCGCTCCCTTTTCTCGTACTTCGGAGCTCCCATCGCGCCTGACACTTGTCCGACTTTTTATTTCTTTTTTTTCTTTCTCGTCTTTCCCTATTTTGGTACACGCGACACGCCGGCCAATGTCCGGCCAACAGACCGTCGAGTGACGGAGTCCCTCCGAATGTCGTTAAACTTTTACGACACATATTTTCGTGCATTGCGGCTGCAGCGTTTACTTCGCAACGTCGGAATCCACTTTTACCCACTTGGTCTCATCTCCGGACACGTGGTCGCACGTGTCAGGTCGAAGGGTTATGTGGACTGTTTCATACAGTCTGATCGTTGGGTTTCAATTTCGGGAAAAAAGAGCTGCTTTATCGTTTTTTCAACGCCCACGTTTTTTTTCTCGTATTTCGTAGAGGGTGAGAGTGAATTTTCGTGAATTTTTTTCCACTGTTTAACGATACAGGAGAGAGAGAGAGAATTGTCTCTTACATCTGGAAAGATAAATGACTGTCAACTTTTTTTTATGTCAACCTGCCCTGACAATCGTCACTTCGAATTTAAAAAACAGTTCATCAGAGTCAATCTTAACATGATTTTTCAACGTGTTTTTTCATCGTCTCGACTTTGAGACTCGAGCCCACTGTTGATCCACCTCTCATATACATATTCAGACGACACCTCTCGCAGCTTCGTCCCGAGTGTCTCTGAAGGGTTAAACACGTGTTTTTTTTTTCCCGTACTCTAAAAACCCTTGTCCTCAATGATGACGAATCAATTTTTTTTTTTTCAAATCTTCAAGTGTGATTGATTATCGATAGATGGGCATGAAACGATTCAGAGAAACGATTCTTAGCCGTTCGAGCATCGAAGATTAATCGATTATTGTTTCTAAGACTCGCTTCCTATTGGGCGACGAACAACCCGATTTTTAGAGCTTGCATCATTTTATTACTATAAAACACAGCTATATATATATATATATATATATATATATATATATATATGTCCTGGGAATCGCGATTGCCACGTCCGATAAAAGAAACGAATTCGTCGCGGTTCGGTTGACATTCGCATGCGAAGAATAAAAAGGACATGGGAGAGCCATCGCGGGCCTCGCTGTATTGGAGGGCACAAGAGCCAAATGCGAGTCGTGAAAATCCAGATCGCGAAGCGATTAGCATATTGCGGTCGTCGCGAATGAATGGGAAAAAAGAAATGGAAGAAAACGCGAGTGGAGAATCGCGTCAGACGGAGAGTCGCGGGTTCGCGAACGAAGGTGCGAGAGGGCAAAAAGTGTTGGGAGAAAGAAAAAAAGGAGGTGGAAGGCAAATCGCGCGACCCCTCTCACCCATGCGTGATAGGCGGTAACGTACAGGTACGCGGGAACCTGGGACTTTTAGTCGTTTCGCGAAAGGATATGCTACCGTACGTGCCCCGGAGTATAATGCGGCTCTCCGTAGCCGCCAATAAGTGCAACCGTCTTTGGCATCGTCAGAACGAGAATCTCCTCGGGAGAACACGAATCACCGTCGAAATTATTTTGTCAGGGTATTTATAATTTACGTGTCGATTTTTGGGACTTTTATCGCAGACCATTTTTCGCCGTACCCTTCGATTAGGATTTGCAAACGTCACTGAGCACGTTTCCCCGAATGAAAAAATCCATTACAATTATCGATAACTTCAACTGAGGCTGTAAGGTTCTTCATGTTAAATAATGTTGCGAGTACTTTTTTTGGTACACAATTAGTGTTGATTTCTATTCGATGTAAGGTGTTCGTGCACAATAATTTCTAATTATGATATAATTGTCTTTTTCTGGATAATTATAATATCGACTTATAAATGGTTCGACCATGTGAACGTAAAAGTTACTTTCGCGACCGTATTTTCCCAAGAATTTTTTTTGTAAATTTTTTTTTTTTTTATAATTAAAAAAAAAAAACTGTACTCACTGCGAAACTCCTGAAGAACAACTTCACTGATTGTACATCCAGAACTGATGGTGTGAAATCCTCTGGGGTGTACGGCACGCAACACTCGATTACAGTCTCTCGGTTTCCTCTTTACAATTAAATCAAATCGACTAACGGTCCGAACGGTATTAATAATAATAATAATAAACAAAAACTATATCGGGCACTCCACGATCGTCGCAAGGTAGAGTAGACTAGAATGGTGGAGGTAGCAGCATGGCAACCTCGAGCGCGAATTTTCGGTGCGTCCCGGCGCGGCAACGGCGAGTACTTAACTGACGTGGTGGGGATTCCCGAGGGGCCTTATATAGCCTCTGTCGGGGGGGAGGTTTGTGCGGTACAAGTCGCGCCATCGCACAGGTAAGGCTGGATTTTCTGCCACGGGGCTTTTACGAACCACGCGTAGCGGGCCTCGTGACGCCCCGACGTCACCTTCCCTCTCTACCTTCGGACTCGACCTGACCGTTCGGCCACCACTCCAGTCCGGCCCCGGGGTCCCCAGGTGATACGGAAAGGGACAACCCTCGCACACACTGATCTCAACAGTGAACCACTATTGTAGGCAATTATTATTTTTATTTTTTCATTATTTCATTTTTACTCCCCATATATCCACGGCGAAAAATATATCGAATAAACTTTGTATACACAGTGCTCTTCGTGATCTGTGGGTCAGGTCAATTTCGAGTATCGTCGCACCGTGAATCTGCAATTTCTTATTTTTCTTCTCCGATCGGAACATTTTTCCGGTGGGTGGAAGCTTTTTTTTTTGGTCCGAACGGATATTTTTTTAGGCGACTATTTTTTTTTCTTATTTCATTTTTTCTCCCCATATATCCACGGCGAAAAATATATTGAATAAACTTTGTATACACAGTGCTCTTCGTGATCTGTGGGTCAGGTCAATTTCGAGTATCGTCGCACCGTGAATCTGCAATTTCTTATTTTTCTTCTTTGATAGAAAAATTTTCCGGTGCGTGGAAGCTTTTTTTTTGGTCTGAACGAATATTTTTTTTTAGGCGATTATTATTATTTTTCTTATTTCATTTTTTCTCCCCATATATCCACCGCGAAAAATATATTGAATGAACCTCGTATACACAGTGCTCTTCGTGAACTGTGGGTCATGTCAATTTCGAGTATCGTCGCAACGTGAATCTGCAATTTCTTATTTTTCTTCTCCGATCGAAAAATTTTCCGGTGGGTGGACGTTTTTTTTGCTCCGAACGGATATTTTTTTTCAGGCGATTATTATTATTTTTTTTCCTTATTTCATTTTTTCTCCCCATATATCCACCGCGAAAAATATATTGAATAAACGTTGTATACAAAGTGCTCTTCGTGAACTGTGGGTCAGGTCAATTTCGAGTATCGTCGCACCGTGAATCTGCAATTTCTTATTTTTCTTCTCCGATCGAAAAATTTTCCGGTGGGTGGACGTTTTTTTTTCTTGCTCCGAACGGATATTTTTTCTCCCCGGTTCTCAATCGAGTTCCGTTCGAATGTGCGAGGGAGATGATGTGTAGGTTTCCTACTGCACAACGAGTGCAGATGCCTGATCCATTGTGCTTTTTGGATTAGGGGGTGGAGAGTTAATTCGGCCTCGAGAACGATTCATCGGATTGTTGGATCAGCGAGAAGCAATTATGTATACGGCAGTATCCGAGATCTTTGCCTTTCTTCGGGGCCACGAGATCGGCTTTGCGAAGGAACCGAAATCCGCGTTCGAAATATCCGTCGTAGCCGGCGGCACGCGAGACAGGGCGCCTCGGCTGCTGCACCCTGAAGAGAGTGCACGAGTCTGACGGCGCGCGCTCCTCTTTCACGGACCGATCGATCTTGATCCTGTCAACACCGCAGAGAATCCTTGAGGAAAGAAATATAAAAAAAAATCCGGGTCTCCGTTGAGGTCCATTGAAGAGACTCAGGTAGTCTCGCAGTCCTGGATGTTCTACTCCGGCTCTCCGGTGCGCAAAGGCAAAAAGCCCGCTCGACTCCCCCGCACGCGACGAACGTCTTCCCTCTCGAAAGTTAAATAAAAAAGGCAAGCAAAAGAAAGATGAAAATTGGGATAGGCATGAGCTAAACACGGAGTTAAAAAAAATCTGTTCAATACTTCTCTGCGCAGCTGGCTATAAACTTCATATATTTTCGCCACCTTCGCTAAGGAAAGCAAATGGACTGGATTAACATTTATGAATATGAGTTTTATATATTCGCCGACTATTCTGAGCCTTGCCAAAAAAAAAAAAAAAGGAAAAAAAAAATATATATATATATATATTTTCGACCCCACGACTCGGCGTTAAAAAGATTTAACATTTTTTTTTTCTTCTGGCCCGGCTCTCCGAGTTTCTTTATTGCGAAGCTGCTTCGCGTGCTGTCACTCGTGCTAAATCAAAAGGTCTCGCCCGTGTGTCACCCGCGGACAGGCAGCCGCGCACGGCAAAGTCCCGCGGGGACCGGAAGTGCGAATTGTCCCGGTGGCCCAGGCTCGCCTCTCGCTCCATCCGCACGTTCGTCTCCGTCGATCTTCCGAGCCAACCGCATTAACAAAAGCTTCCTCTCTCCGTACCACCGCCACCGTCACTGTACTCGTTTCTGCTCTCCTTTCACGAGACGACGTCTCAGAAGAGAACCACGGCAATATCACGGCCGTTAAACCTTCCAAGGAAACGCTAATCCCTCGCGTAACTTCCCCTATTCGACTTTCGAGCCGGGTCCTCTCCCTTGTCCCCAACTAACCCGCCTAGCTGCGAAATAAATCGTCGAAACGAAACTCCCCCGCGCGAGCGAACCTCTGTCCGGGCCGCGTTCCCTTCTCATTCCGTCTCAACTTTTTTCCTTCGCAGACTCTCTCGATTCTTCATTCACGCGTGCGACTCTCGAATCATAAGGTCGACCCTTAAGGTCGAACGGTCCAATTACTCCGGCAGATTCGAAGCGTACGTAGAGACAGCTCGAGACCGTTCGCAATAAATTCTGGCAACGACGGAAGGAGCCTTGAGAAAAACCACGAGCCTCGAGAGTTTTCTGGGCCGATGAAAAAACCCACCCTCTAACTCATCATGTTCTCTTCTGTACTCCGCTCTCCATAGCGGATTCCGGATCGGACGCTGCATCCTCCCGACGTTACACATATTCAAGACGATCCGAATTCCATTTCCGAAATATCTGCACCATCCTATCCCTCGTAGGTTCGCACAGATGCAAAGATGAAAGCGAAAGCTGAGAGCCTCACTGACAGATGGTTTCCACTGTCCTGTCTCGAAATCGATATTCATATACCTTCGATGCGCGGTAATCTCTCTGCTCCATCTTTCTTTTGCCGGAGAACCGTGTAAAAAGCGTCTGATCTACAATAGACTCGTGCGTTTATGCAGACAACTCCTATGGACTTCGGACCGAAATTTAATAGATTTTAGACACGGTCCACGGAAACTCGAGTACACGTAGTCTTCAGTGAAAAAAGTTTATAACAGATGAGCTTCATCAAAGTAGATGAACGTACCATCCAAACTCGCATCTCTATAGACCGAATCCTACTTAAATTACAGACTTATGTAGGCGAGTCGCAGAAGTATTTATTTTTATAAATTTTTCGCGCGACATTAAAAGTCTCGTTACAAGAGCAGGACATTGGACCATATTGCCTCGCCGTTTCCTACTACATCAAAACGCCAAACCGTGAAATCGACCGAATCGACGCGTACGAAAAATACCAATGTTACCAACTTCACCAAACGGGGTTCGATTCTGTCGGTATAATTTTATCATTAGCAGTTGCGTTGTAGTTACGGTTCTGCCTCCGATTCTACCTCCAGTTGGTGCACTTTTTTTTTCTATCCGTAGCTTTTTCACGAAAACGCTAAACCGTGATGAATGTTCCGGGTGCCGCCTCGTAGCATTGACGCGTCGTCAAAAACGATTTGTACTCGTCAATCGAAACTCGGCCACGCGTTCCGTTCACGAGTCGCTCCGTCCGATGGGCGACTTAACTCACAAAGCTAAGCCTCGACCACCGAAGCGAGCTTTGTCCGCAACTCTGCGGCAAGGGTGCAAAGCGATTTTTTCCCTTTTCGATTAATTTTTACGAGCCCCCGATCTGCGAAAAGTAGGCGTACGGTCTCGTCCCAACGCCCATATGAATTCGGAATTTGTCCCGTTCATCGACCGGTAGGTCCTCGAGGACAGAAATCTCGATTTTCTCAGTCAAAGCTGTCGGGGTGGTTTCGCCCGCAGACCCACACAACGACACTGCCAACATTGTCAGACCTTCCCGCAGCGCTTTGCCCACGTGAAAAACTATACCGGAACACGCTATGGGTGGTTTGGAAACACGCGTAGTTACAAATCGGCTCGATTTCTCAAGATCGTATTCGCTGGAAGCCCTCGCTTGGGCCCTTCGACGGTTTTTTCGACGTTTCGCCCAAAAAACCGAGAGTCCCGCACGATTCGTTCGCCACCATTGAAGTCGCTCAACGCTTCTTCCGTACGACAAATTTCTCGTCGATTCCTGGATTCCGCGAGTGTGACGTAGCACTGTGAGGATTCGTTATACGAACGGATCGGACGTAGGGAAGGGAATTCGGGCGATGATGTAAACGTGAAAAATCAGAGTCCCAGGAGCCGTATTTTATTTACATTATGTAGCGTTCACGGAGCGAGAGTCGACGGCAGGGATATTTTTGAAAAGTTTCTGTATGCACAGGTCTCGGAGCGAATTATCGCCGAGTTCGCGTCGACCCTCATATTGCTCTTTGCTCTCTTTATTTATTTAGGGGGGGAGTGAGGGAGGGCGGAGGGGCAAAACGGACTACTCGAACCATTTGTTTGTGGCTCATAAAAAATTAAGTATCTTGACGAGTGTTCTACTCGATTTATCAAAAAAAAAAAAAAAAATTGTACAAAATCCCATACGACTGGTCGTTCCTAACGATGTGATACTCGTGTGAAAAAATCGGCAGTTTCGTAGGTAACAAACTTCAAGAGAACTCTCATTTCTTTCGATACTATTTTTTCTCGATATTTTCTATTTAAAAGACGAACCACTCCTATAATTTTTTATTTTTTTTATTTGGACGTGGATTTTATCTCACGGGATCAAAACATCGTTGCCGATGATCGATGATATAAAATTTTTACACGCCTTTTTGAACCGGAAAAAAAAAAAAAAAAAAAAAAACACGTTTTCTTTTCTTCATAAAATCGCCGAGACCCGGTCTCGAGTGGACTGGTTCGTTCGGACCCACTCTTCTTCGTCCCTCTTTCTCTCTATTTGTCGTTACCGTACATTTCGGTAAAAGCCGCTTTCCTCGTTCGGACGACAATGTGTCGCCTCAGGAAGCTCGGCAAATATTTTCCTTATTTCCAACGAAACGAGCGAGAGATTTCTCGTACACTTTATTCAATGTGCATGCATGCACATGGTGCACGTACGGGTCCTAAAAATGCGATTCCCGGCAGTGTAGGTAGCTCGTAGAGGTGATGCGGGACAGCTGCTGCGTCGCTCGACGACAAGAACACGAGAAGAATTGCGATCCTAGAGGCAGCGTTAATGCTCGATATGAAAATTCTACGATCTCGCTGTTGCGTCATGAATTATTTCGTTATTTACGTTTACGATCCGCGAACGGCACGACGAAGAGAGAGAGAGAGAGAGAGAGAAAGACTCGGGGGCCCCGCATGATCAGAGTTGAACTGCTCGTGCGGTTGTAATTGCATATCGCACACCTTTCATTGTCAGTTGGAGAATTCGAACGCAATTTTTTTTTTTTTTTTTGTTACAGTGAAAGGAGTAAAATGGCACGCGCGTCTGTCGGCGAACGTAAAAATTATAAGCGCACGCGGCCCCGCATACTTGGATTCCTAGTAGAGGATAGATTAATGGACTCGCTGACGAGCGACCGGTGAAAAACGTGAGGAGTGAAAAAAGAAAGACAAAAAAAAAAAAACATAATCGTGAACGTCTGGTGCGTCGAGGCACGCGCTCGGTAAAACCATCGTTGACATATGTCGCCTAAGTACAGGCAATTACGCACGGGTACGCGTCATGCGTTATTGATAATTACACACGGTGTACGACAATTGTTACCCAATAGTCATATAACGACTGTTGCAGCGAGACGTGAAAAAAAAAAAAAAAAAAAAAAAAAAAAAGCGGCCAGACGAAACGAGAAACGATTGTCTATCGGAATGAAAGAATAGTGAAGGAAAACCGCGCTATCGTATCTCTGGTCTCAAATCCACCGCGCCCTATTATTTTCGCATTTATCTGTATTTACTCGCTCGCTATCGCAGGTCCAATCGGTTTCCGGCTCAATTTTTAGATCACGTGACGCAGAAAGAAAAAGAAAATTTTCCAAAGACCAAACACGCTCGAATTCGGGAAGCGTAACGCGTAGTTGCACGATGCGTTAAAGTGAAATAGATAAATGGAAGTTTTAGTATTTTTTTTTTTTTTTTTTAGGTGGAGAAAGGAGTTTCGGGCGCACGGTTTATATCGATGATCTAGAACTAACATGATGCTCTAACTCGATGACCCCATCATCATCGATCAAAATCGAGGCTAATGCGTCTCGAAAAAAAAAAAAAAAAAAAATTAATGGTCTCACCCGGCGAGTCGCATCGTTTCCAAAATTTTCCATCCCTCGCCCCCATCGCATCTCGCTCTTGTGCACGCAAAGATGCGACGCTCGCGCACTCTTCTTTACCCTTGCGCATCACGCGTGACGGAAAAAATTGGTGTACATCGGAGGGTAAAAAAAAAGTCGAATCGTCCTCTCTCACCTGATTCTCTCACTTCGTTTGTCATCCCCACCCTCTGGAGTGAAGCAGAAGCTGACAGTAGGGAAAAGTGAGAGACAGCTAGAGCTGCTGTTTTTTTTTATGGTAAAGGTGGAAAAAAGGGGGTAGAAAAACCTAAAAAAAAAGCCAACGAGCCGCGAATGCCGTTTTCAGGAGAACGGTGACTTTTTTTTCCCGCTGCTGCCACTCGGTGTCCCAAATTGGAGCGTCGGATTTCGCATCCCTATAACTACATCGACACATAACTGGAGAGCCCATCGGGGTTACTCCGGTCTCAAATGGCAGCGTTGCACATCAATTGTTGGAATTCGGATGTGCGGAATTGATTTGGGGTTAGCGGGTAAAAGTTTCTGGAAAAAAAAAAATCATTTTTGTGAGACCTCAGATAAGCAGACCTCCTCGTAGAAATCCATCTCCGCCACACACACGGACAGTCCGCAATCTAATCCTCGAACCACCTCGATCGACCGTTTTCTTGTGTCAAATTTCACGAGACGTGACATGACCCTGCTGCTCCCGAATGTGTCAATCATTCGGCAATCACTTTTGACTCGTGGACCAGCGGATTTTCTGTATTATTCACAACATTTCCAACCGATTCCATATATATTAAATAATTTGTCTTGGAACCGGTGGTTTACATTTTTATCACTGAAACATTATTATTATTCGATCAAGGGAAAATCCCGGAATAATCAAGAAATTTTTTTCCACGGTTTTTAAGGACCACTGTGCAGGTGTTTTTTTTTTTATTCGGTCGATTTCGTTTGGTCAGACAGACGAATGTAAAAATTCTTAAAATTTTATTGTGAAGTGGCAGAGTTTAACCGTGATTCTGACCACATGCGCATGTGTGTGTGTTTTCATAAGCCGTCCGTACATGTCTTCCACCCTGTCCGGCTCAACTACGAGGGACGGGTTCCTCACGGCCTAGTTGGTCGAGTAGACGTGCGTACCAGTTCGCGTCGGTGCATCGAGCTCGTTCCCACGTCCGTCACGTCACGTTTCTTCTCGATACGAGACTGCGCCAACCACCAGACTCAACGCCGCGTATCCTACCCGTGTAACATCGAATCTATACTTTCTCCACGAAGGGCGAAAAATGAAGAAAAAAAAATCGACTCACGTTCCCGCAGTTTTCATTCATCCCTTACGTCTCTATTTGGGTTACGTGTTTCGCCCCAATATCGAAAATAGCATGACGAAAAAAGCTTCCGCACATGCTCCCGTCCACATTTATATAGACATGTCAATCGGGATTGAAGATACGAAAGGAATCGACGGAAGTCATGGAATCACGGGATCTTTCATACACGGATTTCACATAGACGAGAACACCTGCCGTTTATACAACGAGCTGTGTTTTTTCCTACCTCGAAAATATTTTTCATTAGCATAGACACAATCTTTTTTTTATAGAAATGTTTCTTTCTCGTGACTCTCGTATGCTTATAATTATTCAGAAAAGTAGAAGCGACGCTATTGTGTCGAGAGAATTAAAAAGGAGCGGGCCTGGAGTCGGGTGCTTTTGATTATTCTGGAGTAGTATCGCGTGTATGTGTTACGCTACAGGGCTGAGACGAGAGAGTGCCGGTCCGATTTAAATGCAAATAAAATATGTTCGTACAAGCGGAGAGCCGGCAGGAGATGAAAAAAAAAAGGGTTTTCGAACCCTCGTTTCTTTCTTGCCGTTTTGAAATCGAGACTGAGCGAGGCACGTCAAACCGATGCACCGGTATCGTCGTAGCCCCCGGGCAAGGGTTGAAGAATAAGAAGTAGCCGCGCGAGGAAAAATATGGGTCGCGATCGAGTTCGATCCAAAACGAGGGTTTCGCTTTCCAACTCTCTCCCGTTTCCATTGTCCTCGGATGGTCGCCTATGTATGGACATGCATTTGCCTTCGACATATCGAGACACCCTGCATTCATACTTTATTGAAAGCCTCATCGAAAGAAGAGGCATCCAGTCCGGCACATCCGCATCAATTTATATCCAACCGTTCGTTGCATATACACGCTGCATTATATTCTATTTCTCGGACCATAGCTATAATACCGAACTCACGTGCAAACGTAACTTTGTAAAGAGACATAGACTGAGGGCGGCTCCGATGGTGCTCGACCTTCTACGGCACGACGTGTCCCCGTTACGACGATATACAAAAGCGATTTACACTCATAAATTACCCGATCGATCGCGGTTGAATAATTTTTTATTAGACGGATCAACCAACATCGACGAATATTAATCGTGAATAATATTGCGCCGGTTTAAGGGAGGGAGTCAACGAATTTTATGTGAATTTAATTGTGTTCAATTATTTTTCACGACTGAAAAAAAGATCGGAAAAAATATTAAGACTGAAAAAATCCCCAAGTCCAGATATCACAATTGTAGGGAGACTGTACATTTTTTTTTTTAATCTGAAAAAAAGGTACGAACGATCTTGCTGCAAGTCGAATGGTGTAAAAGCGAACGATCAACGTGTCTTTCGCGGGACAAGAGACCCGAGTCATTTTTATGTCGATACCATGATCATTTTGCCACCCTTGTCGCTCCTCAATCTCACCGCAATGAAATAACGGAAGGCGTAAAAAATTTCAAATGGCCCATTTGCGCAATAAAGTATAGAGTCCGAAATTGGGTAGAGACTCGGTTGAGCACTCTTGGTCGCGACGTTGCTTGTTCCCTGTATCAATCCCTTCGGGATTGTTCCACAGCCCTCGACCTCGGTGATCCCCGCGAGGCGAGCAATGAAGGTTCTCGTCTCGCTGTGCCGCCTTTCCTTACGCAACTGCAGTTCGCCCGTATCAAAATACAAGGTACGGAAGGTATAAGAGCCTCGAGAGTTACGCTTAGGTATTACCTCCCATGTGTGTTCGATGATAAACATGTCAGCTCCGAAATAGTGAAGGGAGGAGTCGAGAGAGCGAGAGAACAAACCCGAGGAGGGCCAGGAAATATTTATCGGTGTTCCGGAAACTCCAAAGTCTTCGCCCCTTTTTTTTTTCCCTAGTCTTTACTTTGCCTTCCCGTCTCTGCCCTTGCGTGTTCTCGGATACTCCGGGTATTCGAATACACACACGCATACACCCTTAATCGTTGGGCATTGTCGCGTTATTTCTGAGCCGTTAAGCCGAGGCCGTGCTGAGAGTGAGCGAAATAAATGTTTTCCCCTGATCGACCTCCGGGACCGACGAACACGCGAAAAACCTGTGTACTCTTTCATATTTACCCGTTCCCTTCCTCGGTAGACACATCCGCGCGGCTTTCTCACTTTTTTTTTTTTTTTTTTTTTTCCTCGTCTTCGTTCTTTTCACTTCCGCACCTTCACGTTTCCTCGTCGCCCGTACGCGCTCGGAGTCTTTCGCGGCTCTCGCACATCATACTTTCCGGCTAGCTAGCAGATCTAATGAGGCGTGCGAGACTCGAAAAAAATCGTCGCACCAAACACCCCTGTACGCTGTGCCGCTCTTTGAAAAAAATTGTCGGAGAGGGAGAATGAAAAGAAAAAAAAAAAAAAAAAAAAAACAACGGCGCATCCTCGAAGCGAGTAGGCACGAAGGGTAATTTTTTATTTTCATGCAAATCCGTCCGCGCACCGCTTTGCTCGTTCACCGGTTAAAAATTATCATTCCGTCTTCCTCTTTCCCTTCTGCTTCGCTCACTCCCATGTTTTTTTTTTTTTTTTTTTTCGCGAGAGAATACTTTTTTTGGGATTTTTTTGAGAATACCTTTGAACCTCCTGAGAAATGGCCTCGAGTATTCGCAATTTATTTGCATTTCGCACAACGTCCGCGACGCAGCAGTCACGCTTGCGTTGCCATGGAATTCAATTCGAGTTAGAAATCTTATCTACATCTTATCTTCAACCTGAAAAAGTTATTAGTTACCTGCGTCAGCGGGCGTCGTATAAAACACCGCGATTCGTGAACCCGCAGGAATTCAATGCATCAGTCGGTCTCGGTGGGGAAAAAAAAAAAAACCTTCGCGTGGGGTTTGTTAATCAATGCAAATTTTCCGGCCGCATTCGCACGCTTATAGCGGAGTGTAATCCGTAGGTAAGGCATCGCGGAACCCCCTCGGACACAGCCGTCGAACAAAATTGCATATTCATGTCCTACTTCTCGGGCCCGGTACCTCATTATCATTTGAGTTTTGGGAAAATAACGTAACACCGTTATAAACCCATGGCATTAACACTAAGTCGTGGTGTTTACGAAAACAGCAGGAGGGCAGGTGCGTTACGGAGTCCTGTGAATCACGGTATTGCGTCTCGCCATGTCTACTATTTTTTTTAATTTTTTTTTTTTTTAATTTTTTTTTTTTTAATTTTTTTTAATTCACATTATACTGAAAGACCATTTGAAATAATGTAGCATAGACACGAATTATCCTAACGCAATTTGGATAGAAGTGGCAGCAGGCCGCAGAACGAAGTCTCGAGGGGGCGTTTCGACGTTGCAGAATAAAAAAAAAAAAAAAATAATAATAATAATAATAAAAAAACAGAACCGATCGAATCTCACCGCGACGTAACGTTAATCGCGGCGAGCGATCAAACGAATCGAGACTAATGGCTCGCGCACGTGGTCTCCCCGTTCGCTTCCTGTCTCAATAAATCCACGCACGGTGCAGGGCCCTTGATACTGCTGCATTATAGTGGAATAAGAGCGGAATAAGCGTAATCGAGTGGTCGTTGAACTTTGCCACTAGAAACGTTCGAGTGCACAGCACCCGCCGGCTGCTGCCGCTAACACTCCTCCAGGCCACGGCAGAGAGATTCTAGATTAGCGTTCTGCCTGGTTAATCACCGCACCTTTTCAACCCCACCGCGTGCACCTAGCGCCCCGGACTCAATGCATAGCATCATACAGATTCTCGTACACCAGTTTACCACATATGTAAAGTGTTTGGAACTGAAATCGAAGCTTCACGTACATGAGAAGTGTTTTCTATTTGGAGATCCTTTTTTTTTTTTTTGTAGGTAACAAAATTTATCGAATTTATTGTATTTGAGATGATCGATGCTTCTCTTTGGGGAAAACTTCGTTTTTATGGAGATAAATATTCTCGGGATTTTTTTTTTATGAATAATAATGAAGATATAATTCAGGGACGATAAGTTAAAATTAATTGTAATAAATTAGACTGGAATTTTTAGTGCGAAAATTTGTACATTAAATTGGATGTACAATTGTCGTGGAAAGTTAATGGACTTTTAGAATAAAGTGAGGCAAAGTATTTCTAAAGTTTTGAATATGCTGTGCGTTAATTGTTCATCGTGATTGTTCATACAATTTAATGCCCAAGTATGTGTCTGAAAATTTTGCTGCCGGTAATTTAATTATTGAACGAATTTTTATTGTAGTGTAGTGGTTGTACATTTTCCAACGTCCTCATGTGTAGTACCATTCGAATGACAATAGCAGGTATGAAAATATTTAGAACATAAAGATTACCAAAATTCTTACTCCCTATTTTCCTCTGCGCAGTCAATGATTGACATGGGTCCCTGCCGAAAATTTAAAGCCTGCGTCACTCTGTCGCACTTTCCTCGTCACCCCGTCTTCGCACGCGCGCCTTGGCGAAGGGATGATCGCTCGGGAGCTTAAAGTGTCGAAGCGCTTTGACGAAAAAGGGTACACTTCTCCAGACTATAATACGGGTATAAGATATGACATTATGAAAAGAAGGGAAAGGGAAAAAAAAAAAACGGTCGTATCCTCAAAGGACAGTGATTTTGTTGGGCGTGTCGGCCAATAAACGTTTCAATCGTCGTAACGAGCGAAAGCTGCCTATATATATATTTTTTTTTATTGGTATATCTTTTCCTAAATTATATTTATCGGTCGTAAATAATATTTTTGCTTTCACGTCTTTCTGGTCACCCGAGACGCCAACCGAGCGAAACCAAGTTTCTCCGTTTCCGCGTTCTTATATACGGCGCTCCGAACCTCCCGGGAAATCGGACGGAAAGGCTTCTTTATTGCCGAGGACAGAGAGAAGAATCTCTCTTCGCCTCGAGGGCGATGAACTTAATGAGGCGAAAGAGTTGCACGCAGCGAGGCGTTTGACGAAAGAAAAAAAAAAAACGGTTCTTCAGAGGACGCCGAGTCGATCTCACCCCTAGTCGTTTTTTTTTTTTTTCGCTTTTCTCACTCTCGTTCCTGGACAATTTCGATTGTAAAAGTTCACACGACTCTGTGTGTAACCGGTGTACCCTTTCACCATCGATATTCCCTGGTCTTAATTCTCGAACGTGAGTTCACAGTTCGAATCACACATCGTGTGCGCCTCGACTGACCGGAATGTTTTTCCAATTTTTTTTTTTTTTTCTACTTTCTCCACAGCGTCTCTGTTTTGATTTCACCACTCGAAAGGGAAGAGCTCGAAGTCGAAATCCGTGAGGGGACGATACTCCCCATCTCTGTGTGGGGTTGCCGTGGTTTCCCGGACGACGCGGTCATGTTCGATGACAGAAAAAAAAAAAAAAATCAAGGGAGAAAGAGCAGAAGGAGAAATAGAAGAAAAAAAAAGGTAAAACCAACTCACAACTACCCAGCATTACGGAGAGCAGTGAAGAGAGATCGATCCGCACGATACTCCACAAAATCGCGGCCCGTCCGACGCCAGTGGCGCGTGAGCGTGCAGAATTTTCCCTTTTTTTTTTTTTTTTTTTTTAGTAAAAAAGGGTTTGAGAGGTGTCGAAGCTGCGCACGGTCTATTTTTTTTTTCACCTCATTGTCTGCTTCACAATGGAAAATCGGCGTTTGGGATGTCGTATTGGCCACGCATGTGCGGAACACACGCGGGATTACAGTCGGTGGTTCTCTATACAGTCGCTTTATCCACAAAGATCCTCCGTGAGGCAGTTCATATTCCATAGCTGGATGCGGTTCGCTCCGTTTTCTAAAATACTCGTGTCATCGCCGATCTGGTTTAACCCTTCGATTTATTTGCCGTTTATTAAATGCCGTCGGCGCGAAGGGGTTCGCACGAATCACGGCTCGCGAACGCTCGGAGGCGCAAGAGCGGACGGAAGATAAAGAAAAAAAAATCGGATGAAAATCGAGCCGTCAGCAAAACGCAGGAACGGTTTCTCCGAGTCTCTTCGATTCATGTCACGTGTGTGCGAGCCTGTGCGCTCCGATTCTGTGTTTCCCCACATCTTTCGGTCCTTAACGAATCGCAAAAGGGTTGAGAAAACTGTTTACTTCGACGGTGGCCACAATGCTCGAGCGAGCAGATCGCGATAAAAGAATCTTTCTTCATCCCCCTCGCACCGATCGTCCGGGGTGCGCTCCGTGCACCGATTCGACCCTCGGACTCGCGCGACTCCGAAGATTTTATCGCGAGAATACAGCGACACGACGAGAAATCGGGAGTGAGAGCGAGATAAAAATGTCCCCCGTGTGTCCCTTCGATCTCAGTGTTCGGAGAGCGCGGAGCATTCAGAGCGGGAGCAAAGGCACTCGGTTTATGCGACGACCCTGAAAGAGAAACAAGTTTCTCTCGGGGGTTCGAGAGGCTAATTACTTTTTTCGTAAAAAAAAAAAAACGAAAAGGGTTGCCGAGAGAATGCGAGGTGCGGCGAGAATGAGGTTGCAGAGGGGTGGCCACGTCACTACTCTGAGGGACGAGCCCGAGTCCGAGGTCACAAAAGCACATACATCCAGCTTCGTATATAATACCTTTGGGGAAAAAGCGATCGAGATCACGCTTGTTTCCCAAACACCGTCGTTACGACACCTCTGACCCCCGTTGAGAAAAACCCCTTTCTATAAGGCAATCGCCAAAACGATCTCTCACACGGCGCGGGATCAACAAATTTTCTTCGCCTCAACCCTTTTGCTCGCCAATCTTACAGCGCTGTTTTTTTAATGCTCTACTGGGTTTCACCGCGATACCGAGATAATTTATCGTCTATATATATATATATATATACGAGAAAACTTTTATTATTTTATTTGCGGTCTTGTCGAAGTGTTCGTTGAGTCATATTTCCAATTGATTTACAACCGTCGATTTTTATTATTATTTTTTTAATTTTTATTATGCCACAGATGACTTAACGGGTCGGTCAAACCAGAAGCCGCGTGGTCACTTTAATGATTGTAATCGCGGTGATTAATGAACAGTCATACACGATTCCGGCCGGAAGTTCAATTGTTAACGTCGAACAGAGAAATAAATACTGGGAGTGGGCGAGCGAGTCCTGTTCAGTGGCCGGTACGAAGGCATAAGAACACGGTTCATTTTACGCTGCGACCACAGGGTCAGCCTCCGCGATAGGGCAATTCTCCCCCTCACATTGTCGAGTAATATTCCATTATGTAGATTAAATCACTGGCCTGTCTGAGACCCTCCACCCTGCAGCGCGAAAATACGCATGCACGCTGTACGCGAGCCACTCGCCTTATTGTCGCGAGCCACGAGACCTTTGCCCTAAACTCTCTAGGCGGTTATTGCACTAGCTTAGCCTAGTGCGATGACGATAAAACCGCCCTACGAACCGTGAACCCTAATTTCGGAAAAAAAAAAAAAAAAAAGGGTTCGACTCCGCATATCAGAGCGACCACACGTCGCTTGTTTTTTTTTTATTTCTTCTTCTTTTTTTTTTTTTATTTATATACGAGACCACCGCACGTGTTCCGGTAGGCGCACTCAGCGTACGAAACGTCGCGGCGTGAGTAATCGAGAGAGACACGAGTCTTGAAAACGTAACGCAGACCCTCGAGAAAACCTCCCGAGGGATTGCCCGGACTCGAGCGGAGAATACTCACGTTTCCGTTACGGAAATACTATCGTGTTTTTTCCTCGGTGCATTCTGCAATTAAATACAAAATTCAAATTGAATTTATTGTGTGGATGTTCTTGGAGATTTATGAACCATCCACGTGTACCGACAAAAATCAGTGCGTGAGCGAATTTGTTTATTAAATCTGTTTCGATATTGATTTAAAAAAAAAACGGAGATTTCAAAATATTTACAGGCAGAGCAGTCGGTTGAACAATTTACCATGGATTTATGATAGGATCGCAGAGCGTGTGAATTCTTCTTCGTCGAGAGCCACCCCCGATGGCGAAGGGCAGCTATAAATTTTCTAGCTCCGGGTGGTCCGTCGAGCCGACCGGGGGTGGTCTTTGCTTGCTCTTCCGTTCGTGGAGAAAATCAAAAGCTCGAGAAGGTATTAGAGACCTATTGGGAGGACGTTAGAAGTCGAAGAAACATCCGTCGCTATTACCGCCTCATTCAGGTCGTCTGTTATTGAGCTTGCTGTGACTCCACGCGCTCCTGGACACGACGCAGGCTCGATGCGGATGTGTGTGAATGTACCGAGAGACGTATTTTCCGGTGGAGAGCAGCTTTGGTCGTTACGGAATTCCACCCCCTTCACCTGAAACGTAAACACGAGGGGCGGACTCGCGAACCATTCTCGGGACCCACAAGAGGGAAAATCGATGATTCTCGTCGATCGATCAAATTATCACGGCGGGAGCGCACACGCGATAGACAAAATTATTCGACGAATAAAAATAGTCCGGTGAAAAATGTAGGTCATAAAAAAAATTCGATGCACGGAGAAAAATATGTACATTAATTATCGTGCCTACTCGCAGAAACGTCTAACGAGAATAATAATAAAGGTAATAACAATATGAGGGAGAAGAAGAATCCGTTATAAATTCAACGCGAATCTCTAATCCCTCCTCTGAATAGAATCCAGTCTTTAAAAGTCCCCGAAGCGTTGCTTCGTTCGAGATATAAATAAAGGCCTCCCCGATTTCTATAGTCCTCCCCTCTCAGAGTCGCAGCCGACAATGCGGCGCGGTGTAGATCCTCCTGGAAACAAGACTCTTGTTAGCGTGGAGCATGAAAGAACGGGAAAAAGTATTTTTTTTTTTTTTTTTTTCCAATAAAAATATTAAATTTACGACCTCACGATTCGTACGTGTCGTGCGAGGAGTAGTTTAAAATGGAGAAAAACCACCCCCGTGCAATAGGGTGCAGAGTTCGCCTGTACAGCCGGAGGGCTGCTGTGGGAGTTTGGTGGCCGCACTCCAGGTGAAAATAGAGGATAAGGGGTCGTTGTCGAAGTTGCGTCGGGAGTTACTGCTACGCTGTCTGTTGTTCTTTATCAAAGAGGAAATTGGCTGCTGCTCCGAAACGGAAGTGAGTGAAATGCGGTCGGAAAAGTGGCCTGGTAACTCGACGGGTGGTCGGCCATCTTGGCCGAGAAAGGAGCGGAGAGAAGCCGCGGGTCCAATAATGAGCTCGCATTCTAAAATCAAGTCTCTCATTGTCATGGGTCGCCGGGCATTCATCGCCGTTGTATCGTATTATCCCTCGCATTGAATTCGGCAAGGACTCGTCCTTCATCCCCCTGCGCTCACTCGCTCCTCCATGGCTTTCTTCTGCGGTCTCTCCGTCTTCGTTTTTTTTTTTTTCTGACTCTCTCGCTCACCCGAGACTCCGCTCGCTAGGACACCTGGACCTTCCGGGTGCCGTCGTTGGCAATATCTTGTGGGAATAGTCGAGCGGAAGACGTGACGAATGCGCGCGCGACACGGACATACTCCTGGGTGAGCATGAAAGCGGATAAATCGCTGGATAATTACGACGGCGCCCCGCACGAGAAGTCTCACCTCTGTAGGCAGACACGAAATTCCTCGTTTTTTTACCGTACCGCCTCCGGTCTAATTGGAATTTATGGAGGATGGTGAATGAGCCGAAACTTTTTTTTTTTCCGCGGAACCGAGTAAGCTCGAGTAAAAAACAGTCCGGCTCTTTCCCCAGCCTCAGTAAAAAAAAAAAAAAAAAAAAAAGTACGAGTACGGTGAATGTTTGGTGTTGATTGAGGAGTAATTACGAGAACAAACTATACTCGGGCTGATTCCGTGCTGATTGAAATTTACGATCGAAGAAAGCGGTTCTTCCGTTCGTGGCCAAAAAAAAAAACAAAAAATGTCAACCCGATGATAACTCAGTTTACTTTAGTGTCCGAAGCTTATTTCAGGTAGAAACGGTAAAATTGCCTCGGTGCGTGAAGAGCCTGAGCATCCCCCCGGGTAAACAGCCGATCCGCCAGTGTACGACACGGAATCGGATAAAAAAAAAATAAAATTGTCGATTCACCGTCGGACTATCAGCGCCTCACGCGAATGTCCCTTTCGTCACGTTAATCGACCACGACTTCATCAATGCACAGCAGTCAAACAACTCGGAATCGTACAATACACCCGCCGGCTTAGTAGCCGCAGAGTGGCTGATTTATGGTCCAGTGAATTGAATCACATGACTTAACAGAATTGAAGTTCCTTTTTTTTTGCTCTCTTATTTTTTACCGTGCAACGGCACGAGTCTCCATATGTCGAGCTCATCATCTCGTTGTAGTAGTCACGTGGATCCCCTACGTTTCCTACCCCTTTTAACACCCTCTTCTACTCCCCCCCCCCCTTCCCTCCCCCTACTCTGTCGTTACTCTGTCGTGCGAGATGGTTAATTAGGGCCCAATCGGCGTACACGCGTACTATAACCGTCCGTACGGAACTTCATCGGCGGAGTGAAAGCGAGTGAGAGTGCATTTATAATACTGACGTAACTGCAGCAGTGCACGTACACTCGTGCATGAATTAACGGTGGGGGGGCCCCGAATGCAACGGGGGTGTCCTTCGGAGTTCCGACAACCCCTTAGCGCGCATTACGACCGTATATACCTGCGGAATGGCATGAATGCGTAATTATTCGTAACCGCTGCAGCGATGCAAGGCGAGCATAAGTCGAGTCGATTCGAAGCGGGAGTCGGGTCACATATATATATATATATATATATATATAGGTAAAGTCAGAAGGTATACGCATACTATATAGTCTACGGCAGAAGGGCGTAACGAGGGGTCACGCTCTGTTAACGGGGGTGATGCATGCATACAGCGTATAGTTTTTCACCCCTGCGAAGTGAGACCGAGTGCCTACACCATACGCTTGTACAATATATATATATATATATATATATGTGTGTGTGTGTGTGTGTGTGTGTGTGTGTGTGTGTGTGTGTGTATAAGGGAATCAACCGGGAATGAGAGACCCCGCGAGGAGCGCGCGGACGCCAAACGTCAGGATCCGCTGCACCCGTTGCACCGTTGAAACTTTGGCTACTGCTGTTACGAAAATTTTTCACGTGCACGCCTCCACGCGGAATAATGATTATCGCAGGAAATTTAACAATGAAATTACGAAGGCTCGATTCGCCGCGGGAGGTCGAGAGGCTATATATAATTTTTCATTTTTCATTTTTTTTTTTTTTTTTTTTTTAGTTTCCGTAGTCTATAATTTATCGGTGACTCCCGCGCGACGAGAAACTGACCGAAGTACGTTACGGGGAATTAATTTCTACGATGAATTCATGATGGTGATGAAAAAAACAAAAATAAATTAGTCACTTTGAGACAAATTGTTTCTTCTTGGACATCGTTTTATTGATACAACGGTTGATAATCTTGTTCGATAAGGAGACGACGGGCGGCGAAGCGTTTCGCCAGACACGTGGTAGCTTCTTTGAGGTGGGTCTTGTCCTGTCGGCCAGTGCGGTTGATACGGAGGCCACTTATGTTGTCTTGAATACATAATATACAAAATAGACGACAGGTATTGCGCCAACTGGCGGCGATCGGCGCGGTGGTAGACTGGAACGATGCACGCGCGTATCAAACGCGAGTGGCGAGCGTTAAATTATGCGCGTGTTGTGTGTAAGCGGTTTACGGTTGTGGAGCGTAGGCGAGAGGAACAGCAGGAGGAGGATGAAAGTTGTTGCACCCACGGTCACGCCTTTTGCCAGCTGACTAAAATATAAAGCGTGTCTCTGCACTTCCACCGCATGTAATTTCCGTCGCGACAAACTCCGACGAAGTATAACGTTCAATCGGTTGTTGTAATAATACGCCCGCTGTACGGTGACATAAGCGAACGCGCTCGCCCACTGTGTGTGGCGCCTTGCACTTCCACGTATGATTAATAATTCCGGGTCGAAGGGGAAAAAATTACACAAACCGCTGAGGCTCAAAAGAGCCGCGATTATGAAAATCGCGAAGACATAAATTAAATTGCATCGACGTAATTTCACATACGGTGGATGTTTTCACTTGGACAGTGAGAAAGTCTCATTGGCTCAGGGTATGTGAGGAAAGAAATTTAGAATTCGATGGTTTAGTTAATACGCACGGTCGACATTGGAGTTATTGTATTTTAAAAATAAGAAGTTTTGAAAATTGGCATATTTTTTATTTTTCACTTTTCAAGAACAATGTTTCACCGGGAATGAACAAAAAATATTACGTCGTTTGGCGGAGTTTCAAGTCACAGTAGGATAATGAAAAACATCGAGAATGTCTGCCAACGGGGTTGACTTGCAGTTATTATTTTTTTTTTTTTTTTCCTCATCACAGAAGCCTTTCCATTCGAGATACGATGATACGATAATTTATCATGAACCCTCGACTCTGGCCAGCTCTTGTCAACGACTTATCGGCGCCTTCCAGATAAAGTGCAACTTCCCACAGCACAATAATGTTGTTGCAACATAAATTTAATTCTCCCCGGACGGAGAAGGGACCGAAAGTTCATTCAGTGACAATTAGTCGTACAGCGATAATCCTACGATCTTGGCATTCAGATTCGCTCTTTCGAGCCTACACAGTTCGTTGAGCCCGCGGTGGCTTCCGACTGTACACTATAATTCTCTCGCGTACAAGACCGTCGACAGAAGCTTCGGGCGAGGGATGCGTAAAATTATCCGCAGTCCGTCATCCGCGACAGAACGCCGAGGGATAGAGACGGCCAGGGAGCTTCACGTACCAAGGATAAGGAGAGAAATGGGAGATGATAAAGCGAGAAAGCTGATAGTTCGTGCGGGTTCACTGTGGCTGGAAGGAAAAAGCACACACCGTGTGCTTTCCCCGAGACGCTAATTGGCGGGGATGACACATGGCCCACGTAATTGACCGAACGAGCTCCGAAACGAACAAGATAAAGGACACGGTGCGAGGAGGAGGCGTGAGTTTAAAGGCGAGAAATTCAGCAGTCTCGAAAAGGAAAATGCCGCTCCGAGAAAAAGATCCTCGTTCTCTCCGCTCTCCCCGTCCCGTTACAGCACTTCCGTTTTCAATTTATGGGATCACCGGCTTTGAGTATTTGATGAGCGAGTAATTCGATTAAATCGGCTCCCGGAAACTTGTTAACCATTGTGCGAGAGCCGAACGTATTATTTAGGGCTCTCGTTGGGAATTCTCATCTCGACAGCCTCTCTCGTCCGGCGGTCACTCCTTTATCCCAAATTTTCTCGGCATCGTCCTAAATGTCACCGACGAAACTGGACCGCTTCTTCTTCTTCTTCTTCGTCTTCTTTCTTTCCTCCCTCTCCTCTACTTCTACTTCTTATTTTTCTTACTTCCAGCCAACGGTCCGCGCTCCCATCTCGCCAGCTCCGCTGATCTCTATCCATCTTTTCCTTTCATTCTTTATATCACTTTCTCTCATTCTTTGGCTGATCTACGTTCTTTACCGAGAAAGGACAAGCAGGGCGCCATGCATCAGAAATTCGTTTCGGAACTCGCTAATTTATATCTTCCCGGCTTGGTGCAATCTTCCTGCCCCTGGACTGCTCCTCGGTTCTCTCCGTGTCATCGCTTGTCCACCGCATTGTTAGCGATTACGGCGAAGCGCGAGCAAACCAAACGCCCAGGGACTTCGCGACATGGACGGGCCTTTTTTTCTCGACTTTTAACTCGGTAACGTCACGCTCGATCCGGTCCCAGGCAAGGATGGGCCAGCGTGTCCGCATCTGCGGTCAGCACCGTGGTCACTCGTTCACCCCGATTCGTGACTCTCCGACTTGGCCACGAGGAGCCTGCGATCGCTCGGGAAAGTTCCTCGGGAGAAATAACGAAGAAGGACGAAGAGCGATTATCGATTGTTCTGGATATTTTCATACGAGACAAATTCCGTGAAGCACGACGAGGATGAGGTGGAGATTTAAAGCGTCACGGAACGTTGAGTCTTCCTACTGTGTCGATACCGAAGCAAAATTTTGCTTGGATCCGGACTCCAATTCCCCTCGTCGACACTCCAAAATATTATCTGTATCCGCTGAATATTTCATTCTCGACTTCGGCGACGAGTTGTAGATGGAATTTTGAGAAAGCACGTATTTCCGACTAGGAACCGCCCGTGTGAATACCTTTTACCCCCAAACAGACGCGAATGAAAAGACACATTTCCACGACAGTTGTTTTGATTGTTACGTTGGACGTGCGACACGTCTACGGGGGTTTTCGACGAGGAAGGAAAATGTATTTGCATGACGCGACTCTTAACGCTCCGAAATTCGAACACATGTGTTTACTTTAACAGATTGAAAAAAAAAAAAAAAAAAAAAAAAAATGATAAAAGTGCGTCGGGGTGGAGACTCGTAACGGATGGTCCAGTTTTTTTAGAGTTGAATGACAAGAAAAAAATCATGATCGATAAATGATTTTTTTCCACCCTCTGTTGACTCGGATAGCGAGGCGAAAAATATTCGGATGTATGGAACGCAAGTCATTTCGGCGTTGCAAACATTGTGTTGGGTAAGCGAGCGATGACCATACGAATTGGTTTTTTTTTGTTTTTTTTTTTTTTTTTTATTTCACGCCACTCTTCCACCGTGCGCGGAGTGTGGTGATCGAGAGCATAACTTTTACTCGCCAGGGATGTTCTTTGTCCCTAATGGAAAAATGGAAGAGGGGTGTGGAGAAGATCCAGCCTCGACGCCCTTCGTACATAAATACGGAACGGGCCGAGAGGCAGAAACTTTGCTCCGGAGTAAAGCGAAAAGGTAGAAACACTCCCTCGGGGGATGATCCTGGTCACGATTGAAATGGCAAGAGAGATGGAGAACCCAGGTTTAACATCAAATACCGAGTACTTTTGTCGAACTTTTCGCTCATGGAATGACACGACGCTGACGGGGAAATAACACTCACGAGAAAACTGTATCGATGAACTGGACCGAGTGTTCGACTTTTATAAATGATTATCTAATGGACTAAGCCAAGAGCTCGAGAGATCATTAAACATCGGACTCGCTGAATGAATCGGAAGTGTCATTACAAACAATGAATACCGTATACACACCTAAAAAAATATAAGAAAAAAATTACAGTAAATGTAACGCTTGCTCCAAGATTAATCGTAATGATGGAGCAGGTAAACATCTGGTGAGAGTGAGAATTTTTTTGGTAAATAGTTGTCACCGGACGTTAAAAAAAAATGTAGGTAACATTTTGACGTATATTCGAGATCGATCCAACCTTTTCTATTTTTCGAATTTTCGGTTCTCACATTCGCTGACATTTTTCCTTGGGCTTGATTGTAACCGGGGAAGACGCGAAGACTTTAACGCACGTTCGACATAGATTGATTCGGCGGTTTTTATTTTTCGAATTTTAAGAGTTCAGACCCTTTGAGAATTTTTTTTTTGCCTTTTCACAGGATTAGTATCCGCCCTTAATTGGGCTAGTTTCCCTAAATCTTTCTTTTTTTTTTCTTTGGCCATCACTCATCGAACTCACGCTCCAAAATTTTCCACTCTTAATTGGCTGACCCCCAAGAGTGCCAGGATTGTAAAAAAAAAAAAATGACGAGCCGAGCCCTCGTCCAGGTAGGACGAACCGAGAGTCACGCTTGAATTTCCATCCTCGACAGTCGCGAAGGGTCTCATCCGAGCAGGCTCTCCACTCTCTACCCAGCGTTGTACCGCATCTGCGGTCGACGAAAAAAAGACCCTTATCCTGTCACGAAACATTGGACACTGACCAGACGCAACTACTGCCGGCGAGGCGCGTTATTTGATGCGGCTTTCACCACCAAAATCGCCGATGAGCGAAGGGAGAAGAGAACCAAACTGTACTCGCATGCCGCTCACTTCCTCCGTCTTCAGTCGGGAGGGTGAAAAAAAATTGCATTACCGAAGTTTTCAATCCAAATTCCCACGACGATGATCCCGCTTCGCAAATCCGTCGCTCAAATTTCAACGTCACTCAAACCTATTCCCAGAGCAAGGTATTCCGCATATGTCCCGACAATAAAGGTCGAAATGTAATAAGGCTGGATTATTCTTGGAACTATTATAAAAAAAAAAAAAAGAATAAAAAAAAAATTCTGGATAATCGTGACAGCACCAAGTAAATTCATGTATTGATTTAGCTCGGCACTATATTAAATATATAGCTTGGCAAATATCCCCCGAGCAGGATATTTATTTCCTACAATTTCTGTGCTTAGCGTTTTTTTTTTTTTTTTTTTTTCAAACGTTTGCGGTAAGCACTGCGGCGTTTTACGAAAAAAAAAAAAAAAAAAAAACATCGTATCAACTTCAAATTAAATAAAAATTTCCCACGTATTTATTTCGATAAGCCGCCACATGTCTCCCCAATGGATCGTTCCGAGCATTGCACACCGAAAATCAAAAGTCTGAGGGTCCAGTTTGGACGCGGTCCGGTAATACTTATAAATCATTTTTTTCTCTCGTCCCTTTTCGAGTTGCGGCGTGACTCAAAGGCACGAGGTCGCGCGTATCGCCAGAAAAAAGCAGCGCGTGATCGAGCTCGGGTCTCTGATGGACCCTATGCGATGCACCCTCCGATCGAAGATCGTCTCTTTACCGTTCGAAACATATTCCTTCCTATTTAGCGCACGTTTTTTTCTCAACCTTTTTATCCCGAAGAATTTTTTTTTTTCTTATTCCACAGCGTCAGCGACACGCATCGGATTGAATGTCTCCCGATGAAGGACGCGAATTGGGTCATAGGAGAGCAATTTGGAGAATCGCCGATGGCCTCTCCGGACCTAAACGGGAGAGGCGTGAGAGAGCTTCGGAATTCCCGTCGGTCCGGCCCGGAAACAAATCTATCATCCGGCGCTTCGAACCTGTGTACGTACACGTGGAATTAACGTGAGATCGCGGTTAAGGAACTTTCGCGAGTCCGAGGGAAAATAAAAGTCCGATGCACCGGACCATGAACCGATAAAACGAATTCGCTTTTTGCTTCACTTTTTTCCCTGCGTTCCCTAAAACTGCGCCTCTCCCACGGCCACCGACGGAGCACCCGAACGAGCCTTATTTTTTATGTTCTTCATGAATCTCTCCTCGATACAACCGCTGAAGAAATCCAATATCTAATCTCGACGGTATAAAACTCACAGGGATTTTTTTTTGCCTGTTTTCGAAATTCCTCCCTTACGAGTCACGAACGGTCGTAGTGGCGAGGTGAAACGCGATCGTTAAAAGAAACGGGGTAAAGTCAGTAGAACGGGATGAGCTCGGGGAGGCTGCGTGTGTCAACGTTGAGAAGTAAAACAATGATAAAGAATGTCAGGAGTCCCCGAGATGTCAGAGGGTTCAGACAGCGATCTCCTCACGATCTCCCGTGAGACTCGTCGTCGTCGTCGTTGAGTTTATCCCGGCGTCGTTTCGTCTTGGTGCGTAAGACGGGCGGCTGCTGCGGTCTCGTACACGTCGTCGACGGACGGACGTGTAGCAAAACAGCGAGCGAACAAGCAGGCACGCCTAATAATTCTCCGTGGGCGTCTTCACGACGTGTACGTGTCAGGGTGTCGCGACGCCCGCGTTCGTCTCGCCTCGATGGCACGAGCAGTCGGTCCGCGCACGCGTTTTATTGCCCCGCTTTGCGCGCGTTTATGTGTCACGAGATGATTTCTCTTATTCTATGCAGCGTATTCCACTTCGTGAACAAAAACGCCAAGAAAACCGGCAATCGGAGTCATAAAAGCTGTATAAATAAAATCGGAGCTGATTGTCCAAGACGAGATTTTCAATTCCGAGTCAGTTACCACGCCGTTTTTTTTACGTATCGGCAAGAAGCAATTAGCTACCCGTCTGTTGGATTAATACGAAATTTCTTGGTCTAACATCAAGATGTTGGACCAACATCAAATTCTTGGACGAGCACCAAGTTTTTCGGTCGAGCACATTCGTTTAATGGGCTTACATTAATGTCCAATTGAAACATTCCTCTTTTTTTTTCTGTCAGTAGATTAGTTCGTCAACGCAGAGCCGAGCATCATTTTTACATTGTTACACACAGAGAAAAATAATTTATTGTCCTCAACCCGTACGCGTTGAATAGGCTGCAGCAAATTAATTAGACGCGGTAGAAAATTAATCGGAGGTGATGAGGAATCATCTCGACGTGGCGAACTAATTCTTTGCCAGCCAATTACCTTTACATGTCCGACTGAACGGAACTTACTTGACCATGCGATCAGACGCACCGTTAAATTATTTTTTCTTCATGAAATTTTGAGTTTTTACTTAATTACAAACAGCTGATTTTATTGCCATCTCAGATATGCATAATGCGACGAAATTCTGTACACATTCCTTACGAAAGAGCGCCGATTGCTACCTGCTAACGGAGGAACTATACTTCCCGATATATAAGTACTCCCTGCACGCGAGAAGTTGACGCTTATAGAGTGGTCAGCTGTCGACACTAAGTCCGACGACGGGGCTCTTTAACGAGCAAGCCACCAGACAGCTATAAGCGTGTAAAGCGAAGCTCGACAATTTCCCGCACGCGAGTTCTCCGGCGATAAACTCGGTAGATTTTTTTCTTGTGACTTTGGTGAATTTATGAATTTTTTCACGATTTTTAAACGCTTCGGTATTCCTAAATCTTTGGGACTAGGGGAGGAGAGTGTTCCTTTGATAGGCGTAACAAGAGTAGAAGAGATCATTCGGTGCGGGAGCTACTGGCTTTCATGAGTACAGTGTCGATATTCGAAACTCTTGTGAAAGACGATATGAGCCGCGCGGATGCTCGACCCAAGATGATTCTAAGATCCCTCTCGAGGCTTTCACTACGTAATACAGCGTTATTGAGCGGGCTAATTTAGAGGAATTTACCGCAGCTTAGTAGAGCTTCGCCCGCGTGTGCGAAATTTTATGGTAATGGACAATTTTCTCTTCTTCGAAAGATCAAATTTCCGCTGAATTTGTAGTAATTTTTTTTCTATCGAATCCTCTTCAATTTATTGCATATTTTCTGCGACTATTTCTTTTAAGTTACATATCCAAGAATCTTCTTCGGGAAAATTAATTTTAGCCTGACATTGTATTTTCTCTGAAACAATTAAAATCTACGTTATTAGAAAGAAAAAAAACCGCAGATATCCAGAAAAAAAAAATGGAATTATCTCCGAGAGAAAATAATAGAAACACTGTTTATTTTAGATAAATAAAAACTGTCCGAAAAAGATTTTTTTTTAAATTCCGAAACTCTCGGATCGTTCATTAAATTCCATTCGTGCCATCTCCAGAAAATTGGTCAGTGAAACATCGTAGCTGGGCAGTGAGAAATTCCGTAATAAAAAGAAATCGTCCCGCAGAAAAGTACGAAAGTAAGAAAGGTAAAAGTGAGAGAGGAGTTGTCCGACGCAATCGTCTTCGCGGAGCATTGTCCGGTGTTGAACGAACACCGCACCCCGAAGAAGAGACTTCAACACAGGAAGAATGTGGATCTTCGAAGAATCTTCATCGTGTGTGATGGTGAGACCAATGAGCATCTAATGAGGGTGGAGCTTCGGACGAAATCTCCACCTACTCTCGAAAACGCTCTATTTCTCGAAAGCTTCAAACGCGTTCGCGTATGGAAGTGGCACAACGGGAAGAGATAAGTATATACCCTCTCGAGATGAAATAAGAGAAAGAGGCCCGAAGGAGACGAGCGAGAAGGAAGAGATACGTGGAAAGAGTGGAAGGCTACGAGAGGCGATCTTTAAGTACGTCTTAACTCGGCAAAGTCAGTTGGCATTCTGCCTCCTTACGCACGGTCCGCATTAAGTACCAATATCGCGGGATAAAATTCGGAGCGAGCTTTCCACCGTATCGCGGTTCCGGACCGTAACGTTGATCTCCTACTCTGGCGTGAACGGGGAAAACCGCGCGTGTCCCTTCCACCCTTCGACAATAAATCGGGCGGAGGGTTCGAGACGGAGAACCGTGCTCGATTCGAACATCTATCCGAATAATTCGATTAGCCGTGTAATATATACACGCACAAGTGAGACACGCTTAAATTTAGCGGGACCGTGTCAAACGCTGGCCCGTTGTAATTCAATCAACGAAACGTTGAGCCCGCAATTTTTCCTGTCGTCGCCCAGCCGACCCCTTCGGATAAATGCAGACCGATCCGCGACAGCGAGCGAGCTAACCGGTGCATCTCTAATTTTCTGCATACGTTCAAACAGCCGTGAGTTTAATGCGGGAGGAACTGCTAGCTGGATTCGTCCGGTCTCCGGTTGCACCGACGTGATATTGATAATTAGCCACGGTCACGCTTCGCCGGGGTGGCCAAATAAATGACTATCCGGTTCATTCGATAAGGAGTGAAGGGAAAAAAATTAACGAAAGTCGGCGGGTGGACACGTGTCTCCTGGACGTTGCTCGCGATACTTTCTAATAACCGGAAAATTCGCAGCCGAATCTCGCCGGTTTTCACGCGCGAAGTCGTCAAATTTCGTTGCACCGCTCGCAGTCGTAGACGGTTCTATTATTATTTCGATAACCGTGATATTCCACGGGACGCTGTTCCACGACGTACTATTTATAAATTTCAAACCCCTCGTGGATTTTATGCGTTTGGCAAGGTGCTAAATCTTCGTGATCTGTTCAGTGATCTCGATTCACTCTCACCGATAGCTGAGCGTTGTTTCATCGTGCTGTGCTAAAAATAAATAAGAAAAAAAATATTAGAAAATCATAACTTCCAAGTCATGTTGCACACAACGGAGCATCAGGCGAGTGGAGGATCGGTCATAGTGTCGCAGTTAACGAATTCTCACGTACCACAAGATTTCACCGTTTCCCGGATTCTCTCCACGCCGACTCATTCGCTCGGTAAGTAAAATTATCTGGAGAACAAAAAAAAAAAAAAAAAAAAAATAATTTTTCTTTGCCCAATCGTGTTGCACGAACCGTCGAGGCGCTATCGATGCTCTCGAGAGGAATCGCGAATAAGCGATGCGTTTGATTGCACGGAAACCCGAGGGATATTAGGCGAGCGAGGAGGAAGAGCGCCGAGTCTCATGCTGCTCGCATTATGCCGCTTTGATGATTGCCCGAGGACAGTGAGCTCATTCAGAAATTGCCGGCGGAGGGTCCCCAATGTGTATCCGTGATGCGGCGTTCTCTCACAGCGAGGCGAGACGCGGGATAGTCGCACATATCGCGCATCAGAACCGGGAGTCCTTTTTGCGTGCTCGATTAAGCCGAGCGTTTAACGCAGGCGGCGGCAGACTCTCGAGCGGTTCGTTCTCGCCTCGACGAGCTCCTCCCGGCAACGATGATGATGACGGACCGATGCTCACCCTGCCGCGAAAAACGCCTGAGAAGAAAAAGAAAAAAAAGAGTTAATTCCATTCATCAATTCAATCGCGATTGACCGTAACGATTCATGCGATTCATTGTTAACGAATGAACGATTCGAAACTGTAGCGCTCTGTGACCGGGAACTTTTTCACCCTCCCTCCTCTATATAATACGGATATAATAAATATATATCGTCGGTAGCGTTGTTGCTGTAATGGACGAGAGCTCGCGACTGTCGTTAACGATCTTAACAATATCACGTACAGATTGCAACGAGAGTCCAACAGCTGGTAGTCGGAGACCTCGAAGAAGCAGAACTACCTTCTCGGCTCAGCAACTCGCCGCCCTCGAGAGGGTATTCGAAAGGACTCATTATCCGGACGCATTTGTCAGAGAGGAACTCGCCACCCGTGTCTCCCTGTCCGAAGCACGAGTACAGGTATTGTGGGTCATTTGAAAAATATAAAATGTACAGCTTCGAGGTGTCGTAATGACGATATCTCAGTTAGTAAAAAATCAAACGACCCGCTAAAACGGAACATCTTGTACAGTATAAAAATAATAATAACAATAATAATGCATTAACAAATTTTATGACTGGCCTACTAAATCGTTGAGTAAGTTGTGTGACAAACAAAAATTTGACTCCATTAAAAAAAATATATTAAATGGTTGTTCAAAGTATTTTCACTGCTACCGCATACCTGGCGATTTACTGACGCTCGTCTGGAACAGGCAAACGGTCAATGACTGATACATCAGCGTTACTTTGGCATAGCTGAGCCATGTGAATTTTCGCTTCCGCGTCACCGTTTTGTTTCCCTCTTTTGCATATTCCCGTTGATCCGAAGATTCGGAGGACACGGTGAGGATTGAGAGCAAGGCAGAAAATCGGAGGAGACAGGTTGTCAGGCGGGGTATCTATGATTAGCCCACGGGGTGGCTGTGTTGCTGTTTCGACTGTTTAATGCCCGATGCCTCCTCCAGCGCGCACATGCGTTCGGCATAGCGTGTCGGACACGTCGTCTCCGTCGTTGTCGAGATCCAGCACGTGTGCGCTCCGAGGCTCGTCGTGTGTGGAAGAAGCCGAAGCAGCCCTTGCCTTGCCCTGTCTGTTTCTTCGCTCGTCTGTCTATCCGCTTGTCTTTTCCTCCTCGCAGACCGCACGAACGGTAACAGTGTCAGTGGCAAATATCCGTCCTGTTGCCTCGGCGACAGAGGCGGCGGCGTTCTGTACGCCTGCCAGGAGCCGTCACGCTGTCCCGTCTCCGGTCGCCGCGTATCCGTTTCTCTCCCTTCGTCTCTCACCCGATATGACGCTGCTCCAAATGCGCACGATTTTCGGGACGGCTCCTGCGTTTGACTCTTCCCTGAAAAAAAAATAAAATAAAATAAACTAAAATAAAATAAAAAACCAAAGGAAAAAATTAACGGAGCATGGTATTAAAAAAAAAAAAAAAAAAAATGAAAGATGAAAAAAATAAAAATTCGGAGACACGTAGTCCGGAAGTCACCGTGAGAATGGCTCGATGATCGTCTTGTGATTTTTTTCCTGCAGGTATGGTTTCAGAATCGACGAGCGAAATTTCGGAGAAACGAGAGGAGCTCGGCGTTGAATCGCGGAGCATCGGCGAGCCGGGATACCGAAACGACTACTCTGCCTCTCAGACCGATCAGAGTCGCTCACTCCCACGAGCACGTCAACGAAAACGGATCGCTGCAAACGGGACAGATAGCGGCGCAGTATCCTTACGGTGATTATTGGAGATCGCCGCAGCACTACGGCGCGGTTCAGACGACCACGACCAGTTGTCACGGATTCGTCAATGGAAATTTGGGAAACGTCGGTTTCCCGACTTATCATCAGGCGGACGTTCATCCGGGACTCGAAGCCTCGCCGGTCAACGGATTGAACGCTCTCAGACTGCGAAGTCATCCGTACGGAAGCGCGTACTCGGCCATGCACGCGAGTATGTGACCACAGCGCGATTTCGTGGTAGCCAAGCCAAAGATCTTTGTTTTCAGTTTATAGAATTTTTTTTTTCCTAATATTTGTAATTTCGAAGAGAAACGAAACAGGGTAAAAAAAAACTCGAATTAATAAAGAAGCATCCTCAGTCGGAACGTCGAACGAGGGTGTACAAAAGAAAAATAATTATTCGAGGTACGAGGGATGAGAGTGAATTTTTTTTCTCCATAAACAGTGCTTAACTCGGATTTATATATATGTCTTGACAGCTCGCGGGGAACAAATTGTACCTGTTTTGATACACAGACATGTATACATATAATATTAATATATATAATATATATATATATATATATAAGTTGTGAATTGTATAAATATAAATAGTTATTCGTAAAACGAGGACTTCAACGAAGACAAATATTTATTTTTTTTATGTTCGGAGGGAAGAATGAAAGCGCGCCTAGCAGCTCGAACGACTCGGTTGTATTTAAAATTTCTTTTTTTTTTTTCTTTTTTCAATCATCGAGTATGAAATGTTAAAAATGTCACCGAATGCGAGAGTCGGTGACGCGGTTGGCACGCGATTAGAATATATTCTCACTTTTGTAGTCTTATATTATAATGGTCCATTATGGCTTTTACTCCTCATCATCTTCATCCTTAAATTAATTCGGGAAATTGCTGTTGTCTGGCGTGTAATTTCTACGTTATCGGATAAAGAGTTTGTTAAAGAGTGACGAGAACGTTTTGCACCGCGTTGCTCCAATCGACTTTAGAAGGAACGAGATAAAAAGCCGGTGCGATTTTCGTGCCGCAAGGACACTGGCAACCGGAAATCCAGCTGAACGATCCCAGTTTAGCGTCGCATTTTGGACAGTTCAGTTTTCCCTCGACATTGTGAAGGATGTCGGGCATCCAAGCCAGCGGCTCGATGAAGTAAGTTTTCGTGCAAAATTCACCCGTGCCGGTTTGTTGCTTGGCGGGCTTTTCCGCCGCCTCACCGACCTGACCGGTTTTCGGTTGTTTCGGTGACTTGTCCCGTCTCTTCGTGCTTATGTGTCTCCAGATTTGTCGCTCGTGGGGCGAATGTGGAAGTACGTTGCTGACGCTCGCGACAATTCTGCGACATTTTTTGCAACGATAAACGGTTGGCTCGGGTCGAACGGTCATAAGAGCTGGATCGGCCTTAACGAGGTCTACGCAGCTGCCCGGCAGTATTCTCGCCTTCCTCACCATGTCGGCGGCAATCTGAAGCCTGTACATCTTAAATTGCACGTTAGTGTTGTCTATGCTGCATCCCATGTCCTCGTAGAGTTTCAATTGAGCCAAAAATCCAGGATTCGGCCCAACGAAACGTCGCTTCGACTTAACGATCTCGAAAGCCGTTGCGAAGCTAATGTCGTGCTTCTTCATTATGTAAGCTATGACGAGAGTCGCTGACCTGGATACACCGAAGTAACAGTGAACGAGAACGTTGCCTCCTCCGGCGAGAGCGTAATCGATAAACTGGTAAGAATCCTCGAAGTACGTTAAAAAATCTTCCCTTGGCATATCCGTTATCTGAATATACTTCAGTGTGATTTCCGGTAGCAATTGTATTTTTCTCGGCAACGGACAAGAGTCGACGGTTAATATGTGAGATATCTTGGTCTCCCTGAGCCAATCGACGTTAGTTGCAGCCGTCAAGTTTCCCAGATACAAGCCCGGCTCGATTTGGTCGCAGCTCGAGGGACCCGCGTCGTAATCGTCCGCATCTTCTTTCGCCATTGTACGATGTCTTAAAGTGCTCAGGAATTCCGGAACGATCTGTGAAAAAAAAATAGAATTAAAATTATTACAATACGATACCATCACATTCATACACTTTCGATATAACATGTATTATTCTTTCGGTGAGAATAATTTTTTTTACCGTCCGGTAGTGAAATCAAATTTTCCCGCGTCACAGCGGTACAATTGCTGGTTTAATTAATCGAATGGACCGCACTGAAACTCCGACGATCGAGACACAATTTTTCCTCGGCAATTCGACACTCGACGCGGCGACGTTCGATCGGAACTTCGAAGCGAAGATTTTAACGCGTTCGATTGAAAAATATGGTGTCTCGTTTGTGTCATAATTACAATGTCCGACGAGGAGATTTCTGTGGACTCTCGAGGCTGTTGGCGAGGCACGCCAACCGGTGCCTCGACTCTCCCCCCCTCTCTCTTGGTCGATAAATACTACATTATACATCGGGTACGCTACCAGGGTTAGAAACATGTCACAGTACGTACCGTACACAAGCTCGCGTGCGTCCGCGATGCGATGTAATCGTGCAATGAAGTTTACGGGTGGAGGGCAACGAAAACCAAAGTTGATAACCGCTGTTCGGCGAAGAGCGACATCTGTGCCCGAGGAATCGATCGGTCAGCTGAGTTTAGCGGGTTTAGCGGTGTCTCCAGCTCACCTAACTTTACCTCGCGGGAAGCTACTCAAAATTTGACAGTAGCTGGCAGCTGACGGGCACTTACAGTCGCGTCGATGCTGTTCTTTGACTCGTACAGTTGTTTGTCAATACCTGCTTCCCAACGATAACGTTTGCCCGGTGAGGACGATCGTTCGTCCGGACAACACTCTCGCCGAGCTCAAATTCATCGCGAATGTTTGGAAATAATTTTTTAATCTACAACACGAAGCATACCGGGTGCAATGACGGTCATTTCCGTCGACTCGACTACGAGGCTCTTGCCAGATGAAACGAAGAACTCGTACTGGAGCAGATACGAGAGGAGACGATGGTTCTTCTCACTGTTATTCGGCACAAGCATGGTTTACGCGACGAGAACGTCCGTGCCGCTGTCGATGCCGATTATAAGCAAAGAAAAATCATGGTCCAAGACGGACTCGGGAGTTATTCTGTCCAGCTTCTTCTGGGGCTACACGTTGACTCAGGTCGCCAGTGGATACCTCAGTGACCGTATTGGAGGCCAAAAAATCATGTGGTTTGCCGCCCTGGGATGGGCCGTGACCACTCTATGTTTACCCGAGATAATCAACATAGTTACCGATGTCGATTACTCTGTGAAAATGGTGGCGACGATCAGGGCGGTCAATGGCGCCTTTCAAGGTATTTCGAACAATTTTTCAATGTCATTTGGGTCGATAATATGAAACATAAAATTGAATATTTTAATCACAGTGTATAAATCATTTCAGGAATGCATTTTCCGAGTATGATTAGCCTAACGAGTCAGCGACTTCACGAATCCGAGCGGGCCTCGTTTTTCAGTCTTCTAATATCCGGCTCGGCTCTCGGAACTCTCTTGACCGGTTCTCTCGGCTCATACTTGTTGGACAATCACGGCTGGGCTACGATATTTCAGCTATTGGGTAGATAAGCCACTTTCAAGCGAGTTTATTGACTGATAAACTTGCTTTTACTTGCTGATAACATTCTACTGAAATTTATCTGCTGTTTTACGAGTCAAGGCTCAATTTTACAACCGTGAACGTTTTTATCTGTACACGTGCTTTGTTTGCTTTTATTTTTACCACAGGCGGTGTTAGCCTCGTATGGACTGCGATTCTTTACTATCACAGTTTGACTATCAAGACCGGTAGAAGGAAAAATTTAAACGAGCACAAATTGCCATGGAGGGGATTGTGGACCAAGCCATCGTTCTGGTATACGTCCAATCTTTCTTCATCGTGCATTTTCTTCGTTACCGTTTATTTTATTTTCTCTTAATTTTTTCTATACCTTTTCAGGGCCTGCGTGGTTGCTCACGCGTGTCAGAACAATTGTTTTTTCGTTCTACTTTCGTGGATGCCAATGTACTTTCATGACACGTTTCCTGATGTCAAGGTAGCGTAGTGGAAAACCGCGATGCGTGCGATGTTATTGACACAAGCTCCAAAGAAAAAAAAACGATGACTTACCAGACACTGTCTTTCATTTCATGCGCCGATTGCAGGGCTGGGTGGTGAACATGGTACCCTGGTTGTCTATGTTGCCTTGCACCTTTTTAGGTAAAGCGATATCTGAGAAGCTCATCAGTTCCGGATATTCCGTGACCTCAACACGAAAAATAATACAGAGTATTTGTTTCACCACCGGTATTGTGAATCTGCTGTTACTCGGTAAGCGGCCGTTCAAACGTTTTAATGCGTGTAACGTAAGTCTATGAAGATCATAATGTTTTGTCGACCCTCAGTGCAAGTGGAAACTTTTCAAGGAGCTATGCTGTGTCTGACTCTTATTATCGGGGGCTCCGGATTTCACAGTAACGCCGTTGTAGTTAATCCATCGGACCTCGCACCCCGACACTCTGGAAGCGTTTTTGGACTGATGAATAGCGTCGGCGCGGTACCCGGTAAAGCCTCCCGGCTTCACGTAATCGACTGCATCCTTCAAATTTATTTTTATCAACCGGCAATCAAATTTCACAGGTTTTCTTGGAGTGTACTTGGCCGGCTACATTTTGCACATCACTCGCAGCTGGTCTGTGGTATTTATCTACATCGCCGCGATCGACGCTCTCGGCTGTGCCGTGTATCTCGCGTTCGGCGGTAGCCAAGCTATCATATGATCCACTTTTTTCTTATGATGTCAATTGAATACCAGATAACTTTGTAAATACAATGATTTATCGAATAGACGTGAGTACATACATTTTATTCTCATCCCGACAAGTTTGCGCTCTCACATCTTCCCCTCGTAATCTTTATCTATCAGCATTTTCGACATGTAAGGACCGTCCAATTCATAGCCGATCTTTCGGTAGTAATTTCGCGTTCCGACGCCTGATATCACAGCTATCTTGTGAGAGCCGTGTTCCTCGCGTGCAATCCGTTCAGCTTCTTCCATGAGCAACATGCCGAAACCTTGATGCTGAAACTTTGTTGGATCGCGAGCGTTTACGGGAACCACGCTACCGTAAACGTGAAGTTCCCGCACTATCGAACATTTTCCTTTGAGTTCAGACCTGTAATGACCACAGTTGGTTAGTTATGCGAATTTCGATCGACACTGTTGAATTTATTAGTTCATTGTGTACCTGAACGTTTCATTGGAGCACTTTCGAAGCCTCAACAAACCAACAAGAATGTCCTGGGTAGGATCCTCGTATGAGAGAAACGTTTCCCAGCCGTTGTTCGCCGTGTAGTCCCTGCGAATGAGTTCGACTTCGTACGGTTGAACTTTGTTGTGAATCTCCTGGATGCCGACCTCGCGAGTCCTCACGTCTCGACAATCAGTCCCAAAATCCTTCATACGGGCGAGAGCGAGCTCACGCAAGTTACCATGCTCCACTCCGGAACTAGAGGGAAAGCACAAAACGATTCGACTTCAGCCTTTTGGGGAAGAACGATAGCTATGAATAATATGAGAGGGAACGGCATTACCTAACAAGAGGCATCGGTATATCTCGTTGCACACGATAAACTCGTGTCCACGGTGGTATGAGAGCGAGGATTCTCGCTATCAGATCGACCAATGTACTTGGCGGGTAACTCTTGTACCTTCCGGTTTTCCACAACTCGTATAGGCCGGTGCCGCGGATTACCAGAGTAGGATAGATCTTGAGGCCGTCAGCTCTGAAGGCGGGGTTCTCAAAAAATTCCTGTATCACACATCGGTCCCATGAACATTCCTCGTTAATATAGAAAATCAATGCTGACTAAATCGAAGAGCCGCTTACAACAAATTGCTCGATGTCTCGTTCTATATCAACGTTCGGAAGATCGGGCATCATGTGAGCAATTACTTTGAAACCAGCGTCTTTGGATAGCTGAAAGCTCTCGCAGACCGCGTGCACAGTGTGACCTCTGTTAGTATCTCGGGCAACATCTTCGTAGACCGATTGTACGCCGATCTCTAATCGCGTGCATCTGCAAAAAAAAAATCGATATCTCTAGGAGGAATCGTCAGAAATTAATGCCTCGAAACGAAAAATGATTCTCACCCATAGCGCAGCATATCAGAAAGATGCTTCTTTAGACAATAATCCGGACGAGTCTCTATCGTTATGCCGATACATTTCGTTCGACTACGCTCCGAATATTTTACGGCCTCGTCGACGTTATTGCTCACGTGACCCGACAGAGCGTCGTGCAAGTTTCTTATAAAGTAATCTCTGTAATCCTCTGGCAAGGACATAAAAGTGCCACCCATCACTATAAATTCTACTTTGTCGACACTGTGACCCAATTGCTTTAACTGAAATTGTAGAAAAAAAGTTCGCTGTTACGTTGGCTCGCCCACTTCTGGACTCACAGTATCTGTGAATATTAATATGCGTGCCCAATGGAAGAATTTTATTAGTATTTGGATAATTAATGGGATATGGGGATTAATGGGATAATTAATGGGAGCTTTATTACTACGTTCATAATTAATATTATAAATTATTAAATATTGCAAAACTACTTGTACTTATGTTTACCTGCTCCACTCGATGTCTGGTTTGTAGAAAAGGATTGTATCTGGCTCTGATAGCTCGCATAGAGGTAGGCTCGTATCCTGTGTACGACTGAGTTGAATATTCAAAGTCAGAGTCTGGCCCACCGGGACAGTAGACGCAAATGTTTCCAGTCATGTTTATGTGAGGACACCTGTGAGGCTTACACATCACGGCTACAACAGCGATCTGTAATCAAATAGATTGTGCAGCAGTTCCTAACGTCAGAGTCAATCTTCATAAACTTACTCCACTGGCAGTTCTTATTGGTTTCGCTTTTAATTTTGGAAGAAGTATGCTCTTTGCATCTGACGGAACAGATGCTATTATGTCGACTAGCCTTGGCGAAGATTCCAGTCCATACTTCGAGGAGATTCTTGTTTTAAGTTTATTGAGATCGACGTCCCTGCGTTGCTCGTGTGCTACCAGTAGTTCTTGAATTATCTCGCCGATTGTCATCACCATTCGCTCCTCCTTGCTCTCAGTAAATACTACGCAGAAATTTATCGCAAACGAGAGGTTAAACATTGAAATTTTATTTTCACTGCACCAGTAGCCGACGAATTTGACCGATGGTAATTTTACCTTTGCGCTTTCGCACCATGTTGACGATCTACCCTATGTATTCGCAATATCACATTAACAGTAAAAATCTTCGAGGTAATTGCACGAATCACATTAAAATATTTAAAAAACGTACTTGACGGTTTCGCGATTATTTACACGTGCGGTAAGGAATTCGAGAGGCCAAAAGCCTTCAACACCATCTATACCGATCCAGTGCAATCGGTCGGCGAGTTCCCCTCGGACCGTACTTCGGTAAGTTAGAAAATGATGACGCAATCCAAGTGTGAGTGACCCTTTATGCATCGTTCCAAAGCACATGCCACAGTGTTCTACGCGTGTACTACGCGTAGATCTCGTGCGGGTTTCAATAGTAATTCACTGATCTTTCGAAACTTAAACAACTTGCAGGGTTATGTCAATGAATATCAAACATTTTCCAAAGTCGATAACAATGATTTATTCAGATGCCATAATATAAGGATTACATATTATCCGATTGCCTCGCAGGTAAGCGTTTGCCGGGTTACATCCTCATATCGTAACAGATATTACGTCTTTCTTCGTGGGTACGCTTCACCGAAGAATCGCCGTCAGTGTACAGGTTAGCAGCAAAACTCCACTGCCCCGCAGAAAAAAAAAAACGCTGTCACAAAAACATAGCACATTCAACGTAGTCGTAACAACGATTGTCGCATCCAAAAACAGATATCTCGTTTATTATACGAGAGACACATCACGTCTCTCGTATTTCGTTGTATTAACGAACAACAATAATCACACAATAACACGTCGCGTGACTCGATGCAACACACGGACCGCAATTGAAACAAAGCAAATATGATCGTCACGAGCTTGTTACTTCCACGGGCTCTTAAATTTTCCTAGGAACTTATTGTTATTATGCAAGATACGCAGCTCTTGAGGAAGACACTCGCATTTCTCAATTTCATCGTCGAGTCGTTAATCGATTTTTTTTTTCTCTGTTTTTCTAACTGCCGCATAAATTCCTCGAAAAAACGGTAACACCTTTTTTATATTCATTCAACAATTGCAAACATCGAAACATCTAGTCGTACTACGATTAGAGAGGTACAGGCGTGCTTTCTTACTCGTTACGTTCTCAGACATTGATGATCGCAAAACATAATAATAAACACCGCGCGTCTACGCCAATCGATAGGTCACAACGGCTCTGACAATGCCACTGAAGCGTCGAACATTCGCTCGGCAAAAAAACAAATTACAAACTAACGAAAAAATTTCACTCGCGCCTTATTAATTCTGTTTTTTTTTTCTTTTTTTTTTTTTTTTTTTTTACCGTTTTAAGCCGTTACGTTACTTACACATTAATAGCCTATGATGAACACGGTTTCAACACTTTTTAAGACCGATTGAATAATTGTCGATCTCGGGATTAATCGTCAATCTGATTTTAGCGGCGTATAGCGTATTTCACACGGATAATTAATTTATTACAGTGTAAAATACGTGTGTGCGTGCGCGCTAACGTATAATCACAGCCCATTGCACTAATTTCATCGTTTCGTTTAATCACTCGTTTAATAATAAAAGAAGCTCTTGTCTCGGGGGGGGTTTTTTTTTTTGTACTGCGAACCTAATATCAAAGCAATTGCGTGGTCAAGACCGTTGTCTTGATTATGGGATTACAGACAGCTCTATTAGAATTGCTTGGAAATCTCGCTAAGGATCGTCATCGTTAATACGGAAAATTTATTTTTATATATACGTGCACCAAGATAGAGTTTGGATACCCGATGATTGTGTTGACTCGCCAAGATTTTACCTTAATCGTACTTGTGTCACCTCCTTACAGAGTGAATTAATTTATTCTTTTTTTTTCTTTCCAGGGAATCTCACATCTCAATTACCGCTGTGGCTCACAGTATAGATCGCCGATTGCCCGGCTCAGCGAATATGCAATGTGAAAATTGCCCGTTCACCCTGTATAACCCCTTGGAGCGACGATATATAAAATGACATAGAATAATTTTTTTTTTTTTACGCCGATCACACTTATTGATTATTGGGATAACAAAAGTGTTAGATATGTTTCTCGTATATGCTCTACATTATGGCGTTAGTGTTGATCGTTCATTCCGTAAAGGTATAATACTAATTATATCATAGATGTAAACTATGGCGTCTAAATTAATGATAAAGTATCGACGCGGAGGAAGAATCTATAGCAATAATCTTTATCCCTCTCTCACTCTCGTTGCCTGTTAGAGCGCTACACGTAGACGAGCTTTAATGAACTTTATTTAAGTCCTACAAGTGATAAGTGGATAATACTTGTCTAGTCCTTACCATAATTAGAAGACTATTTAATTATATTTAAATATTCTATTAACTATCCTGTTAGAATTAACAGGGTTTTTTTTTAATTTTTTTTTTTTTTCGGTTCATTGATTCGAGCTACGGCCAGGTTTTTTTTTACGGGAACCACAAACGTTATTTTTTCCCGAGTTTATTCGAGAGTTTTGCAGTAAGAGAAGGAAAATGAGACAAGAGACAAGGGGAAGGAGATTAAGGTTGGCGCATTGCAGGTGCCACGTCGACCCGCTCAACGCTCCGCGCACTATTCGATACGCCGGAACTTCCTCGAAACTTTGTTGTTTGTCACTTCGTGGCCGAACCTCTTCTCTCTCCCCGACTGCCACTCGGGAAAATAGAATTTTCCTCATGGCATCACATTTTTCTATTCGTTCGATTTTTTTTTTTTTTTTTTTTTCCTACGTGGAACTTCAAATGTGACGGGACTCGCGTAATGGTGGAGATCTCTAACGGGTTTGGTTTTTTACGACCGTAAACTCGATTCAGAGTCATCGGAGCGTTAAGCACAAAGAGACGCTACAATGAGCTTTCCGAGAATAATTCATTTATCGCGAGGGACAAAGTTTCTCACAAAGGTAAATAACGCGGGTGGAAAAAGGCTGAGCCGCGGAGTATGAAAGTTGGCACCGTGCAAAAAATGTCTCTCATTACCAGCGGTAATAAAGCGATCAGTTAAAGAGTCGAAGCTCACTTTTACGAGTCCGACGTTTCCTGGGCAATGAACTCATTTTCTTAATTTTTTCGTCAGTAAAAATGGCCGCATAAAAAATCTCTTGCAATTGGCTGTTTCCAATAATCTTCCAATGGTATAAAAAAAAAAGTCTTCGGTGTAAAATATGGCAAATTGTAGAAGCTACACTTTGGTCGATGTTCATTTTCCTTCTCCCCTATTTTTCATAAAGAAAATTCTCCTGACAGTTTTTTATTCTTAATTGGGACCCAGAATTTTTTTTAGATGAGAACACCAACAGTAATATTTTTTTTATCAAATTTTTAATACCTTTAAAAAAAAGAAACATTTATTTTTTTTTAAGGAATCGATGAAGACCTCTTACGGATTTTGTTTATTGAGGTTCGTAATGGGCATGAACGACAAATAGACCAGTGAACTATCACGCTTTGTGGAGGGTGGGAAATTGAGATTGTACAAATTTCTGTTGGAGAACGTTCTCCGGTATCTCCGTGCGACTCGCTGATTAGGCCAATTTATTAGGTCGCTCGTTGAATAGAAGCGAGGGTTCCGTATGTGTCCCGGGTACAATTAATCAAACAGACAATTTCGGCGTCAACCCGATGTCCAAACTGCCTCAAATTCGCAGCGTTCTCCGCAAACCTGCATTAATAGAATTATTACCAGAGTCCTCGACCGGTACGAAATTATATCGGCGCTGTTCCCGACATGGCTTTTACTAATTTACGCTGCTGATCTCGATGGTCGCAATGTATGATGTGTGCTCACACAAGAATTTCTCATCGGTTTCGATTTGCCCGTAAGGGAACGCTGCCCTAGCTCGAATCAAGATAGCAGAGTCATTGAGAAGTTTAGGAAATGAAAGTGTTTGGTTTCACTAGAATGTTGCAGCACGTGTGTGTGCTCGTTTTATGGAATCTGCAAACTCCGCGGAGTTTCAATTGGCTTATAAATAATTTAAGGCCGTTGTGAAACGGAGGGTTCATAGAGACATCTGTCCCACGAGTTAATAACAAACCTTCTCGCAAATAACTCCGGAACCCGGGATTGAAAAAAAAAATTAATTGCGTAAGACTCCAAAATGAGTGTTGGGTAGAAATTGGTTGGTGCAAATTTGTGGAACGATTGGAAAACACTGCACATCCTTACCGGATTTTTTCGATAACAGATTTTATAATTGTCAGCAAAAAAAAAAAAAAATATAATAAAGCGAACACGCGATCGGCGTTGCTTTTTCAGCTGACTGCCCTATTTTTAAAACTATCGATTTTTTTGTATCACACGTGTCTTTCATCTATAGTAATAATGAATACTTACATAGAAACCCTACCAGGTGCCGATCGATATATCAGTTTTCATCGCTCGTTCATGTACGACTATTTCGGCGTCGTTATCGCTACATATTTAATCTGTACGGAAATTTGAGTATCGTTCTATCGAGAAAGATTGAGATTGATCTCTTAAGGATGCGAAGCGTTTTATACAGATTGTTTTTTAATTATTTTTGTTTTACTACTAAGCGTAAGATTTTTCTCAATAGCGTTCAATAGTATATAGAACGGCGTGATAAAGCTACGTGTGTTGCGCGTGTCGAATTTTAAACTTTTCCATAAAAATTTGTAAGCTACCTGAAAATTACATTCTCATTTGCAGCTCGTAATTATTTGATCAAATTCATACAATCACTCATACAATCGTTTGTGACTACGAATAAAGCGTTATGGTTAACGCTAATAACAATAATCATAATGATAATACTAATGACGAGTAATAATACATAAATCTACAATCACTTTTCGCCCGAGCTCACTTGCGCAAAACACGAAACAGCTGCGATGCAAGCACTTTTTTTTCTTTTATCTTTTTTGTAAACAGATTTTTTTTTTTTCTTCACGGTATATCATATATTTCTTCAAAAACAACGATATAAAATATCTGGCTACGTGACTCTCTATAGCTGTCCAAACTAGCAATGTCTCTCGCATGTAACGCGTGTGTATAATCTGCTCATGTGCGTTCGATTAACACGATATTTTTTCCCATCATCCACCGATCGACAGAGATGCCATTTTCTCGATTTATCATTTGAATAATGTTGTCGTGTTATAACTTTCGTCGTTATAAACGAATGACGGATCAGTTCAAATGCGTCGAATAAATTGGCCGTCTCGATTGATCATCGTCTCTAATATGACATTGGCAGAGGAAAAGGGGAAAAATGAAAATTTTGGTATATTTTATGGGCGATCGGATTTGATTACACGCCCAGTGTGTTTATATCATGTTTTTTTTTGTTTTTTTTTTTTTTGGTGTTCTGATTCACTTTCGTTAGATTTTTCCACCTTACGCACGTGTAACATTCGCTTATATAACCGCGAGATATATTAATTTTTTTTTTTTTTTTTTATGTACTAACGCATTAATCTGCATAGGCCACATCGAACTTATCTTTATGGTGTCATACATTAACGGTATTAGCAATAGAACTATTTAATATTACCAATTGGCATCGCATTCGATCTCATAAACATTCGTGAAAAAATAAAAGAAATACAAAAAATTAAAAGAAAACAAAAAACTAGCCAATGGGCAATAATGCATCGTACATTGTCTCGTGTCCTATTGAAAAACAGACCCTGACACACTATCGTTTAGCAAATAGGTTTATTACAAACTCTTACGAATTATAGGCACCGCATGTTTAACTTAAGCTAAACTATTTTACCGAGAACTAATGTAACTCGCGCAGATAGCGACGCGCTTTATTTTTTCGCTGCACCTGCCGATTTTTCCGAGTGTGTCTGTGTGTGTCATGTGTGTGTGTTATGTGTGTGTCCTGTAGCAAGAAATATCTAAAACCCCACGATTAAAATTTCAATTCCAGCATCGTTAGTTAAACGATACAGCAATATCTCGCGATAACATGCTGAATGGAAATTCGCTATATTTACCGATCAGTCGATTTTCAATTTCCAACAATCTCACCACTACGTTAATATCTCTAATGCTATAACGATATTCACAAAACTTCTGAGCAGCTCGTCTTATCTCGACGTGCATTATAATTTTTAAAAATTTTCATTCGTGATTGTAGTCTCGCCTGTTCGGTGTTTTCATGTTATTTTTTTTGTTTTTAATTTTTTTTTTTCGTCAGACACTTCGACAGTCCGAGATGAAATCTCGACGTTACTACCAAAGCACGGGTTCTAGTAAATTACTCGAATAGTCATACCAATATATGTAATCACGATAATAATATCACTACGCGTCTCGTAATAGCGGACTACTCGCGGAGGATCTCGACGAAGGATACTCGGATAGCGTTAAGGCGGATTCAGATTCGTTTCGTCGTACCCTAATCGCCGAGATCGTCCTTCCTCTCGTCCTCTGCAAAGTGGCTTTTTCCTTCTTCATTTAATTTTCATTACTTCATGTACGAATTTTCTCATAATTATCGACAAGTGTGTCCTCATCTTGTTCACCAAAGGTGAGGACCGTTTGTGATTTTACCGTTTCGATTGCTCCATCAGCGGTTCTACACTGCTTTTCAGTTTCCGCAGCGCGTGGCGTCGTTGGCTCAGCGATTCGCGTTGCGTCGATGCCAATACAATGCATCGGTGCACTTGAATCGCTCGGATCCATTGATAGATCGCGTGGGAGGGAAGATACATTTTTCTTTTGGAAGGGCATCTCATCGGGTTCGGTTCTACAGGTACATTTTTTTTTGCTTCGCATTTATCGCGTATCACGATAAACGTGGGTCAACGACGTCCGCTCCATCGCGTGCAGAGGCAGAAAATGCAGTTGGCCGTTGTTCTGTATTATTGCGTGCTGATGGAGCTGTTGCTGCTGGTCGACACGTCGGAGAGCGGTGGTTCCTCGTATTGGCGAATCCTCGGGGGTGGCGGAAGTGGCAAATTACCGCAGTCCGGAAGCGGGGGCAAAACGTTCCTCTGGAATTGACCGGACGTATTGCCAACCGGTTGATAGTTCGCTACGACGATGATCTTGCCGCTCCGGCTGCGCGCCTTTCCAACGCCAAACCCATGGCTGCTCGCCCATATGAGCTGCGTGAAATGACCTGCGCACACGGGACACGTGGATCAGGCGAGCATAAAGGCCTCGGCTGTGTACAATGCTATTACGATGCGAGACACGACGAGACTGCGCGCTCTCTCATTCGCCTTTGCGTAAGTCCTCCTCGTCCGTTCGCGAACCATGCAGAAGCCACGCGTATGACGGTGGATCCGTTACGCGTCATGCGACGACAGTTCGAATGCGAGTTTAATGAAATTCTCTCTCGAGATCATAGTCAATATCGAAGCAATTTAAGACGGCATTGGATTCTACTATTAAAATAGTGGGAACTAACGCAGAGTCTCGAATCAGGGTTCCACTTTAGACGGTGATATTGAAATCTCGCAAAATCGACAGAGACTTATTTATTCCATAAACTACAACTTCTATATTCGTTCAATTTTTAACAATTTTTTTCGAATAAAAAATACGTTGGCTTAATGACCAAAAAAAAAAAAAATTGTTGGGTCACAAAAGTTTCTCTACCGCGTAGCATTGAAAATTAATGCATGTAATTCTTATTCTGAAAAATTCATAGCAGCGGATGACATCATTGCAGTTTTAATAACTTTTCGGATTATTGGAGATATTGGATAATTATTGGTGAAATTGAGCGTGCCGCTGTTCTACTTTTCGGTCAAGGCTCAGCCTCGAGCGTGTTCACGGATTTTTCATATTCTACATTCACACCTACACATACACACACAGGTGCACTTTAACACGGGACATAGACGAATACCGATAATACCGAAGCAGGTGCGAGCACACTGGCTCGATTCGTATGCGAGAAAATAATTGGCTTCGCGGTGCAGCCCCATCGATTCCCACGGGAGTAATGGGGACGAGAGGGAAAAAGCGGTGCCTATATAGGGTCAAGGCCGGGGACCCACACGCTATCTCCCGCCCAGCTCTGATTCCCGACCCTCCTCTGTGAACCCGCAACCGACGGGTCAAGGACCCCTTTTGTGCCGTAGACGTTCTCTTTCACCAAAGTTCATCGTCAACTCCACACGTTCTTTTCACGAAACACCTTGTTCCCTCGAGATTTTAACGATCCCTAATATTACTCCTTATCACCCGAAAGTCCAGTCTTTTCATAGGAATAGCAGATTCACATTGGTATCGGGAGCAAAGCGGCTCTGGAAAATACAAACGAACGATCATATTTCAAAATTCCAACGAGTTTTAAATCCGAGAACGATGGCTTTGGCTCACGTCCACTGGACAGTCAGGAATCTTATTTTTCGACCGGAAGTAACGTCATTTCGGGAATGCGTCACTTTTTGAAGATGAAGAATTTCAACCTGGAGTGACGTAACGGAAATGCGTCAAGATTTTTTGATACCCCGTTTACTAGTGTTGGAAAATAAAAATTGGGCTCAACCGGGACTTGAACCCGGGACCTCTCGCACCCAAAGCGAGAATCATACCGCTAGACCATTGAGCCGATTTGCAATAAAATGCGAGAAAAATCAATCAAATATAACAAACTCGCTAGGAAAAAATGTATCCCTTTTTTTTACACACATTTATCCATATATATATATATATATATATATCTAAATTTCTGTATTTATATATGTAAATTTACAATTGGATTGATAACGAACCTGCATTGACGTTAGCGTGAAGAACGTCCGGTTCTTTGAGGAAGTCGTATTGCCGAACAGCTGAGTACCAGTATGCAGCGACCTCCTGTCCGTTGACGTCGCCGGGAACTGCGCCGCCCGGTCGGCAGTACAGATTTTGCCCAATTTCCCGATCGTTTCGATAATAAAATGTATTCGTGTGAGCCAGATGATTCGCCCACGTTTGAGCATATTCGCACAGCTGTTCGCAGAGAGAATAACAAAAAAATTAAATTACACATTGCCGTCGACCAGAATATACCTTTGGCGAGGAACAATCAAAGATCGGTGGATAAAGAAGGTCGATGGCGGTTCCAAATTCAATGACTTTACCTCCGGTGACATCGTCAAAGGCGGTGCATTGTGTCGTTGCCGGTACACGTTGTGCCAGCAAAGGCATTCGGTTATAAATTCGCTGTCCCTCCAATCCGTTTCCAGGTCACTGCTGTCGTGCGCTATACTCATTGGCCTGTTACTCAATATCTGCGAAAGGTAAATACGTGAATATGAAATTTAGACGATCCGTGTACGATCCATGACTCGACGTGAGGTTATAAAACTGCGAGTAGTTAATGGACGGTGGGTCGAAACCGAGCGATATTCGTCATTTTGAATGCGACTTGGGGAAGAGACTATAAAAAAGGTCCGTTTTGCCCCGCTCTTGCATCGCGTGACTAAAATGAGAAGACATTTTTTTCTTTGAATAACGGGTTAAATTTGAGTTTTCATCGGAATTTTACGATGAGTCCTCGCTTATTTTTACTCTAATGTCCGTGTTGATACAACGATGAGTGACTCTTCCAATCACATTGAGTATCGTGAGAAGAAGCATATATTTCGCTCGATAAATTTTCGCGTCCTCGTGTAGAAACAGAGATAAATCGGAGCGTCGCTGCTTCCATCTCATAAATTTATCCGATGTCTCGCCTGCCCCCCCCCCCCCCCTACCGCTGCTCCTGCTTGCCCCACACCTCATTTCGTTATTTTCAATGCGTCAAGTTATATGGTACATCAAGATTGTAACAAAGTTTTCGCTCCGCCTCGCTCTCTCCGAAATGCCTGAAAGCTCCAACATTGAATACGTTGAATTTCCGTTCGCAGCCGCGCGGCCACGACCTTTCCAACGCCACAATCTATCCGATCTGACGCGTATAGCTGGCGGCCGCAATGGCACGGTATAATTCAATGTTGCGGTACGGCAGCATTACGTATAGACGAGGACCCTTTCATCCGACCCTTTCACTCGACCCTAATATTGCCGGTTTCCTAACACAGCCATCCTGCGTAGAATGGCGCTGGCTGGAGAGGGCGATTTCCGTGGGCGCGGCTTTGAGGTTTCCCCGCCAGGTGGCCAGTATGTCAATGACGTTTCTCACAAGCGCTCTGGTATACAGGCGATTCATATATAAGCAAGGTTTTTTGAATTAGTTTTCGTACTTGCTTCGGCAGTACATATACTAAAATTGGAACGATACAGAGAAGATTAGCATGGCCCCTGCGCAAGGATGACACGCAAAATCGTGAAGCGTTCCACATTTTTTATCGATTCGTTGTTTCGGTTCATATTTTTCGGCAATTTCCCACAATCTAAATTTTTTTTTTTTTTTTTTCATTACAATGTGTCATTTTTTGACAATCTTTAAATTTAGTATATCGAATAACGAAATTATGATAATTCACAGATTGCACACTAATTTCCTCTCATATAAATACATTTGTGCATCAACATTTTTTAATTTATTTAACCTGATGGTAAAAGGTAATTAAAAAAAGAATGAGTTACCTCATTAATGTAACGAAAAGCAATTTGTATTTCATTCGTGCAAATGACGAGGATCAGTCGGGCCAAGGTTAGCGCGAAGAAAACTCGTGAACTTTTGATGCCCCTGGAATCTCGAATGGCAAAGGAGCAGAAGATGAAAGAGAAAAGAAAGACGATGTGAATGGAAGCTACTCTGCTATTCATGGCGCGTGGAATTTCTTTGAAATCTCTCACCCGGCCTCGTAAGGCCTTTTCACTCAAGGACTACGATCTAGGCCGCGTCCGGTGCTCCATAAACTTCCTTATATACGTCTACGAATAATATAATAAAATGGTCGCTTTAAGGATTATTTATCCCGGTGACATTTCCGTACGGAAGAACGATCCAACAATTCCGCGGAAACGAGACCAATTAATTTTATTAATGGAAGTATAACTGTACGAAGCTTCGCCGAATTTCCGGAACCAGCAGCGACGACCTTTCGTTCAGCGTCGAAGAATCTCGTTACGATGAGGCTCCACCAAAGTTTCAAATATATTCAGAGCTCGACTCATTTAACGACCAAGGTGGTGCGATAAGCTGTTGCAGAGAAAGCGTCGACGAGTTCCCAGAGTCCAATGTATACCGTTTTTTTTTTTTTTAATCGTCGCGAGGATGAGCGACGATATATTTTGTCGGAGGCCGGGTTGGTCCCGTTATCGCCGGCGTCCACGGCGGTTTCCGGTGGGGCGACAAAATCCCTCTCACTCCAGCCTAAACACACGGCTCGGGTCGGTTGCGCAAACCTTTCTTTCAACCCCCTCGCATCATCCACCTCGTTCTCGCTGCCGTTTATGTGTGCTTTGAATTTTTATGCCCGTCCTTTCTTTGCCCTATCCGCTTTTACGACGGTATTTCATGCCGCGTCCAATGGCGGCGCGTTGGAAACTCCCGGAAGTCGGACGAGGCTCTCGAGCAACGGTCCATCCCACTCAGTAGAAATTTTCTCATGTGATTTTCGCGTAGTTCGCGAATCGGTTTCGACTTCCCGGAGTCAAAAATGTCGGATCAACTCGAAGCCTTCTGAAGATTCACAATGCATCATGAAAAAAGGAGCGAAACTCTGACGAATTTTGTATTTAATTTCTTAAACCGTAAAAAATGTTGGGAAATTTACAACAGGATTAATACTGGAAGGTCAATTTGAATATATAACCAGGGAAAATGCGTGTTTGGAATATAATATCGAATGCAATGCCTGTGCATTAAAATGACCGGTGACGTCTTTGAAAATTAATAAAACCGTCTACGATAATGGTTTCACTATTGTGAATGTTATACGAATTATATATAGTCAACGAAATTTCATGTACTTTATGCGCGTAAAAATTAATGTTCATTTTACGAATTTTTAAGCACAAATTTGAAACAGTGTAAATAAATTTAAAAAAAAAAATTGGTACTCTCTCGATGCAATGTTGACGATCGCTCGTGAAATTTTGTTACAATTAAAAACATTTTTTTTAATCTCCAATACCCGCGCTCACGCATCGTCCTATCGAAGTTTCGTCTCTTTACGCCATAATTGTCGAATGATCGAGGACCTAATGTCATACACGTGACAACCCGCGAACGTGCGCTAATTATTAACGTGCTTGTTGGATGTCCGAGGAGAAACTATATTCTTCCTTATCGATCTCTCGTCCCATCTATTCCGTCTATCTCGACACTCGTTTTCAACCTCGCACAAATTGCACTCCGTGGAAATAATCCTTTTGCCAGCGTGTGTGTCTTATCGCGCCTCGAGTCAACGTTGGATAAGGAAGAATTTAATGCTTCACCTGGACGCGTCTTTCCTCCACCTCTTTCACTTCACGGTTCGACGCGACTTCCTCTATCCGTACCGTACGAGCGAGCCAGACTCCTCACGTTCGTGTAAAGTGCGCCATAAATGACGATATAAAAATTGCGGAAACTCCTTTCCCTACTCATGCAAAACCGCTTCTTCTTTATCTTCATTTTCCTGCACAGTAGGATCATCAATGAGGTTCGACCCAATGGTCTTTCGCCGAGTCCGCGCCCGTGTGACTGCAGAAGCGGAAACGCGCTCCGCCGTATCAAAAACACACGTTTTCATCCGCAAATCAGCGTATTAAATTTCGAGTGCAATTTCGTGAAAAATTAACATGCATCGGAAACTCTGTATCCACGCACGAATTTCAATGACTCACTCGAATTCAATTACGGACATTAAATTTAATTCAATCATCTTTATTTTCATTTCGACTTAATTTCATCAATTTTTTTATCACTAATGGATATTAAATTTCAATGTTAAAATAGCATTTTAAGTATCCGAAAAGTCGTCGGAGACCGGAAGTAGCTCCCGCGATCGCCAAATTTCGTACGTGTGCCCGGGGCAAATCGTTAGTTCGATTTATGGCAAATACATCGGAATTATACGGACGAGCGATTAATCATTCCGGCATAATGCAATTGTGCACACGGCTGGAGCTTCGTATTTGCGAATGTCGTTGGAACGTTGCGTTCCTGCGACCGAGCGTGTGTTCGCCGAGGCGTGCCATCTTCTTCGTCGCGTTGACACGTGACATTTCAGATAACCGTAGGTGGAATGGTAAAACGAGTGAGATAGCGGCGATGGTTATAGGTCGATGGTAAATTACTGTTAGCGACAGGGTCGCGTTCTCGCGGTTCTCCAACATTCGTATCGTTATGTACAACGGGCATTCGTGTACTTTGCCACGGTGTGTCCACAAACGCAACGATCCGTTTCGACGAATGACCCGTGGAAAACGCGTGGACGTTCGCTAACTCCGGCGAGCGAAATTCTCCTGGCGAACACCTGTGCGAGACCAACGGCAATATGCATATGTATATATATATATATATATATATATGTATATATATATATATATAGTCGGTATGTTTGTCGCTATATAGTGGAAGCTGCATCAAGCAGCCCCGGGTCAACGAATAAACCGTGGGGTAAATCAACCCTCCGGGCTGGAAAATGCCGACTGTTCGATAAATGCAACACATGTGTGCGCAGCACGCGCATCGAATTATTGACACAATTGTTTAACGAAACTCGAATGTCCGAATTGTTGAAATCGTTTCTGATTCTTCGGCTGAACGCTCGATGTGTCCTCCGCGTACTACGAAAAGGCAGCGAATTTTGGGGTATTTTTCGCGGTTACGGGCGACTCCAGCACACAGGTAGAAACGTAATCCAATGTAATCCAGTCGACAGGTAATTAGTTCCGCGCGCGCGCGCGCTTTTCGATCCACCGAGTTTCAACTGCCGACTACTCCAGCGATTTCGATTCGTAAATGTCGGAATGGTTTTGGCAAATCTGCTTCCGAATTTAATTATACGCTTCGGTGCAAAATGTAATCCACTCACGCATCGAAAAGGAAACTCTCCGTCCGTTGGGAGATCGATGTCGCGACGATATCGATATGATCCGCGGCGGTTGCGTGATTTAATTTTTTATTTTCCTTCGGGCGAACGATTCGCGCGAGTCGAAGTGCGCGTCGTTTAGTCGTCGAGAAAGAATTTTGTATTTCCAAGCGGCACGTGTAACGGCTGGCGATTAAACGGAGCGATATTAATGGCGTGCACGTGTGAAGTACGCTCTCGTGTGACGGTAGAATAGTCATTGTTTCCATCCCGGTTAAATTTCACCCGGAGTTTATAATTAAAATGTCAAGTGCATCTCCGACTGCGCGGCTCGCGAGTGAGAAAATCGTGTGCAAAGGGTCATACCGTAACGCGGAGACGCGAACCGGGAGCGAGTTTTCGTGACATTTACCCTCGATACGCAACTTTGAATGAGAGGCAAACACATCGCGCTCACTGACTCATGCAAATTAATTTTTTTTTTTTTTTTTTTTTACTTCCTGTACGCTCCGAATCTCGTCTAGCGTTGGCGCTTGCATTTTTTTTTTTTTTTTTTTTTTATTCTCAGAGAAATACAAATTCTACGGGTGAAAAAAAACGAAAAAAAAAAATTCCTCTCTTCATCCGTTGCGAAGAATAAAGGGAGCTGTGGCGCAACGTGCCGCTCACTACTGCTCCGTAGATAATATTTTTTAATTCCGCTATTCTTTTCTCGCTCGCACTCTCTCGGCTCGCAGTTTTTTCAATTACCGAGAGGACGAGAATTAGGACAAACGGTGCGGTGCGCTCGGTTCTTTCGGCGCCGCAACACTCGCCCAGACGATGAACTTGCGTTTCTCGCTTTTTCCGTAGTTTCCAATGTTTTCAATATTTTACCAAGCTTCGTTCTCCCCGAAGAAAATTTGTCTCGATGAAAATTACGAGACATCGCGGTGCGCGAGATTGAAACAGAACCGACGAATTTGTGTTTGGAGCGAGAATATACGTCGATTCGACTCCGTCGCTTAAAATGAGTAAAATGAGTAAATTTAAAAAAAATCGCAATCAGAAGCGTTGAAAGGCGTTATCCGTGTGATCGAACGTATCGAATTTGTAGTCATTTTGTTTATTAAAAAAATTGAATTCGTTAACTTTTGTGGACGACACATTGTTCCACAGTGGGCCAATTTCACCCTCATTAAAAATAACCAATGCACAAACAACATACTAATTAGTAATCCGTAACATAAATGTACGAATTTTCCGATAAAATTGCGGACCCGCGTCCGCAATTCGCCCGTGAAAATGCGATCGTATTGCCAAGTACGCGACAGCCTGTGGCCATAATAACGATACCGGAAAACGAATGCATTAATATTGTCAGCTTCGCGCCGGGTCGACGTCATTATCGATGTCGATTGTGTCGGAGAGACGGAGAGAGGAACGGGAATGGTCGCAATCGCAGCGTGATTCCGGCACGTGAACGGGCGACGGGAATCGCGAATCCCTTTTCCTCCCATCAAACTTCGTCGAACGACTATTAAAGCGGAACGTGCGATGATTTATATTCCAGTGGCAATGCTGGCCGGTACAAGCGCCGATGCGCGTCGCATGCCCCGTGTCTCTCCCCGCCAGCTTCGATGTCATACAATAAATACAAGAAGAAAAATTAAAAAAAAAAAAAAAAACAACAACAACACACATCTACAGCAGAATGAAACGCTAAAAGCCGGAAAATCCTGAACATTATTGCGCGGCGTTTGAGAGGGTGCAAGCATTTCGGCGGTCCGCACCTGAACCCAAAGTATCGACCCAAATAGGTCGCACTCTCTCGAGTCTCTCAAACTCTCTATCTCTTCGTTCTCCGGCGCACATACAGACACGCTTTCCTGCTTCTATCGTTGTGCATCCTGTCGCTTTACGTCCTGTCCGACAGTCGACCGCTCGCTATCTGCCTCTTTTGTTCCGAACACCCCGCTGTTCGCTTTGGCTCGCCGGGACTTGAGGCCGACCAATTATCCGATAAACAGCGATCCTGCCAGTCCGGCTATTAGTGCCATGGCTGTGTACAAGTCTTTTGTTCCAAGTATATCGACAAGCCGCCACGGTGTTCGAGGACACATGTGCATGTGTCGAAGTAGTTCTTCTCCACCGCGAGGGATGAGTTTGATCGACTCCGAGAGTTTGCCGACTGTCGCGGTCCGAACTCTGGGAAACACGATGCCAGGAAGCTCTTTTTCTTGCGCCGATTAATGGGTCAGGCTTCGGTGGATAAACGGAGTTTCCAACTCGACCATTAGCGTTAACTTATGCGGTCGTCCACTGTAACGACCACGATGAAAATTGGATCGGAGCTTCGCCTCCTTCGACGTGAGCTTTCTTTACTCTCTGGGCATCCAAACCCGCCTGGTGTTGCTGCTCGCTCTCGATGCTTCATTCATTTTTTTTTTTTTTGCTACAACGTATTGTAATTACAGTTTCGAGGGAGACGGAGCTACCTGACGTTAATTAGATTTTCTTCGCTAATTGCGACTATCACGAGGTTTCGGTTTACAGGAGCCGATCGAAGACGAAGCCCGGGGCGAGACGGACCATCCATACCTATTTCCGGTCGGCCACAAAAGTGTCGTTTCGGGTTGAGAACACCGTCTTGCTCGCTCTAGAGAAACGCGCAACGTTGGAACATCTTCGTAGTGTTTTACCCTGGTGCAAACTTAGCGAAGAACCGATCTAGAGATCTATCGCTCAAACTTTTTTATTGCGGTCCAATTTTGTTTAATGTTCCGGCGCGCTATTCCACTCTGGGACGCCAGCGCAGCGTGAGATCCGACAGATAAATTGTTCTCCGTCGCCGGTGTTTGTGGCTGGGGAGTTTTTTTTTCACCTTTTTTTTGAAAAAGTCCCCTTCGTGCACTTGGATCGTCGCCAGACGAAAAAGCAAGTCAGCCAAGATTTTCGGATCCGCTTGACGTTTGGCCCTCCCAGCGAAATATCTGCGCGAGGGCTTCGGTCAATAAAACTTTCGGTTGTCCCGGTTCCAAGTTCCTGGTGGCTTCGCTTCCGTTTCCATGCCAGCGAGGAAACGGGCGGAATTTTTCATAACTTATCACCGCAGACTATCGACAAATTCGGGAACACACGGTCATCCAAATGTTCAACCTAAACAGTGAGCGATAAAGCGGATGTGCGGACCTTGAACACTCAGAGAGACACTCGCACAGACGTTTGAATTTTCTGTTTTGTTCTTCATGTAGCAAAAACGGCAAGCTATTGTACCAGAAAAAAAAAAAAAAAATACAAACCCAGAAGTTGACCGAAGAGTCTACCGATAAATCTCGAGGGAGAGCGGTTTCGCAGCGATTAAGTGGCGGCTACTTGCCGGTCAATTTCGAGGAACGACGACTCTCGGACAGGTGTCGATCGCTCCGATACACATCTGCTTATAACTGAAGCTTCTCCGGCATCGAGAAGTTAGGAAGAAGTGCCCGATAGGAAGTGTTTCGACGGGGGACAGAATATACGAGAAGCTGGCCACGTCAGCCAGGTCATCGATGGTGAAACCTCGGAGACTTAACGATCATCCAGTTTGTAGTCGGTGGCCGAGCGACTCTTCGGCTCGTTGCACTATCGGTGCATTTTTGGCTGACGTTCCGGAAAATTCACCAATGCGACGCTTCGTAAATTCGCCACCGGGGAATTTCACCACTGCCGCGACGACGATTATCGTTTCTCGGTGGCTCGGTTGATTATTGGAGTAAATCGAGTAAATCGAGGACTTTCCAGCTTGCAGCTTGACCAGCGCGTGTATGAAATGAAAAAATGCACACGTCATTTTTCGGATGCGGCGTGGGAGTATCGAAACAAAATAGCATTTTCCTGTTTGTCCCGATTGGATGATCCATTCTCATCTCGTCCGGAGCTTTCGTCCAGAATGGTAGATCCGCCTCGTTGAACTTGCCACGTGGCAAAATAATTCGCGAGAGCGGTGGGTGGAAATTTTTTTCAAATCATTTTTCAACAGCGATCCACCCACGTTCGGACTGACTTTATAAAAATATGTAGTTCGCGCACGGTTATAAATATGTGTTCGCTGTGATATCAAATAAAACGGAGTACAGCCAAGGCGAGTGAGACTATCTCGCACGGGGAAACATCTGGTCGGACATTATTGAAGTCTCTGAGCCGATTAAAAGCGATAAAGGTGAAGGACGTACGGGTGCGCAGCTCTAAATCGCCACTTCCATCCGGGCTCCTGGGAACGTCCTCGTTCCAAGGACGCTCCCGGACTGTACATTTTATACGGCCCGGCCCGGCCATTTTTTTTTTTTTGGTTTTTTTTTTTTCGTTCTTTCAAGATTTTATTTTGAGTGTCTAAATCGACTCTTATTCGCATTTCCAGCATTAATTCTCCTAAATTCTTCAATGAAGAGATCGATCTTTTGATTCGTACTCGATAAAGTCTCGGCATCGACAATCGCAGTAAACAAGCGCGAATGGGATTTAAAGAGACCAACCTCCGTTTACGATATCCAAAATGTCACGACGACCCGGCGAATCGTTGAGCAGCGATACACAGAAAAGCTAAGTAAGGCGATAAGGAGATATCTGACGAAGATTAAAGCGGCGACGAAGCCGAAGAAAAACGAAATAGCATGATCGTCTGCACGCGACGTCCTCATGAATATTAATTCGCAGCTTACCCCGCCCGGGAGACTCACAGAACGGGAGGACATTGGTCTCGTGGCGGTGGTAAAATTGTCGCGGTTAAAAAAAAAAAATAAGTTCTGGGCGTTCTCGAGCAGCGTTGCACGGAAACGCGGTGATTTCACCTGGTCTCGAATGCGTTGTCACGTCGACGGGAACGCCGCGCGGCAACTCACGATCGTCGACCGAGGTCCGATAAAAAATTAGCATTTCGTGCTTAACCGCTCAACATCTCCAACTCGTTATTACTCGTTCTCTCCACTCTCGACCCCGTTGCTTCCACTCCCGTAAAATAGTTCCGAGCCTTGAGGAGAAAACGCCGCGAAAATGGTATAAGGGCTCCGTAGCGGGGCCGGAAGTGCCTGTACATGCCGGACATAAATATTCATTTAAGAGCTTTTCTGCCCGGCACGCCAACCACCACTCTCATTCTCCGTCGTTTCTCTTCCGTCGCTGCGTGTACACACGTACTCGCGACGACAGTGCTGTGCAGCGCGAGCAAAGTTCACGGATGAGGCCGCTCGCGCAAAGTTCATACAGATACACCAGAAACTCATCCAAATATTAGTACTTGGTACACGCCACTATTCTGCCGTCCCGATGAGAGACTCCGAACTGTCGGAGGGTTTGTTACAAGTTATAAGTTCAAGCTCCCTGCAGGCTATGTGCACATGGCTACAGTGCGAAACCGGATAGGTTACCACAGTATAGAATTGCGTAAATAAAGTTCCATGAGAAAAATTAACGCTGCTCCTCACGATCCTTCCGGATTCTCGCTTGTGAGAGGGCCAGCAGTGGTTTTTGCTGCGACAAAACGTTCTATCAAACTCAGACCGATGGATTCTCCACCTTTTTGGCAACCGTGAGTATCTGCACGCGCAAAGTGCAACGTCGTCGGGGAGCGTGCAGTTTCGAACTCGAAGAGCGAAAGGCCAGGTACTTGGTCAGGCATTGTGAGACGAATGCTCGTGCTGGAACCTGGGACATTAACTTTTCCGGTTGGTCACTGTACATAATATTACAAACTACATGGGCAAATATAGGTTCACTGAGCTCAGCCAGATAGATGCCTCGTCTGTACATAGTTTCCTCGGCTTACATATTATGCAGTTAGAAATACGGGTGCGCAACCCCATTCTCGTTATTGACTTCGCGCTCGTGAAATTCACTGATGCTTCCAACACGCCTGTGTATCTGTTGTAATATCGTTGTCGCTGAGGTTACATGATCGTCCTGAGCAATCAGCGACTATCGACGGGACTCGTGAGATGAAGCGAATTCCCGCGTTACTTCTGTGTCTCGGGTTCACGCAGGCAGCTATGCGCAAAACGGCAAAAAATTCGGAAAATATGGCCAAAGTACTTGACGTCTGCTGTACTTATTATTTTAAAAACGAATCGAGACAGGTGATTCAGGATATTTAGCCAGGATATTCAGCAATATCGGCGGGAGAAATTCATGTTTAATTGTCGTTAAGAGTTGTCAATAATTTTACAGTGAGCAGCGGAATTAAAATACTTCGGTGTTTTATTATGTCGTATTATTTTTAACTGTTAAAAAAGATTGATGGTTTGCATCAATCGACCCGGCTGGGCAATATCAGCGGATAATTTTTTTTTTATACGGATTAATAATCGTTAATTACCGGTAACTGATCAGTGTCAAGTGAAATTCATGACTATACAAAAATTTTATGTCGAAACTCCGCTCATAGCCGCGGGATTAAGGAGCTCCATTCTCCTCGATTCTCTCTGGCTCTCCGCCGTTCGCAGAGTTATCGCATCGATACCCTCGAATATCGTCCGGAATTTTCCACCTACGACTACCCTCTCGTGTAGATACCTCGGAGCATGTTATTCAATGAGAAATACCGATTGTACGACACAGCACATTCACTTACGATTTTATATTGCATTTTATTTCCGGGCATGATATACCGGACGAGAAAAACCTTTTAAGTTCTACCTGAATCTCAAGAATCCTCGGGCGATATATATACTCGGTCGACTCCTATCGACCGTCTTCCCCACTTCTCCCGTGCATTGTACGTTTCTTCGGATAACAGTAATATATTTTACCAAACCCTGTCGACCATTATTTCCAACTGTTACCTTTAAAACGATCCACTCTTACTGGCGGGAGTAAAAAAAGTTGCCGAATTATTTAATTCCGCGGGTCAGCGGAAAGTGGCGCTGATAATGCCTATGGGCTTTATCTACTTCTCTGGAATCCTTGGAAAATGTATGTGCACGAGGAAGTGCTTTCTTATGTTTATCGAGCCCGACGCTTTTCTATGGACAAGAGTAAACTTTCCATCGACTGCCGGGTCCCAGTATACAAGGCTACGTACGAGGTGCCCCGGGTGAAAATAAATTCCGTCCTGGCAGACCGGGCGAGAGCGCAGCAGCCGTTCGGAGTCGCATCCTGGATCGGTCAAGGTCCGAGGAAAAATAGTACACCGGTAGCAGTTGGTGTATAAGCGATAGAGGCAATGTGTTGCCACGAGACCGATGGCTATCCTTGATTCCCTTTCGGGATTTGCATCGAGCTCGCGCTCCCCAGGGGCCGAGCTGTGAAGCCTCGATAGGATCGACACGCCAGTCGCCTCTTCAACGTATCGTATGGCAAACACCTATGGAAACTCTCGTCCTAGCTCGCATCCATTAAACTCGCGATGTACGACCCTCCTCCGGTTGAATTTCCACAGGACGGAGGAAGAAGGCGAGACGTGGCTTCGCTTAAACCTATCCGAGAACTCGTCGAAGCGCAAGCTTCGAACAATAACGAACAACGAGTTGAGGCGCGGAAAAAAAATTGCGAAAATTCACAGACCCACCGTGAAGGGTTGTTTTTTTTTTAACGCAGTAGAATATTGATTAACAACATCCGTGACGATTTTTTTATTTTAAAAAATCAGGGTTGTTTGTGATTTTCAAAAATTCCCAAGTCTTCGAGAGGTTGATCCAAAATATTTAATTCTATATTTGTCTCTATAGAATTTTTCCGTACTTCAGTGTTTCGCTTATTGTTCTGTTCAGAAATTTGTGCAATTATATACGTTAAAGCGTGGAACTTAGCGGTACTAAATTCTAAATTAATTAGATCCTTCAATTACGCGGAGTGGGAGAGACTTGGCACGGATTCTCGATCTCAAGAGAGTGCGGTGACTGAAGGTATCCTGTGGTATGAGATCGCGGAGGAAACCTGACGAGGGAAGAGAGTGGCCGGTCTCCGAGCGAGAAATGATATTCCGTGAAATGAAAGTCGAGCAATCAAACTTTTTTTTGTTTCTCTCGCGACGTACCGCGAAGTTGGCGCTGCGAGAGGATCTTAACTATCAAAGGGAACCGAGACGTCAAATTTTGTGCAATAAAAAAAAAAAACATTAAAATAAATCGCTTTGAAAATTGTGAAGAGGAGTTTCTCGGCTGAGGACGTGGGGCATGGGCGACGATTGCAACGTGGTGTCCCGTCGCAGCGAGGACGATTCACCACCGTCATCCCCGTCGAAAGTCGCTGCGGCCCAGCGCCTAAAGATTATTGAGGAGTCTCGAGACCGAGACATATCATTGGACGAGCGAGAGTCGTTGCTTCTGGCTAGACAGTCCGGGGAGCCCGGGGAGGGGATGCATAAAATCGCTGATAACAGACACGTGTCCGAGAACCTTTTAACCGAGGTTCGCGACGAAAATTCCGTACAATAGCTCCGGAGCTTAATTTAATTTCTTCAAAAAAAGAATCGCACCACGAATTCCACCTGATTGATTTTTCGTCACCGTGTTCTCCAGGTCATGTAAAAAAAACTTCCAGACTAAAAAATGAGAAATGGTGGAAGCTGATTTTTTTTTTTTAATCTCTTTGCTATTTCCAATTTCTCTAGAAATTAAATGACCATTAAATTCGACCTGCAATTCTTTTAGCTGCACCGCTTTGACCAATAAAAACCTATAGGACTTGTCGCAAAACATTTTTTTTACCTGCGAAGAATACATTTTTTTTTGCGGCCGACCACGTCGAATAGTTCTCTACAAAAATATACAATAATTTTTCTATTGTCCATTCTTCTAATTTGAGATTATAAAAAAGTCTTATCCACTCGTTGTATCCCAATTTGAAAACAGCACGAGGTAGGCGCAGCGGATCCACTTCTCTTCGTCCCGTTGGGAGCGCCGTCAGCAGCGCCGGGATTTCCGTATTCCGAGACGAAGCTGCGACCGGACGCGCCGTCCTTTACTCCGGAATCCCTAACGAGGAGCGGTCCGGCTGCTTGCGGAATCGGTGGAATCAGTGAAATCACTGATACGGTTTGCGGCGAGCCGAGCTTCGTACCGCGAGGAATGATCGATGATTCGTGTTTCGTTAATGTCGATCTACGGCCGACCGAGGAAGAAGAGATGATCGCGGTGGTACCGAAGGTGAAAAAGCAGGCAGCAACGCCCAGGACACCTCAGCCTATGCCGGCGATCAGAGATCTGAGAGATCCCATCAGAGATCCGGGACTGAAACCGTTCAGTCTGACGTCGACACCTCGGCCGAAGAGATCATTGCCGAGGGTCGAACCCTCGCTCGATTCTCTGGACACGAATGTGGAAGCAAACGAGACCGTTGCCGCCGAATCCGGCGCGAACGAACCTGAGATCAGACGCTCCGGTCCCGAGTCCGGCGAACCGCGAATAATCCGTGGACACTGGCGAATTTTGCGAACCACGTTTATCATCGGAAATCGAATTCAAATCGCCGTTTTCATAGCCAGTATCGTGCTTTGCGTTATCATCGTTATCTACGTTTTCGTCTGACATCCAGCGACGTATGAAGAGAACAGCGAGTCGTCATTAATCCATAGTCGAGTATCGGACGGTGTCGGAGTAGAAGAGAGTTGATCTTTCGGACAGTCGGTTCGCTGGCTTAACCACGGAAAAGAAACAGGAGAACTTTTCGTATCGTCTTCCTTTGTCGCACGCGGATCTCGAGCCGCGGATGAGCTCGGGGTGGTGAAAAAAAAAAGATCTCTATTTCTCGGTGTTCCGTGAGGTTGCGAGAGGTCCGGGAACGAGGAGGGAATAAGTCGCTGAGAGAATAAGCGCGATGGAGAACGAGAGATATAAGCTGTAGGGAAAAAACGTACGAAAGCCGGTACAAACGAGAAAGGAAAAAAGTGCAGAAAAAAAAGAAAAAAATACGTCGATAGACCAGGCGAACGTCGGATCTCATCGAGGAATGCCTTCGACGGTATACGACGAGAGAAAAGGGGAGAGAGTCAACGAAAGAGAGTTTCCGGCTGGGAGTGCTCGTGGCAAAGGCATCGGCGAGAGACCTCGCAGACGAAACGAAATTCGACGATCGCGGAATGACTGGCACACCTCCAAAGTCCCTTATATTTTCCCTATTCGTTCCCCCTTTCTTTTTCCATCCACTCCAGTACCGTCCTCGACTAGGAACGATTCGTAAAAAAAATAAAGAAAAAAAAAAAGCTTCGATGAATAAACCACACCGCACCAGTTGTATATTTTCCACATTCTCGTTTTTTCCGTTTTTTTTTTTTTTTTCATCTCAACCAACGAGAGTTTCGCCAATCTGCGTCACGTGTGTCGTCGAGTTTCGGAATATCTTCATGGATGGAATATATTTTCCACGATATCGATCACGACCCCAATTTAGATGGAGCGTCGAGTTTGAATTTCATCCTCGATTTCTTCGGGACGACCTCGAAGACACCACGACCTGCGACGAAGCTCCCAACGGTGGATCAAATACTGAGCTCTTCTACTTCCGCAAAATGAAAAAAAAATAAAAAATTTATGAAAAAAAAAACATTCTCTATCCCGAGACGAGATCGCATTAAAGTACATGAACCTCGGGGTCGAGCGATCGTTTCTCCACAAGGGTTGCTCTACACAACCGTGCGATCCATTCGTACGTGTCCGAATGGATCGCGTGCGAGTTTTACCCAGAAGAACTGGAACCAGAGCGAGCAGGTGGGTTATACACGAGTCTCATCCCCTGCTGATGCTGCTCGTGGCTCGTGGTTGCATTTTGGCCAAGGTCAGGATCGCTACGAGGGGACTGTAGGATTCGCCGTGGCCGATACTACATCCCCGTGCCAACCGGAAGTGCGATAGCGTGCCAAGAATAGAAACGTCATTCTTAATAAACGTGACAAGAGATCCCAACAGCAATTTCTCCGAGTCCCCGAATCGAGGCCAAAACATTCAGGATTTTCCTGATCGAGGCCGCGAATTTTAAGACATTTCCGACATTCATCGACCTCAAAAAAATGTATAACAATTTTTTTGCCATCTCCAAATTTCGTGCATAAAAAATTGTCGGTGGAGTTCAATTTTTTTTTTTTTTTTTTTAGATTAAAAAGAAAATCCACCTGGTCCACTTTCCGTCTCGTACTACCGATCTACGTTCGTATCGCGAGTATATTTACGAAACATGTAATCACGTTGAAATAGTATCGCAATTACCCCTTTATTACCCTGATCACCATTCGGAGTATAATTGCCGGCAGCGATTTTCTCCGCGGAGGTGGAGAGATGGCGTACGTCGATGTTCCATCGGCACAGAGGCCAACGTAACACGCAGCGTGTCACTGGCGAGTATTACGTATCCATTATCGTTACCTCGATCCGTTTGGAAAACGCGCCAATGTCCCACGTGCCGATAAATCGATTTATAAATCCACCGGTTCGTCCAGCGACGTGGATTATTTCGCACGACTAACTTCGAATTGCGTGGATAAACCATCGCATTATATATAAACGTGAACTCGTAATATGACGAGTATCGGCGCGGCTAATAAACCTGGTGAACTGCCGCACTGCATAGTGCGCGACTGGCGGGGCAAAACGGAACGACGGGGCAAAAACAGACCAAACCGTAAATTTAAGAGGAACGAAGAAAAGAGAAAAAAATAATTATTTCTATGGGCAAGCGCGATAATCGGGACAGTAAGAAACCCGTTTCTCACCGGAGACAATCCGAATTATGTATTAGGAACGTTGGCACCGAAATTTAGCAGTGATACATCAGTGTTGTGACTTTCGAATTGACAAGAATATTCGTTTCCAAATACATCAAAATATTTAGTATCAAAATAACGGAGAATGTTAGTTTGCTGAAATATCGCTTTGTATCTCGTTTGATGCAGTGGTCCATTTTGCCCAAGTCTCGCGTTCTCACGCACACAAGAACCGGATCGTCTGTTAGGTTGAATTCTACGATAAGCCTTCATCCATGAGTTTTCCATCGAATTTATCCACGCTTCCTACAATGTTTTCCCGTTCGGCTCCTCGTGCCCGATCGAAAAATTCATTAATTCCGACATCGGCCAATAATTATCGTACACGAGATTATTCGTGTGATTCGCCGAGAAATCGTGCTCCAATTTGGATTTCTATCGCTATGGGCGTGTGAATCTCGGTCGAGACGAAACGCACGACGACGATAATTAAACGGTGAACAGCTGGCTGACTCACTTTCTTGAGAAGTTTCGGCCGATTGTCGAGCTGCTGGAGTTGTTCGTCGTTGAGCTGCGTCGTCGTGGTCGACGGTCCTCCGGGATCCGAAATCTGATTAGCCTTGAAGAGCTTCGATTGTTCAACGCGCTTTCTCAGATTCTCCAAGGCTTTGGCTTCCTCGCGTTTCCGCGAGGGCGGCCAATTCGGACCGGATGTGTGAATGAAACTGATGCACGGTAATTCCTGAAAAATATCGATTGAATTAGAGAATGTTTTTTTTTTTTTTTTCAATTTTTCGTGCGATCAAGAGTATTCTGTAGACGGTCGCTGTATCGTTGTTTCATTCATTTTTCCGCATTATATGCGAGTGCGAGAATGCCGAAATAACGAGTACGTTTTATCGACAATTTTCGAGACGCTCGAGTGCGTTTCGCTACTCGTAGCGGCCAAGATTAATTCGTTATTTTGTTTTTTCCGGCGATCAAACTAATCCGGTCGCTCGCTAACGAAGTAACATCGTTGCAGGGAAATTCCAATCGCGCTACCGAGAATTCGTTGGCTCGAGAGTCGAGTATTTTTGTGGTTGACGTTAACGAGACGTTTCTTTTTTTTTTTTTTTTTTTTTCTCGTGTAATTATCTCTGCGAAGAGCGTAAGAACGACACGTGCTCCGCTCCAGCTGCGTCGTACGGCGAATCTCCGTAGCTTTCTTCACTCTTTTTTTTTTTTAATCTATTTTTTCGTTACTTTTATTCGTACACTCGATTGTAGGATTAAATTGACAAGCTTGCTTGACGGCTCGCTCACATGGATCATTGAAATATCACTGAAGAGTTGAAAAAAAAAAAAAACCCCCAAGTATCTACTCGAGGGAGATTCGCGGATTACGTTTAAGTACACACTCGACGCAGCATGTAAAACCCGCTGTAAATATCTCGACCGTAATCACAATTGGATTGATATTATTCTCGGAGCGTGTAAGAACGTGCCGTTTTTTTTTTTCTTTTCACGATAAAAAAATTATAATAACCAGCTAGATGTAATAATGTATAAGTAAAAAAAAATTCGGCCCTAATACCGATTTAAAAGAAATAATTTAAAAAAAAAATGTATTATTTTTTTGTTGCACAATAAGCTCTCGTCGTTAAATTGTGTTTGCATTCGTACAGGTGATAAAAAATAATGCAGCAGCGATGCAGTAATACTAAGAGCAACAGCAGCAATAACTATCTGTTTCTCCCACCTTTTGATGGTGATTGCTATTCGTAAGGCTTAATTCCGGATAATTAGCGACATGACTGAGCAACCGACGACTCGCCGTGCTGCGGTTACGATTTATAATCTCTTTCTGTATCGCGTAGTCGATGAAATAGCTCTCGTCGTCATTATCCTCGTCAGCCTGATTCGGCAGGAGCTCGGCGGTCTCCTCCGCGGACGCGACGCTCATCTCGCGAAGCTCCATCGCAGCGACTGGAGCAACGGAGACTCGAGCGCTGTGCCTCGAACCTCCCCGACGCAGCACGAGCTTACTTTGCCGTTCCGGCAGCCCCTGTTACCGCCTCTTTCGCGGCACACTCCCCCCACTCCGACGCCTCGCTGATACCCGGCTCACGAAGCTACTGCGGTTCCGCGTGGGAGAGAGCTCTACTCGACCCGGTAAGCTCACACTGTGGACTGGCAGCGCAACCTCCGAAAACCCGCATAGCATCCCTGCGTCGGATATGGAAAAGAGTTTAGGATTTCGGTCGACGTTGATTTTCGTAGAGCGCACTCTTATCGCCCGTTGCACTTGCAACGATAGAATTAAATTCGTTTTTTTTTTTTTATTATTGTGGGATTTTAAAGCTGGAAAGGAGAGACAAGATTGAAAGAATTTTTTTTTATTAGGTTTTCGGGGAAACCTTTAAGGCTCGAAGTAATTTTGGAGAGACGGTCTGATTGGCCGAAATTTTTTGAATGTAAGAGGTGGCGCTGCGAGTCGGTGTTTTCCGTTACTGCCCAGTAAGCGTAGAGCCGAGTGTAAAAGGGGACGACTTGTCGTTGTGCCGCTTCCTTAATCGTCGTCTATCTAACGATATCGATCTCGTCGAGTGGATCATCATTGAAATTCTGTAAATTCTGCTCTCGAAACTCGCTGGCTTAATTTTCAAGCTTCCATCCCAAATCAGCTGAGTGCTTCGTTGCTCCCGATAATGAATCTGACGATTTGGGCATTCTTTTAACGACACTTACTTTATTTGATTGACCTGGATGGCACAGAAAACAAATCAACATTATCGGAAACAGAGTCAATGACCAAGTCAAAGCTCTCCGGAATATATTCAGTCAACATTTTTTTCATTATATTTCACGCATATTCAGCGATCCGTCAGTCTTGCACGTAGTCGTCATATTACGGACGCGTATTTATGAACCTCGCTCGCGTTTCTCTGATACCGACTCGAAACGAGCAGATCCCCACCATGCATAGTTCTGCTCGATGGGAGAAGAGTTTATGCGAGAAACATGTGCCGTCTAAGCAACGCAATGAGCAGTAGATCTCAAGAAGAATAAACAATCGCAATGTACACTAGTGCAACAATCAAATTTGCAATTAACTCTTTCATCTGTGTAAATCGTCCCAAAGTTATTTTCTAGAATATTACGCTCCAATTAAAGGTTATCGACACGCAACATTATTCCCGATATAATAGAACAAGCGGTTCCGGAAAGTTCTCGACGATGAAAAAGTTCGACAGTATTTTAAAATTGTCGAAAGATGCTGAAAATGTGTTTTACATGATGAACGGTATATTTGCCGTTTACAAGCCGGCCGGCGAACACATTAAGCAAGTTGAACAGACGTTGAAGGTTAAGTTGTGCGAAGGTAAATACAGGCTTACAAATTCACTGGAGACATGTGGGTGGATAAGATTATTAATTTAGTCGATTGTAGATTTAAACAAGCTCAAGGTACGTCCTCCAGAAAATCACGTACGGATTGAGGGTGCAACAAACAAAACAATGAGCGTGCATGTGACGCCCAGCTATGCGGATCACCCATTGTTGGTTGGGCCTCGATATCAGCTCGAGGACATTAAGATAAAATTCGCGAACGCACTTTATACGGATAGCTCTGGCATTCTCATCTGTGGAATGAACAAGGGTGCTTACACGATATACAAATTGCGGGATTCGCAGCCTACAAAGTTTTACAAACTCAAAGGAATACTTGGCAAAGCTACGGACAATTGGTTCGTTGATGGTAGAGTAGTGGAGAAATCAACCTTCAAGCATGTGCGGAGAGAGCACGTCGACAAGATATGCGCTTCTATGCAGTCATCTCACCAGAAGAACATGTTTAAGTAAGAATTCATTTTCATCAATCTATTTCAAGACTGCATATTGGATTTTTCTTAGAGCAGTTAAAAAAATATATTCTGTTAGATTTAATTTTATGACAATTGATTTTTATTTAAAAAGTGTACATATTTTCTAGTGTTTGCGGCCTGTCAATACAGAGTCAAGCTGCTTATGAACTGGCTCTTGAAGGTCCAATCAGACCGGCCACAAACAGAGTCCCCATGCTGTATTCTATTAAATGCATTGACTTCAAACCACCCGAATTCACGCTGGAGATAGTTTGCATGAACGAAGACGAAATGTTTCTCAAAGAGTTAGTTCACACACTCGGATTAGAAGTACGAAGTACAGCCGCCTGTTCCCAGATCCAGTGCTTCCGATTTGGGGTTTTCACCACGGAACACGCTTTGCTGAAAAAACACTGGACTCTTGAAGGGATCACACACAGCATGGCTCAGTGCCGAAATATTCTCGCTGAAAATAAATTTATGAAGAACCAGACAGATCCCATACTTAGGGAACATTCGGAGGTCAAGCAAATTGAGACTGAAACGGAGCAGATGATAACAGCATGAATGAGCACTCAAGAAAATGTAAATATATCCTTATGTAATACTTCTAGGAAAAAAAAAACTTTATTGATGATACATGATTACAGCAATTGTAGTGGACTCGTGTGCGTTCCCGATTCCTCCCTGGTACAACGACGATCAGCTGTAAAGCTTACAGAAATCATATTTACAATATCGGTCAATCACGATTTAAATTTTTTTTCTGTTTGATTATTAAAGTTGCTCGATCTGTACTGTTCTGGAACATTGTCGTCTTCGCTGTTCGACTCTTTCTTATTATTATCCATTGAATGCACGCGTTTCCTTCTCCTCCTGCTGTTTGTTTTCGAGTCGTCGAAATTCGATACATTTTCGGCATTCAAATTCCTAGTGCACTCAGTCGCGAATGCATCTCTCGTCGACCCCATTATATTATCATTTAAGTTCACGTCGGAGCTCTTTTTTTCGCTGCGATCGTTATTTCTCATTCGATCGGTCGAATTCTCATGAAAGTCTTCATTTTTTTCCGAACTCGGACACGCCTTTCTCGAGTCGTTTCTGTTCTGTCTTCTGTCCCCATCGGCATCTTTGCCATCATGCTTACGACGATCCGAACTGTCGTAACGATCTCTGGAGTGACGATCAGTGGTGTCGCGATCTCTGCTTCGACTTCTACGTTTTCGATTCTGTGAAGTTTCGGTCTCGTCGATTTTTTCGTTCCTCGAAGGCCTTCCGCGGAGTTTCGATCGATTCGGCCATTGCTGCATCTTCATGCTCTTAGCGATAACGCGTTTTTGATGATCCAGTTGCGGAAATAGATCTTTAAAAGACAGATTAAATTAATGAAAATGTTCGTATCAACAGGTAGCTGGACTTGTCTTGAAAACCCACCTTGCGATTTTTCGAGCGCTTCTTTCGCAGAGTTCATCTCTGCCTCCTGAATGCTGTGCCCCGAAGCTTTGGCCAGTCGTTTTCCTTGGAAGTAAACCGCCACCGTATATACTCGAGTATTGGTCGGTCCCTTGCACTCGATAACTCTGACAGAAGCGGGATAAGAAATAGAGACGTTCATTATTCAGTAATGAGAAATCGATTAGCAACTTATCGCGAATTTACTAACTTGTATACTGGTATATCCGGTTCTCCACCGTCCATTGTTCGCAGAGTAAGGCAGCACTGCTGCAGCTTGCTTTTAGGATCGTTCCAGTCTTGATTCATTATAAAATCTTGCAAACGCGGAAAGAAACATACGTCGCAAAATACGTGGCAATTTTCTAATCCCTTGTCGACATACAGAGCACCGAGAAAAGCTTCGAGCAAATCAGCTCGGTCCTTAGTTTTTAATTCCGCTTTTGGATTCCCGTATAGAGCGTATTGTGTCATTCCCAGATCGTCGCAAACAACGGCTTGGGTCTTGTTGTTAACTAGAGAACTTCGCAATAACTGTCGAGAAAAGTATGCACAATGAAAAATTGCACATGTATATTGGCGTGCTCACGTAATGGAGATTCACGCGTGTTACATACCGACAAGTGACCCTCGTGATGCTCCGGAAAGAATTTGTAGAGATACTCCGATACTATGAGCTGCAATACCGTATCCCCTAAGAATTCGAGTCTTTGATTGGATCCAAGTGTGAGATTGGTGTAGCCGATACTGCGATCGGTAAATGCTCGGGCGAGTAATCTTATGTGAGTGAATTCGATGCCCACAGATTCCTCGAACTTTGTCAGTTTCTAGAAGTCAACGATTTTTTAAATAATTGAATTAAGCTTTGCAGTTATAGAAAACAAAATTTAATCAAATTTCGCTCGCATTACCTGTAATAGTTCAAAGCTTGGAATCCACTGTCGGTCGCCTGTGGGTTCTTGTTCCTGGAGCGGATGTCTCGGATAATTGACCCACACCTTAGAAAGATCGACTTCGTCCTTGAAAAGCGTATCGCCGAAAACGTTGTCAGCAACGTCGATACCGCCGTCGAGAAAAAGCGAACCCATCAATGCCTCGAAACAGTTCGCCATGGCGTGTCTCAATTCAAGATCATGACAGAGATCACTGCCGTGTGCGTACAGCATGTACTGCTCCAGATTTAATTTCTTCGCTAGAACAGCCAAATGCTGATTCTGCACGATCGCCGCTCTGTAAGTCGCCAGACCGCCTTCCTCGAGATCGGGAAACATGTGAAAGAGATGTATGGACGTGAGAAACTCGACAACCGCGTCACCGAGGAATTCCAGTCTCTCGTTGTGCGCGATCGACGACTCCGTCTCCCTTCGAGCACCAAAACGCGACATTATATTTATCAGCGTATTTATACCGCGTTTCCTCGTGTTCATGTAGTGAATTCTTCTGTCGCCGTACTCCGGTTGACGAATCCCACAGTTAGTCAATGAATTTCGCGCGTGATCGGGGTTGGTGCCGAAGTTTTCGCGGTAGCTCGGATGCGTGAGAGCGAGTTGCAGCAGATATCTGTTCTTGAATTCGTAGCGAAGAGTCTTCTCAAGATTGTCGAGGGATTTGTGAAAACGGAGATGGCAAACAAGAACGGGTATTAACATGGCATGTTGCACTATATCGCACATTATTCCAGTTCTGTAAAAACCCTCGGCGCTAACGTCGACCGTAACGTCTCGCTTCATCTTGCTCTGGGTACGCAATTCTTGAAGCTTGTTCTCCTTTGCCTCCAGCTTTCGTTTGTCCTCGAAACTGGGCTTCGGCATATTCGCTAGCAAATGACGAAACTTGACGTAATCCCTCCAAGCTTTCTGGTAGCTGCGGGAATGGATGAATACAACCTATAGATGATTCAAAGAGCAACAAGTTGAGGAGAATCAATGCTGGATCATAAACTTACTCGGCATTTCCGGCGTAACTGAGCTGCGGTGGTCGAATTCCGAAGTGGACGATTTCCGGATAAGCCAACACGCCGGGCGGCTGATCGGTCTGATCGCGATCCAATTGGTCGACTCGTACGCTGCATGGCTTTTTTCCCGGATATGTTACGACCATGCCTTTGACTTCGTCAGCAAAGTTCTGCCATTTGTATTGCGGCATTTCCACCAATCTTGGTAGATCGTCCGGCTCGATAAGGAGATTGCTGCTCTTAATCAAATAATTGAGGACCTCATTCATGGACAATATCTCTTGTCCCTTGTCAGGAAGGTCGCGGACGAATCTCGGCATGAAATGAAACTGACCGCAACCGGAAGTGTCCTGGGCAGCGTGTAAATCGAAGTCAACGAGTTCGAGTATTTCCTTGAAGAGATACTCCTCTGAAAGCGAATGGCGACTATTACCCGACCGTATACGTTTATCATCGAAAAATTCCATGAACGATTCTATTTACTTACGAAAATAATCGAGCTCCTGAATTGTAAAATTCTCTGGTAGTTTCTCATCTATGTAAAGAATCGTGTACTCAATGTTGAAACGAATGACTTTGCACGTTGGCAATTTCACAAGTGGAAAGTGCGACAGCATCGAGAAACCTTCGAAAATAAATTCGTGTTCGTCGTGCTTTATAATAGTTGGGGTTTTCGTTAGAAAATTCGTCGGTGGACTGATCGTTATTCTGTAGTGATGTAGTTTGTCAGCGTTGTTGGAATTCAGTTCGCAACGATTTATGACACCCTCGCCAGCGTAAATTCCATGCCTTATACCGGATCTGCGAGATTTAGCGCTGCATCGGCAGAGCGGACCATCGTTCATTTCACCGGGATCGTTGAACCACATTTCCGGATGCAGCCTCTGTGGATGTTGCTTTTTCGCCATGAGCTCTTCCATAGTTCTGTCGTCCTCGTCCATTGAACTATCGCTGTCCGATGACGAACTGCTGCAGGCTTCCGATTTGTGCCTGCACAATCTAGCCCTCGTCTTTCGCGGCGGTGGCTCGTATGGAGGCTGTAAGAATTTTTATAAACAGCAAAATATTACAATAATGATAATAATCATAACATAAATCATAATACTCTTTTCATCAAGAAAGAAAAAAAAAACTTTCGGCAATACACACTTGACTAGCTCTAGCAATTTTGGCCCTGTCCAGCAACAGGTGCTTGAATATCGCGCACAGGTCCTTTAATTTTGCGGTACCCTTCATAATCTTATGATTATTCTCATCCCTCGTGTAATACAAATCAGCGGGTGCCGTTCGAGTCCAAACTTTCCGCTCGTTCTCCATTATTCCCTCGGTACCAATAGCACTCAACTCGTCCATTCTTCGTTCCATATCTTTGCTAGTTGCGCAATAATCGCGTCTATACTTCTCCAAGAGGAGTTCTCTCTCGCTAAGACTCTTGGTCTTTGTCGGAACGACGGTGCTTGGCGGAGGAGCGATCGTCGAAGACTTTGAACAGTAGGATTCTTGGGAACGAGATCTCTTTCGCGTTCTGCTGCTTGCTGTCGATCGTCCACTGCTCACGGAACTCTGTCGGGAATTACCGCCGTCTCGACGGCTCATACTCTTTCTCCCCACATCCTCAGCGTCGTGCGGATGATCTCTCGTCGTCGAGCGCCTCTTGTACCGATCGCGATCTCGTTCACCGTGATCGTCGTGTCTCGAAGAGTAACGAGATTTACTCGAACGTGAGCTGTGTTCGGGACTTCTTGACCGTTTTCTGCAGGATTGATTACTCCGCGACGATTCTCTGTCACTTGATCTCCACTGAGATTTTCTGCTGTGAGAAAGATCGTTCTTCTGTAATGGGGCTCTCTTCTCAGTTTCTCTAAAGTTACCAGGCTCATTCCAGGTGGAATGTGAAGATTCGTGCGACTTCCAGCCAGAGGATGCAGCATTGTTGTGCCACTCAGAATTTCCGGTGTTCTGGTAGGCACTCTTCGAGTCCCAATGGCAATTGTTGCTGCCTTGAGGATATCCTGGGTTGTAGTAATTATTGTGCGGTTGAATGGGAGGTCCGCCTTGATAGGAAAACTGTGGGTAGGAGGAATTGTTCATCATGCCAGGATAATGAGTTTGATTTGGAAGGCATTGAGGGAGAGCGTTTAAAGATTTGTCATTGCCTAGAGACGGAGGAGGAACATTGAACGTTGGAGGTGGTTGGTTGAGACTAGGTGGTGGAAAAGTTGGCGGCGGCACAGCAAAGTATCCTGAATTTTGTTGCTGGGACTGGGTCGAGTCCCAGTAGTAAATATGGCCAGCGTTCGGCGGTGGATTAGACATCTCTGGTGCAGTCAGATATCTAAGAAAAAAAAAAGACATTGATAGTTGTGGTAGGAAATGAATTATTTTTCATGGATGTAGAGGTTAGTAATGCCATACGTATATTGAATAAATTGTCGGCTTTTTTATGTCGATATTAAATCGACATAAAATTCCAGTCATAAACAAAATTTATTATTAACACTCGACCTTACTATAAACTCCGAAGCTCATTTGCACAGCCGATTCTTTGACGCAGTTCTTTATTCGGCAACAGCTGATCGCCGTGCTCGCGTAATAATAACAATATACGACGCTCGAATCCATTCCGGAAACACCTGATCGAAGGATCCATTCGTCCAAGTCCCGTGTTTGAAAAAAAAGCTATACCGCAACAATAGCTCGTAAGATAGCTATTTTTCGCAGTCCCGTCGCGTATCGTCTTACAATGTCGTGCCCTTTGTAGTATTGACGAGCGTGATTCGGTGTTAAAACGAAGAGAAATAAAATTCTCTACCGTCCGAGGTCTCGAACTGTTCATACAGTGCGAGGAGTTTCAGTGGTCGGTGAGAATAGTGCGCGGATAAGTAGCGCTGTACCCGCAATTAGGTTCGATTTATAAAAACTTGTTCGCGTGAGATAATAACGCGTGAAGGATACCTGTGTGCGGAACGACAGAAAACATGTTTGTTTGAAAGCGAAAAAAGATTGTTGTCACGTGCCTGTTAATCACGAGAGCCCCATTGCGTTGTCGTGCATATATAAACGCTAAACTATTAATACCGTCGTGAGTGTCGGCCATATTGAAATGAGTCGCGGGACCATGGGCGTTCCTTCTGTCGTCTGCAATGTGTCAAATAGTATCTCTCATTTCTCTATGAAAAGAATCATCGACGGACAGTGTGACATTTAGCGAGTAGAGAGAGGTCCTCGACAATATAGTGGATCGGAAACTTGATAAGACTGAGTTATTGTGTAAAATTTGTGCAAACATTTTTTTTTTAAACGGTAGTGCGAAGAATCATACCCAGAGAGGGTGTCGCGAAGAAACGTCATTAGAAAATTTTGTGGCAATGTGATTCGTGTGTTTTTCCTATAATCAGTGAAACTTTTCTCGTCGGAATAAGACTTCGTTGACACGGATCTTGAGAATGGGTGAAAAATTTACATAAAATTATCACCGCGTTTGTAAAACTTTAATCGCGTTATTACATCGGCGCAACTAGGTTAAGACGAACGTCAAACGATCAACTATGGCTAAAGAGTGGCTTAAATCACGACTGATCCTTTGTCCATCGAAGTTTCATGATTAATCATGAAAGCATTCTGGATGTATGAATACGGTAACAACAACGTCGTCGCGACAGTTCAGAGACGCGAGTGACAAACCTTTTTGTCGACACTGAATTTTCCGTACATCCTTCCTTTGTTCAAAGGACAGGGGATTTTCGCGATCTGTTAAACACACGTCGATAAAAAACCGTAATTTTAATTCACATACATAACATATATATATATATATAAATACATTGATATATGTAAATTCTTAAAACTTGTGATCCTAAAACGAAAAAAGACAGTACAGGCTTACGGCAACACAATATCTTGATAAAGCATACCAAACCGAAAAGACAAAATCCCATTTATTTCATTAACAAACAATCCAAAAAAAGGAAAGAGCCATAGAGATGTCAGGAAGCAATTCAACAATGGCTGGAACACCTAGAAGTGGTAGTCAGTCGAATAGAAATTCGCAAAGATCGACCCTATTAAAAGTCGTTATACTGGGTGACGGCGGAGTCGGCAAGTCGTGCCTGATGAACAGATTCGTATCGAATCACTTCGACGAGCACAGCTTTCACACCATCGGTGTAGAGTTTCTTAACAAGGACATAGAGATAAACGGTGAAGCTTATACTCTTCAGATATGGGATACAGCGGGGCAGGAGCGATTTAAGACGCTTCGTACGCCGTTCTATCGTGGCTCCGATATATGCCTGTTGACATACGCCGTTGATGATAGAACGAGCTTCCGCAATTTGGCCCTCTGGAGATCAGAGTTTCTCTACTATGCAGATGTTCAAGAAGGCTCGACATTTCCATTCATCGTAGTGGGTAACAAAGTATGTAATTGTACAATGAGCTCGAGTACAAGCACAGTTTAGATTTGACTGAGAATGGATAACTGATAGAATTGTGATGTGAAATGATATTTTTTAGGTTGACGTTGAAAGTTCAGATAAGCAAATATCTACAGAGGAAGCGCGTGCCTGGTGCACAGAAAACGGTGATCCTCCGCTTGTCGAGACTTCTGCAAAAAATGCAACAAACGTGGAGGCAGCTTTTGGAGCAGCAGTTGCAGCATGGGCTCGATTGGAGGCCAGATTAGAACGTCCGTCAGTCGAGGACACAGTTGATCTCTCAAAGCAACAATCGCCTCATCGCTCCAGCTGTTGCATGCCGATATCTGGGGCCGAGTAGGTGGTTCTCTCCTTGCCAGACGATAACATATATCTCTATAATCGATAATATTATAATAAAAAAAAATGAAATAATATTACTAATTTTTATCGCGGATATTTGGAATTGCATGCATGATAAAGAAAACGAAACAAAAAAAGTATATTTTAAGAAAGTTGATGGCGCGAGTTATATTGTGGCAAGTTCCGAGATGGATTTTAGGAGAATGAGAGAGTGTTTATGGCAAAGCAGATCGAAGAGACAGAGAGGAGTTATTGTTATCTAGAATGCTTGTTACAGATTCGTCGTTTGAGCAGGCGCATTGACAAGAATCGCAAAATTAAGAGACTGGCATTCCATTTTTTTTGTGGATTCTTTGAAATGCAAGAACTACGAGTCCGTTTTTTTCCGATCGTTTCTTTGTGACATGCTTAATATTACCATCTTTGCGCTTACTTCATAATCCCCGTGCAAAATTGACAGATACAATGATGACGACATTGACTGATAAATGTGCATTCACCATAGATAGGCATTATTATGTGGAAGTTTTTTTTTTGTGATTATGCTTCAATCTGATTTGCAACACTCCAAGTGTCATATGCAGCCTACATTTCTTTTCTAGGTCTAACAGAATTATTTGAGAGGAATTGCAAAGTATTCTTCGATCTACACAACGATAGCGCGTACTAGTAATGACAACAAAAAAAATACAAATAATCGACCATGTCCACGCCCCGGACCGAATTTTGCTCCCTCTGTTAAAGAAACGAGCGCTATATGGACTATTTTATAATAATTATATCGGTAATCTACAGCGCTAGGATTGCTTATCGAATAATAAAAAGAGTTTTTTTTATGCGTAAATTCGCGGATCTGAACGATAATTGTATCGATTATAAATTGCTTACGGGATTCTTCTTTGTGGAATTGAATGTTTCGTCGCCAATTGTTTACCACTAAACATTCGGAGCTGCAATTTGAATAACGCACTCGACGAAAGGCTTTGTGTATCGAAAGAAACGCGTAACAAATTATCATATACCCGCAGTGTACTATGCTTGGCGCAGCTCCCGAGGTGTTCACAGTATTAAATAATTAACTGGTACACCATTGGCTTGTGATAAACTAGTTATGATCGTGACTCGCTTGATTGAGGAAAAAAATGTAGGCGTAGAGACTCTACTGTTTCAGTAGAAAATAATAAATAGCTTCGTGACGGATTGCCTTGCCCTCACAGATGGGCTGTGAGGCTGAGAGCAGTAGCGTTACTATTCGTTCGCAGATTTTCATAATATACTTGGCGTCCGTCCCTTGGTGCAGTAACGCGGATACAAATATCCGTACGAAATTATTAAATGTAGAAAAAATATTATTAAGCCCACGCGTACTCCCGACACTGCTCTCAGCAAAGAATAAAAGAATGCAGTTTTTAATGGTAACGAGTGTTCCTGGTGAACCAAATATACATCGAAACAAATTTCTTTGTAACGGAAAACAAACAAAAAATCGTAATGCGTATATTTCGTGTATCTAAAGCGATGTGTCTCGATCGAGCGATCTACTTTGTACATGCTTTGTATGCGATGGACGTTCGAATCTCGCAACGTCTTTGTGATTTATTCATAAACTTCAGTTCAATCAACCTCTGCCAATTCAAATTAATCGAGAGATTAAAGTTACATGGTGCTTTTTGTATGACTACATTGTAGGCCATGTCGATTTTTGAAGGAATTCTCTTCGTACTAATGCTCTTTCGCAAAAAAAAAGAACATACAAACGTTAAGTGTGATAGAACTAAAAAACGATCATATCAGAGCGATTCTCGTTGCTCGTTCATCTCTTCGCCGATCACAAATAGCTTTCACTTCATTAAACTATATTTTGCAAAAAAAACTGTTAGAGTCAGTCGTGGACCCCGAGACGTTTGTCAGAATGACGATTTTTCCAGTCATCGATTGTCAACTTTTCTAATCCCGATGTTTCGATTGAGTCTCTCTATTATTTGTTAGACTCGAGATCACGGTGGAAACTTCGTCGCATTGACACTCACGTCTGGCTGAGTATGAACACGTCGGTCTCAAAAAAAAAAAAAAAAAAAATGAAACTTTTCACGATACGTCATAGGTTGTAAACGATGTGTCTAAGTATGCCTTAAGGAATTTTATAATAATGGTCGTCGATTTTGCAGGAAAACAAAAAAAAATAAAGATAACACTGTGCTTGTTTCGACGCGAAAAAAGTATATTGCCATGTGTCAAACACGTCGTCACTGATTTATCACTATAGTCCTATTATAATAAGTATTATTTATCCATTTATTTCACAGTTGAGCAATCGCGTATCATTTTGCTGACTTCAGGAGGTAACAATAATTTATTAGCTTAACTCGTAATACATAAAATCTACAGCGAGATTAGGACTTAAGTTTTATTTTTTTTTTACATCTCGAATTTACACAAAGAGCACCTCTCTCGACTATCCTGTTAAAACAGTAGAAAACGAAATGAGCGGGCAGAGAACGCTGGCTGATTAACAGTTGTAAAAAGTGAAGTAAAATCGAGAAAAAATGAAATAACGGAACATACCGGTATACAAAAAAATTCATAGCTCATACATACGCTCATCAATCATCTATTTAGCAATGTATGTCAACAATATTTACAATTTCCAATTATTTGCGGTCGAACGTCGTTCGAGAAGATTCGCGCTTTCCCCCATGCCGCACGCACGTTTGCGGAAAAAATTTTCCCGATAAAGTCATTCGTTAACGTGTTTTAAACTCAAAATAATACTGCAAGATATCAGGATCGATCTTACAGCGAGGTGTTGTTCCGCACAAGAGTGGTTCCACACTCTGATAAATATGTAAAACGATTTCTTTTTGTCGACGACTGAACAGGGCGAGTGCGCTTGATATTGGAACGCTGCTGGTCGATGCAACGAACGTTTATAGCAGTCGTTTACGGATTTTAGAAGTCCAGTACACTCGATCATAAATTACTTTACTTGTTCAAACGTGGGACAATTCGAATTCAGACAAATTTTTTCTTTTTGCTGTCTTATCGATATCAATTATAACATTGGCCCATCCTCACTTCGTCCCTCCGTTGTTTTGGAAGTCATTAAGTTTACTGCCTGCAGCGTGTGTGCCGATTGAAAAAATAGCTTCACCAATTATCGAACAATAATATCGTTACAGATGTTACATTTTTGAACACGACCTGTTGTTATCAACGGTTGCTTCGGTCCTCGGCTAGTGACAGTGTTCCGTAACATCGACGATGACGGATTTCTTCCAACCGAACAAGAAATAACCGATCGCTGCGCCGAGCACGACTGCGAAGCACAGCCAGACGTTGTACGTCATAAAGATCAGCATGAGGAAGTAAGATAATACGATCTGCACGATGTGCAGAACGGTCTGGAAGGAATGCATCCAAGAGAGCATCGTTGGCCTGCACAAAAAAACAAAAATATACCCCGTTTTTTATATACTCTCTTTTACAACCCATTTCTATCGACAATCCACCGATTTTTAGACCGAATGTACGTGCTCAAGTAAAATTCATGCTGTAGCTAAAGAGAGAAATGATAGCAAATAATTGCGCCTCGAACATAGTACAACGACGTGACAATTGACAGTTCGAAATCTACACTACAAAGTAAAGATTAATCGGTGCGATAGTTATGTTGAAAACTAATAGTAAAAATAGACAGTGGTATTGAAAATAAATCTTCGGACGAAGCGGCAAACACGACATGCTTCGTGTTGCAAATAGGACAAGACGACACTGCGAACTAAGGAAGATAAATAAATAAAAAATATATTCGCGCAACAGGCTGCCTTTACTTACGGCTGCTTGTGGATAACTTCGCCAACCATACTAAAAGATCAAAACGTCATTCGCCTATTAATCTAACGACACTCTCTAAACGATTGTCGCAAAATTATTTGTAACTCCAATATGTTCTGTAGTAATCCGACAATGTTTCCTAGGGCAATAACGTGTTCAGGTTGAAAAAAAAGTATCATTATACTTACTGTACAACTCGATTGTCGTCAGCGACGACATTTTTTTCCGCGGGCATCGAAACGCTTCTGTACTGCAGCGCGTTGTACGTTTTCCAGAAAAGGTACTCCCGATAGTACTTGAGTCCTTCGTAAAGCGCTGCCATGATCATAATACCAATTACGGAACCGACGAGACCACCGACCGAGGATATTTTCCATGTTTCGAATAGTACGGTTTCGCAATATCCACCGTGAAATGCCATCTGAAAATCAAATAAACCATTACAAAAATATTCGACGAGGGTCAATCGACAAAGTGGGTGCGGCAAGATGGAACACCGATAAAAAATGAGAGTGAGATGTCCAGTTGAGATAAGATATTTTTAGTTTCGCGAAAAATTCCTCCATTTTGCCCTTGCTCTCAGAATGTTTCGTTGGATAGGCGAATGACAAGATAAATCGCGTCCGGGTCACCGACGCGGGTCGCCGACTCTCCCCGTTGCATTCTCATTAAAATATCATTGAATCGCCCCGCACCGAAAGAGCTTGAGCAGAAAAGCCCTACCGGCATTCCGTGCCCTATGTGACCACCACCGCATGCACCATCGACGGCGGCTGCCGCTGCTTGATGGGCACTGTGATCCATTCCCGAATGATCGGGACTGACGCCGCCGCGATCCATGTGATGGTTCATACTGGCGTGATCCATTTCTTGATGCATTGAATGATCGTGATGTGAACCGTGGTCCCCCGACATATTCATCATTGCCATGTGATCGTGATCCATCTGAAAAAAGGAAAATATTTTTTTTTAGGATTTTTTATGGCAAGCATCATAATGATCTGGCAGTCTAAAAATATAAATACATGTATTCTTTAAATTCTTTTGCCAACGATCGCTATTTACATAATTCGTACGTGACGACAATGGAAAACACATTTTTTGATAGCTACAATTTTTTCGAACATTGAATCAACATTAGCGACAGCGTTATCCATACGAGATTTCTCGTACGAGTTATCAACAATGAAAACAATCACTTATCGAAGTTTATTTTTTACACAAGTATCATCGATGACAATCTGAGTGGATTTTTTTATCACAATAATTTCTCTCCACACATACCTCGTATGTGTCGAGGAAGAAAAAAAATAGTTCAATGATTTTTATTTTCGTCGTGTAGAATTTTGCCGAACTCCGAATCGTGATTCCGTCATTCGCGAACCATTTCAATAAACGAATTGGCGCCAGAGTTACTCACAGCGTTAGAATTTTCGTACGTAAGTTATTATATTGAATTCAATGTTAAAATTCACTGTTTACGTGCAAGCGAACTCGAGCTCCGTTTTGCGAGCACAAAAGCAAGTGCGAGTGAGTTAAGCGTTTGCCTCTCGGACACGTGAAAGTTCGCAGAAAGATTAGGAGGAATGCTTTATGGGAAGAAACTTATGCAGAGACCGTCTCGGTGGAGCGACGGTTCGGTGAATTATGGGACTCGCTATAACTTGCTGTGAAGGTCCACTTGCACAAATCGAGCACTCTCCAATCGTCCAGTCACTCCATCGAGACCTGTCGGATACTGGGAGCTCCAGCCTCTCGAATTCATGTACATATATATATATATATCACCGTAGATTGGAATGTTGATATGGCGCGTTCAATTTTCCGGATCACCGCGCACTTCCAAACCACCGGCGAAATAGATGAGCTCGAGTGGGAGGCAAGATGAGGAATTATATATCGCCTTCGTTAACACGACATAACGACCAATTATATTTTATCGCCTGGACTATCATAATCCTAAAGTATAACACTCTCGGATAATCGAGAATCTTCGTATTCTTCGTTTCTCGCAACTTTTTTTTCTCAAGTATTTTCTCACGGATTTCACGATTCTTCCCTCAAATATTTTACCATTCCGTTTAGATTAAAAATACGATTGGATGAAAATAAAATACATACGGTGGAGTTTAATGGTCAAAAAATGCTCGTTGCATGTACAAATGTTTTTTTTTTTAATTTGTATGAAAATCAAACACCAGAGAATGCTTGTTCTTGATCTCAAATTTCAGTAGAAAAATGGAATAAAAAGAAATCGCTGTTTTGTTAGTTCGTGCGGCTTGCCGACATCCGCACCGTTATATATTTTTCGGTCGCAAGGAAGTTAACGATCAACGGTACACTATACCGTGGATGGGCATTGTGGCCCCGAGAAATAAAGACAGAGGTGGGGATTAGCGGTTCACAGCGAACTCGAATAGAGTCTGAGAGGAATAAAAAACAGGCCACGCAGCCAACTTTCTAATTGGATCACCAACGTTCTTTTCCTACTAATTCCGGACCTAGTAGTGAATCTGCGGAGATACGTGCTCGCGGTATAAAAGATTCGTTAATGCATTTGCGCGGATTAGTCATGGAACTCGATGAAAACATTCTTATCGCGTTGGTAAAAAAAAAAAAACAAAAAAAAAAAATGAGTAACACAAATTAAAAAAATAAATACAAAACGGATGTTCGATATCCTGTTTGCAATGAAATGTACTCTTGAACCGCAAAACACGATTAGATTAAACCGAGATCTATCACAACAGAACGAATTTCACAGTTAATAAGTATGAATATACATATTTTTTTCGTACGTCGAAAAATGTTCATTATAATCGAAGCGTTTTCATGTAAATTTTTAAACACGGTATGTTTACCCAGAAAAAGGCATCACGAAAGAGATATCGACATTCGACAAACATTTTCGTTCACAGAGTCAACAATTCCATCTGCAATTTCTTTCCCGGAATTTACCATTTTTTTTTTTTTTTTTTCGGTCCACTAGACACATTTTTTTTATTAACGTTAATAGAAAAATTAAAATAAACAAAAAAATTGAATACTAAAAAAAAAAATGTATTTTCTTTAGGCTCGAGAAACGTTCGTTAGATGTACGAATATAATTTAAGGTGTATGAAGTACCGTTATCCGTATGACGAGCAAAAATTCGAATTTTCGTCGAGCGAGTCGAGAAAACCGAGTCGAGTACAAGGTTGTGTATAAACAGAAGCTACGACACACCTGCTATGACATACGAGTCATGAATGGTATTTTCGAACAACGGGAAGGCTTCCTTCAGCGCGTAGGAAACACGATTCTTCGACGAATCGAGTTTAAAGCGCTGATTGCAAACGACGCATCGGGTCGATCGATCAGTTCCGATAACGAGGCGACTCTCCCCGAGCGATACTCACGGCGTGATGGACATTGAATCTGTCCGATCGTTCCGCAGTCACTCGAACAACGACAATTTCTCCCCCCACCGATCATACGAATACGCGTCGTTTTGTACATTTGTGGATTAAAGGCTCGTTGCGAGCACCGAATCGAAGCGTATTTACAGCGTACCGAGAAATTGATTATGCATCGGTAATACTTGTGAAACCGCGTCGAGCGCGAGACACGTGTTGCCTATCAGTAATTATACGAGACTGTCTCGTAGCGATTTTACGAGGTAAAAAAAAAAACGCGCCGTTAGTCAGTTACGAGGTAAAAAAAAAAACGCGCTGGATTGAACGATAGTTGAAAACTTTGGGGCCAGAAAGAATCGAAGCAACGGTGCAAGCCTTTCTCATTTATTTCACCGTGGATTAATTCTGAGACTGCCAATCACTGGGTGGCTAACGACTGTAATGGCTCGATTACACGCTCACGTGTACCGGGTGAAGGGCAGAGTAAAACGAAATACAATACGAATCATGAGTTTCTGATTACAAAGCGAAGAGAGAAGGTAAATTATCTACGGAAATGTGAAACGACGACATTGTTAATGTGCAACGTGGATTCTCGAGGTAACTCGTATCCCTTAGCTTCTATGACAATGAACGAATTTAGTGCGCCATAAAAACCGCATTTAAGCGCTGTCGCTAGATAAGCGGAAATATCCAGGAAAAAAATATATCCACACATATGGACTGTTATGGTTGAAGCAGATTAAAGAAATAGCTTGACGACCGTTCAACCTCAAGGAAGAGCCTTTCGATGAATTTTTCTATTTTTTTTTAGCTTTGCTCGTGAAATGAAGACGATGGTCGTGCGACAAATATATTTGTATGAGAAATCAATTATCCGGTGGATTGTGCGGTTTCGCTACATTTTTATTATTACCAGGTGTAAAGTTGTACGCTGGCAAAAATATGGTTAAAGCAGATTAAAGAAACAGCTCAACGACCGTCAAACCTCCATGAAGAGTCTTTCGATAAATTTTCTATTTCTTTAGCTTTGTTCGTGAAATGAAGACGATCGTCGTGCGATAAATATATTTGTAAGAGAAATCAATTATCCGGTGGATCGTGAGATTACGCTAGATTTTCATTATTCTCAGGTGTAAACTTGTACGGTTATACATATGTATATATATATATAGATAGATATGACGCTAGCAAAAGTTTTTACGCCGCTGCCGAGGTCGAGAATTTCCCGCTCCTCTGGAATTTTCTTTATTGGAATTCTTCGAACCGCAGTGGGAAGCTCGATGCCGTTGTGAGAACGTTTTTAACATCTTCACCAAATCGCAACACCATTTCTTTAATTTTCTCAAAAAAAAAAGAAAAAAAAAATTTGTACGTTATTATATTTTTATTGCGGCAACGGAATCAACGGCCAATTAATTGTCAACCGACTGTTGTAACGAGTTCCCTGTTAAAAAAATTTATCGGCGAAAATCTAAACCGTAACAATGAGAAACTAATGAAAGTACCGGACTTGGAATGTTGAATCAGTTCATACACATTTTGTGCGGGATAATTTCTGGTCGATTTAATTTTTTAAGGTACAATTAATAAATATGAGTGGAAAAGTGACGAGATACAAAAAATTTAACTTGCAAAATTTTCTAGGCGTCAATTATGTTGCAATTTAAACGTTTTGAATCTTGTCACTTTTCAATTCATATTTGTCAATGTACCTTCGAGGGACTGACGCAATTGATTTCAATTGGATCAATAATCGCGAATCATTATGAATCAGTATAACGGCACAGGGACGGCATCCGACGATGCATGGACCAGTCGACTATATTGTTGCCAACCCGGCGCTGTTGACTTAAGGAGATTGTATTCCAGAGGTGATTGTATATACGTGGAGTCTCTGTTCTACTCGGCAGATCCAATCTCTCATGATAGGCGAGAGTTCGAATTTCACGAGGTTCAAGGACCAATTTTGTATCCGCAACGCCTAGAATGTCAGAGACAGCGATATAGAAAGTAAAAGCGATTTTGCTGCGACGGTCCGACTCGTTCTAATCACTCGCATCAGTACTCATACGCAATAAGCATTCTCACAGCATCGTTATGTCAGCAGGATACTTATAGCTGTTCACTTTTTTTTTTTTTTTAATCACATTCGTTTTTTCGGCGGGCGCCACATTATCAACGAGACGTATACTACGATAAAATTAAAGAATTAATACTGGAAACACCCAAGATGAAGGACTTCAAGATAGCAGGTCGCAATTAATGCTTCCTCGTGGTTGGAAAAGTTACGCGAAAAACTGGAGACGAAATCAGGAAAGTGAATTCTCCTATAAATAACCGTTTTTCCTAACATCTGTTACAGCTTCGTCAGTAGATAAAAAATAATAATTGAAAAAAAAAAAACATTGCCCGAGGAACGTCGCCGGGATTAGGGATTTAGAAAAAAAATGTTCATGTACGTCCATGAAAAAAGGGCAAGACTGCATAACCAGGAAGGTCAGTTCAGTATCAAACAAAGGTTATAAGATGCTTTGACTCACCTTTACCACAATAAAACAATGTTGTCACGGCTCCGTCTCCAACTCTGAATCCACGGGAATCGTGGAGAAAGTTTGCAATGCCGCTTCTCTCTGCCGTTTTATCCTTCTCACAGTCCAATCGCTTAGGCAACTACCGAACGAGTTCACTAACAAACTGCACGCAACTTTCTCGTTCCCGTACTACCGTCATCCACGTACTCTTTAAATTAACCGAGACAACCAACGGTTGACGTTTTATTGTTCTATGTCGACGGCACGCGATGCACGTGTGAATTATTTGTCCGCGCTGCTCACAGATAGCGCAGTGTGTACTTTCTCTTGCAGGACAAAACGCGAAGAGGTCCGTAATCGACCAGTCTTCGAGCCTTCTTGCATTGCATGTAAGCCTTGACGTGGAGTGAGCTCAGTGCGCATGCGCGTGTCACATCCAGGCTTGTTTATGTTTTTCCACAGTCAGCCGTGCTCAGCCGTGAAGTATTGTGACGTGATTGATCCGTTCTACGAGCTTCCGATAATCGTACTCGCAAAGATGCCGATAATGCCGATGTGGCCGAATCTCCAGCCAAGAGCGACGGATCCTCTGTGGTTTAATGCCGATCGTCCGTGCGACGATGAATCCGATGTAGTGGCTCTCGAGGCCGAGCACGAAGCCTGGGTAAGCTCAAACCCGAATACCTTTGATTTATTCGATATTAAGAAGCGATCATAAGAAGAAGCAATTTTTACTTCCATTTCGTCTTTGCAGAAAGAACAGATGAGAGGCGTAGGCTGCGAGCAGATCCCCATAGGAAAATCTGCCAGCGACGTAAGATAACCTCACATTTATACAAGTCAAAAACAAAGTCGCAAAGCCTGCTTTGCGCACGCGTACTGCTGGTCGCCATTATCCAGGCGCGCACGATGCTCAAATTCTTATAATTTTGAAAGACGAAAGTTGGAAGTTGATTTTTATTTTCTAAAAACAATTTATGTGCAGTTCAGAGGATCCGAAGAGGAGGAAGAGGAGGAAGAGGAGGAAGAAGGCGAAGGGGAGGAGGAAGAAGAATCCGACACTCACGAGGAGGAGGAGGAAGAATTTGACGATATTGACATGGAAGTAAGCTATACGCATCAGCAGCAAAGATCGAGTCCGACGGACACCGTAACAGATCCGGTGTCCATAAGGATGGTCAGCTCTCACGCGACGCGTTATTCCTAACTTATCCCTTGGATTTACTATCATGACAGTATAGGTTGCTATATTATCGACGTCGTTTCAATAACGTAAGAAACAAAATTTATTTATTCATCTATGATTTCTTGATCAGGGCGTATGACGAACGACGAGGAGAGATCTTTTCGTGACATCATCGTGTAGGGTGGAATCATCGTTTATTTCTATTTATTAATTAATTATTTTTATACAAAAAAGATTTAAAAAATGTTATCCAAAAGCGATAAATAAATCTAATAGTTTAAGAAACACATCGGGAGAATAATTGTCATTGGGTTCTTGGTCTTCGTTCGTAAATCGATCTCTGTCTCCTCTGTTATCGTTAACAAGTATAGAGCTGGAAATGACGAGAATAAAAATTTGCGATGCAAGGCCGAACCGAAATATTTTATGAAAGAAATGCATCATTGTTTGTCGCAACAGTAATAGAAGTAAATTCCTTGTTTGTTTTCCAGCAGACAAATTATCCCGTCCAATCCCCATTGACTTCGAGAAGTCGCCGAAAGACCCGATCCTCCTGAAGTCCCGTCGGAGAGGCTTGAATGCTGCGAACTGCACTATAACCGTAGAGGCAACGACCCGCACGTGTGTGTGTGAAAACTTCGCTCCAAACGGTACGGGTATGTATCGTCTCCTATTCCTCGCAGTGCTCCGCTCGCTTGCATCGATAGTCAGCGTTTTCGGATCGAGGTGTCCGTAGTCCACGTATGGGTCAAGAACCCGCGCGTTATTTCCACGTTCGCACATGCGAGCTCTCGATATCTTGATACGAACATCGAAGTATTCGCCCGACTCAGGTCTCGTAATACGCGACGCGATAAAGTCATTCTACGATTTTCATTCGATATACCTCGGGGCTTAAATCGGAGAGTACCGATCGAGCACACACGATCATAGCTGAGATTAACGATCCATCCCATGAACCGAGCATTAAAAACAAAACAAAAAAATAGAAAACACCCTGTGTGTTCGCACAGCAATCTCGCAGGATCGCATCGTGCTTCGGAACGTACCGATAACTTAATTGTCCAAATACGATCGTCCCGAAATAACGCAACGCTCGATCGAATCCTAAATCTCTCCCACTCTCCCGGTCCACGAGAGTGGTGATAGTATTTTAGAGTGCATGCAGTAGTAGTTACAGTATATAGCGCGTTTAATTATAGTTCCGAGGCTCCTACAGCTTCTTTCACCACACCCCTCTCGAGCTTCCTCTACTTTTCTCCCTCGCACGTGAGTCGCCTCACCGCGTTCTCTCCTCGATCCGCTGTATCGTTTACATAATTCGACGAGCCCGTACTGACTCATCTGAAACTCAATCAGGCTAAAGGGGGTACGCGTAATCTTGGCGATCGGTTATTCCTCCTCTTCATCTTATTTTTTCCTTCCTCAACATCGGCACATCGTCGCTTCTACCTATTACAAGTAAACGATACTCGAGAAGATGAGGATATTATACGCGACTCGATCGACGTACAGGCATCTCCCTTCGGTGCCGTTATTGCAAAAAAGCAATCCTCTACGAGGCCGTTGCCGATCAATGAATCGAAGTGAAATCAAAACCAACTACCGCGCTCCAAAGCCGTTGCTCTTCTAACTCTCGACCCTTTTTTTTTCTTATTCCAGCTATCCCCTCTCTCATCCCTCGTACCGGCCAGCCGATATCACTCGGTGCTGGCGGTGCAATGGGTAAAAGGGCCAAGGCACGACACTGCTCTCCGTGCGGCAGGAGAGTAGCGAAAGACTCGACGGAGAGAGTCTCTCCTCGATGGAGCGGCAGCGCATCGACTCGACCGGGACACAATCCATGCGCTTCTCTACCGCTCGCCACCGGTGTATTGTGCGACTTACACAAACTGACTTTGCGAAAGTACATGTATATATGTATGTATATATACACATTGCACTGTAAAGAGGCGGTAAATACATAAAGAGAGAGAGAGAGAGAGAGAGAGAGAGAGAGAGAGCTCTATAGATGGTACGTCGTACATACATAATATATACTACACAGTGGAGAGCGAGTACGCGAGTGCGGAGGCCGGCTCACTCGGCGCGAGTAACTGAAGTAAAGCCAGGTTGGTGCCCCCGCTAGGGTGAACGAACGGGTACGGCTCAGGCAAAAGCTAACCCGTGTGCCGTGTGTTCTCGGCTCTCTCGCGCTCTCTCCTCACCTCTCTCTCTCTCTCTTTCCCGCTGTCGTTCTCTCTTCGGTATATAACACAACGTGGCAAACTCCACGAGAGCCTTTCTTATATCTCTTTCTCTCTGACGTCATCGGGGAAACTCTCTCTCGCGCGACGGTAGCGATGGAAAATAAGAGATTCGCGGATCGGCGCGACGGAAGGAAACCGAGAAAGGCGCCCGAGCGGGAAAGGGAAAAAACAAAACAACGAACGATATCGAAATTTTTCGGTCGTTACGAGTGTCCTCGTGACCTGGACTAGTTCATGATTTTCGGGTTTTTTTTTGTTGTTAAATTCCTTATTGGATAGGTTTTTTTGTTTGTTGTAATTTGGACGATCAATAGAATCAAGGATGAGCTACGATTAAATCGCGCTGGCACGCTTGTAAATCGCTGCGAATCGGCCGTTCGCGTTAGCATCGTGAAATTTTTATAACGAACCGCGAGGAGGCGGGGGAAGGGAGGTTCAGAGTATGAAACATTATACACATAATTATTTCTCGCACACGCGATTTCCCTGCAATTCATCGGGAACTAGATATAGATATGTGTAGGGAGCGAGAGTCTCGGGTGTGTTATAGCTGCTCGGTTTACGGATAAACATATATATGTATATACATGTATGCACGTAAGAAATTCTATTTTACCAGTATAGATATTATTACGGAGCCGTAAACCGCGAAACGCGTTATCATTCGAAAGTGCGAAGTTGCGGTCTCATCCTTCGGTACCGCGAACCAATCTCTCGTATCGCCCCTGGAAAAAATTTACGACATTATTAAAACCGATGGGAAATAATCACTGTAATAGTCCATTAACGTTTATGATAATTGCGGAATATTAACCCTTTGGGATGAGAAAAAAATTACATTTTAAAATTTGTATGAGAGAAAAAGTGAAGATTTGGATATCGGGATGAGGTTATCGTCGAGTTAAAAGCCCTAACCTTCCGCAAAAGAAGTTGCGGCGTAGGAGATAATAAATCCGAGGGGGTTCGCCCCGGCGCGCGCCGACACAATCTCACACGTAGTGACGAAAGCGAGCAAGTTAAAGGTTGTACCAACGCACGGGCACGCGGTAGGATGTACGAAATAGAGGGTGGATGGCGCACGGTGTGAGGAAGAGAAAAAAGAAAGAAAGAAACGAAGAATCTTGGCGCGGATGAACGGGGCATGTTGAGGTCATAAGCCTGATCCTCCAATATGTAGGCAATATCGTTTTTGCAAATACAATTTTTTAAATATAAATACTTTAGGCAAATAGAAATATTTTTGCATGTGGTCATATTAATGGCCATTTTCAGCCAATTTTTTTCGGCGATCCTAAAAACGTTCAAACGACTCGAACCATAAAATAACAACGTTTTTTTATTTCGAAATTCCTGACAATATTACCCAGTTTCTCAGTTGTCGGACCGACAACTAGCGACTTTTTTTGCTCCTGGCGCGAACTGTCATGCGAAGGACAAAACGAGTGTCAAACAAGTGACAAACGATTAATCGAAAAAAAAATACATAAACTAATTTTTATTAGAAAATATAGCGATTTTTCGACGGTCCTGAGTCTTAATCCGATATAAAGGTAAAAAGTGCAGGTTTCAAACTTTTTTTGTTAATTCAATAAAACTTTCCCGATCTAAGTGAATCTTGAATCTGGAATCCCGCGCGACGAAAAAAAGATACCAACCATGAGCGAAATTTAGTCTAAACCGAAAAATAGATCAGTATATTAGATAAAAAACGTGAAAAAATAATCGAAATTATAAAATAAAATTTAACTGAGTGAACGAGAGGGCCCGTCGGGGTAGGAAAAAGACCACCGAGGAGGGTTAAAATCCAGCGATCGAGCGAGAAAAGGTGAGAGTACGGTCAAGTACGCGCGAGTGAGGGAAAGAGTGGTTATATATATAAATATATATATACATATATATATATATATATATATATATATATGCGACGAGGTACGAAAAATGAGAACAGGCACGAGAGGGAAAAGGAAAGCGTGATCGCGAGAGGGAGGGTAAAAGTAAGTAAGACGAAGAGGAACGAGGCAAGTGGAGTGCGCGCGAGCAGCAACAGCAGCAGCAGCGGCAGCACGAGCTCGGCGAAGCTCCGAGTCTCCGGTGTTCAGTCGGACGCGGGTTTACAAGGAGCACACGACACGCGTGGCTCGGCAAGCCGAAAGTGTCGCCACGACCACGTGTCCGCTTAACGAACCGGGGACAGTTGAAACTTGCTCCCACCTAGCTCCGCGATTATTGCATCGACTAAATCGAAAATATTAACGGAAGGGAGAATCATCGAAGTTTCTTTTTTTATAATTCCAAATTTTTCTTTTTCTTTTGATAGATTGAAAAAAAAAAAAAAAAAAAAAGAAAAATCGTACGGCATTTGGGTGCAACGATATTCAACGTCAACCAACCGATATGGACAATTCTATGTGACCTTATTCTATTTATAAAAACAAATGTGCAACGATGAACGAAAAACGAGACTTCGGATATAAATTCCGTTGAGAATAATAATTTTAATTATTTTTTGTTTTTTTTTTTTTTAAATACTGTGCGTGAGTGTCGACCTAGGTGGGTGACCTGTATGATTTTTTTGTTTCCAAGTGAAAATCTACGAAGAAGAAACTGGGGAGCGTGGAACATTTGGACGAGATAGGTGGAAGCTTTCATCGTCGATCCGCCGCGGCCGGAACGATCTTTTCGCCGATAGGAGTCTCCGAAGCTCGGAGGATACAACCCATCGGTGAGTGAAATTTTTATTGTCTCATTAAAGTTTAGTCTCCGTCGTGGATATAGTCGGGAACTATCGGGGAGACAGTGGAAGTTTAGACCGTCGAGTGATACGCGAATTTTCGTTAAGCCGCTCCATCGAGCTTCGAGCTCGGCGCTCGTCCATGAGCGACTTTTCTATGGAACAAAATTAACCGTCTATTTCCGTGTGTTGATGCGAGGGGGGGAAAAAAATAGCGAGGAAAGTAAATAAAATTTTATCGAGGAGAATTCACACCGCGGTCGTGGCACGTTCTATTCGTACGCCTGTAGGAATTCAAGCTCGTGTACAAAAAAAAAAAAAAAACGGGGGAATCCGGTATACTGTGCGATTCTTGTTCGTCGCGCGTAGCTCTCGAAACGTAGGTCTGAACCGCGTGGGAAGTCGCCAGTCTCCGGCGTGGCCGATAAGAAAAGAAAATCCCTCCCCGAGAAGACGATTGAAACAGGAGAAACAAGAGCTTTTATTTATACTCGCGGGTCCGCGAGCGAGACGCGACGGAGAACGGTGAAACAATTGTATCGAGGAGACACGAGGAGAGAAGAGTGCGTGGCCTGACGCACGAAACTCTCGCGCGCGCAAAGTGCATAGTCAAAGGAAAGATAGCAAAAGAGAAATTACGACGCGAGCGGGCTTGCCAGACCGGCCAACCCATCCAAACCTCCCTCTTCCTTTCCTCCTCCGTTCTCTCTATTTTAATATAAACTATCTCTCACGCTCATTTCGCGAACGCGCGCGCTTCTAATTGCCTGCATAATTAATGTGAATTTTCCAGACGTCGCCTCTAGCCGCACTCTGTATATTCCATTCCGGAGCGTTTTCTTCCTCTCACGATCCTCGGTCGGATCTTTCCTCGGCCTCGCGACCCCACGATTAAGACGTTCGAACGGTAGAAATTAATCTCACCTCCCTCTCCCACAGAAATCGAATACACGCGTACGAGTTAATACCTGGAATTTGTTGAATTAATTTTTTTTTACATTTTAAATATCGAACACGCATTGCCGTGTATTTGTATGAAATATATTTGCAGAAATATATATTTGGAATGATCCGTTTTTATGGGATCATTTTTTCGACACACATTTTCATGAATAATTTTTGCTCCATCACGAGTTCCGTAGACTAAAGAAATGCCTACTTGCAACGATTTTTTTTTGGCCACAAATATCCACTATTATTTCGTCGCTAATTGTGTAAAAAATATTTGCGAAATCAACGAAATTTTTTCAATTCAATGAAAAAAAGTTTCTAATAAAGTTAACAAACGTTTTCCGTAGACTCGAGAAATTTTAGGAAAAATGACGATTTTTATTTTTCTGGTGGCGCGAGGATGAAAATTATTGTGAGCAATCGTGGACAAAAAAAATGTCGGTACTTATTTCGCTATGTAATTCGATCGTTCGCGTGTAAAACGTTAGATGTAAATTGCAATTATCTTCTCAACCGCAGAATTTTTTTTTAACTGCACGTTCTCGAACCACCCAACTTGTTCCTGCTTCGTGCGCGAGGCGATTGAGACACAAATAATATGCCCCGGAGTAAATTCGTATCGTCAAGTCACAGCTCGGAAGCTGCGAATAGTCTCGGGTATCGCGGGATGCACGTGAGATTCGAATAGACCGAAGATCCGCAGGTAGGGGAGGCCGCGAGTGGTGTTGCGGCTGTACGCAGAGAGAAGAGTACGGTACACCGGTGGACGAGCGCAGGCAGCGGGCAGAGGCATTATTGAGCATTGTTGCGGGTCCAGGTTAAGATAGTGAGCGAGCAAGAACGAACGGACGAACGAGAAGCGAGCGAGTGGGTAACGCTGTATACTCTGTTTGCGCCGGCCCTGCGGGGTCTCTGACCGCCCGTCCGCGCCTCTCAACTCTCGCGGGAGACTCGCTCGTGTTCGCCGCACTCTCGCTCCCTCAATACGATCACCCGGGCTTCTCTAAATTAATTTATCATTGATTCGAGGAAAAAAATTAATTGAAAATCTCGTGACGAAAAAAAAAAAAATAAAAAAAATAAAAATAAAAAAAAAAAATTAGAAAAAATTCGAGCGACATTTGGCCGCGGTCGGTAGCTTCCGCGATTGCGATCGATTGAATTTCGTTTCCCGACCACTGCCGGCCGGCGTCGCGTTACGCAATCGAGTATAACGAAGACGCGGTGAGAGCCGCGGAGGGGAGGATTCAATCTGGCGGCGTTTCGGAGCGCAAACCGTCTGCGGGCGAGTAAATCCATCAAGGATACTTCGTCCCAGGTAAATCATGAATTCGATACCAGTTTTGTATATGTATATAAATATATGCATATCATTGTATGCATAGACTTTTTATATGTGTGTATACATATATTTATATGTTTTATATACTCGATGAAACTCACGTGTACCTCTTCTTCTGTGGAGACGCTCTTATCACCGTGTGGCGGACCCGCCGGCCACGCGTCTGACCGTGTACCGAGCGTTTCTACTTGTTCACGATATACCTACACGCGTGGAGTGGCCCTTCGAAGTTCCGGCAGGGTTTCTATCTCTTCCTCCGTCTCTGTCCACGGCACGCGTGGGTCGCGTTTACAGTAAGGAGATTCGAACTATTTTTCTCTCAAACGTGGCGAAAAAAAAAAAAGAGCAAATCATTCGACTAATATTGTACGAGGATAAAAAAAATGCACCACGGAAGCGAACGTCTATTTTAGGCTGATAACGATTAAAAAATCTTTCCGACGAAAAAATACACGTATTTTGAGGGAACGGAGTAGGATTTATTACAATTTTTATCGGGTCGCTTCGTACGCGCGATAACGATACTGCGTTCCTTCTAGACAAATATATTTTTATTCTTTCCGTTTATATATTCTTTCATATTAATCGCGGACGGGCCTTTTATATGTATGTGGCCAGAATCTCGAGATACGCTTGCTCGAAGCGAAATATATTTTTATAGTGTCGTTTTTTTTAATGGCCTCCGCGTGGAATAAAATACAACGTTGTACCGCGCAAGGTCGCCCCGATCCGAGCGTTTTCGAGTATATTCTGTATCCGAATCGCCGTTTTTTCTTCGCACCCTTCCCGAACGTACTCGGTTATGCAATCGAGGCGGTTGGAGGAATTCGGCTCAAATCACTTTGCCTTCTGTGTTTTTCCTCGGAGAGATAGAATTTCGTTGGTTTCCCTCGGGCTGTCCGACGATTATACGGTTCCTCGTACAAAATCGTTCAAGACGGACCTACCGCTCTAGCCTCGCGGACTTCACTAGGGCCGAGAATAGAACGCACCGGTTGACCAGACTTTCGGAGCCGGAGAAGAAGAGCCGCGTGGTCCATCGTTCACTCTCGCCTTCTTCCGCTGCAGTGCCGACTGTCAGTCATTGAAAAATCATGATTCTGATGAAAATCGTTTCAAAAAGAGACCAGAAAAATGATCTACATTGATCGATGTTCGATTGAAAAAATTTTGATAATTTCTTCTCACGGTTACAAAAGTTTGTTTACCCTCGGCTCTTTAGTCTCGAAAAAAGAAACATCGAAACAGTAACCAAAGAATACATTATTATATCCCAGTAAAATCGACATTGGGACACACTCCTACTCGCCAATTTTCGCCACAATCATTACATCAAAGTCAGAAAAAATAATAATAATAACTCAAACATTTACTAAAAAAAACCTTTTTATTGAAAAAAAAAATGTTTAAATTTATATAAAAGCATCAGGAATATGTCAAAAGCCTTATCGCTCCCTGCCATTGGGCCTTGCCTCTTCGAAACGTGGTAGAAGCTTCTCGCACACCAGTTCATGTATCTCCAGACACCCGGTATTTTGCTTCGTGTCTTACGCGTGCGTGTAAAGTACGCCGGTACACATACCGCATGCGGTCGGTGTGTCGGATGCATCAGCGTAGAGGGTTTCTGCGAGCGACGAGGCACACACACACATTGACCGAGGGCCCTCACGAGCACTCGCGAACCTTTGGAAGCGTTGCCCAGCACGCGACTACGAAGTCGGGGAAAATTACGCCGGTGTTGGTGAAGAACAGCAGCAGCAGCAGGCGAGAGAGTACCACCGGCACCATAATATAGTATAAGCATCCAGTGGTCGGTACAGAGTATATAGCGTGGCCTGGAAGAAACGCCGGGGCTGGTGCATTGACCGCGGTTGACCACACGTCATCAAATGAGTGACGTCACTGGTGCACGCTGCACAGAGAGTCTCGGCACGTCACGGTTCGCCGCGTATCCCGAGAGAGGGGCGGGTAGGAAGACGAGAGAGAGAGAGAGAGAGATCGTTTGAAATTCTTCTTCCCTTTCTTCAACCGGCTTCGCGCCGCTGCTTTCTTCCCTTCTCTTCTTTCCACCCTTCTTCACCCTCTTTCTTCGCTCCGCCGTTCTCCGGTGCTCCTCGCTGTCCCCTCTTCCGCTCGTTCTTCGTCCACGGTTTATTTTCTTCTCGTTTCACCGGGTCGAGCGCACGCATTCCGCGCGAGCACCGCGAAATATCCACATACACACTTCTGATTTATTTTACAACGATCGAGCAATTAAATCGTCAGTTGTGCGTAACCGTGGAGGCGAGCTACGGACGAGGAGAATCCGTTCAGCGTCGAGTCTGTTACGTATAGGTTTTTACGTGGCAAAACAAACGATTTTCATTAATTTTTGGCGGGACGTGAAAGGAAAGATGTTTCATCGGACAAGTGGAGAACTCAAGTTGGTTCAGAAAGTTTAACGGTCGAAGCGTTCATATAAATTTATCGCTAGTGTTACGACCGGAGACTTTGGAAGATTGGTCGCAGCCGATGGTGTGACCGCTGGTTCAAATTCGAATGATATCACCCACTAACGTTTCCCATATTTCTCCATCACTGGAGTTGTCCGCATACACGTAACGCTGAACCTTCACACCAGAAATGAAAAATCACCGTCTCGAATTATTGCCACTGGTTCCTTTTGCCCGATATCGGTCGACGAACGCGAAAACTCATAATCGCTCTTCGTGAAGAGCGATTATGAATTTCGCCTCGGTGTGGAACGCCGAAACGAAGTCCGTTTCCCGAGCGATCAGAAACTTCCTCCAGAAGCCATGGAGAAAAAAACAAGAAAAAAAAAAACCAACTCAATTTATTGGTACGCGTATCCGTAAGAACGTCCCAAACGGCATAAACAGTCCCATAACAATAAAAACAGGAATATACAATTGCAGCTTCGCAATCAAATCGGTGTGATATTATTGCAAAGTATCACACACTCGCGATAGGTGAGGTAAAGAAACAAAAAGAAGATAATTCTCAGTGGGTGGGAGAGAGAAATTTACCGTTACCCGTTCGTAACTGCACCAGGACTGGCTGCTGCTGCTGCTGCTGCTGCTGCTGCTGCTGCCGCTGCGATTCTTGATGCCGGAGGTCGGTAATGGCCGTAGGTCCAGGCCGTCCGAGCACGGAAATCTTATAGCCGTGTGGCGGACGTTGAGATACACCTCGTGTATCTCTCTTGTATATAGCTCAGCTACATAGTGGTGGCTCGCATATCGCGCCGTTGCCTCGAAGAGAGCTCGTGAAGATTCTACGGTACGATCTTTCTAAACGAGTATCCCTCCCGCCCCGGTCGGGGCCATTCGTTCAGATTCGTGGGTGTGGAGCCCTCGGCAGCTGTGGAAACTGCGACTGGGCCGACTCTATTCTGCCAAGTAATTCTCTCATCTCGCCTCTCTCGCGCTCTCCTGTAACATATTTACACACAAAACGTTTGTCTTCGCAATTAACTCGAGTTAAATGGATTCATTCACTCATTTATCTATCTATCTATTCGTTCGTCTATTAATTAATTCATTTATTTTTTATTTTTTGAATTTTTTTTTTACCACGAGAAAGATACTTTACTTTATTGGAAAAATGAAGGGTTTTCGGGTTCATGTGGGTTTCGCATTGGCGATGGACCGCGATTGAGATTCCGTTGAGTTCCCAGTGATCGTTTCGAGTCCTCTCGACAGCGCACTGGCTCGATATAAGACTATTCGAGCGATTGCATCGCGCGAGCTGCAGGAGAGCCAGTAACAGCGGCAACAGCAGCATCGAGAAAGTCCCGGCAACTTTCTCCGCGGTACGGCGGGTTCTGGGTTTAGCTTGCACCACGGGTCACCAGGCGCAGACATTAAGAGCGAACGCGAGCGCGCACAGCGAGGCTCGGGGGGGTTTCGCGTTGTTGTTCCCGCAAAGCGGGACGGGACGTCGTCTTGCACGACGAGCAATATACACACACACGTACGGTTAATAAATGCTGCGCGCGACGTATGTACGGAATAGATGGAGTGGAGTATGAGAGCCATGAGACAGTTAAATTTCATTGTAAAGTAGAGAGCGCATGCAGATTGTTGGGTTGGGCTTCTTGTCGAGAGCAAGATAAAGATCTTGAAAAAAAATAATAATAATAATAATAATAATTAAAAAAAAAAAACTGAGAAAAAAATGGATTGGAGTACGAATATGGCGGGAATATACAAACACGAGTTGTCGACTCTATTAATAGTGCATGTACGCACCGACTTCATAGCTCCTGATTGTTTTATTGCCTTCGGTTGAGGCGCGCGTAGTAGGCGTCTAGCGCGAATATTGCCCGCGTACGTTTAAAGGAGAAGCCGGGGGAAAATGTGAAATAGAAAGCAGAGAGCGGTCAGCAGCTGCGGTCGACCCATTGCGATGACGAACGCGTGCATGAATTGGCAGCTGTGTCCGGGGCGAGCGAGGCCAAGAGCCGACCGGGAAAAATTGCTAGATCGAACTCGTCGACAGAAATCTCCTCAACGTTCCGCCCCCCCCCCCCCCCCCCCCGCGCGAGCCGAGTTAATGACGAGAACGTTGTAAATTTTTTCGTAAAAAAAAAAAAAAAAAAAAATAACCAATCCCGATGAAAATTGGGCGCTCCAAAAAACTTGGCAGAATATATATCGAAACTGACATACCTGCCTATACAAGACGGCAAAACGGACGGCATCGACGATTGGCTGTAAAGACTTTTTTTGTTATTCCAGTTTCAAGATAAGTAAACTGGTCCGTGTTGCCCCGCTCTCCGACCGACCACTTGCGTAATTCACGCTCCAAAAATTTGCCCTTACACGAGAGCACATTAATCTCGGTCGTAACGCGATGGTAGTCGACATTAGGCAACAGTGTCGCGCGCTGCTCGTCGAGACGCCGGGGGAGCCGCGGTGTAACATTGGCCCAAATATTGGCCAGTGGCCCCGATGACTGCCTTGCCGAACGGCGAAACGCTCGACGGTTCGGCACCGCACTTTTCTGACTCCGACATATACACTCGATGGTTTTACACACAGACACTGTCGCCGACTTGTAACTATGTACGCTACGATGTGCTATAGTTATAAAAGGTGGAGTGTGTGGTTGCGGCGGGGTAGGGGAGAGGGGGCGGTGTCGTTGACTGACACTGGCCCACAATCCGTTCGTTAGCACCTGCTCTCTGTAGGTCAGGCAGCAGCCATTCGAGACCGGGCACCAGAAACGAGCGTGAGAGAGGGAGTGCGAGAGACGAAGAGAAAAAATGGAAAGGGAAGATTGGAAGGTGAAAAGTAAGAGTGCGAGATTTCGCTCGGGGGGAGATCCGGCGACGAGAGATTCGGCGGAATTTTGCCGTATCGAGAATCCCGACGAATTCGATTTAATTTAAACGATACAGAGTGGATATCGTGGCTGAGACCGTCACGAAATTATACATCGAAATAACTTGTTGTCGAGGCTCGATCGCCACGAGGCCACGCGTGACACTCAATATTTCCGCCTAAAGCGGATTATGTTTTCGCAGCCTACAGACACGTGAAAACCCAATTTTCTGTCGACGAAAATATTAACGGCCTCGATGAAAACAGGGAAGACCGTTCGTTTATCGACCTCCGTTTCGACTTTTACGCTATAATAATTGAAAAAATTAAAAAACACGGAAACGTTTGAGGAAAAAAAAAATTATTCCGAGTTCATCACATTTTCTCGAATTCGTGCAACAATAATTACATATTTATTTATTTACATTAACAGATTAACATTTTGGAAAAAAAATAATAATTACGTTGAAAAAACGAAAAATCAACGAGTACGTAAAAATAAAAAAAATAAAGATCCGCGGATAAGCAAATCGTGAGAGGCTTTAACGACGTGGTATCGTAGAGACATTAATGAATGAACGTCCATCATTCACGGGGCGCGGGACATGTATGAAAAGCGAGAGTATGAGCGGCGTCCGAGAGGTCCCTCAGAGGTATGTAGCAAAGACTCGGCTAAACCTATGGACTCTCGAGCAAAACCTGTGCCAGGAAGCAAGACTTCGCCTTGTTCACGATCCGAAGCCGTACGCGTGCCGTCGTTCGTGCGCGTCATAGACATCCAATAAAACACACATGTATACAGGATTTTTTTTTTTTTATATACATAATATACGCGTATATATTGCCCGCCTGTTGCGAGAATGCGTTATCGAAGAGGAGTCTCGCAAACATTAGTTTTAAATTAATTTTCAGTAATCGGAAATACATTGGCGCAACCCGTACGTGTTAGATTACTGTTGATCGCACTCTATGATTTATCGCATTCAACTCTGCAGCGGCAAATTATCTAGCGTATTTATCTTACGCGAAATTGGCATTGACCTTAACGCGCATGCGTGTTCCAGTATTAACAGCGATGAATACATCGTCACGTTAACAAATAGAATTATTTTCTCAGCGCCGTTCGAAATTTCATGGTCGCCATTTCTCATACTTATCCACATGTATATCGGGAAACTGATATAAATAAAAAAATAAATTAAAAAAAAATAAAAAAAAAAACTTGAAAAATCTGTACGATTAATCTAACGAGTTTTATTCGTCGAGACGAATTTGTCATATTTCCGGATACAGATTGCGCGAGGCTGACGTAGCCAGAAAAAAAAGAAAATGTTTGCGATGTCTTAATTTCACGAGTTTAATTTTGTGGAGAAGAGAGGCTCTTCGAATCTCGCGAGAGCGCAGTGTTTGCTCCGTAAGCTTCTAGATAATTTCGTCGATGATAAACCAGCGTAGTAACGTCGAAAACGAAAGAATGGAGCGTGCTCCATTCTTTACTCCCTCGCCCCCCCCCCTTCGCCCCTCCCTCGACCCTCGCCACTTCTCGGTCTCAAATATTGTACGATGATATGTGTGTCACGGTGAGTCGTTGGCAGGACCTTGACTGTACGCCCGGGGCACGTGCGGGCCTTCATCGCCGTCAAACTCAAATATTAGGCATTTTTGCCGGCTACGCCGATACGAGTCTTCCATCGTCACAGCCGTCGTCATCGTATCCATTGCCATGGCCCTCCTTGTGTATCGAGGAATCTGGAGCCGAAGGTCGACCATCGGCACAAGTCCAACCTTTCGATTCTTTTCGGGTTTGCACGCAACCTTACGTTCTATCCTCGTTCGCGGGGTTCGAGCGTAACTCGAAAATTCCTCGCGCGGGTTCGACCGCCTCTCTACGAGTCGGTCGAATCTCTCAAAAAAAAAAAAAAATTAAAGAAATACAAGAATTAAATCGCGTGAAATAAAATGAAAAAAAAAAAAAAATTGGCGAAAATGTTTGTTTTTCTTTTCAAAATTATTTACAATACCATCGACGAATTCGAAATTGCGTAATTTTTTCGTGGCATCGAATTAATATCGTCATGGAGTGGGGAGGAGTTCCCTCGTCTTCGTCTTCCAGCGAGCGTGCCGTGCCCCGGCTTCATAATACTGTCCCGTCGTTCGGCTTAGCGGGCGACTCTCCGAAGGACGCTCGCCTGAGTTATTCTTACGCAATCGCGTAGCTAAGTTTACAGTGTAGTCGGGATATTAATCGAGAAACACTCGAAGTGGACAGACGCGCTTATGCTGTGACCGCGTATTCATCGGGGTCCCTCGAAAATTCATTGAAACCGGAAGTTACTATCGCCGGTCGGTTTAAGATAAATAAAAATAAAAATAAAAATAAAAATAAAAATAAAAATAAAAATAAAAATAAATAAAAATAAAAATAAAAATAAAATAAAATAAAAATCGTAATGTACGTCAAGCAATTGCGTCAAAGAATAAGTCCAATTGGACTCGCGATAATGCCGTTTCTCGCAGCATCGAGTTCGCTGGGACGTCTGTATGGTCGGAAAATCGCGGGAAAGTTTAAAACGCGTCGTGAGAATTCGCCTCGCGTCGCCCGGCAACTCAGCGGAAAGAGTAATGTACTTGTGCCGGGGTTAGCACAGGCTAAGCATAGCTCGGTTACGCGGAGGAGCTCGTATAAAAAAGTACTTGCACTTTCGTTAGAAAGTGGAGAATCGACGGTGTCGAGCCGCCATCCGTGGCGCGTTCAGCACCGACTGACTGACGGATGGGAATGCCCTCTCCTCTCTCTCCCCTCCCCATCTTCCTCTTACCGCCAACCTCGCGGCAATCGCTTCTTTCGTTCCTTCTCACCATTTATTTTCTCACTCTCGCTCATCGGAATCTATCGGAGCTCGTATCCTGGCACTCGTCTAACCAAACCGGACGGTCTCGATGTTCGCCCATTGCCGTTATTGTCACTTGTCTTCGAATCGATTTCTTTCGTTTTTCCCACGAGCCTTACGCGATTGGAAAAACCATAAGGCTTCAAAATAATAATAATAATAATAATAATAATGGACATTAATTACGAACTGGATATTATTCGCAATACGAACCTGCTGATTTGACGAACACATTCACATCGTCTCGGATCCTCGAATCGAAGCTGGAGAATAACAAAAACAAAAAAAAGCGAGGATAATAATGGTAGAGCGAAGGAAAACGCGATCTTGTTGTACTCTATTTTCGGCGAGACGTAAAAAAATAATATGATATTTTTTTTGTAGAGTTTCCATTATTTTGCTGTTGGCTCTGTGCGATTATTGGCGGTCTTCCCGCGTTGCGCTCCAATGTTCAACGCACACATTAAATTCACGGAGCCGACTCGAAACCGCACGTTAACGAAGGCGACGAAGTCGCTTTAACGTAGCTCGCATGTAGGATAACAAGTATCGTTGTTACAGACATCCGTCATTCGCATAGCGACGGACCTTGTTTCGTGCACTCCGGGCTAATGCCGCGCAACCGACAACACATGTTTATTATCTTCGGCGTATTAATGATCACAACAATATTCGTTATGTTATCCCGTTATCGCTCTTCCGCGAATGAAACGTCGCGGTCTCGCTCTCCCTCTCGCGATCGTTTCGCTCGGCTTTTGTCTCCCTCGCGCGTCACATTATTTCCATAATTCCCGTTACATTTGGATTTTGCGGGTGCGCGTTATCGAGCACGATATCACTCGGTCACTCATCGGGAGAACGATGAAGACGTCGAGAGCGGTGTTGGAGGAAAAAAAAAAAAAAAAAAAAAAAAAACGAACGGATAGAATAAAGCTCGCGAGCATTGGCGGGGGAGTGAGCGCGTGTGCGTATTCGTGCGAGAGACACGCACGTGGATCGCACCAGTCACGACCTTCGATAATGCGCCCATAATACACTGTTGTACGATGCAACGCGTGCACAAACGATCGTCGATCGTCTCACGCGTGCCGTCGGCGTTGCTGATGCATCTTCTCGCCGTTCGAATGGTCATAAAGTAACTGGCAACAAAAAATTGACGAAAAAAAAAAAAGGGAAAAAACGAAAATTGACACGCGCGATAGACTGAAGCGTTAGAACGGCGCGATGCGCTCTGCCAGATACGCGGCCGAGATGCAAAAGTGGCGAGGCTTTCTCGCTCGGATGAAATATAGGGACAGCTCTCTCGTACCTCGCGAATACGGAACGTGCGCGTAATGCACGCGCCCGGACTGTGCACGCCCACGAGTCCGCGTGTTCCTCTTTTACTTCGGAAAAAAAAAAAAAAAATGCCAACACCAAGAACGAAAGCACGGCTGCGCACCAGAATCCGCGGCCCTTCGACTTGTCGCCGAAATTAATTCCACCAAGGCTCTCGAGTGTCCCGAAACGAAAACGATTCCTCGAGTGAAAATAAATACAGTTAAGAAAAAAAAAAAAAAAAAAAAAAAAAAAAAAAAAAAAAAACCGTGACAGAGTTGACAATCGTACTCGCAATCAGCTGCCTCGCACGGATTATCCGTGGCGCAGTAACGATCGCTCAGTGAGTCAAATACTTAAAAAAAAAAAAAAAAAAAAAAAAAAAAAAAAAAAAAAAAATGAAAGAAATGCAAAAAAAAAAAAAAAAAACAAATGATCTATTTCAAGCGGCATGTGTTTAAAGTACAAATATAATGTCCAGAATAGCGTAGAGAGGCCACGGCGCCTTAAGTCTTCTTAGTCCCGAGCTTACATGCGATCTCGGAAGAACATGTATAGCACCTAGTTTATACTGTGCAGTATAACCAATACGAGAATCTCCGCGAAGACACACAAGAGAATAGACGAGACGGTGTGTTTGTGTACGCGTGTTTTATCGTGGGTGTTCTCGAGCCCGGTCAGAGTGTGCGAGATATATAGAGGCCTCGCGAGCGCGACTCGGTGGCCGTGGCTATGGCCTTACGAGAGTCTCCTTCCTCTTCGTCCCGCCGAATCCACGCGGCGTGTGTATGGCACTCGCTGAGACCGCCGCGCTCGCGGACGCCCGCGAGAGAGAGAGAGGGAAAGCCTCGCGGCACTCCACCGACTCGCGAACGAGAGAGAAACCCCGCGAGGTGGAGTGGTGGCATCTCTCGTACTCCTTCGGCTCGTAGGTGCGAGCGAGAAACACATAACTCGCGGAGACTCGAGCGCTCTAACCTAGGATAGTGTGCGGCTGTTTAGCGCGCGCTTCTCGAACTAGCCTAGGCAAACCGAGAGTCTCGCGTCGAGTCCACGCTCAGTGCTAGTTCGCGCGGAGGACCCGAGAGACACGCAAACGCCAACACGCTCTACGCAGAGAGAACAAAAATTTAATTAAAAAAAATAGACGTGAATATCAAACCCAAGTTCCGGTGACAGCGAAGGGGTGTTTTTTTTTTTTTTTTCGTTTCGGTTGGAGAAAATAATAGAGAATTTGTTTCTGCGAGACGTTTTTTAGGTGAAATTATAAATTAATTTTTTCCGTGTGAATTATCGGTGATTGTCTGAAGAAGCGAGTAAGATAAAAAAAAAAAAAAAAAAAAAAATTTATTATATTTTGTGTCGGAACTTTATTGCTGGACGGAATTGCTGACGAGACTGAACGAGTGAGTGGGCTGCTGGTCGGGCGTTCGTTTCGCCGCGAGGGGTGATTTTCTCGCGGAGTGAACAATCGACGAACTCGACGGACGGCGTTGATCCTTGAAGGAAAATTAAAAAAAAAAATGTAATTTTTTTTTTTCTCCAAGAAACACTCCACAGAGGAATAAAGAATTTTGTGAATCTTCGTAGTCGATCGACGCTCGTAAAAGTGCTAATTCTGAGGTTTGTCGAATTTTTTTTTATTTTTTTTTATTGTATCGTAATTTGTGCATCGTCGTGTTGGAGTTTTCGCGGCACGTGTGACGTAAGGATAATCCTCTCCATCGCCGTTCGACAACGGTCTTTCGCAACACGAGGTGTAAACTCCACCGAAGTTTCTCGTAACAAAAACATTTTTATTTTTTATTTTTTATTTTTTATTTTTTATTTTTTAAATTCTGCCTCTCTTCTTCTTAGTGCGAACTCCGCTCGTGCTAAACGAGTGCGCGCGCACACCGAGAGACGGGGTTGCCGAACGTGGCCGTGAGGATTTCGCGAATTGTTTTGTCAAAACGGTGCCGTTGTGTTGACAAAATAATGGAGCTTGGCAATAATGCTCGCTGAGTGAGTGAAAGATAGAGCGAGAGAGAGAGAGGATTTTACGTATCGAGAAACGTATCGCAAAACGAGTAGGCTAGTACTGTGGTGAGTGCGAAAGTGAACAGGTGCGTCGTCCTCACCGCGAAAATTAAGATCGTGAAAGAATCTATCCTCTCAGATTCACGTGTCTCGCGTCCGAGGAACCTTCCAAGCTGACTCGGGAACTCTTCTTGTTATCCGATCGCGGGTGCAGGTAAGAAAAAAAAAAATACAGAAAAAATGTTAACAAATATGTTCCTCAATCTCCGACGTTTATCAGCGAAAATAGCGTCTCAAAAAAAAATTCATCTCCGACATTAAAAATAATACGAGGCGCAATGTGCAGCTAGCGAAAGTCGCTGCATCGTAGGCAACACGTGTTGGCCGCGTATCGCTCTCCAATAACGCCATGTCACAGAGTCTCGCTCAAGGACGCACGTCTGGTAGCGGTTTCGTTGATTCGGAATAATTCGGAAAAAAAAAAAACAACAAAAAATTGATCGAGCGAAACTCATTTCAGCGGATGGGAGCAAGATAAATTTTTGAAATTCGTTTGAATTTATCCACATGAATTTATAGCGAAAGATGCGTCGATAGATGGATTTTATGAATGAACGAATCGTCGGAGGTTGCCGAGGTGAAACCCTCGAGCTCTCCTCAAAGTCATTGCGGAAGGCGTTGCGAGTTAGCCGCGGCAACGGAGCTCAACGAGCGAGCCATTTACAAAGGTCGAGGCAAGGTAAGATAGAAGTTGCATGCACACAGTCGCGACCGTGCACCGAGAGGCTCGCCGCGTTCACCGGCTATCTATTTTTCCCCGCGCGAGCGTTTGTACGAAGCTTACAGTTTAGAAAAAAAAAAAAAAAAAAAGAAAAAAAAAGGTAGAAAAAACACGGAGCTTCCGCCGACGAGACTCGAATTCGTAACTGCGCTGATGATAGGATAGCGTGAAAAAGTCAAAGGTCCTTCGTTTCTCTCCCTGACGGGACGAGGAGAGAGTGAGGGGGGAGACAGGTATACACTATAAATTCTTGGCGTTCAAGGTCGCTCATCGATAGAGAAAGACGCGAGAGGAATATTATCAGCGGAAGTGCGACTACAACCGCGGTGATCCCCATACGCGATTTTCTTTTTCTCACGTTATTTATTCGCGTTTGTTTACCTTTTTCTTTTTTAAAGCAGCCCAGCAGGTCTGTTGAATCCTGAAAGTCGGAGAACCGAAATTCGCCTCGAACGACCGTCGCTCATTCTCCCGATATCGAAAATACTCTTTTTATTTTAACGATGTCTGCGGTGAAAACAGAATTTTTTTTGTCTTTTTTTTTTTTTTTTTTTTTTTAATCAAACGTACTCGAAGCTCTAACAAAGTGTGCGAAAATTTGATCAACGATTAAGTACAGTGTTTTCGTCTCGCCACGTACGTATCTAAAATCTGCGTTCTTCGTTCGGTCGATAACCTCGTCGCTCGGTCGATTTTGGAGAGATAATAAAAAAAAAAAAACGACGCCGACCGATTCGCTCGTAACCACTTCAGGCTTCCCCGTGCAGCCGCGTAGTACCGGAGAAGCCTGCGCGGCCGCAGGTGAGAGCCGAGCAAATCACTGTTTCTCTCGCCGCCGTCGAGCGGAGCTTATGAATGGAATCCCTGTGTACCTGCGCGATATCTCTGGCGCTCCCGTCGGCCTCCGACCCGACGACTCTCGCCCCGTGACCAACCGGAAGATCGTGTCCCGATAAGCCTCGGCTAGGACCAACCCGACACCGACATCGTCACCATTCGCGACCCTCGGGCCCGATCGAACGATCGATTTCCAGCCCCTCGAGATCGTAACGCCTCGACGAACTGGCCGAGAGACCCCTAGCGGTTTCCTCTTCGGCCTTCCGGTTCTCTCGCTTCCGCCTCTCCGCGTTTCCACCCCGCGGATCTTGGCCGCGGCACAGCCGAGAGCACATCGCCTCATCGCTTCTCGCTCCCGATTCTCCCACGGATAATCGAATCCAATTTTTTTTTTTCCGATGCGCCAACAACGTTTGACTCTGAAGGATTTATATAATTATTACAGTGTATCGCGGCGGTTGCAACGACGCTCGGAGACAAGCCACTTGCCGCTACAGGTCTCTCGCTATGTGTGAAATTATTTTCAGTCTAGGTCAACCTTCGCTTCTGTCCCTCTCCGTCTCCCGAGCGATATCTCCGTGAGCTCAGAGTTTTGTATGTACGCGTATACACTCATATATATGTTTGTCTCGGTATATCGTTAAGCGATTCAGTGAGCTTGGCTATCTTCGTGCTAATATAGTTAAGAGTTAGGTGGGGCAGGGAGTCGGGCTCCCGCGTAGTTGTACAGCGTATGACGACGGCGCGGGGAGGATTTCTCTGGGTTATATATATGTAACCACGATATAAACCCTCTTTGCTCGCTCTCACGTTTTCCTCCGATAATTCTCTCTCTCTCGACTTTATTCTCTTGCCCGGTTACGTGGTGGCCTTCGTCGTTGTCTCAGGGCCGAGGGCCAAAACTGTCCGATGTTTAGTATCGCGCCTGCTACGTTCAATAAATATTGCTCGAGAGAGAAGGATAGAGGGGAAACGGATAAAGTTACCTCTTGTTAATGCACGAAAGACGTGAGAGAAACTATTCCGTAAGAGCACCGTAGCCTCGTCGAATCCCCTCGATCGCCCTCACTATATCGTCCATCTGCTCCAAATTCAACGAATCCATCGAATTTAACGTCAAGTATTTTATGCAATCGTAAAAAATATATTTTTATTTAAGAAACGTTCCTCATTTTTCTGTTGATTTTATCATTTTTTCTACGATAAAAGTAACGTTTTTACAAAAAAAAAAAAAAAAAAAAAAATACATATATATTTGGTGAAATAAATGAAATAAGTTTCGGCGATGGACAAGAAATTTTCGTTAAATTCATGAACGTAACTTTCACTGGGGATTTCCAATACCGATTTACACGCTGTGTGCAGCGACCACAAATGAAACCCTCTCGATCGAGAACTCTATTCTGTTCAATCACATTCGATCGCAGATGGGTTTTCGGGTGCGCAGAGAAAAAATTTGTAACGCCAAGGGGGAAAAAAAAAAAATACAATTCTGCATCATCTATGATGACAATTATCACGTTCCCTCGCGAACTCTAAGAAGATTTCCCGCGGAATCCCATTAAGCCCGATTCAACGGGCGTCCTTCCCACGTCATCGTCGTCGTTGCTTCTCTCCGTTGGCCGATTCGCGTCGGCTTGCGGTAGTCCAATCTCGGCCATATATACGTCTACATACGTATATGTTTTTATGTATCCATCCATGCGTTCGTATCCCGTGCACGTAGCTTTATCAGTTACTCACAGTGTTTTTTTTTTTTTTTTTTTTTTTTTCTTATTTCTTTCCCCGTCGCATCGCTCGATATCCAACTTGTACCAGAAGGGATCGTAGAGCGACGGCGGCTTCGGTTGTATGCTCGTCAGCACGTGGTATCTCTGGTTGTGCGTGACTCCGTGGCGCGCGTATGCATTCATACACACGTATATATTTACTATACGGATTCGCCTCCCTCGCTCGTTTCAGCCCGATCAGTACACACGCCGCACGCGCGCGGCCGCTGATGGGACGACGACGAGCTGGCGCTCTTGCTGCTGCTGCTCCTCCACGTTTACGATCGCCACCGGCCTATCTTCGGTCCGGCGCTAACTATAGAACACGTAGCTGCTTTCACGCTGTGTCTCACTCGCGGCGTTATTTCGACCATCGACGAAAATTCAGAGCTTACAGTTTTACCTATTTTTTCAATTTTTTTTTTTTTTTTTTTTTTTTTCTTCAACCATCAATGAACTGGAAAATTCTGAATTTAATGACCGTGGCCGATGCGTCACGATCAAATATTTGTATATCAATTTTAACCTCGTCCAGCTCCGAATTTAAATGCTTTCGTTAGACAAACGCGCTGGATTCTCAAGGCTCCTATTGTCGAGTAAGTCGGGTCTTTCGTCATGCAACGATTGGGCGTACGTAGTGTCGTATGATAATGCGAACACAACGGCGCGGCTTTGGCGAAAAAAATAAAACGCGTGGGCTCGTCTCGTCCGAAGAGATCGGCGAGTCCAGCGGGAGCCTTGAATAATCACGGCGTATTCGTACGGGACGGTAAAAGTAAATGACCTTAAGATTCGACGATGACGACGAGCCAGAAACCACCTCTTCTTTTTCTTTTTTTCCCCCTACTTTTTTTTACTTTACTTCGTCTCCCTCGATGTGCGAGCTGTGACCTATCCTCCGGTACAGTTGGTCTTCGAACTTGAATTGGAACGGGGCCTTGACTCGATCCCTCCTGCGCTCCATTACCCCGATAGCCGAATACTTCTTCTTCAAATTCTGCCTTTTTTTTTTTTAATTCTCACCGACAACAATCACATTCAGATTACACGGAACTCAAAAATTCATCGGCTATTCAAATTACCTACTCAAATGCGTTCTGTATTTATACTCAATACTTCGGTATTGGAAATTTATTCTTCAAGACGCTCTTCAATATCCCGCTTTGAGTGGACTGGTACTTCAAAACATACTTGAAGTACGCTAGTGCTTGAAAACGTATTTCAAGTACGATGGTACTTTAATCCGTGCTCCAATTATATGAAAACTCTGATACGCACTTCGATCGCTCCGAGATTAATAAGAGGTATTTATAACTATAACGCTCGTTATTCGACCTATCGGGAATTGGGACACTTTTGTAATTTTACGATCCGACCTTCGAAGCGCCGTCGGTCGAGGAGGCCGGTAATTCGCGGCCGGTGGACAAGCGAGATAGAAAACGGTGAGAAAACGAAGGGCGCAGCGAGTCCGAGGTGGCTCTCGGGCCTTGAAAAAGGCAGAACAGCAAATTCGGTCACGGACCTTTCGTGAATCAGAAACTCCGGTCGTGTTGTAACGAAAGGGCCTTTCTCACACGGTCTATGCAATCATCGTCGATCCGTCCAACCTTCGCTGAGCCTCTTTCGGCTTTAGACTCGTCCATCTTTCGGCCGACGTGCCTTTTAGTTTAGTTGCAGCAATCCGGTAGGGAGAGAAAGGGATTCTCATGGAAGAGCGAGGTGAGGAAGAAACAGCGTGTGCTGACCACGAGGCTTACCCGCGAGCACGAGACTCGACGGATGGCGAGACATCGTCACGTTTATACTGCCGAGTGTTGGCGGCAATGAAGAGAGAAGCCCGTCCAGCTATTATTATTCTCCGGGTGTCTTATCCCTCGGTTTAAGCTGTAACCTCGGCGGAGTTACGTGTAACAGTGTCGTTAAAGCACACCTTTGTGTACACGAGCATTAAAACAATTCTCAATAAATGTGCGGTCGAAGCCGGCGCGATCTCGTGAACTTCTGTCGCGCTGTTTTTACTCCCCGAACCGGAATAACATGCATGCCGACGCTAATTCCGTACAATTGTGTGCGCACAGCTCCATCGGCCGATTATCAGCATCCTTTTTCATTTTATAACTTGTTATTTTTTATTTATCCTTCTGCTGTTATTATTAGTTATTCCGAGAACGCTCCGTCACGAGCTAAATGACGGAATGCCACAGTTAAGGATATTGTCGGCCATCGGTGGAGCGTACTTCCAACTCTGTAATCTATGCACTAAGACCGTAGAGAAGTGGAATAATGTGGTCGAAGCGCCTTCGGATACGGCTGCTGCATCTACACGTGTACTTTCATTGAACAGTTACCTGCATAAAAAAAAAAGCTGTATCAACTTTCTCTTTTTTCCTTCACTCATTGATTTTTGACTAATCGTGCGAACGCTCAGTCGTTAATGTCAGATATCGAGCAGGCGTTAAATGAGAGCTCGCAACATTTAACGACACTGTTAGCGAGTCAGTCGTCGGCGCGGCAAGCTTCCGACTCTGCAATGCGTGGCACGAAGGTCCCCTACTAGGAACTAGAATAACGTGGTCGAAGCGCATTCGGACACCGCTACTGACTGTACACTCGCAGAACGATTTATTGATTGAAAAAAAAAAAAAAATTGTACGACCGCTCAGTCGGTAACGTTGGATATCGAGCAGGCGTTAAATGCGAGCCAGCGACAGTTAACGTGATTGTTAGCGAGCCAGTTATCGGCGTAGCGAGTTTCCGACGCTGTAATCCATGGCACGAAGATTCCGTACAGAAGTAGAATAACGTGGTCGAAGCGCCTCTGGATATTACAGCGCCTGTACGTGTGCAAAATTTGTCCGTGTGCCGCGTCTCGCTGCGCTGGAGAAGAGAGAGAGAAATTATGGCAGTCAGTCAAGGTGCAACTCGAGCGCTCGAAGGTTGAAGCTCCGGTGTTATTCGTTGAGGTCGTGATCGCGCGAGGCACGAGAGAGCGTATGCGAGAGAGGCCGGCAACAGCAGCGGCACGGACGACTCAGCAGACGTACGAACGAATCCCGGTAGGATCGTGTGTGCGCTCGGACACGTGCTCGCGCGGCTATCGAAACTTTTCGCCGCTTCTCCACACAGACAGACACGCGCGCACTTTTCAATCCAACTTCTTGACCGACTAACGCGTCCTATTCTTTTTTTTCCCCCTTTTTTTTTCCCCCTTTTTTTCCCCACATCCGCCCCGAGCGACGCGTCTGATCTCATACCGCCTTTTCTACTTTGCGCATCTCGCCGCTCCGTCCTTTGGACTCTTCTCGTCCACCTACGACGAACGCCTTAGCCGCACAGTGGTAGTCGAATTCACGGCGAGCCACGAAGCGACACTGCCTTTTCTACTGGAACCTCGGCTTGTATGCGCGAGATAAACAGAGAAGGAGAGATAGACGCGGGTGTCGAGAAACGTCACTCGCAACGCAATTGCGGAAGGCTGCTGAGACTGGGGAAGGCCGCGCGCTTTGCCAATGCTACATACCGCGTTCGCGATAACTCCCGATTCGTAGGAATCGTGGTTCATCATTCGCGCCGCTAACGATAGATCGTTTTGAATTTTCTTCGACATTAATTCATTATTGGTCGAGTAGCGGAAAAAATAGATTGTTGAAATTTTCGTTCCCAAACACGACGAAAATTGTATCGATAGACAACTGCGATTTTAGCGAATCATAATTATTCTTAATATCGTTTGCCATTAAGCTATCGGTGCGCCGTGCGATGAATCTCATCAATTTTCAAAAGTGTCTTCCAAATAATGGGGAAGAAAAATTAAATTGTTCACGGAAACGCGAGATTGCGAATTATAATACAATTAGTCGTATCAGTCGATAAAAAAAGACTTTATGTCTCGCTATGTTTCTCTCCCCCCCCCCCCTCCCCCTCCCCCCTCTCTGAAATCAATTTATGAAACTGCATCGAGAACGTGTCCGGTCGATCTTTCGATCCAGCGAAACTCGCTCCAGAAGCGAGACGTCTAGCGGCGTCTCGCCCACGCGGTTTGCTCCACTTCCGGCGATCCCTTCTTCTCTCCTCGCGCAGAAATTCGCGCGCGATTTCCCTTCTGCATGCACATTGTGCCGGGAACGCTGAGCGTTCGCTCCCTCCCTCTCTCGTCTGTCCGAGAGAAGCTGGACGATGGAAAGTTGGAGGAGAGCGGGAGAGGTGGTTAATTTAAAACAACGACAATGACGATGGATATCTTTCGCCTTGCCCGGGGCACGAACCAAGGCCCTTCTCTACTCTCTCGAAGGCCCGCTCCCTCCTCCGTCGCCGCGCACGCATGACTCAACCTTATTATTATTGCTAGTTTTGTATACACAACTACGCGTCCAAGTATCGAGATAAAAGGAGAGGAAGTGAGAGAGAGAGAGAGAGAGAGAGAGAGAGAGAAAAACGCTGAAATAAATCTGTTTGACGAGGCAAAATTAAGGTACGAGATATCAGATTAACTATTTTACTCGAAACCTGTTACCTTAAAAATTTAAATGAAAATAATCAAAGTCAACTCGCGAATACAAAATTTTTTTTTACAATAATACTTTGCAAAGTCTGAGTCCTCAGAAAAATGCATAATATCAGTTATGAATATTTTTTGTCACATAAAAAATCTACCCGAAATTATCAACAAATACGGATTTTGTGAAAAATTTTCGAACTTTGAATTTTTTTGGTTTTTTTTTTAAATGTACAGCCGAATTTAAAATGGACTGCTGTGAACGACGAGGATGGAAATAAGGGGCGTTTTCAAGTCGTTTTTGCGTACTCGCAAGAATAAGAGGGGCGCTACAAATTAATATTTCCGTGCGATCTCGTGCGCGAACGAGCCATTATTTTTAAATATACATTCACACAGTGCGCTGTGAGTGCGCGTACACTGCACAAATCCGCTGCCGATTCCGTCTCCCGGCTCCGTGTGCGACTAGGAAGTGCAAATTACGAGCACCAACATACACCTATTCCCGGCAAACTCAACATTCCCACCTCGTCAGGGACGTTTGATAGTTTATTTTCAACACTGCTTAGCTTACGCGCGCGAGAGTATTCGCAGCATCGCGCCGCTGCGTGTATCGCATGGGAAAATATACAACACACGCAGTTCAGCCATACATATATATATATATGTGTGTGTGTGTGTGTGTGTGCCTTCTCACTTTCATATGCTATAATTTGTCTCTTAGCGTAGAAGGAATCTGGGTGAGATAAGGGAAGATGAACGGCGAGACATAATTTCGTGAAAGCACTTTTAACGATTTTTTTTTTGTTTTTTGTTTTTTTTTTTCTGGAAGTGCCGCTTGGCGACGTTCTTCGTTGGTCGGCTTACTGGATGCTCCTTACATAATTACGCAATGGAACGCGAAGATAATTAAAAATTTTCGACCCCCTTGCGGAATACCGAACGAATAATCATAAAACGATTAGAAAATGATGATTTAAATGCGGGAAGTGAAGGAGTACATTTTATTGCGGAAAATCGAGGTAGTGTATTAGTTGCGTAACTTGAGGGGCGGGGAGGGGGAGGAAGAGGGATATAACGTCGTCACGAATCGACGGAGTTTTCGCTACGAAGATATTCAGGTGCTCGAACACTTTTCCTCTCGATCTCGTCGATACGCTTATCCGTTTCGCTTTCACTCGTCGGGGATCGAGGATCCACGCTCGCTGAGTAATTTTAATCGACGGAGTTCGTTGCACGAATATGCAAAGAGAGCCACACGAAGCGTATGGAAATGAATTCTCGATCGGTGTAAATTATACCCCGAAATTCGAGCGAGGTATTCCCAGTTTTTATGGACATTAAAGTTAGACACATATTTATTTTATTTTTGATATTACGATATTTTTACTATCATATTTTTCAGATATTCTCGTTATTATTTTTACGATGATGTATTATCGACTATTTTAAGCACACACGTATTGCCTCGATTTGAGAACAAACCTCCAAGTTCATACAAGATACGACATTTTTTTATCCCGTCAAGTCGCAACACTCGTAGATTCTCGGTACTCCCCGCTGCGACCGTTTCACTCCTCGCTTTCAAATAAAAAATGTAAACATTTTGAAAAAAGTGAAAAATCACTGAGGACGCGATCGCCGATAGTCGGCTATCGATAAAATAATATCTGGCCCTCGCGTTGCTTTCGCGGCGGCGTGCCGATCCAGCGCGCCGGTGGCCGAGGGCCCCGGCCTCGGGACACGTTTCTACGATCGTCATTACGCCTCCAAGGCACTCGCTCGTCGGCCCTGAATGCTCTCGCCGCGTGCAAAAGCCACTTCGATGCTGTACATATCGATGCGAAGGAGTCCGAACGAGCGCTCATTATAATTGCGCTAGTAAGATCCAATTATCGGCTAGCTCGCGGTATCTCTCGCAACATGCTGGTCGACCGAACGCCCGAATCTCCCGACCGATCTAGCTGCCGCTCTAAATTCGTTAGGGACGAAATATTAACTAATTTTTTTTTTTTTTTTTTTTCGAGACTAAGTTACCGCACAGACGACTAAAGTCTTTGGTGAGTTTTGCACTCATCCGAAATTCACAGAGGAAAGAAAAGCGTCGAGGTGTGTCGAAGAAGTGTTCGGAACGATCCATCTCGCACCTCATCCACCGTTCATTCAATTTTCATCGTTCAAGTTGACCAGGAGGGATTCCGGGTTATCCAGTCAGGCAGTTTACTAAAGTTAAAGCCGGCGACACTCTCTGCTCATGGGTACACGTGGGGGCGAGTCTTCGACGCCACGTAGGTATACAGTGGTAAAATGAAAAAAAAAAAAAAAAAAAAAAAAAATAGGGGAAAAAAAACAGGAAAAAAAGAAAAGGTGCATCGACCCAGGTTGCGTTGCGAACGGTCTCGCGGTGTTGCGGTGTGGCAGGGGAAAGAGCGAAGCGAGAAGCGGCACCGGCCCGGCGTGTAGGAGCTCGCGGCCTAAGCCAACTACCACCGAGTCCAGCTAAGTCGGAGAGTTACACTGACAGAGGAGAGTGCACGGCCAGTGGTGGTTCGAGCTCGCTCTTTCACCGGTTAAACCCGCCGGAGAAAGAGAATAAAGACTTGCCACTTCTGCCGGCGTGTTGGGCTTTGAGAAACTAAGGTTATGGTTCTAGGAGTGCATTAACCCCCCGCGGTCTCTTTCCCGCGCGAGCCCGGTGTGCACGAAGGGGGCGAGCGCGAGCGCGGTCAGGGAAAGAAAAAAAAATGCGCGAACACACACACACACACACACACACACACACAGAGAGAGTACGTATAGTGTGACGACGAGGCGCTCCAGCCTTCCCGGTCGGCTTCGCATACCCGTCCGATTTTCCTCCCTCCTCCTTCCCCGAAGAGACCGAGCAATCGCGCTTGTTCACGTGAGATTGTAAAAGAAAGTATGGGCGAAAAGTATGAGAGAAATAAATAAATGGTAGAGGGCTACGGGAGCCGCGACGGGGGCGCAAAATCAACGTTTTCATATTACTTTAGAAAAGATAGGAACGAGAAAGAGATCGGGCCGAGGAGAAGTTTCCGCGAGAGGCTAGACTTTCTCCGGAGAGCGAAAGTGAGAGGCCTCCGACTGCATACCCACCGCCCTGCCTGTCTGAATCCCCTTTCCTCCATTGCCCTCCCCCTTCCCCACCCCCGGCCCACCGTTTAGGCTGTAGGTGCGCGCGTTGCTTTCACCGTGGGGCCCCCGCATGCAACCCGGTTGCCCCCCCCTGATGTTGCCGGGACGTTGATCAAGTTGTATTTGGCGCAACGAGATCAGAAGCTGTAATTTTTTGGACGGGTGGAAATTTATAGCTTATCAATTCGCTTTCCTGCGACCCGTCGGTGCGGACTCGCGTGATCGTCGATTAATCCGAGTTGCGTGTTAGACGAGGCTATTTTATTCTTGCTGCAAGAGCTCGTTAGTAACAAGCGAATTTCGACCGAGTTTGTGGGCGGGGATTAAGACATTTGTTAGGTCCCATTGCGATTAACCTGACTCATCGACACTCGGACTTTACGATCGCGTGCAATTTTTTTTCGTTTCATTGCCTACCTTCATTATAAGTATTCTGAACTTGTCATTGACTCGGTTGGATACTCGGGCTCGTAAACGATGATGAGTAAATATTTACTAGGTAATTATGAGCATTGTATTTTATTGTGAATTAATATTTTTTTACTGGAACTCCAGTTGCAATTTTCATGAAATTCCTTAACCACAATAACTCGATCTTTGCTGAAACAGATAGTAATTATTACAATTATAAAGAGTGACTTTTACCGAGGTCTTTACCGTTCGTTTTATTTTTTTTTTTACACAAGTTATGTATTTTACTCGGAGTACATGTTTATGTATTTGCGGGAATTCCGAGTAACCGCTGCACATCACAGACTGGTGCAATTTTCATAAATTTCGTAAACAACAACAGTTCGATATTTGCCGAAATGAACGATAATTACAACACATACGGAGAGTGACTTCTACCGAGGTCTTTATCGTTCATTTATTTTTTTCTTTCGTTTGAAAAATATTGTATATCTTACTGTGAGTAAATATTTACATAATGACGTGAATTCCAAGTAACCGGTGCACTGCACAGATTGCTGCAATTTTCATGAGATTCACCAACACTACCAATTCGGTCTTTGCTGGGACGAACAAAAATAATAAAACACATGGAGAGTGACTTCTACCAAGGTCTTTACTGCTCATTTCTTTTTCTTTCGTTAACCAAACAAAAAAACCAACATCTGCAGCCAATCTATGCCTCTTAACCGGGTGATGGAGAGAAGGACCTTGCCGATCCGCCGTGGGTAGACGAGCGCAAACAGTAATTTGTGTATGTTTTTTTTTCAACGTACAAGAGTAGTCTTGCTTCATTATTCCAATAATTATTGGGCTCCCACTCTCCCGTTATCTCACCCCGTCGCCTATTAACCGCATCGTCGCGTACACTCCATGATCCGATATCATCTCACACACGTTTAACATCGTACGTTGCATACGCCGGTGCGCCATTGTATAATTCGTATCGCAATCGAGCGAATACTGTAAAGAGTGAAAACAAGCGTCGGGGAAGCACCCGCAACGTACAATTATAAAGCGCGCATCGTCGCTCGCTCTTGCAAGGCCGCGGGAACGTAAATACATCTTTATTCATATTTTTTAAAAATCGTCCTCCGTACGTGTGTGCATCGTGAGTTCTGCGAGCGACGAGATTCCCGCTGAGGATTTTGAAACATCGGCCAAATCGGGAAGCTCGTCGCGCTTCCGATGACGATGGCGAGAAATATGCGATATATACATTTTCGAAAGAATTTTTATTATTTTTTTTTAATAAACAATGTCGACTCATCGTCGTCACTCGCCTTGAGAAACTCAACGTACAAAAATACGAAACAATAATAATGAAACATCGGGCGATTGCCGTTGGGACTGCTCAAACATTGCGTGACGAAACTTCCGCCACGAATTCGGACTCGAAAATCTCGTTACAAAATTTAGCTCTTGGCTTTAGGAGCGGCTTAGGACATAAAAAAAAAAAATACATCGCGTTTCGATGATTGGTCTCTTGTCGGTGGAGTAAAGCGTGATGAGTATCCGGTCAGTTCTGTTTCTTCCGTCGCACATCAACGTCCCGTGTCGCCGCTCAACAACGTCAATTGATTTTGACGATTACAGCTATCTGCTCTCCTCTCAGCAGCATCTGCGGTACGTGCCTCTCCAAGGTCTCCATCTTCCCGTTAGTCTCCTTAACGACGACCTTCGGCACGTCCTCATCCCTCACCTGATGTTTCAGTTCAGGCGGAAGACCTGTGACACAACGTAACATTGAATATTATATTCGGATCATTGAAACCCATCGACGCATAGACTCGAGGGACTTATCGAGAATGCTACGAGGAGAGGAGATAAAAATGGAGTTTGATAGACGCGTCACATAAACGAAATCGTAAAGAGAAATGTAACGGAAATAATTCCCCCGATGTTGTTTGAAAAAAAATCAGCGTCATACGGAAATAGATTTCTCGTCGTCGTTCCGTCGGCGGTGCAATTAAATATTGTTTGGAAAAATGCATTCGAGATTCTTTTGATTCCCGTAAAAAAAAAAGACATTCTGAAAATATAGTTGGTTCGCAAAAGTTCTCATAAAAAAAATCATGGTAGTCTTTGATTCTCTCGATTATATCTTCCTCCTCTAATCACGTTTCATTGCTTCAAGATGGCATTTTTCTGAACTAATATTTCAGATTAGACTCGCGTCGCAAAATCAAATATTATATCCGGATAATCGAAACCGATTGGACGAGCTCTTGGGATTATCGGAACCCAACGAGATGAAAACGAAGTCCGATGAATTCGTCTTATCAATTAAAGTGCGAGATGAATTTTATCGGGAATAATTCTCTCGACGTGGTTGTAAGAAAATTTCGCGTTATAGGAAAATAGAGTCTCGGCCCTCTTGGGCGCCGGCGTCGTGTTTACGTCGAAGTGTTCGCCGGGATGAGAGAGGTATTCCGGCCGGCGAGTATAGGTTGGAAGGGAGCGTAGGGCTCCGAGAGGAAGGACGAAAGGTGGCACCAGGAAAGGCGGCAAAGCCGGCAACGGGTGGGACACGTGTGCCGGCAACAATCGATACGTTCTTGCGCGGGCGGCCACTCGGCTTCAAGGTCGGGTTTGCTCGCCACCCTCGACAGGAGTTCGTATCAATGACCTCTCAACCCCGGGATCTCCTCGAAGTACGTCAGTAGGGCAACACCCTCCCCCTTCTCCCTCGCTCTCCGGATATTCTCATGTTCTTCTCCGATTACTTCTCTCCCCCTCTACCTTCTCTGCTTATTCTTTCTTCCATAACTTTTATACACCACAGCCACGTGTATCGAATTTTTGTCGTCAGGCCGATTCCCGGGACAGACCTGCGCCAACCGATCCGGTAACAAGGATGAAAAAGGAAAATTACCTTACTCGGGAAACGCAAAATAAACGAAAAAAAAAAAAAAAAAAAATAACGACTGGGAGACGAAGGTTCTTTTCAGAAAACCATATTTTTAGAAAAGCATTTTTTTATCGCGGAGCGTTGACGCGGAGAGGGATAACTCAAGGGGATACGACATTACGAGATTCAGACACGTAGAACAGGGAGACGGATGCTTTCGCGTGTCGACGATAAGGCCGACAACCTCCCCGAGATCGTATCGTACAAAGATATGATATTCATGTAAAAAAAAAAAAAAAAAAAAAAAAAAAACGACGACTTATTTCCATCGCATTGTACTTGTCCCGGGTCGTTCAGATGACTTTCGCTTTTCTGGTAAAAAAAAAAAAAAAAGAACAATAAAATGAGGAAGTTAAACTATCCTCTTTCGAGCAACTGCGCTTAATCCATCGAATCTCCGCGATTCAGTCAGTGCCGGGGGGGAAAAAAAAAAAACTCTCTCCTTTATTCGTTTCTTATCTGGTGCAAAAATTTTTCATTGCACACTGAGAGTCATTTATAATATTCGCGGCTCACCGAAATGACTCGCCAAGACTTATCGCTGAGTAAACACAACATTCTTTTCTTATCGGCTTCGACCTGTGCTATTATTTGTCCCGAAAGTGGTTATAAATTCCGAGGTGAAATTCAAGGGTAAGCTTAAATCGGTGCGAAGGCCAAGAAGAAAGTGCGCCATCTCTTTTTCTCGCGATCCCGGATCCGAAGAGTCTCCACCTCGGTCTCACTCTGGGGTCAATGATTTCGCGGTGGGTTTTATTTTTATCACCCAGAGAGCCGATCGAAAAAAAAAAAAGAAAAAAAAGAAAAAAAAAAAAAAAACAGGTGCCAGAGCGCCGGCCGTAGTCGGGTGCGCCGGAGTGTGCTGTTAGTGGCAACTGAAACGCGAATGAGATGGATCGCGTAAGAAGGAACGAACGAAAAGGAAGAGGAAAGAGATCGCGATGGTGAGGGAGGGGGGGGGGGAAGAGAGAGGGAGGAGGGGTGTGATATTACGCGAGACACCTTAAGGGATCCCCGCAACGGGCAGGGGCAAGAACCGACCTTGACTACGTAGTGGAGCCACGTTCGATACGAGGTCCACGTGCCCTCTCGGTTATCCCCACTCTTGTCCCCGCCCCCCCTTCCCGCCATTCTTCGCCGCGATCCCTTTGCTTCCTCCTTCCTTTCCCGGCTCGGCATGCGTGCGCTCTTTCGCACGCATGGTTCGTCTATACACCAATGACGTATTATTAATCGCTTGGAGTAAAAAAAAAAAAAAAAACGGCTGTAAGACATCGTTTTGAATGATTTTTTTTTTTACAGTATTTAAATGAAAAAAAAAAAAAAAATGTTTTTCTTAGGGGAAAAAAAAGCTAGGACACAGATGGAAGAGGCGTGAATCGCACTCATCGTTAAAATTACCGGGCAGTGGAACTCCCGGAGCCGTGCCAATTTTGTCCGACCAAGAACAATAATTACGAGGTTAAAAAAAAAATTGTTTTCGGTAGATCGAGCCACAACTAAATTATCGTGTAAATAAGCGTGGGCTCAGATTTCGTTAATTCACCGTGAAGACGATAGCCGAAGTTAAACGCTCGGACTGTCGATAATTACAATAAAATACAACGCTGATCGTGATTGGACAAAGCCTGTACTCGCCGCCAGGGGGGGGGGGGGGGGGACTATACGATATTGAGTTTTTATTGTTGATATTGAGGACTCTGCCGAAGTAGCTTGAAATCGTTCCCAGCAGATGCAAATCATAACGAAAGGTTATTTCAGGTCTCCTTCTTCTTTTTTTTTGTTTTTTTTGTTGTCCATTACATAATTTTCCGACTGCTGCGATTTACGATCGATACTGACTTTACGGTCTATCAATTTTTTTTATTCTCTGCCCTCGCCCTCTTTACTCCGCTTCAGCTCGCCGCACGTCTAAACTCTCCTTGAATTTGCAGTAAAATCTACTTCTCCGATGGATGGTGGAATTTATTTCGAATTGGATACGAAAATTTTGATCGATGAGCGATGAAGATTTTATTGAAATGTGTATGCGTGTATGTATGAATAATACTCAACCCAGAGCCGGTGCCTTCCTCTTGACCTTCCGCGTCCACACTTCGAGGCAATCCTCGAGCCCGAGGTTCCAGTGCTTGTCGAACGCGGCCACGTATGCTTCCACGTGTCCCCTTACGCCTCGTGCGCTCCTCGTGTAGACCTTCGACAAAGTAAGGACGAGCACCGTCGCGCTCAGATCATTATCTTATCCTACACGGTAAACTTTAATATCTCATGCTCGTTAGGCCCTTTTTTTCCTTCGTTCGAAACATTAGTCATCATCATTTTTCACTCGACAAGCCTTCGCTCATATCGCCGAAATCATTTACAGTGAAAAAAAAAAAAAAAAAAAAAAAAAAAAAAAAAAAACATTGATTACCCAAAGTCTGAAACGTTCTTTACGCCAAAAAGGATTTTCTCGTCCAAAGTGCTCGACGCTTTTCCGAACAAATATTTTTCGAGTAAACTCACTTTTATGACTTTCCAAGCGAATGCGATAAAAAGGTTGTAATAAAAATCTTAACGCTGCAACTTTTTCCTGTAAAATTCGTACGAAAATCTCGACGAACGGTAGTTTCGACGTTCGCAATAAAATTATTCGTCGAGAAAAAAATTTCGACACAGTGCGATTTTCATTAATCGAATTCGTACGAATAACTTCGGAATCAAATGTGAAAGAAGACGTTTCCACGTTTGTTTCAATGAAGTCGTGAACGCGGCGGACATTAAAGGGTCGAATTCCGTTAATTAAATTTTTTTTTTCTTTCCTAATGACGTTTAATTGCGTCGAGATAATTGGCATTAATGACATTAGTCGCCGCTCCGGAGAGTCTCGAGTGGGTAACTCTGTAATAGGCGCGTATGCAGAGACAAGATAGCAGCAGTGTGATATACGCGGAAGTGCAGAGCGCTGCTCCGATCGCCGAGGCAAGGCTCCCGTCAATGCCTCGGCACTGATACAGCGGGCACATCAATGCACCGAGTACAAAGCGGTGTGAAACGTTCCTCGGTTTTCTTGTCTACCACAACTCCAATAGCACACAGTCGTTGACTCGGCAAAAGAGTGCTTCAACCCCGATGCGGAGGGACGCAGAGGGGAAAACTTGAGGACACGCTCGCAGTCGCGTCCGAGGAGAAATTGAAAAGAAGGTAAGAGGAAGAAGAGAAGGAACGAAAAGATGTGTATATGAAAAAAAAAAAGAAAAAAAAAAAAGAAAAAAAAATCGCCACGCACGACGAGTGCAACGCGAGATTCGCTCGAGTCCGAGCGTTATCTGGCGAGCGAGAAATTCCTCTCGGGTACGCGTTGCGTCGCGTGTAACGGGTCAATGAAGATTGACGATGACGACGACTGTGACGATATCAGCGATGAAGCGGAGCTTTCTCTCATTCTTCCTTCGGGAAATACGAATAATTCGCGAGATTGGAAACTACCAGAAAAATAATGTTTTTTTTTGTTCTTTTTTGTTTGTCTCACGGGATTTTTAAACTCCGTCCATGCGGCACATTTTCTTATCCGCGACATTTTAATGGGTCACGACCTCGGTATCGCGCGGCCGACAGTACGAGAAATTGCAGGAACTCGCGAGCGCGTTTAACCGCCGCAGGCCTTCGACGACCGGCAAGGTCCCTCGCGTACTACAACTCCGTTTCGGAATTTTATTTTAGGCTGTAAACGCTCTAACGCTCACGACTGCAAAATCGGCGATAACTCGCGTATGACAAAAACTTCTTTTTTTTTTTAAATCTTTGGGTCAAACAAATGCTTTTTTTTTTTTGGGCAATTGTTCGGAGACCAATCGAGTTGATTGCAAATTAATTGAGGAGATTTAATATCGTCCTTGGAAGACGAGACTGAGATCGACGCGAAGGCCGTCGTCGATGAATCAGTTTCTCGTATTCTCGCCGCTCGAGGCGACTTCCTCGCGACGTTGACACTTTACGCGATGCGGAAACTCCACTAGGCTTATATATATATATATATATATATATATTTATTTGTATCCTTCCTTGATGACCGAGCGAGGAATAATTCCGTTTCGAGCGACCGTTCGTCGCCGCCGCGCGTCTGTCGCTAATTGGCACTAGGGGTTGCTACGATTTAATGGATCATAACGGATCACCGACCGACCGTGAAACATTCCTATGGAAAATGTAGGAGGACAGGGTGGGAAACAATAAATACATTTTTTTTTAAATTCGCACCTAACTATTATCACAGACAATTGAAATACAGCCGAAGATTAAAAAACGTCAAGGAACCACCGTGCAGCAGACACACGGGCGAGTACAATTTTTTTCCAGAAGTTTATGAGTAACGAAGCAAAAAAATTGCGCCAAAGAATCGAAAGTGCGACTTTGAGCTTTGCGAATCATTGCTCTTTTATTTTTATTTTTAATTTTGACTTTTCTTTTTTTCGCTTGATCCGTAGAATATTAAGTCGAGGAGTAAATAAAGTTTGCTATTTGAGTCTTCGGCCGATTGAGGGTCGACGCAGTCTCGGAGGATCGATCGTTGCCGCCACGAGTCCGCGCGTTCACGTGAACTTCCGTGGAAATGGGAAAAAGAATAAAGGGCAGAGGTAACTCGAAGCCCGAGAAATATAATAGCGAATTTTCCGAGAACCGCGAGAAAACAAAGGAAAAATACCTCGGGTTATTATGGAAGAAGCTCGAAATTTGTTATTTGCTAGAGATACCAGCGAGAAAAATGTAGCGTAAGCCATCACCCGATTGCCGATAAAATCCAGCAAAAGTTCTTTTACTTTCAGCTCGACAGTTCGCATAACTCAAGAACCTTGTAATTCTTTGAAAATACGAATCGATATTTATGCTTCAACTTTCGAAACATATCCAAGCCCATGATTGACAACGCACCGGGTTCGTCACATCCGTGGAAAGTTATCATAAAGATCTTTTTAATTTTTTATCCACTAATTCAGAAAAAATCCAAGGAACAGTGATTTTTTGCTAACAGAATTTTTCGAGCATAATATCATCGTAACAATTTTTTTCGTTAACCCTTCAAGACCTTTTCACCGATCTCAAGCTATCATAAATGCCTTCATAGAAATTTGCTTCCGAGTTATCGACTCTTCGAATTTTTACAGCTATTTTCGTATTTTTTTTTGCACCTCACATTTGGCAAAAATTTCAATAGACGGATATGTCGTGCTGTACAAATTATTATGAATACGTTAATTTATTAAAAATCCGCTATGCTAAATTTACCGACACGCAGCCATTAATAGTCCCATCCCTGTACAAAATATCCAGATGCCATCCAGCGATATTTCATTGTTTTCGATATTTTTATTCATAATTTATAGATACAATATGCGATTTCGATTACGTTGGGCGCGCGCGATTGTAAATAACCCGGGGAATAAATAAAGAAAAGCAAAAGAGGGATACCTTTCTCTTTGCGGAGCACTCGCTCGCGGGATCGTTGGGAAAGGATCTCGCGGCGACGGATAAGAAGAAAGTAGGTTGTCCAAAGGATCCCGAAGCGAGCTCCAAAGAGCTTGTAGCATCGAGAGATTTCATGTCTTCCACATACTCCGCGCCGCAGCTTCGGGTTCGATCTCTATCGTGTGAACTTACTCGTTATCGCGGCCTGTAGCCTTTTTCCGTGCCCTTTGCGGCACAACGTCCGCGTGTACGGGTGGCGAGGCCGGAACGGCACGCTCTCTCTATTTACACGTGCCGTCGATAAAAGCTCGATTGATAAAATACATCGGAAAGGCTACCGCGCCGCGCACGCGAATCTAATGTACTGAACGACACGAGCGAAGGAGAACGAGAGCTTGAACTTTCAACAAAAAGGTGCGAACCTTTTGCGAGTATTAGGTCGAAGTTGCCCCGTCTTCTCCGGCTATTTCTCTTCGCGTTAATGACACAAAAATCTACTTCGTATTTTTCGAAGTACATAAAATTAAATGCGGACTCCTCGCACTAATTATACAAAATTTTTTTTCGATTACTGTTTCAACGCGAAGAGAGAATTCCCATTCGACTGATTTTCGTCTTGACAACGAAAAAGGCGTCTCGGGTCACGATAGAGATATAGCGCAGCTGATGGACTCGACCTTGTTTCGTGGATCATCAATTTTGGGAGAGGAAATGTGTTCCCTTCGGTATTTGCGGCGGTCTTTGCTCCAGTTCTCGCTTCTAGAGGCGACACGGGGCAAACTGGAGTACCAAAAATTGTCGTCACTTCATTTTAGTACTCCAAAAAGCCCGAGGTCGAGACGACGTCTCTGTTAAATCTCTCAGAGTGTAAAGAATTTTATCCCAAATTACAATTTTTCGCAGACTTTGGAATTATTTTACACTAATATATTTTCCAAAAAAAATGGTCAATAATTAATTCATAGTTTGGCGCTTTATTCGGCCTCCTTTTCTTAGCTTTCCATTTTGCCCCTTCTTTTATGTACACACACACACACACATATATATATATATATATATATATATATACTTTTATTTTTTCCTAGAGATACGTCAGAAAATAAGAGGACGATGTACGGTTAGGGCGAGGCGTCGTCTCCATGACAACGAGTGTTGACCCTAAACCTCGTCGCCGCTTCGTTCAAAAGGGCTTTCTTTACCCTCTTTCCTTCCTCCGCCTCTCTCTCTCTCTCTCTCTCTCTCTCTCTCTCTCTCTCTCTCTCTCTCTCTTTCGCCCGCTCTCGTGTCGGCTGGAGAGGCACACGTTTCGCGAAAAGTGTGTCAGGCGCGTGTGCGCTCCCAGCCTTCCCCTCCGTATTGCCCGGTCGGATGGCAGAGAGGCTGAACGACAACCGAGCGAAGGAAAGCTTGCGGGATGTAAGAATGCGTGGGTGTCGCAAACCCTCGAGCAGAGGGAAGGGTGAGCGAAATAGAAACGCCGAAGAGAGGAAAAGAGGCCTGCACTAACAACGAGCTTACCCCGGGACGTCGACACGACTCTGGAAGGTCACGGGGAACCCTCGAATGCTTTTTATTGGCGCGACGTTTCGGCGGGATGTAGGACGAATGATTTCTCACTCCCGAGCTCCGAACACGAAGCTGAAGGTTCATCGGAGCCTCTCGTGTGTTTTTTCTTTACCCGGTGTATCAACTCTGGTATAAAAAAAAAAAAAAAAAAAAAATTGGGGTAAAGCTCGTCGTAACATCAGACTCGTGTAAGTTCGATTTAATGTGCGGTAAATTATTTTTCATTCCGACCGTAATCTCGAACCCTTGATTTTTTGGGAAACGAACTCTTTCGTGCCATTTTTTCCCGACACATTTCGCCGACGGCGAAGGGGTGAAATTTAATCTATAGATTTTTTTTTAGCTTCGTATATTGTGAGGAAATTTTTTAATAGAAACTTTTTTTTTACTATGGTATCGAATGCCATTGTCTTCTTTCAGTAGATTTTATATTTATTTATTTTTATCATACTGTGCGCTAAAAAATCACCCCATCGCTATTGGGATCTTCCGGAACGTCGGAGCTTACCTTGACTCGGGTCTTATTTTCCATGCACTCGAACAGCATACTCAGAGGTCCGAAGGTGCTCTTCATCTTCGTGATGACATTCTTTCCCTTCAATCTCTCCCATCTGTCCCGGCTCTTTCCCTCCACGGGCACTGAAAACAAAAAATCGACAGCATGTGTGCATTGCGTACGTGTAGTTTCCGCGCGAAAGACTCCACTTAAACTTACAATCACCGATACTAGTCTACGAGGGACGATAAACCCGCCATTTCGAGTAGAACACTATAAAAAAAAAAAAGAATCGCGCACTTCACAAATATTTCTTGCCCAACGAGCAGCCACTATTTTTTTTCTCCTTAATTTGATGATTTTTTTTGTTATTTTTTTAATTTACAACCCGTTGCGTAAAAAAAATAATTAAATTGTACAGCGAGGCAGAAGAGAAAAGCAATTGGCGCTTTGCGGGCGAGAAACATTTGTTAGACGTGCGAAAAGCTCGTTTTGCTGTGCACTCGTAACAGCTCCGATATACTCCGACGCCTCGTGCAAGCTCGACGTTTCAAGTTGCTAATAGGGTTTATAGGTATAGACAAGCGTGAATTCACGCCCCGTTGTTGAACGTGCTTGTGTGGATACCTCATCGCTCGTCCGCTAACAATACATCGGCGTTACGGGCGGCGCAAAGTACGCATGATCGTGCTGCACCGACAACACACAAAGCCACGTACGAGAGGCGCCGCGCTATCGATAAACAGCTAATTGTATCGAATAATATATCACGTGTGTGCGGTACAAAATAAACGTCAGGAAAAATAGGAGACCACGTAGAGAGTGTGCACGCGACACAGAAATACACTTTCGCTGGATGAATGAAGAAAAAAAAAAAGAACGAGGAACAAGAGCGAGGATGAAAGGAGAGGAGGGCAAGCGCTATTTACGTATACGGCTATTCCAGTATATCGCATTCACCGTGCATCACACCAACTTCCGCGTCTATACCGTTTCTGGAATACCGGCGAAATGCAATATCGATCTCGCTAATTCCTAATCAGAATAATAATAATGATCAAAAAAAAAAAAAAAAATCATTGTACCGCTCGGATAACAATCGCGACCTAGGGCGATACGTCGAGGGTTCTCCGTGACCCATCTCGGTCTGTCGCGTCGATATAGACACGCGCCTGCATATACCGGGGTAAAATGGATCAATTAAGAAACACGGACCGAGAATCCACGTTTTTTCACGACACAAATTTGATTCTCAACGAATATTTTGAGCATTCGACGAACATTGAGACTCGGGGCAAAATGGAGTATCAGCCTCACGGTCGTCATGAGAAACGACGTTCTAAAAAAATGTTTCCCAATCCCAACGGTACTCCATCGTGTCCCCTATTCGCGTCATGTCCCCTCGCCATTTTAGCCTCTCCACTTCGTACGAATCGTTTCTCGAGAAATTTTCTCGCGGTCCATTTTGCCCCGTACCTGCAGTTTCGCAGCGTCCCCATTTCTCCCCGGTCTCCCCTATGCACATCTTGTACATGCAATATTATAGTCTCCGCGGAGTCGTGCAGACCGTCGAGATCGACGGTGCCAATTGGCTTTCTCCGATAACTTTCATCCACCTCAAGGCTCCCCGGTAGGAGCGTCGTTGCGCGGTGCACAAGTGCTCGGCCGTTGTTTCTCGACGCCGCCGAGTGCAGAAGCGAGATGCCGCGTTCACGGGCATCTCCTTCCTTCGGAGTGCCCGATCGGGGGACCGGCCGGCTCGTTACCGCTTCTTTTCCACCTTTCTTTGTCTCATTCCGCGTGGAACCTACTGTGCAACAAGTATAGAACACGGTATATATATTATACGGTGTACATACCTGGAGGCACTTTCACTATCGTCCGATCCAATTGAGAGGGCGAGAGTAAAAGTGTGCACTCGCACGAGCGAGGAGAACTGCGTGCAATTTTTTTTTTTTTTTTTTTTCCAATTTTTTTATTATTAATACACGAACCAGGAGCCAGTACTCTATTATATTCTCGTAATAGGATAATCGTGCCGGTGCATCGCACTCGCTACCGCGTGAGTAACATGCGCCGAGCTCCTCGTTCCTGGCTTCCACCCGTGAGAATTTTACCGGCGTTGGAACGAGACAATACGAGACGAGCCGAAGAAGCGAAGAAAAAACGGCACTCGATGGATATTCGTGGACCGGGGACCAAACGTTTTTTGCGATTCATAGGTCGCGCGGAAATACTATTGCCGTTCGGAATCTACGACCGGGGGAGTTGGAAATAACATTACAGGAAAAAAAAAAAAAAAAAAAAAAGGTGAAGTCGCCAACGGTGCGAATTTTAAAGTCAAAAGGCAGGCTCCTTTGCGCGCGGTGTGTATAATCGATCGAGGGGGATTAGTCGCTCGATTTTCTGTGTGCGTCAGTGTCGGCACTGGTCGTGCATGGACGAACGCTGACGGAGCAACCGATATAGAAATTTACTGAACTACCGGTTCGAATAACTCTTGGATCGGTGTTGATTAAAGTTGAAGGGAAAAAACGAGATATACATTTTTTTATAGACCGATGAAACAGTGTTTGCTACTGATGTTTCAAGATCAGTGCTAACACGCCACGGCGACGAAGGGGACATAATACAGAAGAGTGGAGGAGAGTCTTGCAAACTCGCAATCACTTCGGACGATCTTTCGGCCAGTACGTCGAGCCGACGAGAGACTCTCGCCGCCTCCGCAGCCGGACTCTTCTACCTTCCACTCCAGTAAGGCTTGACTGATATATATATATATATATATATATATATAAGCACCGTTAGGTCTGCGCGCTCCTTCTATGATGCAGTCGATTCAGATCGTATGCAGAATGACTCGTCGTACACGAATATTTTTGCGTGCCTTCGAAGGACATAGAGCCGGCAGGGCTCTTCGCGGGCCCTACAAAATATTATTCCATTCAAATAAATCCTAATAAATATAAATCTAAATATTCTTATTCCATTAAAAAAGTAATGACCAAACAAATTTTCCTCGCGCCCGATTAATAAAAAATCACGTGTCAATCTAGGTCGGAGAAAAAAGTGACATATTCGTACCGCCTTGTTTCGCGAAATATTTCAATTTTCGAGGTTGCAGTTGAAAAAACGTTTCAACAAAAAGTGCAACAAAGAGTCCTCTTGCACTTTCGAAAGATCTTCCTTTCTCTCGAACCTCTTCCATTCGCGCCTAAAAATAACAAAAAAACGAAGAAAACAAATGATATTTCGATCGAGGAACATCGATTGGGTGCGTCGCGATCCGTCAGATTCTCGGAAATAATTTTCGAAAGCATCGAGGACGATGTTTCGAACGTCATTCGCGAGCGTGGCGAATGCGCCGAGCCAGCACTCGAAGGGTCGCCACTCGACTGTCCAAAACGAAGCATCCCTGGCCGAATACATCTTTCAATTCTGTCGCCACGAAACTCTCATATCGGCGATACATCGTCGCACAATAAGATCGACGCCTCTCGTCGTCGTTCGCGTCTCGTCGCTTCGCGACCCGATGACCACGTCGACGAAATATCGCTGGTCACATTGCTGCAGCGGAGGAGCAGCAACGGCGGAGAGCAGTTCGACGAGCAAAAGCAGCATAGTGGCCCTCGGTGGCTCGGCGCCTTCTCTGTGTGAGTGTATTCCGTTCTATACCCGCGGATGATCCCCAGGTTGAGTCGCGCTGGGTTCAACGTCCTGGCGGGCAGCGCACCCGAGAGAGCCGAGAGGCAACACAGGCAGAAGCCGGCCAGCCAGCCGAGCCGGGCAAGCAACGAACGAGGCGAACGAGCGAGCCACGCTACACCGCAGACTTCTTCGCGCATACGTACACGCGAGTACACGTACACGACCAAAGTACATAGTAAATGCATGTATATATATATATATATGTATGTGTATATATATATATATATACGTCAAGAAGAGTTGTTGCATTTGCTTTACGCGAACTAGCCGTAGGTACTGTTACTTTCGCGACGAGAGGCCCTTCGGCCCTCTTCCTCCTTACCCTCCTCTTCTTCCTCCTCCTCTTCTTCTTCTGCATGTGTCTCTGTCCAACCGCATTGTGCGAGGTATACGTGTCGAGTCGCTCGAGGGGTCGCAAAGGTGCGCTTCTCTGCGGGAGGCCGAAAAACGAAACCTCTCGACCAGGATTCCTAGCACACGGTTTTTTAATCCCCTCGGCCGTACATGCGAAATTAATTGGAGACTTTATCGGGGATCGATGTCAATGTTCCTGTGGGTTGTTTCGCGTGGAGCGAAGGGAGATTGCCGTGGTAGACTCCCGGTTGATGAATGAACGTAACTCGCTGGAAGAATGAAGAATGAGCGACGATTAAAACAACGAAATCGTACGAAAGCTTATTTTTTCGCGCAGCGAGTTCCGGCACGGACGAGGGAGAGGTAAGGGAAAAAAAAAATTAGGGAAAGAAGGAGATGAGAGAGTGGGTTGGAAGAAGCCGAGGAGCGTTACCGATTCGGTGGTGTGCTCGATAGTCATCTGGGTGCGTTGGGATAGGTCGTACGAGCAGAGTTCGGAGCTCTCTCTATATACGCGAGCGCACACGAACGGCTCGGGAATTGGATCGTCCAGTGTACCGGGTGTCTCGTTTTAGCCTCGGGCACGAAATCCCCTTCCCCACCTTCCTCCTCGAACGAGGCGAGCGAACGTTTACCGACGTCGAACACAAACCGGCGACAAACCGGAAACTATGCGACCGGGAGTTTGTCGACTTCCGGCAACGTGAGGCACTCCGTGCAGCGCCTCGTAGCTGTAACGAGCGAGGGATCCTCTTACCCCGCTCCTCTCTTTTCTTTTTCTTCTTCTTCTTCTTCTTCTTCTTCTTCTTTTTTTTCCCCCTTTCTTCCTATTTATTTTTTTTCTCTCTTCGCTCCGTCTATTTTGCTCCCTCTGGCTCGTCGCCGCACGCGCTCTCGCCTCCTAGTAGTGCACGCAACGCGGCCGGCATGCGTACAACCCGCGAAACGGGAAGGAAGCGGCGAAGGAAAACAAAACGGAAGAGAAGGCGAGATCCGAGCGCGGTCCCCTTCCCATGAGCTTTCGCGCCGGTTCCCGTCTCGAGCGTCTGCACTAACTTATTACGCAACGAGCGCGGTCCGACTCGCCGGCTTCCTCCACCGAGTCGAATCTTTCCCGGAAAACATCGTCATCCAGCACGTCGCCAGTAGCAAACACGCTCTTCCTTTCTCGAATTCCGTTAACGGAATTCCAGACATCGGCGACGCCGATTTGTTTGCCTCCGGTTCGACTCTCCGGAGTTCGAGCTCTCTTTCGAGGGTAGGAGGTTACGTCATGTTCCAACAGTCGTACATACATGTGTCGGACTCGATATTGGACGAACCTTCTTGTCGATCGATCATGCTATCGCAACCTCGATTATTATTATTTTTTTTTGTCAAAACCTTGAATTTTCTACTCGGAATTCGGCTGTCTGGATCTTTCACTCGCTGCTCTGTTACTCGGTGAAAAAACGGACCTGTAAATTCGAAAAACATTTTTCGTTCGTTCTCTTACTTTCATCTGTCGTACGATTATATTTTTTTTCTGTTTACTTGAAAAAAATGTTATCCAACGAGTAAATCGCAGAGAATTGTCGGATCGTCGAACGTGTCACCAAAAAAAAAAAAAAAAAAACAAATTGGCTGCAAGATTGTAAAAATCTCTTCCTCGTATAGTTTCTACTTGAGACACATTTGTCAGCAGATCGTTATTCTCAGTTTTGAGAAATGGTAAAATTGACGAGAAAAAGATTGTCGACGTCCGCGCGCAAAAACTATTTGATGAGTGCACGAGGCATTATTATTATTATTATTATTATTATTATCATTATTATTTTCTACCGCGTACACGATTGCGACGGCTCGCAGTTGATAGATGGATCGGCGGAGCGAGGAAGAAGCGACGCAGTCACGCTGGAAACTCTTCGTGGCGAATCTCGTCCCTCGCAGCATCTTTCTTCTGGCGCTCCGGACGACGGAACGTGCCGACAATCGGGAAATTAGCGAAAGAGTATGCACGTTCCTCGAGAGTGTCGGATAGAGTCCGTACGATGGTAGTCGCAGTTGTGTAGCGCACCGAGAGCGCGAATATAGTAAACGGTGGAGGGAGAATGACGGCGCGAGCGAAGAAGAGGCTCGACTTTGAGAGTGCACGATGGTGAGACGGAGAGGGAAGGAGATCGGCGAGGTCGACGCCCGGGCGCAACAAGTGCTGGGAGAGCTCCGACGGCGCGCGGCACGCTGCTGCGACGCTCGACGACGCCGTCGTCGTCGTCGTCGTCGAGCGTCGTCGTCGTCTTCGCGGCAGCGTGCGTGTCGCCGCGTAGCCGCGGTGCTTTCTGCTGTTGCCGCTGCTCCAGTCGCCTCGGGGACTCATCGTCGTTCTGGGGTCTCGCCGCGATCCGACGATTATCCGTCCACACCGATTTTTCGGACGGCGAGTAGCGAGCAGAGAAAGCGAAACGGTGGCGGCGAAAAAAAAAAAAGAGAAAAGAACGTCGCGGAAAAAAAAAAGGAGCAACTCTCGATTTCACGTAACACTCCCGACGTAGACGAGAGTCGGTATCGTTCAGCAACATACCTCGCCGGCGATTAAGAATCAATTTAGTCATTGCGCGGGTCATCGTTAAAAAATAAGAACTGAGTTACGAAAGAATTAAAAAAAAAAAAAAAAAGAAAATTCATAAACGCGAACACGAGAATTCGAGGAATTTCCGTGAGGAGAATGGAATCTGCGACGGGAATACCGAGCCGAAGAGAAAGCCCATGGAGGCGGAAGAGGGCAAAAAGTACTCGTTCTTTTGCGATTAGCCGAGGTTTTTTTTTTTTTTTTTTTACTCGCTTCGATGAAGCTCTTCTTTTTGATGACCCGAGACACGAGCGTGCAGCGTCTCAAGAACGATCCGTCGAGATAGGAGTCGCGAGATGGAACTAACGAGTCGCGAAGAGGCCGCGTGAAAATTTTCGGGCCATTTGGCCCGGTACGTTGAAAACGCCATGTCGACGAGTTTTGGTCCGGGGGGGAAAGGCAACGGGAGGACGTCGTCGTCGTCGTTGCTGCTGCAGCAGCAGCAGCAGCAGCAGCAGCAGCAGCAGCAAAGACAGAGAGATCACGCGACGACCAGTTCTCGGGAGCCTCGGGTTGAGTCTCGAGGTCGACGCCCGGGCGCAACAAGTGCTGCACTCTCTTCGCGGAGGCTCCGCGCGGCGCGCTTACATACGCGCCCGCTTCGCTAACACACCCTGCCACTCTGCCAGTAACAGCGAGTCGAATACGATGTGCGAGCCGTGCACACGAACGGAATCGAGTGGTTGGAGCGTCGGGTCCTCGTCTTCTCCTCCTCCCCCTCCGTTCGCCCTTTCGCGAGCTGCAGTGGCCGACGAACTGGCCGAGTAGCTAAGTTGGCTTAGCTAGATAGTAGTTCGGTTAGAGCTAAGCTCTCTCGCCATGCTCGACGCACACCAGCTAATTCCAGCCGTTCGCCCACAGACCGCAGCGCTCGGCGAAAGACTCTCTCCCGTCGTATCGACTGTAGCGTGCTTCGCCGCGAGCAACCTCCGTGTGCAGAAACCGTCCGGCACACTCGTCGGACAAGCCGAGCGAGATCGCCGAGAGCCGCGTGTCTTTCGAGGAGAGTTCTCGTTGTGTACGAAACCGCGCGCTCTTCGCTCGTCCCACCGAGCCGAGCGCGTGCCTCGGGAGCGACGAAGAGCGCGCGAGTAAATATAAAAACTACACTGGGTCAGGGATCCGTGATTTGTCGGGTGACGCCGCACGATTGGCCGACCGCCAATAGACGTATAACGTACGCTCGTGGGGCCGAGGCGGGAGATATTCGTCGGTGAGGAACGAGAACGAAGTTTCTTCGTTTTTTGTTCACGGAAGATACGGGAAATTGTACGATTTTTAATATTCTCGTGCTGCACGAAAATCTCGACATTCAATGGGATCTTTGTCATTTATTGTTGGAAGATATATTTGCGTGAGTTCTGGGGTTTGGAGAGGAAGAAACTCGAGAGCTGGTCTCTCAGTATGAATGAAGCTCGGGCCGGTGCCGGGTTTGGCGTGCGGTTCTCGAGGAACTAGCAAAGTTGCAGCGCAGCGCCATCTTCCGAGGATTCGTGGCGACAGCGTGTGTTTTCTCCGCGCTCGGTATTGCAGCCTTGGTCGACTGCGACGGAGTTCGCGGCTACGAGCTCTGTCGTGGATTTTACATGTGGCAATGACAATACGATATGGAATTAATACTCACGTTGGTGTGGCAAAAATTTTCGACCCGAAGCTTCTCCACTCTGCTGCGATCTCCCTTCCGTCTGTAATACGAAGCAGAGTTGATATCATCAAAGTATCAGAGGTTTTCCGCTCGCCGGTTTGAGGTTGTGTTGTACGCACCTTGTTCAGCTCGCTCGCCGTTCCCTTCAGGATGCTTTCGAATTTGCTCAAATTATCGTAGGTCGGTGCATCGGGCACGGGCAACAGCACTCTCGACGAGTAAAGCGCTTTCATGGGATCGAACTTTTCGCTTGTCGGATCTATGCTCTCGTCCGACGAGCTGTTCTCTTCCTCCGCCATTGTTGCTCTTCGACTGCCGAACGACACGGCCGCGTTCCCGTTACAACCGTCGGAGATCTTTCGTTCCTCTTCCACGCTCGCTTAATATTACAAATTAGAAAAATTGTCACATCGAAAATTCATTGAAACGTAACGACACTGGTATCGTATACGATCTAGAGTAAAAAAAATCTGTAATTTTTTTTTATGCGAGATAATTACCATCGTGAATTAGGAAACAACGAAGATATATTTCTGTTCGATTTTCATAGTACATGTTGCTCTGATACTGTATCACTGAAATGAACAAAATGTCGACTTTAATTTAATTCGCTTTCAAAAAACGTACTCTCTCTCGTTAAATTCCATCTCGGAACCGATAAAATCATCGTGAGACGATTACTTCCAGAGCTGTTCAATTGATTCTGATTTTTTTCTTTCTCAGCGCAGTGAGACTGGTTGAGCGAGATCGTTCCCACTCTCGCCGTACGCTAATAGAGCGTTGTTCGGATACACGCACTTAGCCGACAGGTACACGTCAGAGACATCGAGAGAGGATGTTAACCCTCGATGCGATAGAAACTTTCTTTCTTGGTTGCCCGATTACGTAAAACCGCCGCTCTACAGCTACTGTACCAGTACTATTGCCCCGGTAGCAGTTGTGTATAGTCTCGCTCCGCGAATAGAGAAATGCATCCATCGTATCGTTGCGCGCAACAGACAGAGGCAAGAGTGAAACAGGCGAGGTTACGCGCACAGGAAGTGAAACAGCCTACAGAAAGAAAGTTTTCACTTCGCGCGGTTTAGCGCGGGCTTGAGTTTTCACTTTCATGGAAATGCCAGTGCGTCTCCCTCTATTCCGGCTCCCTGCCACTGTGCTATTACATGCATTAACTGTATATCTAAACATTGGCATCGCTCCGCTACGCTCGTAGAAAGAAAAAAAACTCCTCCGTATAATAACTTCGTGGAGTCACCGTCGACGATTTGCTGTCTTCTGCTCACAGGCTCCTGCCGCGGAGTACGCAATTAAGGCGCTCGTCTTCCATACGCTGAATACTGAATAGTTTAATAATGCATACACGGAAAACGGACGGTTATCGTTCTAGTAATTGAGATCTCATCTTTTTTTTTATTTATTATAATTTTTATTATTATTTTTTTTTTTTTCAGGAAGCTCGAAGTAACAAATCGAGGGATAGGAGATCTCTGCCGGTGACAAGGGCGGCGAAGGGCGCGAGGAGGAGATCGAGAGAAGAGCAGGTGGTTTTGGATGTTAGCAGGCGCGGAGGTGGCTAGAGAGGCCCCGCCGCAGGGTACGGGTCCCGATGCCGGTCCCCGTATCTCAAACGCTCACGCTCACCTCCACCCTCGTACCCAAGGAGGAGTCAACAATGCCCTTCATACAGGACGACCTACTCTGGTGCCCTGACAATGACGGCAAGATGGTAGACTTGACTCAGTGCTTTCAGGTATGAAAAATAACAAATACATTTTTCCAACTATCAACGCTACTTATAGTTATTGCGATTCTTTTTAACATCTCTTTTTTGAATATTGGCATTCTTTTCATTGAATTATAATTTTTTTTTTGTCGTGGATGACGGATAGTTTTTAAATAATTTAATATGTCGAACAAAAATATTTCAATGGCTTAAAAATATTTTAGTAACATCATACTTAAAATTATCAAAGTAACCGGTCTCGCAGTTGCACCGACAAAATGTTTATTCGAACGTCTATACTTGAATTTGTTTTTATACACTCAGGGGGATTTTTTATCGGCGTGATATTCTAGAAAAGTGTGACTGGGATGGGTTGGAGTCGAAAAAATTGAGTGATCAAACTATTGACAATTTTGTTGAATTTTTTTGCTGTCACAGGAAAGCACTACAGGTCAATCGGTGGAGTTTTCGGCGATGGAGCTGAGCGCTCTGGTGGGTACTCCGAATGCGCCAAACGTGCCTTCGGAGGACGGTGAGGGAATGTCCGGGGTTAACGAGGAATCCTTTGACCCGATCGACACGTTTCTCAGAGAGCTCCAAGCCGATCTAACCGAGCCGAGTCAACCAACGTCGACGACCACCCCGACAACAGTATTGTGCAGGCGGCAGAGGTACAACATTGCCGCGGCGAATCCCCTTCTCGCAGGTGCGTATCCGCCGTATTAATTTGGTAGCGACGGTGAAACCCTAATATTTTCCCGCCCGATCGATGTTGATAACTGAGCTTCTCTTTACAGAGAAGTTAGCAGCACCTGCGGCCCAGATGTCCCAAGCCTCCATTCCATACCCGACGAGAACGGAGATAAAGACGGAAAACGTACATCACGACAGTGTAAAAGGTAGGAATTTTACACTCGACAAATTCGTCCGCGTGACTCGTTTCCACGAGCGATCTTCTTTATCGACCGACCGTTCCTGCGAGAAATTTTCAATCGCCACAAAAATACCCCCGTACCGATCGACCGCCTGTAAATTACCGACGGTCGATAACTTGCCGAGCGTCGATAATTTATCTCATCTCGGTAAACGATCGAATCGGTAAGTGCGGCAGCTGTTTTGTTTTTTTTTTTTTTTTGCGCAAAGTCGAGAGACGAGGGATCTGCTTTTTGTTCGACTCTCTCCGTCGTGGCTAAGAGAGAATTCGCAGGAACTTGTCGCGATTATAGACGTCGCTCCGGAGATTCGGGTGTCGCGCTCAACGCACGTATCGCGCGTCGAAAGGGAAACCGGCCAAGGCCCCAGCGAATTGCGAACAGACATCCGTGTTAGCAATAATTGCGCACCCGTTCGCGTACTTGAAAAAGTCGTACGAAAGAGCGATCGTGACGAAAACGAGACTGGTGGGGGATGAACGAGCGAAGCGATCGCTGCTCGAAACAAATACACCGGAGTATCAGCGTGTACCGGCGACGTTCAGCGTATGCACTCGTGCGCTGTGGTCGAGACTACGCGTACGTGCGTGGCCCAATTCTTACGATTTTCAGCCGCTCGAGAGAGTTTCGTAACTCTTGCAATGTGCAAACGCGATTTTGCCCGACCCTTCCCCACCGAGACTTTTCTGCTGCGTCGAACAGAGACCGACGGAGCAACGCACAAACATCGTTTTCAGTCGCTCGATTCCCTACGAATTTTCGGTTTCTCGGGCTTACACCGAGCTCGATAAAAGTAGAATGGAACGATTATAAATTGTTTACGAAAGACGATGCGATCGAGACATTATCATCATCGCTCAGCCTCTGATCGTTGGTCCGCCGTGTTATTTCGAATCGTCTTACGAATCGCCGAGGAAAGCCGTGATCGTGGCTGAGATCTATGAAAAAAAAAAAAAAAAAAAAAAAAAAAATGCGGCAGCTCTTTCTAAAAACTTTCGATCGCCGGTGTAGAGAAACGTTTGAATCTCGCGCGAGACTGTGAGGAGAGAGGAAAAAAAAGTCGAACACATCCTAGGCTGGGCTCACGCAACGCCTATTACTTCGGAGAGATGAGATAGAATTTAACAATGTCCGTACCGTATCACTGAATGTTATTCGTCTCCTCTTTTTTTTCTCTCCTCGCAACGAGCTCTCCATGTATATCACTTTCGCCCGTGTTCATAACGCGTGAACGAATCTCGTTTCCTCTCCCTCGCCACCTTCCTCCGCTCCACCGTACATCGAAGTCTCCAGAAATGTTCATTAATCTCGTTAGTATCTGAACCGAATCGTCTAAATTATCATCTCGGATTCCGTGATTATCGACGGGATTTGAAAAAAAAAAAAAACCAAAAATTCTCAGCCTCGTTAGTATTTTTTTCGTTTTTTCGAGACATTTCCGGCTCTTGGAGTCGAGTGCGTCTTCCCGGCAACGCGATGACGCGACCGTTTTCACCCGCAAGACGCAAGAACTAAAGAAAAAGTCTCGTAGGAAGAAGTAAAAGTGATATATTAAAAAAAAAAAAAAAAAAAGGTAGAGATCATGACGCCGATTCCCCCAGGCTGCATCCAGCTGTCCGTCCGTCTTACTCCATTTCTCTCATTCTTCCTTCGTCCCTCACTGTCTCGTGTTGGATGCACGTTGCACTTGTCGCTGATCGTGGGCGCGCGCGCGCTGCTTTTACCCTCGCCGAGACTTCCCTTGACCCTCCCCAAACACCCATAAATCGTCGGGCAACGCGGTTTCCTCCCGCTCTCCCTCGGAAATAGATCTCGACATTTCGGAGCATCCAGCATGGAAAACGCAACGGTGCGCGAGCAAACTCTTTTCGCCTACGAGCGCAGTTCGAAATAGGCGTAGGTCTCTGCAAATTTTAATCGACGATTATGAACCCGTCGTCGAATCGTTTATCATTCGCCCACCCGATCCGAATCGCTTCTTTTACTTCTTTCGTCATTCATAATTTTTCCATTTACCTCTGTTCAATCTCTCACCTCTTTTTTTTTTTTTTTTTTTTTTTTTTTTTTTTTTTATTCCCCGTACACTCACACTCTTCGGCCTCATAAAACCACTGACCTAATAATTATATAACCGGCACACTGTTCAGTGAAGTATGAAGTAGCTTTGCTGTTGTATAGCGAGCGAGAGATAATTCGAACACATTGAGCAATTATGTCAATAGAGTGCGGAGAGTGTCGAGAGCGGGCAGCGTTATTTATCCGTGCTCGCACCACGCTTTGCGTATTTATTTATACCTGTTAGAGTCCACGCGCGTTACCAACGATAGAAGCGACAGAAGCGAGTCCGAGGAAATCGGCCGAGTCGCGATACCCGCCGGCGCGGTTCCGTTCGAAACGCCGCTATCGGCCAGAAATCCACGTAGATCAATTTGTCACGACGGTTCTCACGTTGTCGAATTAAAAAAAAAAAAAATTTAAATTACAAAACAATTTTTCAAATAATCTAATACCTTTCTTATTCTCCCGAGCACGTGTGACAATTCGGCGTGGAGACTCAGCTTCGATCGGTAAACTCAGCTTTAGTCCTCATCGGGCTTTGTGTATCGCAAACCACGTAAGCGCTGCTTTTTTTTTTTGTTTTAACCCACTGTTGGCTCGACCCATAGCGGGGACCTGTGCCACTCTCTTAAAACGTAAGCGATGCTGAGATCCCCGGCATTGGGTAATCGGCTTCCTTGTATTGCCTCACGGTACCCATAAATCCCCCCTTCTCTTCGCCCCACCCTGAAGAGACTCTCGTCTTTACCGTCTCTTTCTTCTCGCTCCTTCGTTACTCCAGGCTTTTGCTCCTTGCACACGAGAGCGGTACTTTTGCTCGTGCCTACACGGATTGAAAGTGAATTTCAAGATGGCCACTCCGAGCCACTCACACTCTTCCTCGGGCAACGTGCCGTGTCCCATACGCGATGGACGGTGAGATGCATACACATACTCGATGGATCGGGCTCATAGCCGGTCGATCGTATAATCGCGAAGAGCCCACACCCGTCTCTCGTGTGTGTCGCCGCACACGGACGTGAGGTAAGCGAGCCTCGACACTGTGACGTTAAACGAGCAGCCTCACTGCCGGCGTTATACCAGAAGAGTGTGTTGACATTTTCTGCAATCGGGGTCAGGGCCCCCCAGCTGCCTTTACCTCTAACCCACCCTGGGGCAAATATTCGCGCTCCTCGCTGACACTCACTGGTCGCCGGTTTTTTTTTTTCTTTTTTTTTCCCGCTCTTCGATGGTCGCTTCCCTTTTTTTTTTTTTTTCAATCGAGCGTCTCTCGTGTAAATGAGCCGTTCGATATTCGAGAACAGAGAGAGTGTAATACGTCGGTTTCCGCTCGCATAATGTTTATCTCGAGTTTCGTCAAACTTCGGGATTTTCTCTTGCCTCCGCGAACGTCAAACAGGCATTCCGCAGAATTCTTCCGGGACGATTGCCACGGGTAAACATTTAATTTCAACGTTTTTGCAGTTCGCTGCAGCGGGACCGTATCTAATTTGCATTTTGGATTATAAAGATCTCGATAAATTCTTCATAAAATTTGTCTTGGATTGCAGTATTTTCGTTTTTTTTTTTTTTTTTTTTTTTCACCGACGAATTTAATCAACCTCTTTCGGGGCTTATGAAACGACGTTACATCACGACTCCTTTCTTTTTTTTTTTTTTTCTTCTTTTTTTTTTTCTCAATGTTACACGCACGAGAATGCGATCGAACGGTGTACCGTATCAATTATTTTCGCAATTGTGAACCGGCACTCTCGAGAGCAAACGCCCTGTCGAGTAGTATTTTAATAACTGTGGGCGTCGTCGTTCAGATGTTGCCACTGCGATATAGCAAGCGAGTTTTGTCCCTGAAGAGGTCTCGGACTCTGCCAATGGGTCAGTCCTCGATACACGCCTACTGTGCAACAACTATGTATGACGGTGCAGCTTATCCTCTGAGATATCTATTACCGTTGCACGAGCGCGACCGTCGCAGCGCGGTGCTCCTTGACTTGGTCAGTTTTTGGCAGCGTCGCCGGGTCGTTATAGCGAATCGAGAAAAAAATAAATAAAATTGTTGACCGATCGGTGGATAAAGAAAATCGGGTGTGGATGCGGGTAGGTCAATAACCGGTCGAACAGCGCTGTAAATAACTGATTAATCGAGCGGGAGGCCAGAAACGATATTTCGCTGATGGCAATTTATCTGCACCAGATTAATTATAAATTCATAAACGCGAATATCATTTTTCATTTTTCCAATTAAATATACAAACTCGCGGGTGTATTTCACCCAAGAGCCAAGTACGAGAAACCGCTAAACGACTCGACAAAAAATAAAAACAGTCGGCGACACTTTTCAATTTGTCTACACGACAATTACAAATTCACAAATGCAACGAAAATCTTTTCAATTCGTTATATATACAAAGAAAAGTAAAAGACACTCGAAATAAACGAAAATGATAATGCATCATGAAGAATCTAACGAGTCAACGGGGATGGGCATTTTCTGATGAAAATATCAAAGTTAAATAAACTGGCGAAAACGGGGACAGTCGACGATAGCTCAGAGCTTTTCCAGACCCCGTCATCGCTGCTTCGTTTTTTTTTTTTTTTTCCTGTTTCTTCGTATCGCTTTGGATTTTTGGAAAGCGTAACACATGCCTCATCGTCCCGGGTACGTTGCCGACAGTTTGTCAGACGAGTAGGCGACTTATATTCTCCCTGTAATATCGTTTTTCCTGGATTTGAGAGTGTGGTGGCTCCGAACTGCATGAGAAGCCACGACAGGTGGAGTGGAACGGCGATCCCGCCAAAGGGGTTTGAAGAAGCAGACGAAGAAAAAACAACACAGTCTTCTCGAGGCATAACATAACCCACATATATATACACGCATCCGAGGGAGGCGCGTTAAAAAAAAAAAAAAAAACAAAAAAAAAAAGGAAACGCACCACGCCTGTGCGTGTCTATGCTCTCGGGTATTTATTCGACTGGCTGTTCGTACGCGGCAAGGCGATACGGGAAAAAGACGAAACACGTGCAGACAAGGGGCAAACAGGCGCAAACCTCCCATGAGACGGGATCGTCACGGGCTCATTTTTTTTTTTTTTTTTTTTTTTTTTTTTTTTTTTTTTTCATTTATCGTTCCATCTTTTTTCCCGAAGCGACGCTACACGTATATGTAATGTAGAAACGCGAGTCTCGTTCCCCTTGTTTATACGAGTAAAGACCGGGTTCTCCGAAGATCGTCAACGGTGTCATGGCCGCGACACCCCTTCCGGGGCGTGAAACGACCGCCGATTTGTTTCTTCATTTTTTAAATATCTTCGTGAACGTATTTCCAACGATTCTCGAGAAAATTAATGCCACGATGCGCGCATTCTCTCGCGTTGTTATTCTTTTCGTGATGATGTTTTGGGTGTTTAAAGGAACTTGTTCAGTTGGTCGAGGATCGGTGACACTGACCGACTGACAGACGGACAAACAATCTTCACGGTCGACGTTGACGCGTTTCGATACTTTTCCTGTTGGGAATATTTCGTCGGCAAACGGTAAACACAAACATCGGTGTAATTCCGAAATGCCAATCGATCGGAGGCGCTTCAATGAATTCGTCGTAATCGAAAGTTTTCGGTCGACTCGTCTCGTTCCAGTTAGTCGCGATGATTTCATTGAATCGCCTCGGATATCGCTTCGAGGGTGTTGGGAATTTTTCCTGAATCAGATAGGTGACTCAACGCCAGCTCGGATACAAAAATTTCCCACGTGCAAGGTGCATTCTTAGATTTGCTGTAACGAAAGTAACGATAAGTGTCGGTCCGCCCCTTTCGAGCACCTGTTACAGCCGTTCTTCGTAGCTCGGTTCCATCGAGCTGCTGGCAAAGCCTCGAAGCCCGAAGCTTCCGTGAGAGAAGTTTTTCCGAGTCAACGCCGCATCGCGCCCTTCTCCGCTTTTCTGGCTTCGCGCCGTTCTCGGTCTAGCTTCGTTCGTCGCTTATCCTCTCGGAGGGTCAAGACGATTCGTAGCAAGCCGCGTGCAGATGGTTGCGAGTCAAAGAGGAATAAGAAGAAGTAGGTGGAAAAAAAAAAATCGTGCCAGGACGGCGAGAGGCAAAGAGAGAGATCTACGTGTGCTCGATCGACACTGCCGCAGCTCGTATTATGGAGTCACTCGCGGATAAGTTCTTCGAGTACCTGTGTGTGTCTATTGCGAGTTCTCCGTGCAAATCCCGACGAGATAAACGCACACTCCGTTCGATCTCGCCTCGTCATTGGTGTTGGCTCTCTATATTATATCGCGGCGCTCGTGCTCGTTCGCCCGCGGACCATGTAATCCTTTATCCTTGGACCTATCCTATATGTCAGCGGGTAAACAGTTTCGCAATGCGAATCGCGGCTCGATCCGGAATTTCCTTATACACTTAACCGCGCCACCGATCCGCGTCTACGGTGCGCGACACTGATCGTGCCAAAATCCACGGACCGGCGAATCGGCAACGCTCGATTTGGCGTCGGACGTTCACCGGAACGACGACTGTCAAGCTTAGAGAGTCTCTCGCTCGCAACGCGAGAAGACCAAACAGGCGAAAGTAAAAAAGGAGCGATAGATCCGAAAAAAAAAAAAAAAAAAAAACTTTATCGAGAGAAATTTTTGTTTGCATTCCCGAAGAGTCGTAAAAAATCGATGTGAATCGTAAATCATAGATCGCCGATCTACACAATTCAAAAAGTTTGTACTCCTCACAACTTGTCGTCCACAATTATTCACAATTCTTCTATTTGTTTTTTTTTTCTTCTCCAGTTTCACGATTAAAAAAAGAAATTAAAATTGTCAATTGGTATTTTCGCATCACGATTCGACGAAATTATTTTTAAATCCGCAGCGAACGATAGAAAAAAAAAAAATCGGTATTGAGGATATCGTCTGGCGCGTATATGAAACGTTTCGCATTCCTCGCGAGTGTTAAAAAAAAAAAATCGGTGCATAAATCGTAGCAAAACCCGATCTAGAGAATGATCGGGGGAAAAAAAAAAAAAATCGTTCGTATTCGAGATATTGGGTGGCGCACGTGTACGCGAGGTGTAGTCACCTCAATCGTGTCGCAGAGCGGGACGCCGGTCGGAGCACCGAGCTACCGATAAAGACGGCGAGGAGCGCCGTGCGGCGAGGAGGCGCGGGGAAACGACAGAGAGAGAGAGAGAGAGAAATACACAACTCGACAGTCGAAGTAAATAACGAGAGGTGGGAGAGACACGGCAACGCAACAGTTTAGAGTGAAGCGCGTTACGTCAGTGAAAGTGTTATGCCAATGTGGGCCGAGGCTAACCTGCTGCTGCCTCTGCGAGCCCTGTGTCCGCGCTCCGCTCGCTCCTTCCCCTCAGCGATACCGCGCACACGATTACATACGAGCCGAAAGCCTCGCGTACACATATTTCGCTCCGAGGCGGGAGAGCTCGTGAATTATCGAACGCAGAGATCCGAATGGGTTAACACACGTGCAGGAAGTCCTAGATTCGCTCGGTATACACGGAAACGCGACGGGGATTTTTAAAGCGCTCCGATACGTCCGGCCGGGCTACCTGTTTCGTTTCAGTGATAAACGACAATTTCAAGGATCCGATCGAGCGTGAAAATACCGAAGCGATCGGTGAGAATTATTATTATTATTATTATTATTTTTTTTTTCCTTCTTTAATCTTATCGGCTACAATACGCCCAAGTTACAGTATAAATTGACACTCTCGTACATCGTGCCGGAGATAACCGAGTATAGGTAGAGAGAAGATAAATAAGGCCGAGCGTTGAGCGCCTCGGTGGAGAATGGCTCTCGAGTATCTTCGGGCGATGATACATGCAACCGTGTCATGCACCTTTTGTCCTTTACGGCTACCGACGATCGCCGACTTACTCATACACTTATGGATCCACACCGACATGCATCAGTGTACGAGTATGATAACCAATATTGTCAATACGTCTACGTACCGTACTATATATATATATATATAAATATATATATTTATATCGTATATAGTGCAGAATTATCGGAGAATCGGGAGAAAAATCCGAGAGCCACCGTAGACATTGCTAAATGCACATGTGACTCGCACGTGTGTTCATAATGCGTGTTTATACCCTCGGTACGGATTTACATCTCGCTAATATGGCGTCGCTAAACTGTACAAACGAAATTTCAAGTGGCAGTTTTCGAATTTTTTTTTTCTTTTTTGTTTTTTTTTTTTTCTACCGGACGTGAAAAACCGAGCGACACGTCGTGTCAACTTTTCACGCACTCGAAATCTTTCGTCCGAGTGCTTCCTCGACGGGATAGTCTCTTGACACCCTCTCGAGGCCATCTGCGGAAAGGAGGCGCGCGACAGACGCTTCTCGAGTGGCGTGGAAAAATCGGCGACGATAAGCTTCACGCTTTCTTTTTCTCTTGACGAGATTCATTATAGCGACGATGAGGATGCGAGACAATTCCGGAGGATGTTTCTGTAGAAAATGAGAAAGAGGAAGTTTCTTCTTGAGGAGTGATAGATGAGAGCGGTGACGTTTAGTATCGGCGCGAAGCCTCCAAGTGGCCCGCGTTCTGAGGAACCTCCGGTATTTTCTCGTCCACTCCCGGCAAGTAATAGTTCTTCCAATATTTCGTTTTTTTTTTTTTTTTTCTAATTTTTATTTTATCTTGAAATATTCCTTTATCGTTATTTTGACGGTGTGTTAATCGCTCGTGAATTATTTGCACCCAGCGAGTGAGCAATTTTGAGTTTGGTTTACGTTGTTCCTACGATTTATTTTATTTTTCCAGTTCACTGTGAATTTGGAAAAAATCGTCGATGCCAATGGGTCACACGTGTGAGTGTCCTTTATTCGTGTTTATTTATTTTGCATGACGACGTGAAGTCCGAAGGTAGAACGCGAAAAATAATATAAAAAAATAGGCGATGATAAACTGTCGGACGTGTGTGTTTCACACTTGACTGACGTTGAGTCGCGTAGAATCGGTGGAAATACGAAGCTTCCACTCGAGTTACGCGAACCCCACTATCGACATATCTATTTCCGTATTTATTACCGTTCATCTTCGCGGACGGGCGTCATTAAATTATTCCGCAGCGAGCAGACATTCGCGTTTCACACCGTGATCGATATCACGCGTCCGTTCCATTTGAACAAATAAAATTAATCGAATAATTCAGCGAGCTTGGAGAAGTCGCGATTTTGGCGAAACGCGATTTACGAATTTTGACGATTATCGGCAATTTTAAATCGAGAAAAGCCTATCGACTGTCGAAGAACCGAGTACGGAGAGATGTGTGTTATATTCGGAACGAGTCCGCAAGCGTAAACGTATTAACAAAACTAATTAGATTTTATCGTCGTTTGAGCCTTTCACCCGATGATAATCACTTTTGGAGAGGAAAAAAAAAAGCTGATAACACTGAGTCAGCTATTTCCGGGTTAGAGTCGAGTGGCGTACCTGGCTTTTCAGAAGCATCTGTGCTCACGACATTGATCGTTATCGCTTTAAAAACATACGAGAGAATGATCGTTCGCGAGATTGGAAATCGAATTGGGTCGTCGCGAGAGCGAATCGCGACGAATCAATTTCTCACAGATTAAAAACTTCGCTCTTCCTCGTACACGCGACAAAAATGAAAGCCTCGCTCACCCATCCATCAAACATTAATCCATGCGAAATTCACTTTATTATATCTCGTTAATTATCCACCAAAAACGTACAGTTCAATATTTTCGTATTATTCCCGTCGTTGAAAGTGCCCGGTGTCGATTAAAAGAAAAAAAAAATGAAAATTACAAAACTAAAAGCAAAGACATTTTTCTGACGTACCGACAAACTTCGAATATTCTTCACGGTGTAAAAAATAATTTTTCCACCGTCTCTACCGTGTTCTCTATCGTCAAACGCGATAATCGCGCGCAACGTTGACGAATCGAGTGGAATTTTATCCGGGTTGTTTCCCTCACTGAAAACCGATGTACCGCAGCCAATAGCGAGGAATTCGCGTGGCCGAGCCTTTTCCGGATTCCCTCGTTCGCGACACAGTTGGTCATTGATCGCTTATCGGCAATGAACGAAAAATAATTCGAAGAAACGTGATATCGATGGTTACGTCAGCGCGAGAACGACGGTGGAAGCCGTCGGAGTATATAAATGACGAATTGGGTCGTCGCCAACGGAGACAAGACCGAGATTACAAAGTTTCCTTACGCGAACGGATCTCCGAGCGGCGATGGTGACTCGGTTGTATTCTTTCCTCTCACTCGTTCAACACGCACGCTCGCACGAGCCTCTCCCGATCTCGCCATTCTTCTCCGCGACGAGCGGAGATGGTCTCCTTGATCCGTATGTGCTTCTCGCTTTGCGGCACGTGACAGCGACTACTATGCGGACGTGCGAGGAAAACCATAGTGTAGGAATAGTACAAGCTCGTAACGTTACTGTACCAACGTCGGTTTATAGCGTAATAGAACTCGGCTTCCACCGGTCGCTCACTCTTCGTTCCCGACACAGACTCGCGGACAGTTGCACGTATAGAAATCGCGCATTGGTGCAACCCCATCTATCCATTCTCGTCCGCGAGTCTATTAGCATCGAGCGTGCGCCGGAGGGCCTTGACACAGTGCGTGTCAAGCATTGCATGCGATAGCGGAAAGCGCAATCTATTTATCGCGATTTATCGACAATTTTGCGCCAACCGGCGATTCACGGATCGACGGACGGACACGAGTCGGCCATCGTGACCCGTGCATTACATTGTAATTTAATGCACGTGATTTGATGTACAATGTAATAGGAGGGTGTGTCGCTGTAGGAATTACTTTGGACAATTTTGTATGGATTACTCTCGATGCATAATTATATGAGCACATCCGCGCGCGCAGGTTTATCGATACTCGCGGTCGAGACGACTCTACTTATTTATCTTTCACGCGGTGTCGAACAGTGTCGACTTCGCTTCGTCGGTCACACGTTATTGCCGACGTCGAGATTGATACCGCGTTTTTTTTTTTTTTTTTTTAGAGTCACGAAAGAAACTCCCTTTGACGGTTCCGATGTTCTTAATTTTTGCGACTTCCACTCGCGCGACTCGACGCATGCAGCTTCTTTTTTACAACGACGCCTCGAGGTGCGAGATGTAAACGTCGATACGAGAGAAAAAGCGGTCTAGACGAATCGTGATGGGGTTGTTTTCAGGTGGTAGGAAAGGGAACCGGCGCTCGGTGGAAAAAAAGGAAGAGAAGTCTGCTGAGAAGAAAGAGAGAAGGATTCTTTGCGGGAGTTTTTCAAACTCAGTTTTATCCGCGAGGGAACGAAGAAAAAAGAACGGGGTGATGGAAGATTCACGTTGACGAATCACAGGGCACATGTGGGCAAAAGATCGGGACGACGCGAGGATGCAAACCACGGACGAAGGGTAAAATGGGCCGCGCAAATTTATGAACGGATTGATTGGTGTGCTGGAGAGAGATTGTCGTTGAACAATTTTTTTCTCAGCCACTCTGAATGTTCATGACGAATTTTACTTTTCAAAGTTCTCCAAACTTAAATGGCAAATTTCGTGATTTCCTTTCGCCCGTTCTCCCCTGTGTTACGAAGAAAATTCAATGGTAATTACGATATTGAAAGCTCACTTGCATCGCGAAAAAAAAAACAAAAAAGTTTCATCGTTCGATAAGAATAGCAAGGATTAGGGCGAGCCGTTTAGAACGCGTCGCTGCGAAGGACGTGGAAAAGGGAACGGAGCCGGACTCGACGACCCACATAGCAAGCGCAAATTACACGATCGCTCGAGTCGGATCATCGGTGCGAAAAGCTCGTGTCGATACGACCGCCGACGAAAAAAAGTCTCTTTCTATCCGGTCCCTTTTACAACACCGGCGAATAAAAAGATGTAACGCCGCGGCGAGACCTTAATCGAACAGCGGAGAAAACATATCAAAGAAACTCCCTTCTCGTTTGACAAATCCAATCATCGAGCCGCAGCGCCGTCACGAAACTCCCTGACGACGATAATCGCCCGATGTGACAGAACCCCCCCGAGAGACTCTCAAGGGTCGTGCATTGTCGTTTAAACTTTTTGTCTAATTCATTTTTTCTTTGTATACAAACTTTTTTTCCGCTAACGTCGTACACGCTTTTTCCAGGTGTAATGTACGTTTCGCGCTCCCGCGCGCATAACCACCGCTTTATCTTCCCTGATACGAACTGTCGTTACGACGATGCCTGCTCGCTCGTTCGCGCTCGTGCATTATACACGTTTTTAGTTCACCGCGGGGAGAGCTTCAAAGACCTTCTGTATCGGTTATTTCAACGTAACTCGGAAATACGTGGCCGCGGTCTCGGTCCCGACGTCGTTCATCGCGACACGATCGGGATCGAGAGCCTCGCTCGCTCAGACATGCTAATTCGGTTCTCCACAGCGCACAGAAAACAACCCCTCGTTTCTCATCCCCTGTCCGACTCGACGACGACGACGACGACGACAGCGACGGCTGACCGGCAGAAAAGCGCCGCTCCCCCGTCCACCTCTGTACACTCTATTTCCATAGTAGTCGTCGTCGCCGAGAGTCTATTTGTCTCTCGCGTGTTCATGTAATTTTCATCGTGGAAAACTTGCGAAATTATCGACGATGCGACGCTGTCCTACGGCCATTGGCGAAGCCCGCTGGCTCCCGTTATCGTAGTTCAACTCCTCCCTCTCCACCGGGTCGACGGTTTTTCGCGATCTATAACGCGTTACGGCACCCTCGGCGGAACACGAGAACGGTTCGACCGAGGTGAAATATCGTGGTCGAGGCAGTCGGTAAAGAACTGGAAAATAAATTAAAGGTAAAGGGAATAGACACGGGGAAGGAGATGATAATTGTGAAGAGCGAAAGATATGCGTTTCACTGAGGGGGGGGGGGGGGGGGGACAGCTGCGGAAATAATTTTTAGGTTGGAAAAATGTTCATTCCTGGGTCCGCGAAAGGGTCGACGCTGTGGGAGTCGACAGTAGCGAGGTTACATCGCGAATGAACCCCGTAGGATGTTATTAACACTTCGTGTATGCCGCGGAGAGCGGCAACATTGACTTACACGGGCGAGCAACGGCGGTGAGCCAAGTATCTGTTGCGCTCCCCTCATTAAAGGGCTGTCGGTTCTTCTCGGTGCGGTACTCGCGACGGGCAAAGAAGGGTCCGCGTGTTATGTGAAAGGAACGAGAGAGAGAGAGAGAGAGAGAGAGAGAGAGCGAGTAGCGCTCGGCGAGAGAGTTGCACCAGTGCGGGAACTACGTCATGTGGAATTGTACGTGACTCACTCCTTTCCGCCGTTTGCCCCCTTATAATTTTCCGCCAACCCGGAGAGCCATAGAAAAAGAGCGGTGAATAAAATAATAAGAAATATAGTTAAAAAAAAACAAAAGAAAAATTCAAGCTACGTACACCAGAAGCGAGGGAGAAGCGCTTCGCGCGATATTCCGCCACGTTCGATGCTCTACTTCGGTCATTACGCGTGATAAAAATGACCGAAAAAATAAAATGGCACAACGGTGTAACAGAACGATGGAAAACGATCGTGGCAGATGCGCTAAAAACGGGGGATTCATGAAAAAAAAAAAAAAAAAAAAAAAAAAAAAAAAAATCCGAAAGCAAACGAGAATTCAGCAAGAAGAGGAAGAACGTAGCGCGGCCTTAACTCGGCGAGTTTTAATGCGCCTTCTATAAGTATTATAATGCCTTTCCCGGTCTCTCGACTGTGTTCGCCCGTGCTCTCTTCGCTATAGCAGCACCAGCAACGGCGGAGCCCTCGGAATACCGGGCGTATAATAGTTATTCAAAAATTCAACTCTCGTATAGAGGCCCCAGTTCTGCAGCAGCAGCAGCAGCAGCAGCAGCAGCAGGAGCAGCAGTAACAGCAGCGAAGCAAGAGAGTTACGAGGGAAGTAAGAGGAGGGGCGCTTGCAGAAAGCGGATGTGAAGCGTTTTTGCCGGACGGCATGACTCTCGAGAGTGAGTCGAGCGAATGAACGAATGAGCCTTCAACCGGCTATGAGACGCGAACCTGTTCGCAACGAGTCGATTTATTCCGTCTTTGCGTATATATATTCTCTCCTCGCACTATATATATATATATATATATATATATATATATAAGCTCCACAGTTGAAGAGAGTAACCTACCAATGGACGGAAGGGGAGGGCGACGGAGAGTCGTTTGGGAAGAGAGCTCGGAAAAGGAGCAAAGAGCAAACGGGTGGTTCTTGGAGCGAAACCGCGCGTCGAGGGTTGCCAAGTGAGGTAGGCCCAGGATACAGATAGGGAAGCCGAAAGCGAGACGGGAAGGTGTACGAGCGTATGATTTTTTTCTCTCCTATGTTGGCCACGGTGAGTCGGGCGAGCCCACGCTACGGTGCTTTTCATTACGCCCGGAATTTTTTTTTTTTTTTTTTTTTTTTTTTTTGGGAAGGGGGATTATTGCGCGGCGAAAGGTCTAAAGGAGAGCCGAGGGTTCTTGCTCTTGCGCTCGCTCGCGAAGGTCGTCTGAGGGGCGGTCTTATCGATTCGACTTTGCCGGCAGCCTGTTTGTCTCATCCCTGCCGAAACCTCGCCATAAGCTCGAAAACAGCGAACCGTCACGAAGCACGGAATACGCGCGTCGAGAGACTCCGATAAGACGAATCCGTGGAGGATTCTCCGTGCAGGGAAGATGGGACTGAGGGTAGCTGAAAAATTAAAACCCCTCGTATGCAAATTGCGTCCGGGAAAAACCATTTCACGCCGCCTTCCCGACTCTCCGGGTAAAAGTTTTCGAAAATTTTTAGCTACTTTGCCCCGCTTCCTTCCACCCAAAACACACTGACTACAGAGCGAGGAAAAAAAGCGAATATGGCTTCCACCGCAATGATTTTCTTATAAATTTTCCGTGACCTCAGGCTGGGCAGATATAATTGTTTTCCGAGAGAAAAAAACGCCGTTTCATTTCTAAACCGACTGGGGGATTAAATTGGTGGCGTTAATTTGCCCTAATTTCATCGACGAGTGTGAAACCCTTGATGCAATCACCCCGCACTCGAGCGAAAGGGTTGACGTCAGGGACGACGAAGCTCCTCTAATAGATAAGGCAACGCGTCCTCTCTCTCTCTCACCTCCCGACCGGACTGATCCACTTGTTCATCGAGCCAGAAAAATAGGTCCCTACGAACTCCTCCAGTGTGAGAGCCCGGATGAGCCACCGATGTGGCAATAATGTCCAGTCGTCCAACGCCGTTGAACAGCGCTCGTTTTCCTTGTGTACCTGTCCCAAAGCGTTTATGACCGACCATTGGACGCCCTCGATTATCACGTCGTAACAGTTCGCGTCTCGGAACTCTTTCTCGTCGTCGGTACATTACGAACTCCGAAGGGTGCCGGAACCGACTATCGATACGCCTCCGCAGTATTCATGTTTTCTGCGAAACAAAAAAAGTGCAAAATTTGATTTTCCACAAAAGGAGCGAGAGAGCATTGAAAAAAAAAAAATAATAAAAATTTATTGATGTTGAAAGTAAAAACTTTAATTCGGTAGCAGTGTCGAATGTATTTATTGACATTCAATTGTAAATATGCGGAAAACATGTGAGGTTTACAAACACACATCGTAGCTCATTGGATGTAAGAACATGAAAAAATGGCAATGAGCCATCAACCGGAGTACTTCAACTCGATTTAAAAATTCAATAAAAATAAACTATCGTCGTAAGAATTTAAATGTTTCGCCTCGATTGACGATTCCTCGGGATAAAGGTCAGACGGGTTCAGAGTCCTTTCCGCAGTGGGGAGGTCGTCAAGGTCTTTTCGAAGATGTATTAATGAAGAAAAAAGGAAAAGCCCCTTTCATTAGCCATTCTTGCTTCAACGGTAGGAAAAAAGCTGAAGAAGTGGGAAAAAAAAATAATTGCCAAGGGCTCGAAGTTGCGTATGCCGTAACAGAGGGTGCCTTCTGAGTGCGTGTACCGTCTAGTCGGTTGTCAGACGGTGCAATTACTTTGCGTGCTTCGTCGAGAAACTTCCCCGAGAGGGCCACTTCGTTCTCCCGTAGCCCGGATCATTCGACGACAATAAGAACTCCGCGACGGGGGATGAGAAAATGCCGAGAGGTTTCGGGAAAAACCTATGGGAGAATGTAGACGAGAAGCAAAAAAAGAACTCTCCTTGGAGCGAATGCGACAGGATGTCTGGTCGTCATTGCCGGCGTCGCCGATCGTTCAATCTGCCGATAAAAAGCAGAGCGCGATGGAACGAGATTCCGCATTCGCTGGACGACAGTCGATATTTTGCTAGTGTAAACAACATACGAGAACGACGATGGTGCTGATTTTTTCCACGACACGGCCTTCGAAGTTTGAAAGCCTTCCCAATCACCGAAGCCATTAACAAACAACCCTCACCGATCGAGATGACCATTAGCATAAATTTTAATTGTTTTTTCATTTTCAATATTTTTTTTCGTCAAACGAAAGTTTCTGAAAACCGACACGACTCCTCGATTCGTTAAATAATTTTACAATCGTGTTGATTAAAGTTATCGAAGATATTTTCCCAAAGAAAAAAAAAATCCGTAACACATTACGTTGAATTGCGAATCCAAGCATCAGCGACAAACTCCCAAATGAGACTCAAGAATCCAGATTTCATCGCGGTAGAGCCAGATCTAGGAATTCAAGAATCCGACGATGGCAGAATTTATTTGTTTTTTTTCCTATCCCCGTGTACAGTCGTCGTCCTCTTCCTCTTTGCCGAGACCATCTAGCGCGCGCGCGCGCGCGCACAGAAGTGCGCTTCTCGGTGAAATGGTAGCGAAATGAAGGCGGTAATGAAAACGTGAGGCAACGCGAGGAAAGACAGATGGAACGGCACAATCCGCTCGAAGTACAAGGAGGCGAAACGGAGATGACGAAAAAAAAAAAAAAAAAATAGGGGTGTTTGCCAAAGTATATTAGTCTATATGTAAGAGTGGGTGGTAGGTGAGCGCGAAAGATCCGTCTAGACTGTTCTCGCTCGATCCTGACGATACGCCGGGGCTCCGGACAGAGTTTGAACCGCGAGGCTTTTCTCCCCGACGGGGGTTCGTTTGGTAGCGCTGAGGCCGGCGAGAATGGGGTGGGGAGGAAGGAGCGGGCGCACGAAGCGGCGGCGCAGAAGGGATGAAGAAACGCGACGTAACGGGAGAAAGTTGCGAGGGCGTCGTGGTCGATGGCGTCGCGGGACACCGGGAGAGCCCGAGCGAACAGTGAAAGTCCTGGCGCGCTCGATAACCCCTCCGTCAAGGTCACGGTCACGGCCTCCGCCGCTACTCCCGGTTCTCGCCCCATTCCGTGCCCCTTCTCCGTCTGGTTCCTCGCTCTCCTTCTCTCGCTCTCTCCCCGTAAGTCCCTCTCTCATCCCGTCACTCCGCTTCCTCACCGTCATCGGAACGAAACGCGGCTACCGACCCGACAACCCCGGCGACGCCGTCGATCCCCTCGCCGGTCGCGCTTTCTCCGCCGCCGCGTCTCTCTTCTACACACGATCCCCAGACGATTATCGGTGCGATACGGAATCGGCGTCGTCCGACTGGCTCTCTACCATCATTTTTTCATCCGTGTACTTTTTTCCTCAAAACTCCACCCCTACTCTCATCGGTGTACATATCCGTGGCGGTTCTTTTTTGCCTTGATTCATTTTTTTTCCCCCTCGCTGTACATGCTTTTTCGTCGAGTGTGTCGTCGCCGGAAACCCTCGGGAGGGAGGGTACGAAGAGGGAAGACGATGCCCCCGCGTCGCAAGGTTGCTGATTATTATTGTGCGTCTGCACGGGAAGACGAAAAAAGGGGTTGTCGCCGAGACGGGAAGGAAAAAAAAAAAAAAAAACAATGAGGGACCGATGGAAAATTTATAGCGAGCGCGAGAGCGTGAAAATGATGATCGATAGGCGCGATGTAGTCTCGTGGGCTCGCTGGCTCGCGAGTAATTTTCTCACGCCAGTGGCAAACACGAATCGACCTACATGCATTGGCCGGGGGGGAGGGAATAAATTCGAGAGACACAGAGAGAATGCACGAGGGAATCGCGATGCAGAGGCACAAACCGCGTCGCCTCGTATCTGCGTGTGCGGAGTCGTGGGTTTATTCTTTTACAATCCCATTACGCATATGGGACAGCGGGCGATTGCGATGAGGTTTTTCGCGTTCCGCGGTCGTCGCGCGAGCCTCGCTTTTGCACATAGTTCTGTGCATGGCACATGCTTTGCATCCAGAGAGAGGGAGAGAGAGAGAGAGAGAGAGAGAGAGAGAGAGAGAGAGTGAGCGAGTGGTCGAGGCGAAGGATGGAAGGGTATGTCGATCGCGGCCGCAACCTGTGAACAGACCGAAGCCGCGAGTTTACCGTTTCATCGTCGATGCATCGAGTGTCGTTACCACGCTTATGACTGCCGCGAACGATCCTGGCGACCCGCGCACTCGCGATAATACGGAATACCGTCAATCATGCTACGCGCCAATATAGACAAGACGCGAATGCGATCGCACGGTTTCAATTCGAGGAAAAGGAAAGACCGTCGAACCGAAGGATAAATTCTGCACAGGTGCAACGCAGTGCAATTTGATGATGGGAATTTGACTTTTGATCGAAAAACCCGACCTGGCTACGAAATCTCTGGGATGGCACTGAGAGAAGTAAAATGGCTCTATCAGAAGCATCGATCGACGGTAACCCAAATGACGCCCGGTTTGCATAATCGTACTTATTGGTCCGCCATCGGTCGAGGACGGCGGGAGGGTTGATCGTGAGATCCAAAACGCTCGGTCAAGCCAGTCGCCATAAGACGGCGAGGGTTAACTATCAACGGACAAAATAAGCCGATGGTTTTGGGGAACAACCTTGACCCTCCCGGATCGATCGTTGGTGAGGGCGGTCGGTGGTTCCCGGCAGTCGCCATGACTACGAAAGAGGAGGTTTCTCGGTGAGCAGCGAGAATCCCTCGCACGCATTGACGCACTCGAGTAAAAGCCATGAACGGTGGGAGGGAGATTCGCTCTGGATTCGCTCGTCGGGGGTGCCGGCCGGATGCTGAATTTTCTATTCCTTCAGCGGCTCGCCCAAAGCTCGACGGGTTTCATCGCCGCAGCTTCACGCGAACGGGGTTCTGCGTTCTTGCGGTATCGGGAACTCGGGATCTCGGGTCGCGATGTACAGAAGAGACAAAAAAAAGGCGAGGAACGACACCTGAGACTCGCCGGTGGAAATCCTCCCCCTGAGCTATATATATATATATATATATTTTTTTTTTTCGTTAGACTCCTTTCTTCGCAACACTGACAGATTGGTCTGGTCTCGAAGATAAATATTATTTGTCAGAAAAAGAGAGATTAATGACGGGGGTTGCGATACAATAGAAAAAATTGTGGAAGCTGAGCGAGACGAAGGTCTACGAATAAATGTGATGTGGCGATCGGTGGGAGGTCGGTAAAGTAATAAAAAGAAATTTCAATATTTCCCCTACGAAATATGTTTACCTTGAGCAGCGGGTTGTTTATAAATTCCGACGAGGCGGGAGGTTAGAAAAGCTCGAGTAGGGTAGGTCATAGCGAGAACGAGGGAGGTGAGTTGTCTGAGAGGCGAGAGACGATCGTTAGTGGCGTACCAGGGGGTGTTGTTATTCGTCCTTCAACCCTCTGTCGCCTCCGTCTCTGAGTGCGTGTTCGTGTGTTGAGGCGCGTAGACGAGCGGTAGGGGAGACCGGAGCGAAACGGAACCTCAAGGCAGGACCATTTTTGCCAATTTTCCGGCGAAGGTGGAAAAAAAAAAAGGAAAATAAAAAAGTTTCGTCTCGATTAGAGGACACGGATCGGTTTCGTCTCGCTCGCCTCCCCAAAGATATTCCAGTGTGTTCTACAGCGAACTCCGGATCAGTGGATAATCCGCGAATTTCGAGGCGGACCGGTAGACCGAAGGGATGACGAAACGGTTTTCGCTAGCGAGGGGGAAAAACGGTCGCCGAGAGAAAGTCGTCGAAACGATAGCGGAGAAAAGAGAGAAACAATCCCCCGCGGCGAAAGTGTATAGCGAAAGCGAAAGGGGTGCAAGGGGTTGAAGGAAAGTGGCTCGCGAAGTAAAGGTCCACTTTCGCCGACATGGGTAGACTTCAAGGGCGGCCACGCCCTGTCTGCTACCACTTCCACCCAGCAGCCCACCCTCGTCGGGTCACCCACTACAGCGATCTCAACCTCTGGGGAGGAAAAGCGCCACGTAATTCTCGACCCTCGACTGTGGCAACTGCCGAAAAGCCCGGCCGGCAACTCACACAGACGAACGGAAACGTTGAGAATCCGAACGGCACCCCGGTGCCTCCACTTGGTCCTCGACGCGTCGTACATAACCGTAAACAGTCTGCACACAATACCACGAAAGTCGCTACATTGTAGACGAACGTACGTGGCAAATCGTGTGTAAAAAAAAAAAAAGTCCGCTCCACGGAAGACACGCAGTAGTCAACGATAGATAGGATTCGAGTATCGGGGACTTTTCGCCGACTGCAAACGATTATGTATTTTCGAATAAAAAACGATAAGTAATTTTGTAATAAATTTTTTTCATAATGAAAAAAAAAATACTTCAAGGTACGTCCGTGAATTTTTTTCACATTTTTGTTTAACTCGTTAACTCGTTACTCGAATCGGTCGAAGTTACGCGTGTTGGAAAATTTTAGTTTCTCGTTGTACGAGACATTGGTACTCGAAGGGTTAACGGTTAGCTTCAAGATCCATATTGCAAGTCAACGATCTCTCGAATAGGCGGAGTTTCGGTGCGCATAATGAACCGGACTTTCGTACGTGTTTACGTAAAAAATTCAACATGTGCGCAGACGCAACGATAAACGCCAAGTACTTGTTCGACTTCGCTGCGGAAATTCCGAACTTTGATCGCCACGTCGATTCTGGGAAGGAAGTAGGATCGTGAGAGGGTGGCGGAGAACCGTGAAAATGGTGAAAGGGTGATGATGGTTCGAGTATATAATTTTGCGTTCGGCGAGTGAACGATGAGTTCGCGAAATTAGCGGGAATTAAAGTGCGAGTATGTAATCTATGTTCGAGGGGAATTTCGAAGGTCAGGCTCGTAACTGCACGGTGAGGTCGTGGGTCAACTTTTATCCATCGAGAATATTGAAACAACGATTTTTTTTTCCTCGGTAGTCGCGAGAGAACGGAAAAACGTGGATCGCCATTGGAACAATTGAATTCTAAATTTTGTAAATTAATACACATTGGAACATGTCAATGGCGATGAACGTACGAGAGAGTTTTAACGAAAGCGTTGAAACGGGGTAAAAAAAAATCATGTTGCAGCGAGAGTCTCTGACAGTTGTGTGTGGCTGCGTGAGCGAAATTATTAGGACAGCACGTTCGGTGTTGCGGTGTTCATCACACAATTGTTTTTCACGCGATATTCCGCATCGCGTTGCCGATCCACTTTCGAGAGTTGCATACGATACTCCACTTCACCTGGAAAAAATCGGCCGCAGTGCACGCGCGCGCGCACACACACACATCGACGCAAACGGAAAACGTATTAGACGGATAGGTGGTATGGGCCGAGCGCACAGGATTCTCTCGCAACGAGAGTATATTACCATGGCCGGTATATATCCATTATCTCTCGAGACTCCTCAAGGCCTCGGACGATCGTTCGCTTAGAACGAGCTGGTGAATAGCGCGGAACGAAAACGGAGTATTACACCTTACCTCTATATCCACCCACCGCGGGTTATTTTCCTCGCGTGTACTATTATCCTATCGTATACGGAGCCCGAGAATATATCGTACAAATTTAGATCCCTCGGTACAAAAAAAAAAAAGGAAAAAAAAAAAATATCAATAGAACTAATGTAGACTTGGGAGATTTAACGACGTCTTCTGTCCGTGAAATAGCTCCAAAAAATTCGGATCAAATTCGAAGCAGCTACTTCTAATAATAGTTACGGTGAATTTAACGTAATTACTGTTGGAGGGCTAATATATTCGAATATTAACAATTTTTATATAACAGGTATTTTTTTTTATGCACTTTGAGCTGCCACATTTAGAATTTTTAACGTTAACGACGTCTCTGTCCGTAAAATAGCTCCAAAAAATTCGGATCAAATTCGAAGCAGCTACTTCTAATAATAGTTACGGTGAATTTAACGTAATTACTATTGGCGGGCTAATATATTCGAATATTAACAATTTTTATATAACAGGTATTTTTTTTTACGCACTCCGAGCTGCCAAATTTAGAATTTTTAACGTTAACGACGTCTCTGTCCGTGAAATAGCTCCAAAAAATTCGGATCAAATTCGAAGCAGCTACTTCTAATAATAGTTACGGTGAATTTAACGTAATTACGATTGGAGGGCTAATATATTCGAATATTGACAATTTTTATATAACAGGTATTTTTTTTTACGCACTTTGAGCTGCCACATTTAGAATTTTTAACGTTAACAACGTCTCTGTCCGTGAAATAGCTCCAAAAAATTCGGATCAAATTCGAAGCAGCTACTTCTAATAATAGTTACGGTGAATTTAACGTAATTACTGTTGGAGGGCTAATATATTCGAATATTAACAATTTTTATATAACAGGTATTTTTTTTTACGCACCTCGAGCTGCCAAATTTAGAATTTTTAACGTTCACGTTTTTATTGCAACTCGTGTTGATAACGAAATCCGTTTACATTTAGTAAGCGGCCATGAAAGTGCTCGACGTTATCCTTTCAATCGACTTTGGTGATATGGTTAGGTATCGAAGCGAGGATCTAAGAAAAACCAGCAACACTCTCCCGCGCCTTACCGTGGCACGCCGAAATAAAAGCGGACACTTCCGAGAGCGGGGGTGAAATACGATAAGAAGGATGCGAAACTCCACTGCGAGGAGATTTCGCTGTCGAGGCGCGGCACCATGACCTCGACAACTCACCCTACCGTCGAAGCTCCCTCGGCGCTGAGTTGCATCAGCTTGCAACTCGTTATCAATCAGACCGCATCAGAAGCAGAAATTGTCCGCGTTCTCGTAATACTCTCTCGCTTGTTATTTCCTTTCCTCGCTCCATTTTGTTTTTTTTTTTTTACTATTTTTCCGCGTCACTTCATGAATTCTCGCTCATGTGGGAGAGATTTTTTTTTCGTGAAAATTGCGCAGGAGGCATCGATTATTCGGTATCGTGCCGGAGCTCGCGATTCCCGGGCGAGGAGCGAAACAGAAGCTCCATTCGATCCATACGTATCCGAGCCCAAAGCCCGTCCGTGAGCTGCAAAAAAAAGCAAACAACCCCCAACGTAGAAAGCCTCACGTAACACACAGCGAAAGAAATATTTTTTCCCTTGTGCGAGAAAAAAAAAAAAAGTTCCATAAAACGTTTATCGTACTTCGACAAACGAGTATATGGAGCGAGACTATAATATTTCCCTCGCTCGACGCCATTCCTCATTCTTAATTCTCACGATATCATCTGCCGCGAGACCGACATCGCCACGTACGCCCATATGTATCGACCAAGTCGTTGGTCCATATCGAGAAGCGGCGTCTCGTCCCGTCTCATCGAGAGAAACGCAACGCCGTTGCGAGAAAATCTCTACCACCGATTTTCTTCTTATTTCAGCGTCCGAGACTTTTTTTTTTCGAGGGCACCTTGGACCTCTTATTTTTTCTTGTTTCTCCCGCCCCAGGCTTCTTCCCACCCTTATTTTCACCCTTATCTTCAACCTCATCCTTCAGAGTTATCCTTCAAGCGGGCGGAACCTCGTCGAAGGACGGCCTGTGCGGCACCGTTCGTGACGAGGGTTGGGACGGCTCACGATTCCCTTCGCTAGTGGTCGTGAGGTCGAGCTAAATGTATGGGAAGGTTAGGTGAAACCTGTGAGTCGGGGCGAAGCGGGTGATGTGGGTGAAAGCGTAGACGGTGTTGCTGATAGACATTTTCATCGTAGAAGGGGGATGTTTGTCGGCGGAAAGGAAGTCTGGTTGGGGTAGGACGCGCCCAGAAGGTCGTCGAAAGGACGCCGCGGCGTAGCTCCTGGCTCTGCCCGATTTTACCGGAGGTAGGTCAGCAACCACCTACGCGTTTCAATCAATACGCCACGATATTCGCCGGGCTCAAATGGTGCGTTTACGCTGATTATCCCTTTTTTTTCTTGCTTATCAGTCGCCCCTCTCGCTTCGCCTATTTTCGTCTGGCATCCGTCTGTCCGTCTGTTTTTCGGTCGATCAAATGCGTGTAATGCCCGAAGCTCGTTGATCCGTCTGGACTCGTGCCACGGATGAAACTTCGACGTCAACTCAATTTCGCCAATCTACCGTGAACGAATTTCTCGTTACGGCGCGAGAGTACATAATCGTCTGGCTGACGTGCTCGCTTTCAGGAGAAGAGTCTCGATGAGCCGTTGCTCAAAAGAAATTTCAAGTGAAATTCTCACGGAAATTTTCAGCGATTTTTCAGGCGTAGCGAGAGTAAATAAATCGCAAAAAGGACAAAACGCGGATTTAGGAATTCCAAAAAATTAACATTTTTCGCAAAAATTCGTAAGACCGAATAAAAAAAAAAATTGTAAAATTCCTATCAAAAATATACCCTTTCCACTAATCTTGCCCCTGCGACGGAAAAACCCTTTTCGGCAGTAAAACATGCATTTCATTTGCTCCTAAATTTTTCGTCTCGAAACGCTCCGGGGCGATGCCGACGAAAAAAAAAAAAAAAAAAAAAAAAAAAAAAAAAAAAAAAAAACCCGTAATGCGAAAAAAAGGCGAAGAGATCATTGCGGCCGGAAATGAGAGGCATCAGTAGGAATCGCTTTCGAGACGAGAGCTCTCCCCATTTCTGCCTCGTACATTTTCTACTGCCTCTGTAATCCGCGCTCTCTGAAACTCTCGTGAGACTCGCGCGTGTCCGTCCATTCTCGTAGACTCGCATCGCTGCGAGGAAAAACGCGCGCGCGTTCGGTGCAGCGAGAGGTGCACATGAAACAGGTAGAGAGATATTCTCAATGCGACGGTGAATCGCGTTGAACGCCGTGCTGGGTGTTTGCTCCTGGGTGACTGCGCGGCTCGAAGCGAGCACTGTGCACTGCTCGTTGCATCGCATGCAACAGAGCCACCACCTCTGGTCCTCGACATAAGCAAGAGTGCAAGCCAAGTTGGTGGCGTGGCGGGGAGGGAGAGGGGGAGGGTCGGGGGGAGGGGGGGAGGGAGAGGTACCGAGAGAGTCCGTGCGCGCAACCACGGCGACGACGACGACGTCGAGCTGCATCGAGAGTAGTAGGAAAATTCAGGTCGCGCCTTGACACACTTGCACTCACCACGTGCATCGCGACTCGGGCGCATGCGTCCAGCGAGAGAGGAGTAGAGGTACGAGCGCGCTCTCCACTCCTCCGTACGCCTCCGTATATACGTGCACCGGTCGCACACAGTCTCACGTAGATTATGAACTGCACATACGTGTGCTTTTACCTTTGTACGGGTTTTCGTGTATCGCCGCGCTCCGGCAACGTCAAAACAATTGACTCTGCAGGCTGCTCCGAGGTTGCGCCTTGGCACACCGACTTCCGAGATTCCTCCTTTTTTACCCTCGACGGAATTACATAACTACCGCTTCCGAGTTCCGGTTTCTTTTTTTCTTTTTTTTTTTTTTTTTTTTTTTTATAAAGCTTTTTAAATTCGTTTTCTTAGAGTCGACGCGAAGAGCCGGTACTGGCCGTCACTGTACCGATACCGGCACTTTCATCAAGATTCTTTTGCGCGAACGTTCGCGATATTTTTATTTTGCATTCCGTTATTTGTTTTCTCGTCAAGGCATTTTTTTTCTAAATTTAATTTACGGTACGGTGACCGTGAAAAATTTGTAGCCCATTGATCGTAAGAAAACGAAGCGTTGAACTTTGTGTGGCAAAAGTGTTCGTTAAACGTGCGCGCCTTTCGTTCGCTTTGTGCCTCGCTGTAGTCTGGAAAAAGTGGATCGTCGTCGGTTCGATCGTGTTTTTATGTAGACGACGATGCCAGTCTAGTTATTGCGGATCTCGAATAATGAGCGAGTACAAAGTGGTCGCTCGTTTTCTCGCGACGGTACCAGCTTCACCGCGAGCGAGCGCCACGACGAAGATAGAATAGGAAATCGTATCGAGGCGCGCGATACCGCGAGTCGCTTCGACGAGACTTCATCAAGCGAGGTCGCGTTAATTCACGCTCGCTCGCCGCTGCCGGGAGATCTCAGCGCAGCCATGGATAGTCTTTTACGTACCTTGCGCCAACGTCGTTAATCCACAAACGTGGCGAACACGGCGGATGTAAGAGTACAACGGGCGCGCAGTAGTGGAACTATATACCAACTTATACCACGCGCGTTGAAGCTACCTATGTTTTTTTTTTTTTTTTTTTTTTTTTTTTTTTTTTTTTTCCTTACTTGTTTCAACTCCTTTCCTTCACCTCAATGGCGCGGCGACGCGGTTCTGTTGGAAACACTCGGGATTCACCTTTCCCTCGGTAACTCCGAGTGAATTTATGTAGAGGCACTGCCGGTAGCAGTTGCACTCTCTTCTCCGTTTCCTATTATACTCAGTTGACGAGATAGTTATGGCCGTTACCGGTCTACCTAGCGGTACGTTACTTTGTAGTGAAAATATACAAAAGAGAACGCTCTCTCGACGCGGACGACACTCTCGAGAAATTCCGTCGGCTCGTCGCGAAGCATGTTCTTTCTTAGACGTTCATCGGGAGCTTCCTTTTCTTTCGCGCTCGCGCGGTTCAGGGAAACTCGTTGCTTACACCGTGAATCCTTCGAGCGAGCAATTATTTTTTTATATTTATATTTATTTTATTTTATTTTATTTTTTTATTGCCGAAGGAGAAGCGTCAAAAGTCCTCTCTTGGTCGTCGAAGACGCACCGATCAGCGCGTTCGCCAATCTCGGCGCAATGACGATAACCTTGCGTCACGTCGGCGAGAAGAGAGATTCAACAAGGGAGATTGCTCGCGACCGCTGCGCTTCGCCCGATTGCAAATAACAAGGGGAAAAAAAAAAAAAAAAAAAAATCGGCGAGAGAAAAATAAGTGAGAGATTCGTACGGGAGTGAGAGCGCCAACGAATACGCAAGAGGCGTGATTCATTGACGAGATAATCACGAAAGCGGTTTGAACGTTATAGATATACCGATTCTGAGACATTAAACAAAAAAAAAAGTGATAACAAAAAAAATTGTTTGGCGGAGGATTTTCAACGTGTGTCGTGGGCTCACTTGGAAAACTAGTGCTTTGCCGCCGCTTATCGAAAGCGGAAGTGACGAAACGCACAAAGAAGACCTCAAACATTTTGCAATATTCTTAATCGCTCTCTCGCATCCCTTTTTTTTTTTTTTCTCGCAGTCTCGTTTGATAATCCAGACGACGTTTTTTCCCAATGATCGTGCATGCAAGACATTCCATTTTTAATCCAGGTCATCGCGATTCCTTGCACGAATCGACGATATCAAACCGATCACCTCATTTCTAATAATTGAGTAATTTCTATCAAACAACGACGGGATATTTTCATCCTGCAGCGTGAATTCATTTTCGTACGTTCAATGAATATTTCTCATCTAAAACCGTCCGCCATTTAAATTTATTTGCCTTGCACCTTCGCCACACAAAATTCGCTGTGCAATTTCGAATTAATTCGTCTAACGGTGCTCGTACTTTACCTCAAAAAAAAAAAAAAAAAAAAATTAACAAAAAAAAAACCAAAGTCCACCCTTCTCCCCCTTATCAGCTTTATCTCCGTTCGAATAATCGTCGAATTTTGTACAGGAAGCCCGTCTCGTCTACCGACAAACGAAATACTTCCGTCTCTTATCACATGCTCGACACAAATATCCAAAGACTTTTTTTCTCACTCCGTTGTGACGTCGATCTATGCTCGCAATCTTTGAAGACTAGCCATTCGCATATACAAACATATACAAAAAAAAACTATATATATATATATACACATATATATATAGTCTTATGGAGCGAGATGACTACCAAAGCACGCGATGCAAGCGAACGTCGTTCGACGACGACGTCGTCGACGCGGTTCTTATCTAGGCCATGGCTAGCCTGCACACGATTGCAAACGGCTTTGCCTCGGAGTTGTCTCTCGTGGATGTGCCGTTGAGAGGGAGCGTATGCGAAACGACTAAGCGTGTCCCATTCCCTCCGTACCCGCTGCACATCGAATGCAATAGTCGAGAGAGCGAATCCGTGCACCACGCGTATGCGATGCTGCTGCATGCCTGTCCCTAACTATTTAATGCAGCACACGCGAAACCGTTTCGCCGTCTCGCAAGCAGTGTGTGACCAAGTCTAACCGGCACTTACCTACTCTACCTACTTGGCACTATCTCCTTAACCAGAGGAATATCGGCTGTATAGCATTGAGCTACTGTTTCGCCGCTGCCAGTGCATCGGCAACGAGTATGTTTCTGCACGCACGCTCATCGCTGCACTTTCGATTCACGGCAAAATCCCGAGATTTCCACCTGCAACGAGAGACAGAGAGAGAGAGAGAGAGGAGGGAGGGCGAGATCAATGATACATTCGAAGGTAATGTTCGACCTGATGCTTCGCTTCGTGTTTATAAATATATTCGTTTTTTTTTTTTTTCTTCTTCCTTTTCGCGAAATTTCGCGAGCTCTCCCTCGCGTTATTCCCCGAGCGTGACGGGAAGTACCTACGCGAGAAGCCCGCGTGTTCGGTTTTCAAGGGTGAGAATGGGATACACAGAGTGCGATGGGAAAGGGAAGTTTGGTGCGCCCGAGGTGCGTGGAATTTCCGCAAAATAGCACCGAGTACTTTGCTTCACCTGCCTTCGGCCGAAACGAAGTAAAGAACGAGGATGCGAAGTACGAAGTGAATTCGAAAATATGGTCGAGAGCTTGCGTAACTGTATTTGGAAAGAGAAGGCTCGTTGTGATACGCCATGACAACGTCTTTGGTAAAAGAGCATAAGTACACGATGACAAATAAACATTAAAATTTAATCGTCTCGTTAAATCGAAGTACGAAGGTCCGTAAAAATTATTTTCTATTCCCGTTTTTCAATTTCCCGTGGCATTAAAAAACGTTCGCTCGTGCTTTTGCTTGCAAAATTCGAGCCGAACGGTGCGAGTGCAATCGAATAATTGGGAAATTAAAAATTAGCGAAGCGTCGTCGTTCGTGGACGACAATGTCGTTGCAATAAGTACAAACTTTTTTTCCTCTGACGTACGTTCGAAGCTTTTATTCAGTAAAAAATAAAGCATTGTTTTGTTGAATGATTATTGGCATAAAAATTTTATCGATTCGAGCATAGATTTTTATCGTACCAACGAAGCAACGTCCTCGAACGTGTGTGACCGCGCCTCGGTTAATCCGGCCATTTCTTTCTCCCAGTGCAGGAGAGTTTGCGCTCGTCAGTGCCATTTTAACGCATCGTCGGTCTATAGCACCCCAGTTGTAATCGACCCAGCACTCGGATAATAAAGTTCACGTACACGCGCGCGGTTGCGTATTCTCTATCGGGCCAACATTGACGTCCGGCGATAAAAAAAAATATATATATATATATATATACATTAATATGCGATTCGCCACAGCGGTGATGCGAAAAAAATATCGCGCATCGAGAGCAAGCCGAGAATCGCGCGCATTCGACACACGGAAAGTGAGAGTCTCTCTCGTCTCCAGTTTTATTTACGTTACATCGGCGCGATCCGAGCGCGTTACGTCGATTCGAAGCCGCGAGGAAGCGCGCTCGCCGCGACCTAAATAATAATAAGTGGACGGCGCGAATCTTAATATAAAAAAAAATGATAACAGAAAAAAAAAGCCGAACTCGAGTAAGGCAAAAAAAAAAAAAAAGAATGCCGAGAGGCGAGAAAGGAGGGAGCGAATGGACAAACGAAGCTTCGTGCCACGAGTCGAACGAGATGACCCCTTCCCCACTTCACTTTCTCGATCATTTTTTCTTTTCTGCGCCGTCTTCCTCGGTGCCCGCATTCTTCCATCGTCTCGCTCTTCCTATACACAAACGCGTCGCGCGTTCTGTCTCCGCGGCTCGGCCGCGCTTTTATCTTGTTTCTCTAACCGCCGAGCTCTCGCGCACGCGAGGACCCAAGGCGGTCAGGAAAGAAGAGTGCGAAGAGAGGAACGGCCGTAGAAACGAATGTCTCGCCGTTCGGAGGAAAAAAATTTCGATGCAACGGATTGTGAAACACGGAGACGGAAACTAAAAAAAAAAAAAAAAAAAAGAAAAAAAAGTCAAGCAACGAGGCGAAAAATAAAACAGAAAAAACGAGAATTCTAATCCCGGGAGATTCGCGGATTCTCGACTCAAAAATAGGAAGTCCGTTCGGGATGTGCTCTCTCACGTGGCGCGCATACCTTTTGTTACGTCCGATCGACGACACCCCATCGATTATTGAATCTCTCTTCCAAAATCCAAAAAAAAAAAAAAAAAAAACCTCGAAATTTAATGAAAAACGTTACTTTTCGTCGGAAATTATTTTTAAATTTTTTTTCGTGGGTTCTTCCTATGGCGGGGAGTCGTGTGCATAGCTCGACGAGATCCGCCGCCGCGGCGCGGTGCAGCGTTGCATAGGCGTTCGCGGCGGTCCGCGGGCCGAGGGAGGTCGGGCAGCAGCGGCGGCAGCAGGAGAACCGCGGACGGTCGGTCGCGGTGGGGATTAGGCCTTGGGAGAGTTCGCTGCACCCCCCGTCCGTTCTTTCGTCCTTCCCCGTCGCAGCTCGTAAACTCCCTCCTCTTTGCCCCTGCACGCTGCTCTTCCACCGATGCACCGACGACGACGGCGACGGTGACGGTGACGACGACTTCGACTTCAACTTCAAATTCCCCCTACTTTACTGTAGCGACGGAGAACTCTCGAGAGCGATTCGCGTTGCAACGGTAAGCCCGTTGCGCGAACAATTGGCGATACTCGGCCCACGATCTATCATTCTTCTAGACCGAACGACCATCGCTTCCGACTGGCGAAAGGAGCATCGTTCAAACTCGAACGGTTTCATTATCGATGACTCGTTTCGCACCGCGAAATTACCGACGACGAACAAAGTTCGACGTACGAGGCGGATTGACCGAGAGACGCGTTTCAGCCGAGCGGCAGACGCTTCAGGAGACGAAATGGAAGAGTCGGATGCACCCGAGAAACGTGGGAGATCGCGTCGCGTCTCGTGATTCTTCGTTTCTGTGATGCATGCCAGAGTGTGTGTGTGTGTGTGTGTGTGTGTTACACATAGACGAAGAGGAGGGAGAACGAGGGAAGCGGTGTGCGACGAGGCGAGGCACAGTCGTCGTGACACGCTTCGAAAGTGATACATCCTTGGCACTCTCGGTTGGAGAGCATGCAAAGTCCATGCGACTATCCCGCGCACGGCTACGCTCTTAACATAGGTACCGACACATACTTCATTATTGCCTCGTCGACGTATTTCCTTTCCAGCGTTTCTCGTCGCGAAATTCGATCGAAATGGGAAAGGTGAGGCGAGGAAGAAAAAAAAAAAAAAAAAAAAAAAACAAAAAAATTGAGAACAGATAAATCTATAATCTTGCGTCGAAGGGAAATCGCCGGTGAAGTCTATCGAGAGATCAGGGAGTTTGACCCAGTCCCCGATCGATTATCGTCGCCGTTACACCGGGAACGTCGAACTCATCGAATAATTGAATTTCGAGTCCTCGTCCGTGCATATATTTTCGGGGATTTTTTGCCGTGGCTATCTCTGCAGCGCGATCGATAGTCGTACCGTTGAAACCGTCGAATTTTTCCGTATTTTCGGTCCCTCGGCTCGAACAATTATTTATTACGAATGTTAGGTTCCCGATAATTCCGCATTGGGGAATATTGTCGAGCAATGAGAGTGCGAGAGAGTCGAATCTCGACGCGATAAACGAACGGTGATGGTGTTTGAGCGGCTGCTGACCGCGTCTGCGACCGCAAGAGAGCGCGATCACTTGCGCTCGGCGGGCTTGCTCGCGCGCACATTGTAGACACAATAAAAGAGGATAAGTCTTTTAAACAATATATAACGTTCGAGAGCCGGCTCGTTTAACCGGACGTGCGTTCGCTCATATGCGGCGCGAACTATACATAGTACAGCCCCGTTTCCCCCGACCGTTCCGTCGTAATGCACGCGCGCGCACACACACACGCACGGAGCGTTTTATGCGTGACGGTCTGCCTGCAAATTGCATCCATACTGGCGTGCACCTCCGCTATGTATACGCGAGCACGTACTAACAGGGTAATGTTGGTACGCGGGGTGACACGAGCATGATCTTTTTTTTTAAACAACGAAACACGTCCCGGCAACCACGTTCAATAAACCATTTACATTTTTTTTTTCGTTATACGCGACAAAAAATATCCAAAAAAAAAAAAACATTTAACGAGATGACTTTTAGAGTCAACTCTAGCGTGGTTTTATTTTATCGACAACGGAAGTGGTACCCTGTAAATACAGTCAATGAATTATATACATTTTTTTTTTACGTATCTCGCGAAATACAAAAATACACGAAAAATTTCGTGTGTCGAGATTTGAATGCAGTTCCAGTTAACTTTTACTTTCGTTCGATGACAAAATCAACGTGTACGGTCGAGCGAAAGGACTTGGATCCTTCCATGATTAATGGCTCGTTCACCACTTCGAAATTCGCGTAGTAATCAGGGAAATTTTTTTTTTTTTTTTTTTTTTCACCCATCACCCGGACATTCCGGAAACGATGAAATTCCGAGATTTTTCGTTAAATTTTCCCTCGAATTGTACGGAGTGCTCGTGAACTTGAGTACCTCCGAACGATAGGCTCGTCTCGCGGGGACATCGGTATATCACCCGAACGGTCATATCACCCCGCATTACCCTATCTACGCAACCTTCCCGAGCTGCGCGCAGTGAACGTGCGCGCTCGCCGAGATAGCCGACTGCAGGGAATACCATGCGGATTTTCTACATACTGTCGGGGCCTCGCGTGCAACAATCGTGAGGGAGAGAACGTATGGCGTGGTTGTAGGTTGTAGGCACGGGAACGGACCTTGGAAGCCGTTCTTAGCGGATCGAGGGAATCTTTCCGGTTCTCGGGCGTCGACGGTGGGGCACACCGGAGAATCGCCCGAGAGAGCCCGCACTACCGAGCGCTCCTTTACCCGACGGGGGTTTCTTCGTCTTCTTCCTCCTCTTGTTTCCACGTCTTCTTCCTCTCCGTTCTCTTCGTCTTTTTTCCCCCTTTTCTTTTTCTTCATCTTCTTCTGCTTCTTCTTCCTCCTCTTCTTCATCGTCGTCGTCTCCGTTCCTTGTTGTGCCGTGCCCTTGAAGTCGCCACCACACACTTCTGCATACACGGCCTGTACGGACCTATATATATATACAGACACACACACACACACACACTCGCCCACACACACACACACATGAACAGCCTCAGAGACTCGTGAGCCTTTCGCAATTCTCGCCTTCCCCCTTGAGCGAGTCCAGCAGCCGGAAAGCGCTGAAAGAAACGAACGAGAACTTGTGCTTCTGGCTCGTACGGCTACTCCGTTCTGGTGCTCTTTCTTCCCGATTTCCGACACCTTCCACCCGTCGACTCCGGATAACGAACGAGACACCGGACTCGACAAATGTTCTGGGAAAACAAGAGCCGCTCTTCCTCACGTGCTTTGCCCGCGTACGCCACCCATTTACCGTGTTCATTGTCAATCCCGAGAGACGGCGTTACACTCTCGCGGCGTTTAAAACCGCGCGAAAAATAATTGACCGAAGCGCCTTATACTTTTACATTTTACTCCCATCGTGGCATTTCGCGCGCCTCTTTCCGTCTCCGTATCGGCCGCAGCGGGGCGGAGAACTCCGCGCATCGGGAGAGAAACGTGTCGAGGAAAAGTTCGCGTTAGTCTCGGCCTGAATCGCCGGCTAATGTCTCCTTCCTCTCTCCCCCCCCCCGTCACCGTCAAGCGAATCTCTTTCTACACCGGTGTTTCTCTCACTCACGCTGCCCGCCTCTTACCTTCGCTTCCATCCACTTTTCTTATTTTTTTTTTATCTCCGTCTTTCTCGCGTAACGAGAATTTTTTTTTTTTTTTTTTTTTTTTTTTTTTTTTTTTTTTTTTTTTCCCCTCGCGTGTTACACTCTCGGACGCGTTGTCTCCAGTGGGATATCGGATGGAGAATAATTTGTTTTTTTTTTTTTTTTTTTACCTCGAGATCTTTATTTTTTTTTTACCGATCGAGCTCGATAATAAGCCATTTAATAAGAGTCCTCGAATCGCGTATCTATCGATTTGCGATATCCCACGCGAGCACGTGGAAACCGGGATACTTTCTTCTTTCCCGGCGTATTTATTTATAATTTAATCCGAGATGTGAAACGACACCGATGGAAACACGTGTTTCCGGTATAATAAATTAATCGAAAGTTCCCAGTCGACGGAGTATTCTCATTTCCGTCGGACAGAAAGGAGATACATCGAAATATCAGCACGCTGTGAACCTGCGGAGATCTCACATCTGGTACCGACATTATCGGACCCGTGGTTCGTCCTGATTTTTTCAAAAGCCACGTCAAAAAACGTCTTGCGCTCATTTCCCCTCCCATTCCAATCGTCAAAGTCTTTCTCCGCCGTAACAGGCGTCTCTCCGAAGAGACGCAACTTGTGCCGAGCCGAAGGAAACGAGACAATCGGGGCCTTGCTTTTCCTCTCGTACAAGAACTGCAAAGAATTTTTCTTTTTTTTTTTCTTTCCTCGACCGCCTCCGGGCCGGCTCTCGTATCTGCCGGTGTAGCCGCTCGAAGAAGCTCCAGATATCGCTGTTCCGGTTGTTCGCGCTTCGAGCAGTCCCTCTTTTTTTCCGTCGCGCTGTTACGACTCGAATATCATCATTCTCCTTCGTCTCCGCGAATGAAAACACGATCGTGGAACTCGCGCAGCGGTGGAATCGGGCGCGATGCGCGCGAGTGCCCGACAGTGGCCGCGATGCAACGGTTTACCGGTGATGGATTAGAAATCGCAGGCAGTTTTCCTGTATTGGGCGTCGTCCATCGAGAACGCGGGCGCGACGCAGATATATATATATATATATATATATATATGTATATATATACCGTGGTAATATCGCGATGGGGCGATTCTCTAGTCCGGCGAGAGTTACGCGGTTTTCTCTCCAGTCGGTCAACGGTGCGTTGCGTTTTTTGCACGAAAACTATAACTCTCTATGTTGAGATTCTTTCTCATCTTTTCTAACTTTTCCTGCTGCCTGCTGCTGGACGATCGCATGAACGAAGACGAGTTTAACGATCATCCGGCGCGTTCGATTCCTCGATGTCGCACTTCGATCGGTGTCACGGAAGTTTTGTCTCCGTATTGTTTCGCGCGCCGATCGAGCTCGCGTCGATAATCGGATTCGTATTTCCGCTTTGGGTCATCCGAGAAGTTTGTCTTCTCGAGTTGCGCCGAGTGGGAGGCTTCCGTACACCGGGACGCACCTGACTCTTATTTCAGTCAATAATCCTGTCGATGTAATCATCGATACGGTTCGTTCGAGATGCACGTTTATTGGAAATGTATCCGCGAAAAAATTGAGCAATTTTATTTTTTTCTTAACGCGCGAGTACTCGAGCGACGGTGCAGTCGAATCGGCTTGGATGACGGTTCAACCGGGCGACGGGAGAACCCGCGAGTATCGCCCGAGATACCCGACCGATAAGCGGGAGGCCACTGATAACCCGAAGCCACGAACTAAACACACAATACGATTTACAAAGATTCGTCAGCTTCACGAGACGCGATCGAGTGAGAGGAAACAATTTACTACGGTCAACGTGGAAGAACTGCATTCGCGAAGAATGCAGTTTCGGAGCAGGAACGACCATTTGTTGGGGTTTTTTTTTTTTTTTTTTTTTTTTTTTTTTTTTTTTTTTTTTTTTTTTTCGTCAACGGCCAAAGAAGTCGTTTGCGCGTGCGTGCTGCGTGGCTTCCACGGAGTGGAAGTATAATAATCCTCGGGGCTTTTCACGCTCCAGCGATCGACACGGCCTTCGTGAGCGAAACCCAGCGCCGATCTAGCCCCGATAAAACACTGTGCGAGAGCTGCTCCCCTGGCCGTTGTTTTCTGCATTCGCCACCCGGAGGACGCCCGAGCAGTCGCGACTCGCCGGTGGACGAGTGCGAGAGGGAAGCGAAACGTCGGAAGTCCCGAGACGCGACAAAGATCTGCACGGGCCAGCGGCGATCCTGTCGTGCCTCGACTTTCCGCATCTCTCAGTCGAGTAGACGAGCAATGGCAGCTTGCTGAATTCCTCAACGCCCCTCACAGTTCCACTATTCGATTCACCATTTACGCAATTACAATTTCTCACCTTTTTTTCCACGGTCTTTTACTTTTCACACTGTGATCCATAAAATAGATTTCACATTGAAATCTATTTTATGACTCTGTACTATCCAATTTCGGTTTCATGAAAATATCTTTTACCTAGCAAGAGTGCTCTTTACGGTGAAATAATTTTTTTAAAGATTAATCACGAGAATCTCGACCTCAACTCACATAAATAGTTTCTAATGTTCCATGCAAGATTCGTCATTTATATTATTTTTAAAAATTGTATTGCATTGTACTCGGGAGATTTATCACGGTAAAAAAAAAAAATGTGTGTCGATATCGCATCCAGCATAACGTTCACGTAGAATCCAAAAAAATAATCTCATTGAAATTAGTCTTGCGCAATTGGAAGTGCGTGTATTTTCTACCGATAGTGCATTGGCAATAACTGAAGCCATGGGTGGAATTCGCGGGGAGTTTGTGCGAAAATGAGGTCAGCGGCCCTGCCCTTAACCGACCTCGCTTCGCAGCCCGTAGCTTTAAATAATCTCCGACGGCGCCCGGTGCGTATGAATCTGTCTCGGCATTGATAGCGAGGAAGCTCCCGGCGTGAGCGTCGTCGAACGTCCGGAGCGTCGTGCATAAGCTCCGCTCGCTTTGTCGTCCGTGCGTCCACGTAACCATTCGAAGAAGAACGCTCGCGTCCGCGCTCTCGTTTCTCAGTCCTATCCCAATATAGTCGGGGAAAATAGTTTTTTCACGGGCGCCGTCGACTCGTCGAGCGCAGTCGCGATAGACTCGTGTCCCGAGATATTGGCCTTGTTTTCACGCTCGTTCTCCATCGCTTTCGAACGGCTGACAACATCCTCGCCACTGTCATTGCCGTTTGATAATATTAACAAGCTAATATACTTGGCGGCTCGTTGAGAAATACCCGAGAAACGTCCATACGTAGAGTATTTATCGAACAGTCATCGGTCGGAAATAGCGAACAGCTGCCTAGACGCGGTTCGCTCGCCTACCGATAGCGATACGTCTACTACCGGCTCGTTTACTATAGCGTAGAAATTTATAAATAGACGCACTCCTGTGAGGGACAGAAGTCGGTGAGCTTTATACACACGATAGCCTCTTCGCCTCCCCTCACTATCTCACCGAGTCCGTCTCCGGAGAGCCAAGACACATCCAGGCCTATCTCAACATTCGTACACCTCGATAGTCGTTCGCGTCTGTTCGATGAAAAAACAACCTTTTGACGACTCTAGCGAACACGAGGGAACATCGTCGAAGGGGGCAAATTCGCGAGGTTTGTTTGTATGTATGAGATGGAAAAGAGCCGGGAAGTACGCTACGCGGATATACGAGCCGAAGTTGCGGTAGGCTCGAGGTTTTCTCGTCGAGGCGCGCGGGAGCAAGCGGAGGCGTTCCACGGAAAGAGAATCGGGCTCGCGCAACGCCGGAACCTCTCGCGTCGCGGTCGTCGTTGTCGTCGCCCCGTGTGGATTATCTCGGGACCGTGAGCGAGAGGAGCGGGAGGCCCGAGTGCGTGTACGAAGATCGAATGGGAATGTGTAACACGTTGAAGCGGCGTTGAGCCGCGAAGAAACGGAGAAGCCCCGGAGGCCCGAGCGAAGGCGGCTGCGTACGAAAATTTCCGAGCGCCGTCGTCCACCACTGTACGACTCTTCGTTTCGTACGACTCGCCAGTGCGAATAACAAGCTCTCGTGTGTGAGCGCGTGTGTGCGCGCCCCGAACGGTTCGTTCACACGCGACACTGTATGTATTTATTACCGTACGCCACACGATTCGCGGCCGTGCGCGAGTGCGTGAGTCCGCGCTTGTGTGTCGAGTACGGAGGAACGAGGCACTCGGAACGGCAGCGACGGCGGCGGCGAAGCGACGAGTCTCACGGCGTAGCGCCGAGCCCGAGGAAGCCGCGAGCGCAAGACTGTGTTGCGGATCTAGCGGGCTACCCCGAGAGAGCCCGCGGTAGTCTCTGCCGCATATCCAGTCAGTGTGCCAACGGCGAGAGCGTTTGTCCGTCACACGGGACAAACTCCGGCTCTGCGCGGCCGCGGAATCGTTACGACCGTTGAATCTCGGCCAAAAATCAAATTTCAATTAAAAATCCCTTTTTTTTTTCCAAATTTTTTTTATTATCTTTCTGGTATTACGGAGAAGATTTTGAACTATGATAACGATCATAATTTTTTGGTAGGTAATTATCAGGCGGGGGGGTGCGAGAGCTCCGTGCGGAGGGTGAAGAAAACGAGGCGATAAACGTGTCGGGGGAACGGCGAGGTAGCGGATCGTGCGGGGGCCCCCGCACAGAAGACAAGCAGAGGAGTCAGTCAGTGTGCCACCGGCGCCTCCACCTCCTCTTCCATCGGCCTCCTCTCTCTTTCACGAGCGGGCACGACTCTTCCCCTTTGGTCCCCTTCTCTCGTTCACGGCTAGCGCGCGCGCCGGCTCGGCCCGGCACTCTGCCCCCTCGTTGCGCCGTGCCGCGCGCCACTGCCACGGTCCACGCTCTCGGGACGTAAACAGACAGTCGAGGGTGAGCCGTCGACGAGGTAGCACGCGGTGAGGCTTCTCGTTTTTCCCTCACGTTTATCACGATTTTCCTTAATTTTCGACGATTTTTTTCTGTGCTTTGCGGTTTTGTGTTAATTTTTTTTTTTTTTTTTTTTCCCTTTCGTTTCGCCGTTTCCTCCGCGTCGAACGAAACGGAAATTCGCGAGAGCGTGGATAACAATTTTTTTTGTTGTTGTTGTTGTTTTTTTTTAACGAAAATTCTTCGTCCGTTGTCGAGTGTGTTTGGTACGAGGTAGATCCGGCGAGACCAAACTACAGTGACCGATCGACGTGACGACAGTGCGTTGTACGCGAATTATCGTTGTCAACACGTGTCAGTGATTCAACCCGGAAGACGGCTCGTACAGACGAACAAAAATTGTCGTGAAACATTTTATCGTCCCAAGAAAATGAATTAAACAGCATATTTGATATTAAACAAAAAAAAATAAAATAATGATACATTGGTCAAAAGGGGAATTTTCGTCGACGCGAATTTAATCGTTTAACGGTCTCGTCCATTCGCCCGTAGCGCCGAGTGATTCGTCGCTTCGCCGGCGACAAAACCGCGACTGGCTCTCGAGAATTTTTCGCGGAGAAGCGCGCCGGAAGTGCCCGTGGCGAGAGTCGACGAACGCAGACGTTACATACATTTATATATATATATAATTATTTTTTTTTCTCACCGAGTGTAAAATAATCGTTGTGTTTAAAGGTGTTTTAAATTTATAACGCAAAAAGGAAAAAAAAAAAACGCGTCGAACAGGAGGTCGCACCGAGACGAAGAGATCGTCCGAAAACGAATGGATAAAGTCGGCTCGGACAGTCGCAAAGTACCGACAGGTCCGACGGACAAATCAATTTCGTGTCCGAGGAAAGGAGAACGATCCTCGGGAAAGTGTGCGACTCTCTCGCGTGGTTGTGCCTCGTCTTTGAAGAACGAAAGCTTCGGCTCGCGCGCGCTCTCGCTCGCGCGGTGAAACGCTTACGGAGGAAAGAGTGAAGAAAACGCCGGTACACACGAGAGAGGCCGTTACGGTGCGTTCCCACCGCGCACGATCCGAGAAGCATCGCGCTTATCTCTCGCCGGTGTTACCTTGGCAGCGTCGCTCGCCACTGGACTTTCTACATCGAACTTTCCGCGAAGTTCGTTACGTTTATCCGTCTCTTTACCGTCTGTCCGTGGTCTACGCCACCCTCGCGTTTAAAATAATATGCTCCTGTGTCGACGCTGCTGCTGGCCGTACAAGATGGCGGCGACGGAGCTCTGGTAGAAGTCAAGGTCCGGTGCGGCGACCGGCGGAGAGTCGAGAGAGAATATCTCTCGATTTCCGCGCTAGCGTAACGGAAGTGGTGGAGTTTATAATACAACAAACACTATATACATACATACATACATACATATATATATATATATGTGTGTATCCATAAGAAACAATATATATAAATATATATATACGAGCCGTGCTGGAAGCGGAACAGTTGTACGCGAGAGAAGCGGAGCTTTGAGCTGCAATAAAATTAATAAAATTACGAGACGGAAGAGCCAAAAAGATGTTGGAAGAGCAACCGCTGGACCTGAGCGTCCGCGTTGGCGATTACGCCGAATTAACGAGGTCGAACGGCGACGAGACGAACAATGGACAGAGTCCGATCAAGGAGGAAGTCCTCGATACGAAGGACGACGACGATTCGCAGAATCGTCGGCATCGCGAGGACATGATGGTCGAAGATTACTCGACGGGAAACAACGCGGCGGCCATGAGACTTCGGGGCCTCGTTACCGCGTCTTCGACGACCGGCGAATATTCACAATGCGAGGATCGCAACGCGTATTCCGACGACTCGGACGACTCGTGCTCGGACAACAATCAAAAAGACGGCGGCAACACGAGATCGAGATCGAGGCCACCGGGCACCAAACCGTACAAGAAAAACCTCATGAGGAGATACCGTGAGTGTCGATGTTTCAACTAACCGGCTCATTTTGGTCCCCGACGCGTTTCGTCGACAACGTCGTTGCACTTCCATTATTCGGCATGGCTGATGGAAATTATTTTTCGAATGTACAACATGTTTTATTCATATATGTATATATATATATGTATATATATATGTATATTAGGGTGGGTCAAAAAAATCGATTATTTTTTTTTTTTACAAGTGACACGGAAAAATGGGTTGCCGGACACCTTAAAAAAAATTGTCATCAAGCATGAGCTCTTAATTTTAATAGGAAGATCCTCCGCATTGCAGTTTTGTATTTTATTTTCTCAGAAATTTTTCGAATATCTAATGAAAAAACTTTTTAAATCCGTGCGCATGAAAGTTTGATGATGAATGTCTTTCGAACGGTGAATTTCATCGCCTAAACATATAAGAAACCATTTTTATAGAGCGGTTAGTTTCCAACGAAAATTTTGATCGCGCATTTTGTCAAAGTCATTTATCGTCGAGTTATTAAAATTCATAAATAAAAATGAAATTTGTCTTGAAATAATCAAAATTGAATCTTTGATGTCTTTCAAACGCCGAGGTTTACGGAAAAAATATAAGATACCTTTTTTGTAGAGCATTAAATTTCGGAAAAAAATTTTTCGAAATATTTTCCTCCTCAATCGATAAATTATGAGGGATGGATTTTTTCTATTGGACTGGAGAAAAAAATAAGAAACTGCGACGCGGAGGATCTTCCTATTAAAATTAAGAGTTTATGCTTGGTGAGAATTTTTTTAAGGTGTCTAGCCACCCATTTTTCCGTGTCACTTGTAATAAAAAAAATCAACGATTTTTTTTACCCACCCTAATATATATATATATATATATATATATATATATGAATGGGTCAAGTAAAATTTGCTCGTCAGATTAAAAGAAAAATTGTTATTTCAATTTTAATTTCGATTACTACAATTGCATACGGCATTGAGGCAATAAAATGTCAATTCGACAGACTTGTGGTCGTTGCTCCGGTATCGTGTGAAATTGTAAAAATTACAATTTTTGTTTCTTCGGCAAGCGAATTATATATATATATATATATATATACATGCAACGTTAATGTATATGTATCTATACGTAAAACATATTGTTATATATGTGCAACTGTGATGGAATGTTGTTGAGAATTTTTCGAAAATTCCTATTCGTAATTATATCGGGCATGATAATATGCTTGAAAATATATTTTGCATGTATTCTGTGGACTTTCCGGTTCCGTTGGTATTTCGTACGTAGACATGTGGTTAATATTCGGCACGATATTTATCGGTCGCGTCGAGTACCCGTCGAGCCGTACCGAAGGGACTTTGGAAACTTTTTCTTTCTTTTTTTTTTCTTTTTTTTTGTTCAATGTAAAAAATCGAGACGGAGTTTCGAGCGACACGTAGTCAAAACTGGCCGTCGCTCCCCTCCCCTACCCCTGTAATCGCAGACTCGACCTCCGCGAGACGCTAAAGAGCGAATCCAACCGCCGCGTCTTACACCAAGCCGGTGCGTGTATTTTCGTGTGGGTGCGTAATTTCGCTCGGAGGAGGGCGGAGAGTTTACAGGCGATAAAAAAATAAATTACGCAATCGCGGCCCGCGAAGGTCGCAAATGCTGCGATCTCAATTTCTCGAGAAGTCGAGCTGATTATAAAATGCTCATTGCTCGTATCAAAGATATAATACGAAAGCGCTTCGGCCATGTTTCATTCTATTTTTTCTCATCCATATTTTGATAACTGACCGGCCTCTAAGTTGCCATCGGCGGAGAGCCACCGATTTCGAACCACCGAATCTTCGAGTAGTCGAAGGAATTAAATCGATTGTATATTTATTTTGAACGTTATCGCTGATAAATTCGGCGACCACTGGCGAAAAATAATGAATAACGTTATTGCGCCGCCCTGAGCGTAACAGCTGCGCCCAAAGCGGGGCTTTTGTTCTCTCGTCGTGGCTTATATTTTCAACGCCTATTGCACGTAAAACCATAATCATCCAACGAACTCGCGCCATATGGAAAGCTACCCGAGTAAGAGAGAGAGAGAGAGAACAGTGAACACTCTTTGGCGATTGATATTGACGATCATTGTTATCGAAAGTTCAACAAGTCCCGATCTCGAAAAAGGACCGCGCGAAGAGCTTCCCCCTTTCGATTATATTTATCGTTTTTTTTTTTTTTTTTTTTTTTTTTTTTTTTTTTTTTTTTTTTTTTTCATTAACATCGGCTTCTCTTCGTACGTCGAGAACAAGATTGACGAATTAATGTTCCAGTTAAAATTAGGAAACCGGAAGTTGCCGCTGTGTACTCGTGGCAAGGAGCCGACGGCATTTCCTGCATTCCTCGAGCGTATCAGAGAAAACACATTGACTCGGCACTATTCTTGTTTGCTTTCTCGAACGAGCGCTCCCACAACCCTTTCGAGGGTTCCGGGAGTCAAGCGAGACCGTAAATAAGGGACAGCGGGGCGTCGTCCTTTCTCTCACATCCGGAACGTCCTTTTGCCCTCGAGATTCTCATTCAAAATGGAATAAGGAGGTGCGCGACGTCCAGTGAAAATTTGAGGATCCCCGGGTGAAAGTTTCACCGTGCCGGTTTTTCGTACGAAAAATTTCTCTCATTTTTCATTTTAGTCACAGTACCACAGTATCCACATTATTATGGCACGGAACCTTCTTTTTCGTCGGCCACGTAGAATCCCACTCGGTGAACGCATCAGAGCATTTGGTGCGAGAGAATTTCTAACGGTTTCTCTCTCTCTCTCTCTCTCTCTCTCTCTCTCTCTCCTCATCTTCCGTTCGTCGTCGCATTGGAAGTCAGCGCCTACGGGCTTTCCCGGCTACTTAAGACAATTTTCAAACTTTCTCTCAACAACGCGCACCGATGCTGCACAGTTTTGCACGCTTTGTGTGCGAATCTCCGAGCGGAAGGACCTGGCGTGGCTACGAACGATATTAATATATATTCTCAAACTGATAATAAAAAAAAAAAAAAAAAACTCGACCAAATTATTTTTATTTTATTTTATTTATCATAGAAAAAAAAATGTTTGCTCTTCGAGAGTGAAAATGTGGAGTTTCGCTTCAGCAGAAAATAGCGCTTCCATTTTGCTTCCTTGGAGCAATCTCTTTGCGTGAATTTCGGGTTTCCGTTCTCTCTCCCGTTCGGAAGCATCGACCGCGGACGAGCCGGGGTTCACCAGGATATAGCTATCGTCTGACTCACTGGCTTTTGCGGTACGCTGCAAACTATCGTAACGTTTGTTACCGAAATTTATTTTTAGTGTATCAAAAAAACAAAATTATTACTCTTCGAGAAAGAAAACACAGTGTTTTGCCATGGTAAAAAGTGCCGTTTCCGGCTTGCTCCCTTAGAGCAACCCTTTTCCGTGAATTTCCTGTTTCGTTTCTCGCTCCCATTCGAAAGCATCGACCGCGGACGAGCCGGGGTAGAGCAGAATACCAGCTATAGTTTGATTCATCGCTTTTTTTGCGGTACGTCGCAACGTACAGTAAAATTTAGTTTCGAAATTAATAAAAAAAAAATAATAAAAAAAATTATTATCCTCGCAGAAAAAAATGTAGTGTTTTACTATTACTTGCTCCCTCAAAATAGCCTCGTTGCGTGACCTTTTTTTTTTTGTCGTTTCTCTCTCAAAAATCTTTCTCTCTCCCAATCGGAAGCATCGACCGTGGGCGAACCGGGGTAGAGCAGAATACCAGCTATAGTTTGATTCATCGGTTTTTTTGCGGTACGTCGCAACGTCCAGTAAAATTTAGTTTCGAAATTAATAAAAAAAAAATAATAAAAAAATTTTTTATCCTCGCAGAAAAAAATGTAGTGTTTTACTATTACTTGCTCCCTCAAAATAGCCTCGTTGCGTGACCTTTTTTTTCTGTCGTTTCTCTCTCAAAAATCTTTCTCTCTCCCGATCGGAAGCATCGACCGTGGACGAGCCGGGGTAGAGGAGAATACCAGCTATAGTTTGATTCATCGGTTTTTTTTCGGTACGTCGCAACGTACAGTAAAATTTAGTTTCGAAATTAATTTAAAAAAAAATAATAAAAAAAATTATTGTCCTCGCAGAAAAAAATGTAGTGTTTTACTATAACTTGCTCCCTCAAAATAGCCTCGTTGCGTGACCTTTTTTTTTTTTTGTCGTTTCTCTCTCAAAAATCTTTCTCTCTCCCAATCGGAAGCATCGACCGTGGGCGAACCGGGGTAGACCAGGATACGGCTACCGTTTGACTCGCTGGGTTTTGCGGTGCGGCGCTCGGCTGCCTTTCTTTCATTCGTTCCTTTCTCTATCTCGGCGATCCCCGGAAAAACTTTCGAACTATGTACACAGTCACCGTCGACAGCGCCTAATCCATCTTGGGTCTGCGTATCGCAGTTACACAGGTACCTGCGAGACCACCGTCGAACACCTCGGTGGAATATAAATTTTCTATTTACGACACCTGAGTTCAGTCCGCTGAAAGGTGAACGTTGCTGGTCGCGTTGCGTCAAGGGAAAAAAAGGGCTTTCTCGACGATGGGTCAGGCTCTTGGCACATCCGCGCAAACATTGCTCTCGACGTCGATAGTCACTTTCCCTCCTCTCCGTTCCTCATCATCTCCCTCTTCATCATCCGACAATCGATGATCAATCGATTCTCCAAAACCACGTTGAATCCTCAAAATAAACCTTCGAATTCGCCTCCTCCTCCTCCTCCCGGCGACTCGACGTAACAATTCTCTTTGACGAAACGGAAAACAATCAGCAGAGAGTTATAAACCCTTACGTGTACATTCGAACGAAAATCTTCGCTAATAATCGTTACATAATATTACATCGGCTCCGATCCACATCGAGATCGCCCTCGTAACTCGATTCTCATTTATCCCCTCTATCTTCATTCCCCCCCGTTGTTATCCTTATTAATCAACACAAAGACAGACGCGCAATTCCAAGAATAATATATCCTTTATAGTCGAAACAGATATTTCGGGTATGTCGGGCATTATAACGTTACGTTGCATGGAACTCGTATAGACGAACGATATTATAATTAGAATAGCATATTGAACGTTCGCGTAATTAACGTCGTACGTTTGCGTGTCAGTATTTAAATAGCTAATTGGTTCGGTGAAGCCGGAGAATTTTCGCCCGGAGCCCCTTCCCGGTGTCTCTTCGGCGGCGGACTCTACACAGCCTCATTGTAATTCAGGATATTGGCTCGCCGAGGAAGGAAGGACGAACTTCCTGTCTGATTCTCTGCGGCGCTATACGCGACGCCGGCTAAAGCCCCCTTGTCTCGATCGTCGCCACAAGTTTTAGCCTTCGTCTCTTCTTCGTATATTAAAATACAATCCTCGCATTGTCGTGACCGCGTTTCACGACCTTTACCGATAGCTTTAGAATTCGTCCTCTTATCCCACGACTGTTATAGCTTCGAGCGATATTAATGAAAAGTCGGTCCGCGTCGATTATGCGCGAGGGGGTACGCGCGGCGTATTGTTTATATAATGATCGTTTTACGAGCTGATGTCATCCAACAAAACAGCCCTTGTGTCGAGTCGTTTTCGGGAAATTTCGTCAAATCGGTTACGCCAAAAGCGTCCTCGCGAAGAACGTTTTTCCGCAAATCCGTTGCGACTGGCATGATAAATACGAGTCGTCGATTATCCGTGAAATTATACGCGTCGCGTATCGTTCGTATAATTAATTCACACGTCGATGTACTCCAAGAAAATAACAGCTCTCAAAACCGCATTACTTTCGACGTGGATCATTCGATCTCGTGGATCATTCGAGCGGATCTTCCCCGGGAAATAATGGTTCTCCGCGAACCCTCTCGTCCTAGCTCTTTGAGCGATTCAGGCTTGACAATGTGCATTATCTATTGGTCTAACGAACGTCTCTTATCCCCGATCGACGGACACTTCCCGTATTATCCGCTGAAAAGTGGGTCTTTCAGCTCTTCCGTAGATTGCGAGGATAAATCACTTTTTTTTGTTCCTCTGATTTTTTTTCTCTCTCGGTTCTTCATCCACTCCGAGGCCGCGTGTCTCTTCTCCGATCGATCGCGGCTGACGAATTTTCTCCGGTCGACCAGCGAATCGATTTCTCTCCGGTTAGGTAATTAGAGCTTCGAGAGGCTTTTTTTTTCCGCGCCGATCGGCCCGGAAGGATCGAAAAGGGTGCGAGGCGGGCGGAAGGGGACTCGAAGCAAGTAGGTGGAAGAGAACGGCGTGCAGAGCTGCCCCTTCGATTGCCAGAGTGAGAAAGTTAAGCGGGCCGTAGGCGGCGGGCGCAATAGGAAACTGGGGTAGCCTGTCCTTGTGCTCTTGGGTGGTTATTGGAACGTTGGCACGGAGACGTTACCTCGCGTTACGCGCTCTACACACAGAACGGTCCCGTGTTTGTGTGCGCGTGTTTGCACGAACTCGAGCGAAATAATACCGAGGGGGAAAAAAAAAAACGTTAAATAAATAATTTAAAAAAAAAAATAAATAAAGAAAAAAATTGTAAAATCAACGACTCCTTCGACGTTACTGAAGATGATATCTTCGTTTATTTATTGTTACTGAAGATATTAAATCGCGCGCTCGGGGGGGTGCCACGGACTCGGCAATAATAACCCGACGATTCTCGATTAAACATCGGAAACTAGCCAGTCCATCTCGGAGTGCCTCGTTCGCGTCCAAGATCGATGTTTATCTCGCTCAAGGCGTTCTCGCTATCGGTATCTCTTGTTGCTCGACGGTACGCACAATTATCGCCGACGGCCGATAAATAGACACGCGGGAGCGACGGGGGGGACTCGATGAGAAAAATCGCCAGAGCGAGCAAATTTTAATTAGCTATCTGCACATTTTTTTATTATTTTTTACACTTAAACACCCATCGTTTCGATTTCCAGCGTCTTCGCTCGCACATCGTCTGCGCGATCGGGACGCATACAGAGCGAGCCTCGAAATCAATGCGGTGCAACCCGACCCGTGGCCAGCGGGGCAATCGCTACGTGTAACAAGCGCGTCGCCTCAAACAGAGCGTGAAGAAAAAGGGCGTCGTTTAAATTAATATTCCATCGAGGTATACGAACGGACCGAGAGCAATTCGCTATCGCTGCACCCATGCGGTTCGCCCGATACTATTGTTTTTTATTTTTTTTTTTTTTCACCTTCGAACATCGTTCATCGAACAATAATCACGCTTCGATCGTCGATGGCGTCGACGACGTGCACGATGAATTTGAAAAAAAAAATAAAAAATAAAAAATAAATTTTAAAAATGAACATTCTCCGCGAAGCGACCCTAAAATAACGAGAATTCGCTGATTACAAAGCGCTCGGCGATTGATGTAGACCGGCGGGTTACCGAGTCAGCGGATTACAGCACCGGTGAGGAATCGGGGCATCGGCTTTGCCGGTGCCGTCGGCTCGGCCCCGCGCCCACCGGCATGAATTTGCGATTGCACCAGCACCGCATATCGCTTGAGATCGATGCTATGTGCCGGCCCGGAGCAAGTAGTCTGTGAGCTTGCATATAACCGTGGAATGGGGGGGGGGGCAAAGTGGATAGTGCACATGAATCGAGGAAAGGAGAACGTGCTCGATGCATTCGTACGAAACGAGTGTGAGTGCGGATATTGCATTCGCAAAAGGTCTTCACCCGTGTGTTTGTGCGCGCGTACGCGCGGTCGAGACCGAAGCCGGAAACGAGGAAAGGTTAGAGCTGTGAACTGTTGCGGCTGGTAGAGTTACTAATTGCACGCGGCTATAGAACGGCCAATACAAGCCGCAGTAATGGACACCCGGGTAGATCGATCGGTTCGCCGCGTGGATAGAAAAAAAGTGTCTACCGAACCCCACAAAAATCGCCGATCTCAACACAATCCGACGATCAATAATTGTCTACCATTGACGCGAACGATGATTTTTTTTTTTTTTTTTTTTTGGAAGAAGAAGAAGATAAAAAGATCGGTAAAAAAAATAACTCGGAACACTTTTTCATAAGTGGAATTTTTTTTTTTTTTTTTTTTTTGAAGAAAAAACGATTGGTAAAAAAAATAATGCTCGGAACACTTTTTTTTTTTTTTTTTTTTCCCTCGAATCATATCAAACTGCGGACGACCGGTGGATGTCGACGAGAAATAGAAACAGTGACGCGCGATGCCATTTTGCCAATGACCCGCACCGTCCACTTTGCGCTGACCAGTCGTACACTTTAATTTCCAACGAGTCATCGGTGTGGAAGGCGCGGTCTGGCCGCGTGGTGCCGCTCACCGTGGCACGTACAGGTAATAGTATTAGCTGTATCGTGGACGGTGGAAGGGTACACGGAGCGGCGGTGCATAGAGGAAGAGCATAGAGCAACGAGCAGCAACAGCCCCGTGTGTCGACCTCGCTCGCTCTCGCAGCCGCGGTGGCGAACGAGTGAGCGATCGCTCGCGCACGCCCGAGAGCTCGTTGAATGCACCAGCCCTGACCTACATAGTAAAGCGCGTTGTGGGCTAGGCGAACGCGCGCTAGTGCCTACACGCTGCTCTAGCCTTTACTCCTCACCCCCCCCCCCCCACCCTTTTTACTCTCTTGTATGCACCGCCGGCTTCCACGGCGCGCGCTGCATTCTCGCCCTCTCTCTTCGCGGTGTTCTCTCTCTCTCTCTCTCTCTCTCTCTCGTTTACCCCACTCGTTCGAACAGTCCGGTCTATTATAGCAACGAGGTGAGCACATTCGACGACGGATCCCATGCTTCTGACGATGCTATTCTCCCACAATGCCGAATCACGTCGAGAGGGAAAATTCAATATATACATACATATATATATATATATATATATATATATATTTTTTTTTTTAAATTTATTTATTCCAGTATATATAAGGTGGTATAATGAGAATGGAGAGAAAAAAAGAAATTTCACCTGATGCATACGCTCACTGGGGCGCATCACTATTCGCACGCTCTCCGGATCTGCCGCACTTTCGAGAAGAAGAAACGAGAGAGCTACTTCAGTTAAACTTTTTTTTTTTTTTTCTTAGACGAAAGCGCGAGCGTGCCGTAAATCTATGCGCCGGTGATTGTTTTTTTTTTTTTTTTTTTTTTTTTAAATTCTTTTTTTCTTTTTTCATGGGTTTACTCTGTTGGCACGCGGTAACGCTGTTCGGATAGAATCGTCGTCTCAGTTGTTTAACGCTGCGCTCTCTGCAGCTGTATTGTTGGTCGGGTCGTTTTTTTTTTTTTTTTTTTTTCTTTTTCACTCTATTGTGCATCCGCGAAAGTATACGCAAAGCCCGACGGAGTTTGTTCTTCGGGCCCCTCCCTCGTCGTCTCCGGCCTTGACACATTTAAACGCGGCTCTTTCCTCTTCCCCGTGTGTACGCGCGAATCAAGCGGGCTCCCGCCGATTCGCGTTTCGCACGGGCAATATAATTCATACGCACGAACGTTGAGGTATTTATGAGACATTACGTCGACGCGATGCCCGAGAGCCGTCCGCGACCTTTCCCGACGAGATTATCCAACCCACGGGAGATAAACGAGTTCCAAATTTCGTCAGCCGCCTCGGTCACTTTCCCTCTCGGACGAAAAAGTCAAATTTCACGACGATGTCGTTTAAACGCTAATAAAAAAAAAAAATTTACAACGCAAGAGTCAAAAGCTCGAAATCGCATCTCTGAAATGAAAAAATAAAATGACTGAAATTAATTATAGATTTTTTGAGAACAAGTCAACACATCGTATCGTTTTGTTGCGTTTCAATGAAATTCAAATTTTTTTTCATTGCTCGAAAATGTAACTGTTTGCTCATCAATTTAAACACTATTTTATCGAATCGAATTCTCATACAGAAAAAAATGTATTAGATTGGGAAAAAAAAAAATTCTCTCTCTCTCTCTCTGTAGCTAACGGTTCCTGCTTTATTCACGTTGGACTGCGTAAGCGCGTGACTCGACGAATTTCCAATTTGGATCGGAGCGCATGCAGGTATGTGGGAATTCCCGGATAGTCTTTCGAGCGATAAAGCATCGAAGCCGTGCACGGTAGAGAAGTTTCACTCCCTCGCCGCATCTGCCGCAACAGGAGCATCCTCGTTCCCTTTGTGCCGCACCGTTACTCCCCACCGATGTTATTGAGAGATGAGAAAAAGATTTTCCCGAGGGATAACCCAGTTTCGAGACGTCCGGGCATTTTAACGGTAAATTTTCTTACTGAAAAAAAAAAAAAAAAAAAAAAAAAAAAGATAATAATAGACTCGAAGGGGTAGAAAGCCGTAGGAAGAACCGTACCGATGAAGCGCATCGCACATCAAGATCTCCTCCAGCTATATTTTCCAGGCAAACGAGGAAAGGGTTTGCGTGGGGAAGGAACGAACCGTTTTCCTGCCGGATGACGATGCATCGGCTCTCTCCGGTCCGTGGACACCCCCGTGAGAAACAATATTCCTCCCAGACCTCCTGATTCCGTCGCGAAGGACACAACTGTTTTTTTTCTGTCTTGTCGTCCTTCTCGTCAAAATTTCTCCCTGCAATTTCCTCCGACGCGAGACTTTCTCCGCTATCCGATCCACCGTATCGTCAACGTTACCTTACAATTCGCTTCGTTTCGAACTCTCCTCCCTCTCTCCCATTCATTTCCCATTGTCTCGGCCATCCTTGCGCTCTTCCTTTCGATCCGGGCTCTCGAAGGAAGTGGGCGGTACGTCATGCGTGTATGCCCGTGTGTTGTTCGCGCATGCGCGTACACGTGGATTGACCGGCGAGCGTGGAGAATTCACGAGGACGCGAGAACGCGGGAATGACAATGGAAGGCCCAAAATCGCACGGGAGACGAGGTCTCTACGTCGTCGTGTTCGCCGACGTCTGGCCCGGGCTTATTCACGAGTAAATAGGTCAGGGCCGGCCAAATGTTCCGTCTCGGGTGTTTCGACGCCCGACGTTGTTTCCTCTTTCTTCCGAGAGGGAAATGCCGGCGGTGGAGGCGCGCACCGGGGTTCCCTCGCTCCTTCGGCATCCCCCTCGTTCTCTCCCCGCACCTCTTCCCCCTTTATTGTCGTACATTATGTACCATTGAAAAGAAATTTTAAACGGTAGGTCGCGGATGCCACGAGAATTCGTCCCTGCGCCATCTTTCTTGCGCCCCCGTCTTCCAGTTCTCGTTTTCACGGCTCTGCCCGAGACTAACCGGTGAGTCGTGCGTTCGGGACGAGACGTTTTTCAAGTGTCTCGGCATATGAAATAAAGATAATGACAATCCGTTTTGTCCTGAGCGTTTTGCTCCTGGCTCGTGAGCGACGAGTGTCGAGAGCCGCGAAGGCGGATCGGGTCGAACTCATTGAAAGTGATTGACCCGGATTCGTCACGGGCTTCTCCATCTTTCGTTCCCTCGCTCATCCACCGTCCGATGGAATATTCATCGCAACTCGAACAACGTCGATTCACGCATAATCGCTGGATTACATAAGTGAGACGGTTAGACTTACCACCAAAGAAAACAAAAAAAGAGGAAAAAAAAAACCAGGAAATTGTACGAGACCGGTGATTTCTCTTCGGCGAGCGGTCGGTGTAGTTCTCGAGAATAAAAGGCGCTAAAGGTGGAAGGATACGGAGGAGATGAGGAAACAAACGTACGGAGAGGCGTGAATCGTGAGCGAGCCGGCCACCGGGGTGATTCTCGTTTTTTATGGGCGGAACGATCCCGAAACAATGAGCGGTAGACGTTGCGCATACGTAATAAAAGGAATATGAAGGAGGAAGAAAGAAAGAAAAAAATCACTACCGAGAAACCGAGACAGGACGGTACGGGAAGGAGGTGCGTTCCTTCTTCTGCCGACGGTGGTTCCGCGACGCTTCGCGTCTTCGGCGTTCGGTCGTCGCGATTCGCACGATAAGTTAGTCTCCGCACGCGTTCTCAGCGTATACGAATGCGCGAGTGACGCAGCGTGCCGGAGGTGGAGGAGGAAAGAGGGAAGGGTTCGAGAAAGTGAGAAATATAAAGCTCGACTGTACACGCATTGAGGTACGGCCGAGGCTTTGGACACGGACAGAGAGACTACTGTAATCGTCCGTAATGCAGCAGTGTAGTAACCCGAAGGCACAGTGGAACGAGCCGGAGCCAGCCGACAGTCCACTCTCGGTTTCGTCGGAGGAAGTGGGTCGCTCGCTTAACCCACCGACACATACACGCAACAGGCTAACGCGCATGCGCGCCCGCGCACTCACGCAGCGGCAGACGGGACAAATACAGACGCGAGACACGGACCGGCGCGTCGCTTCCGGTATCGAAATTTCCGGCTTTGGAAATCGAACGAGTCTCTCTCTCTCTCGCTCTCTCGATCGAAGCGAGCGGCGTCGCGAACCGTTGTGTCGCTCGCGATTCCGATATTCATAGACGCGTGTTGCGCCTGAAAATTGCACGGTTTTCAATTCCTCACCGGCGGATAAACGACGCTTGTCGCCGCGAGGCGCATCCGGACGTAGAAAAAAAAAAAAAATCAACGGTCGCAATTACACGCAACTTCCCGGATTAAGTTCGAAGACTCTTTTTTTTTTGCTTGATATTCAACGCGTACCTGCGATACGAAATAGGGCGGGCACAACTCCGTTGCGGTACAATTCGCGTGTCATTAAATAATATATAACGCGTCTCGCCGATGTACATTGCGTGTGCACGACTTTCCAGGTGGCGCGCACCTAAGGATGGGAACAGCCTTATAAAATACACTGTTTCAGAGGGGGGAAAATAAAAAAAATTGAAAATAAGGAGAGAAGTCGAATACTCGATGCGTACGCGCGCTCTTCGTTTCCTCTCGTAATTTTTGGGTCGTTCTTCCACAGGTAGAGAGCCTTGCGTTTTAACCATATATATATATATATATATATATATATATATATATATATACGCAAATATACGAAACGCCTTAAGGTATGCAGTGTCTCGGTGTGCGTACTTGGAAGAACGAAGCTGAGACTCTGTGCGCGTCCGACACGTGATGTCACATAGAAAGAGAGAGTCGTTACCGTTACGCAATACACGACGGGCCCGCACGAGTCTCGATGGAGAGTCACGCGCCTCCTTCTCGTGGCTTCTTTCTCTCCGTCTTTCTCCATAGGTAGACAAACAAGCTCTGAATGTGGTGTACCCTTTCTCGAGAAAGTTGCGTGGTCCGTCGAAACGCTGACCTTACGTACTTTACGCGCTCCACCGGGCGCACCGATCGCTTACTCTATTTTATTTCTCAATTTCATTTTTTTTTTTTCGTCACTCTCGTATGTATTTCATTTTGTTTTCCAATCCTCGGACCGAGTTATCCGAGCAGAGACGATCCGGAGTCCATTTTTTTGTTTTTTTGCCGATCGTCGAAGGATCGAATTTCCGTACGAAAAAAATAATCGGCTCGGTGAGACAACTTTGGGTGATTAATTTACCGTAAATTCGGAGCAAGTGTCCGTCGACGTTGCGTCGTTGGTGAAACTCTTCCGTGAGCGTTTCGACTGTCCGACGTTGTTGCCATTGAAAGCCGAGAAGGAGTCACTTTACGGAAGTCCTCTCGCGAGGGATGAAATTTTTCCTGTCGGACGGGGTAGAAAAAAAAAAAAAAAAAATAATAACAAACGTCGTCGAAAGTCGTGCGGACGTGCGTGTCGTCGCCGAAGGGTTTCTCCCTCGCGGCGAAGGGAGGAAGTGAAAACGCCTTGGTGAAAAATTCCTCGCAGTCGGTGGGTTTGGTGAAACGACGCGAGGGCGACGGCGCTCGTCGACTCTGCGTCCCGGTCGATGCGGCTAGACGCCGACTCCCCTTACCTCGCGGAGTCGATTGCTCTCCCACCCTTGACTCTCCCTCTCGCGTTTATCCCGCTTCCCACTTGGTCACGCTACGAAATCAAGGTCGAGCAAGGTCAAAAGACGCCCGGGCGAAACCATCCCCCCCCCCCCCCCCCCAACCCGCACAGCCATCTCGCGGACCTCGGGATATCTCGTAGACGAAAAAAGAAAAGACGAAAAAAAAAGAAAAAAAAAAAAGGAACAGTAGAAGCGGCAAAGTATTCACCGGCATTTCGAAACTTGTTTTTGCCGTCGCCATCGTCTTTCCGCGGTTCGCAGGAGAGACAACAACGCCGCGGCAAATCGGGCACAAGGCCGATTTGGAAAGCATTCCCCGGCTCGTGGAAAATCCTCGAGAGCGAGCCGCTGAGAAATATTGACGAATTTTTTTTTTTTTTTTTTTTTTTTTTTAATTAAAAAAAAAAGAAATTCATCGAAAAACATGCGAGTTCGATAATCGAAAATTGATTTTTATCTCGGGGATGGACGTCGGTAGAACGAAGCGGCGATGTGTTCCGTGGAAACAAAAGAATCGCGGGTATCCGCGCGATCACGACACAATTCCGTAGTTTATATAACGCGATTTGATACCGATGTACGTGTGCATTTATATCTATCGAGTGTACTGTGCGTTTGAGGGTCGGTGGCCGGACGGAGAACTTATTTTCTTCCCTTCTCCTGTTTAACCGCAAGTACCAGGTGCTGCGCTTACCAAAAAGTACAGAGTACAAGGTTTGTCCGACGCCTACGTTGTCATTACGTACGAGGGTTCGTTTATATCGTTTATACTACCGGTATATATATATATATATATATATATATATATTCGTTGTACACCCGCCAGTATAACAAGGTATAAACACGCATGTGGTCATATATATATATATATATATATATATATATAAGTTGAATTTGACATGCATGTAGCAAATATCCTCTCTCTTCGTGCGATAGTCCGGGACAGAACGAGAACTCGCGATAGCTACGGCGAGTATTATAACGCGGGCAAGGAGCCGTGCGAGAAACTCGATTCAAAATGCACCCTTTTATCGCCGCATGTCGCGTCTCTGCACCGCGACGGAGTATACTTTCGCACGCTTCAATCTTATTGTCACCGTGACAGTCTCGTCGGAGCGTCGTACAGGGAATAAAAAAAAAAAGTGTCGTATCAAGAGACGAGTCGATGGACGGTCGAGACCCGGCGAGAGTCCACGGTGCTCTCGTGTTTTGTCATTTTAACGCCCGTCTGCTCGTACCGTTTTGTTTTTTTTTTTTTCTTTTCTCCTCGTTACGGAAGAGTCACGAAAACGAGGGACGAATTTTCTCGTCACGGCAATCGCCGAACATATTAATTTTCTACCGTTCTTCCACCGTCGCCGGCGTATTTTCCTTCGCGAAATTCGCCGCGAACGAGACACTGGGGAGGTCTTTTCTACTTTTTCTTTTTCTTTTTTTTTTTTTTTTTTCTCTTTTCTACCGACCGTGCCTCCTCGTCTCTCGGCCGCTACGACCTTTCTTCTCCACGGGAAGCGCCTTCTCCGTGGAGAATGATCGTGCTCGAAACACGCTGCTTCACCCTGCGCCCTGTACAGACAATTTTCGTGATTCGCCCAGTGTCGGCGATTAGTTGACGAGACGGAGGGAGCAAAAAAAGAAAAAAAAAAAATAAAGGACATGAAGGAAATAAAGGAGAGTAAAGGAAGAAAAGGGTGTACATTACAAAGTGGTGGAAACAGCAAACCCTCGCGATAACCCTCGGGGGTTACCGAACGTAACCAGCTACCATCGGCTGCCTCTTTCCCTCGATACTTCTCGTCTCTCAGACGTCGCCGGTTAGGTCTGGGTCAATCGATAGCACTCGAGCCCGATAGCGAGAGAGTGAACTGTAATTGCCACCCTTTTACATTGCGAATAGCCACCGAATCGATTATTCCTCGTCCAGCAACCCTCCGAGCTCGAAACGGCTCGCTTCACCCTGCACCGACAAATTACCCGAGATGGATGTTTTTTTTTTTTTCACCGTGTTTCGTCGATTCTGCAACCCTTCGACGCGTCCTCCCTTTCACAGTTGTCGATCACTTTCAACCCTTCACCTTCCGCCCTCTTCGAGCTGTTGCGTTTTTTCCTCATTTATTGTACAGTGCGTAATGGAAATGTGCCGGTTTATCGGACGTATTCGGTGTCACTTACGTGTCCCAATGTGTTCTCAGCACAGTTCGTACCTTCGATTTGCACGCGGCAACGATGCAACTCGATTGCAGCATTGCAAGACGCCAGGGGCGGGGATGGAGATTGTTTCAAGAAATTACGTATGGTTGTTGGATGACGAAAAAAATTCATGAATAATTGAAGTTTGAGTGCGAGCGACGTCGCCGAGCTGCCTCTTTATTTTATATCTGTCGTTCGTCATTCGATGGAATTATTTTCCCGCCGCGACACTTGGTTTTTTTTTTCTTTTTTTTTTTTTTTTGTATTCACGCCAACGGATCGGCGAATTTTATGCTCGTAACGAAAAGAAGCAATCGCGTCTCGGTGCAATTTATTTTTTGGTCGGACTGGAGGATAAAAAGAAAAATTGGCGTCTGGATTCCAGTCGAACGGAGCGATTTATCATCCGAGACTGGTTCTTAAATTGACTACAATAATTTGTGAGAAAAACTGGAATAAAGTCAATGGCAATTGCACATTTCGAACTTCTCGCGAGTGTGCGAGTCCTCGTTTCCGAAGTAACGGGAAACCCCGGGGGGTCGGACGTCGCGATTTATCCTCGAAATAGCTCATCCACACACGCATTCTGGTCTCACTCCATGCACGCTCGACGATGAAAACCCTCGAATATCCTTGCCCAATTAATTTTATCATTTCGCTGATAACGCAATAATTTTCAAAGTAATTAATAAAATCTACAACTTCGTCATCTCTTGCATCTTGCAATGGCACTTGGGAATTTACTCGCGGTTCCAAATTAAATTCTAATGTATGCGATAAATCGCGAAAATGTCCCATGAAAATTCATAAACGGATAATTAGTGTAAACACATGAAGATTTTTTCTTCGCGTCCGATCGATCGAACACGACGATTTAAATATCATTGAAATGCGATTGAACTTCTGTAGTGGTGCAAGATAAATAAACTACAGCCGTGTTTCGTCGATCGTGACTCTCGAGCCCTCCTCCCCGGAAAAACTAGTATGGGAATGAGCGACGAGAAATTGCTTAATGAACCTGACGTTACTCGCACGTATCTCTGTCCCTCGCTCTTTTCTCGCGGGCGCTCTCGTGCCGCGCGCGGTGCGCGCTACCTGAAAGGAAGGTAGAAACGTTGCAGTGGGTCAAGGAGAGACTACAGCAGCGGCGCGCGCGAGGCGGCTTTCACTTCCTCTCCGCGCCGCCTGGCTGTGCCTTCTCTGCGACTCGCAGCTTTTCTATCGTCCTCTCCGGCCAGGATAATAGTTTTATGATCGACGGAAAAAAAAAAAAAAAAAAAAAATTCTCCACCAATCGTCATACATTGGCGAATCGTGTAAAAATGTTCTTTCCTCTAATCCGATATTTCTCATGGTGTGATTGCAGTCGACACGAGGGAAGTTCAACCGGCGCACAACGGCGATAACGGCGACAAGGAAGCTCTCGCCGGGCTGGCGACTATCAAAGCGGAACCAGGATCCACGACCGGAACTCGGCTGCTTCACGGTATTCTGTCGCAACATCCCCAACAGCACGTCCTCGGCGTTGTGCAAAACGGCTACGGCCGACACTTGATTCATCATCCACAGCTCGGTCAACCCCCCTACACCTCAGCCGCAATCGCAACGACCAGTACGCCAGGTAAAATTTCCTTTGAATTTAATATTTGACGTTTTTTTTCTTTTTTATATTTTTATTATTTATTCACTAATTCGGCCAATTAATCATCAATTAATATCGATGAGGAAGACGAAGAAGGTTGGGGCTGCTGTTCACCGTCGTTCGGCTTCCGTCTCACCGTCCCTGAAGAACCGCGAACGTATCGCGTGACCGGCTCGAACTGTCTCGCCTTTCGTTCAATCAATAATTTATTAACATCGTACAAGGAAGCGTCAACGTTTCAATGTCCTCTCGGCAACGATCGACCCGACATGCTCGAGAACGATAAACGCTCATCTCGCAGTAGCACACGCCGTTCTCTTCTCGTTTTTCTTCCGAATTAGTCTTGGCCGCTACACTGATTCTGACGATTCATTTTTTTTTTCTCTTTCAACATTGATCTCATCATAGATTCGTTATTTCGTGCAACCTCTCGGTCGTGTGAGTCAACGGAGAAACGCGGTTCTAGAATTTCATCATCAACAGATCCACTTTTGATAAATAATCACACGATAATATTTTCATAATACACGCATATTTTAATTTCATCGAAGAGGACAAAACATACAGAGTTTTGGATATTAGAAGCGAAGAAAAAAAAATCGCCCTGGAGCTTGTATTGCATCTCAGAGAGAATGAAAAAAAAAAAAAAAAAATGACAAAATGATCTCGTTGTCGAAAGTTCCAGCGTTCTAGCAAATGTTTTTTTCAACTTTGATTTTGTTACTGATCCATTCATAATTAACTCGTCGGTAAATAATGGAGGAATAATTTTTTTGCTTCTCCGAATTTTCAAACATTGGTAAAACATATTGGGTCATGTGAATGAGAAATGAGAAAAACAACAACAAAAAATGAGAATCGTGAACGAGTTTGTATTTTCATCTCCGGGAATGTTCACGCTGTTTGACGTTCCCGCACTCAGCCTCGGTATTTAACATAACGCGTGCATCAGCAGGATGAAAGACAGAGCTCCCGATAGGCGAGAAAAAAAATCTTTGAGGGACAGGTTTGAGACGGTTAGAGGCAGAGAGAGAGAGAGAGTAAAAGAGTCTGTTCGCTCGAGTCTGCTGAGACCGTGGGAAGCCGTGAGGCTCTCCCGATATGCATACCCAATGACCAGATGACCTTCGCTGGTTGCATAAAGATACGTTTAATTGACCGGGTACGCAAAAACACGTTCCATTATTCGAGCGAAACTCTCTCTGTCTCGACATCCCTTGCGTTCTTCTTGCAATGAACCGTCGGGAGCAAAAGCCAAATGGACAGTCAGCTTAAATTTACCCAAAGTCCAATAACACTCTGGAAGTCTTCCACATTTTCCTTGCATTTATTTGTTTCCGTTCCTACGGTCGGAAAAGTCAACTCTCTTGTTCTCTTGCACTTGCCAGTAATTTCTTCACCCGCTAAAACGTCCCAGCAAAGAGATGAATAATTGGAGAAAGCTGAACAAACTAATGTCACATTTTAGTTCCTCTCCGTTAATTAACAGCGAATCCGAATAACCGTTGAATTTTCTTTTTTGTGTTCGCGTCGAAAAACCCGATCACGGTACACGGAGGAACTCTTCCACATTTTTGTTACATTTATCATCGTCGGAAACGATCAGGAGGTGGATCACTGCCAGCGAGTCCAGCGGACAGCGGTGTGAGCGACGTGGAATCGAGTACGTCTTCGGGTGGTAACGAGGACGCGAATCTCCTGCTGAAAGCGAGGCTCAATCCAAACTCGTCACTTCATCAGCCGAACCTCGCGTCGCATCACTCGCATCTCAGCTCAGGTATGACAATATCGGTGTCCTATTTTTTTTTCCATCGATATTCGATAATTCAACGCTCAAAATGCCCACACGTGAAGCATGAAAAAAAAAATATACATATAAATATGAAATTAATTTATTTTCCAAAATGTAGCAATAGGCAGCAGATCAGCGTGTCACAGTCCAGGAGTTTATCCATCGACGGGTAGTTTCTTGCCGCCGTCTTACCATCCACATCATCAGCATCATCCCTCACAGTACCATCCTCACAGAGGAGGTTCGCCACACCACCTGGGACACGGTGGTCACGGTATGCCTCCGACAATGGGACCACCACATCATCATCACCACCACCAAGCTCAGAACTTGCAACACCTTCACTATCGTCAGCCACCTACGCGTAAGTTGGAAAAAAAAAAAATTCTCAAACTAATTTTCATACGTTAGGTTTCCAGTGGATTCGCTTGTCCGTGAATATGCAACGATAAAGAAGGCAAAGAAAAAGCGCGTGAACGGAACGGCATCGAGATTTTCACAGTGGTCGGGCAGTGTGGAAAAAGGAGTTGGAAATTCCGACGCATCGAAGCACGATCCCAGCCGATTTCGACACTGCGTCGTTGCCGGTACGGCTTTGACCAGCTCGCGGTCTCCCTGACACAGCGGAGAGGTCTCTCCGTACAAATCGCGCTTGTAACTATTGCCGAGGTTTCTCGGTGGTTGCAAAACCAAATGTCGTATTACCGAGAGTCTCGATTTTCATTCGCGTTCTCGGGGGACTTTCGACTCGGGAAACGGAGGCGAGAGAGACTCGTCTTCGCCGCTTCGCTCTTCCACTTGCGTGTATACCGATGGATTATTCATTCCTGAATGGAATCCGAAGATTCCGCTATCACGATTGAGAATGCAACGTGGGAATATAATTTCGGATAGGATCTCAATTGAAGTTGCCCAACGGCGCGAGTTTCAGAACATCGTACGGATTCGTCGTGCACATTTTTTTTCTTTTTCTTCCGATTTTTTTTTTCCGAGAAGGAGATTCCTCGGGTACGTTGGATACGGTGCGTGTTAAAAATAAAATCGGCTGCTTGACACGGGAACGAGCCGTGACGGTTCTCGGGGTATTTCTCCACAGCGGGCAGAGAGTCGGTAACGCGGGCTTCGCGGATTTCCTCGCAAACTGCCGAGGCGGCTGTCCGTTCGTTATTCGTTCGCTCGTGACCCACTTGCCACTCTCTGGCTCGACGTCCCAGATTCTCAGTCGTCAATGTGGGGTGTCTGTGTACAACCCTCCCATACGGAATTTTTCCTTTTTCTATTTCATCTTCTTACCTCGGATCATCATTTATTTCCACGGAGAAGGCTCGATCGAGCTCGGTCGCGAATCACGTCCGCCGATTCGCTTCCACGGCTCGTCCGGAAAAGTCGCCGGACACGCCAAGGATCGGCTCGTCGTGAGGTCTCAAGGTCGTTTCCCGAAAGGATCCGCTAAACGGTTTGGGTCAAATGCGAAAGCAAAAGCGGAAACGGGGTCGATGGAAGTGGGTGGAGGAGAGGACGCTCGAAAATTAACGTCGAGGTAAAGGAGAGATAGAGAACTCTCGATTCTGTCGCAACGCTCGATATCCGCGCGCGAGAGGCGCGAGAGCGAACGAGGCCGCGACGAAACGATCGAAATAACTCGTATCCGGGGACAGAGAGAGACGGAAAAAACCGAGCGGCGGATCGAGAGAGCGAGACAGTGAGAGAGGAAGAGGGAAAAAGTAAAGGGAGAAGGCCGGTTTACGTGCACTGCGAAAAATTAATGACAGTGAACCAGACCGTTACGTTATAATACTCGAACTGCCGAGGCTCGTGCTGTAATTTCGTCGGTGTGCGAGTTCGCCCGCTCGATCGAGCGCTAACGTTGAAATCAAGATGAAAAAAAAAAAAAAAAAAAAAAAAAAAAAAAAAAATGTTACCCCAGCCATCTTGAAAATTATCGAGACGGCCTGGATAATGGACGGCTTATTAATTTACGAGGCTACATGTTGCCGCAATCTTGGGAAATTTGTGAGCCGCAAGTAATCCGGACGTCGACGAGCGCGTCGACCAAATCTCGCGAGTGATAATCGCGATGTCGCACAATGCGAGCTTCTTCTTTATGTGTTTAATATAAAAGTACGTGTGTGTATGTGTGTGTGTGTGCGTTTCTCGATGGCGGCAACGACGACGAGGAGGAGGCAGGGAGAGAGAGAGCCCACTCAGCAGCGGGACTCGCGGCCGGAGAGCCCGTCGCGGCGGCGAGTAAAAGTGTGCCGGATTGTATAATCGAACGCGAATAAGCAAAATGTTGCGCCACGATGATTTGGTAACTGAGAGAAGCGCCTTCCCTTCCGCCCTCCCGCGCTTCGCTGTGTTCCCATTGCGGTACCGCCGCGCGGGAGAAACACAAGGCGGGGATGGACGGAAGACGCAGAAAGAAACGAATTGAAAAAAAAAAAAAAAAAACAAGGAAAACCAAACGCCTCGTACATGAGCGTATCAAACTTTCCGAGAAAAATTCGACCTCCTTGACTACCTGCGTCTTATTTTTTCAAGATATAATTACGTACGGGAAATACACTTCGGGAAACAGGAAAAAAAAAAAATTATCGCTCGTGCGTAGTTAGATTAGCAAAAAAAAAAAAAAAAAAAAAAGAAAAAAAAACGTTCAGTGCTCCGATCGAATCGACGGAGAATTTTTCGACTTCCTCGTGCAACGGGTTTGCATCGCAGGAAACCGACGACCGAACGTGACTGTTGATTCTATGAATTGAAAATGACGAATCTAAATATTTATCATAGATAGTCAATGAACGTCGACGCTGTGTCGCGAACGGGCGAATCAATAACCAAACGACATCCGAAACTTCCGGTTAGTCGCTTTTTTTCTTTTAAATCATTAATCCGGAGTGAGATTCTCGTTCGAGGAGCATGTGACGGCTTATGAAGTCGTGAATTATAATCGTCTCTCGGTCGGCGGTCCACCGAAAACTTTCGAGTCTCATCGACTCGCTGACTCGGTAGAGAGAGAGAAAAAATAAAGGTGAGATGAGAGAGAGAAAAAAATTGACGGGGGCGCGCCCCCGTAATAACGTCTACGGGAGTCGAGCCATTGGGACGACTACGAGCTCTCTCCGATCCGGCTCTCAGTGTCAGCGTTGCGACATCCTCGTGGTTTTCACTTTCGTTACGTTCGATTATATCCCGTAAGAGGATCCGACGTGTCAGCCATTCGGGACGACGATAGAATGAACAAGATTATTCTTTCCACGACTCGTAACAATCAGAATTAATTATCCCACCAAAAAACATGCGACAAGACAAAAACAAAACGAATGAACGATCGGTCCTCGTTGTCCAAAAAAAAAATGTGTTGGAAGAAAATTAATGAAAAAAAAAATAGTTTTATAAATGTCTATGGCATTATTCGATACCGGTAATTAAACGAAATCGCGAGAGAAAGGGGAGAGTTTAGAAACGCGGATGAGACTCGGAGAAGAGTTCGAGTCTCGTACGCGAAAATACGAGATCCGAATATCAAGGATCAACGCCAGTCCATCGACGTCGATGCGCGCAGGTTTTCTCACAGAAACACACACGCACGCACACACAGAACTGTTGAGCTCGAGGGATTAGCGTTCTTGGCAAGCGAGCGCTTGTTTTCCCAGTTAAAACGCGCAAAAATGTGTTCGTGTCAGAAGAGCGAAGAGGGAGGCGAGGGGCGAAGTGTGCGTTTGACTGTGCGTGAGATCGCGCGACACCCATCGGCTGAATTCTCCCAGCAGCAAGAACAGCGGGGTTCGAGGATGTCCTGGTTGCCCTAGATCAAGTATGCTTCGCGCGCAACGACGTTCGGATATTTTTAAAAGATCGTCTCGGCCAGAAACGTAAGGCATAATATATAGAGTATAGTGAGCGGACGTTATGCGAGCGACGAATATCTGCCGACGGCTCCGGCTGCAGACGGAACAAAACTCTCTTTCCGCAGTGCCGGTGAAAAAATAGAATATCTCTAGGTCAGTCAAATCGCGAATGAAAAAAGAAAAAAAAAAAAAAAAGTAAACCGCCTCACAACAACCGCATCTTTATGAGAAATATTCTGCGACTCGTTTCACCGGTTGATATTTATTACACCCGCTGCATCGCCCCAGGAACGTTTCTTAAACGGGAAATATAAAAAAAAAAAACTTTTTTTTTGTTTTTCGCGACACTCGAAAGGATTTTTGATATCGGGTGCAGGCTCGAAACCAGAAAGGAAAAGGAGACACTTATTATTGCGGATTATGAGAAAAAAAAGTTTGTTCTTGGTATTTCGTAGCTGCAACATTTTTACTCGTCGACAGGCGAAGATTAGCAATGACTTTGATATATTTTTTATTCGGATAGAAGAATATCGACATTGTCCCATTTTTTAAACGACCTGAGATATATTCAGTTATGATTCCAACGGGCAGTTTGTAATATTACACCGTTCAGAAAAAGTGTGAGAGGGAATGCCGCAGATGACGGTGCAAAATCGTCGAGGAAACGTAGCTCGTCGATGGCCGAGCAATAAAAATAGTAACGGATTGTAGAGCTCGCGCGGTTGGTTGAGTCTATAGGTGCGTACCAGTACAAGTACTGGATTCGCTACGCGGGAGGCGCGAGAGTGCCTAGACCGGGTCTAGGTCTAGGTCGACGAGAGTGGAGGCGTGGTCCCTCTCGCTTATCCTCGCTTCCCTGTTTCCTCTTACCGCCACGACTAGATCCGCGGCTAGGTCGTCCGACTGACTCCACTTCCTGACCAAACTCATCGGGCTTTTCAACTCCGCTAAGCTTCGTCCCTGTCGTCCCTGTAACCGTTCCGTTCGAGTAATCATTTTTTTTTTTTTTTTTTTTTTTTTTTTTTTTTTTTTTCCATATCATCACGCGATTCGCTATGTATTTTTGTTGGTATTATTCACCGCGTGACATCCGCGCGCCATCGAGAGAGGGTTCACTGGCATCGTGCAATAGGTTCGTCCGACTTCGTGCTCGATCTCAACCGACGAAAAACACGCGAGAATTGTTTTTATTTATAAGTATTTTATTTTATTATTATTTTTTTTTTCATTCTTTCACATTTATTTTCGTACATCTATTCCTGACGGTCTTAGGATTCCTCTCGCAAATCGCCGACACGAAATTGAAATTGAAAATTATTATGTCCCGGTGTGCGGATACACGAGCGGATCGTCGTACCGTCGAGTCCCGAGCCAATTCTATTTATCGTATATCTCTCGCTATATTCGCAAGTACGTATATATTTGCATATACATTTGTATACGTAATTTTGTATTGTTGGATAAACGCCATTGTGTCTCGATTTAGAATTATCGTCGCAGACAAACCAACCGGCTCTCCACGTTCGTTTCCATCGAATAACAATTCCGTGCTCGAAATTAAACCCACAGTCCGAACTTATTGGCCGGAATGAGCGAACACGCTTTAGTCGGGAGCTCCCGCATACCGGAAGTGAACACCGTCGCTCTGTCAGCGTCGGCAAAATTCGTATCGTGCTCGTCGGAGGAACGATCCGTTGAAAAATAAATCGCTCTGCTCGCCAAGCCGGAAATAACGGTGTATCGCGACTAGTTTCGATATCACTCGTGGTCGAGGCTCCCGAGAAGACGCGAGCCGTTCGAAAGACAGTGAAAGTGGTTTCCCCACGCTTCCCACGAAATCCGGCTCTACTCCCTCTAACTCCGTACAGTAAAACAATCGCTCGTAACGGTAACGCGGACTTTACCAAAAAAAAAAACAAAAAAAAAAACAAAAAAAAAAAGTATCATCCGTACCTCGTGCAACACAAATATCAAACACATTTACCCGACACACGAAATATTTCGCTCGCCAGACGGTCTCATTCCCGCTTCTCTCATCTCGTTTCTTCTCCCCCTCGTCGCCCGCTTCGATTATTCTCTTTTTCACGGTCGTAAAGAGGATGCGCGCTGTTGCAGCCTCTATTTTCTTACTCGGCCCGCCGCGGAGGAAGGAGAAGAGCGGCCGAGAAAGAAGGATGAGTGTGTCGAGAACTGCTCTCTCGGATCACTCGTAGAACCGACCGAGAGTCTTCTTCTTCTCCCAAGCTCTATCCGTTCGTTCTCTTTTCTGCCGGCGGCCTTTGCGAATAGGCACAGAGGCGCGACTCCACACTCTACGCCTTCGGCTCGTACACACATGTATACATCTATATATATATATATATATCGTATTGCAGAAACTGTATGTGCTGTTGCACACAGAAACGCTGGCAGGCTCGCTGACTCGCTGGCGGCTGCGATGTCGGCGGCGCGTCCTTCCTGGGTCTCTGCCCCTACGGAGAGTCGAGAACCGAGAGAGAAACCGATATAGAGGCCTCGTCTCTCGTTGCTGCTGCTCGCTGCGTGCTGCATTGCACTATTGTATATTTGCACTGTACATATTATCAGAGAACTCGCGCGTTCTTTCTATGTCCCAGGAGCAACGCTTCTCTTCACGTTCTATATACTGTATATTATATATATATATATATATATATTGTATATATTTCATATATACGTCTTGTATGCGTACGTGTGCGTTTCGTATTGTACATAGTATACAGTGTAGCATGCACCGGAGAGAAAGAGAGCTCGTGTGGCTTCGTGGCGTCCCAGCCGCCGGCAAAAATGCATAGCGCTGTTGCTCGCCTCTCCTCGAGACGGTTCTCAACCGGCGACTGCGAGCCCGCCGCTCGAACATCCGGAGTTTTACTACCGTCACGATACCGCTCTATATCTGTGTATCGGCGTGGAATTTTTTTTTTAATTTTTTTTTTTTTTTTCGTCGTATTATTACTCGGAGGTAAACGGTCCATTGAATGGCGCGGGAGGGGGGTTGCAACCGGGAGCTTCAACGTCCGGCGATTATCGACGAGCGATTGACGAAAGTCAAACGATCGTCGTGATCTTTTTTTAATAATTTTTTTTTACGAGATTTTGGCTTCTATGATTATTTTTATCATTATCATTGTTATACGCCCAGACGGCGAACGACGGTCTCGAAAACACACGGGTTTCTTCTTCCATTATCTCTTCTCGGGGCGAAGCAACGAACGCATTTGGCTAGAGTGCCTTCGGGAGTGGAGAACGAGAGTATAATACGCGCGAGGAGCGAGAGAGGAAGAGGACGGAAAGGATGGAGGCATCGCGCGAGCTAGCACGGCGTTTTTAGCGCGAGGTATAGACGGTGACCTTGTCGCCGGCAATTCACCCCGTCTGCGTCCCTCCCCCTCGCTGCCGCTGCGTGCTGCAGCAACAGCAGCAGCAACAGCAACAGCAGCAGCAGCAGCAGCAGCAGTTCTTTCGTCTCTCTCTCTCTCTCTCTCGCTCTCTCTCGCTCTCTCTCGCCCACTTCGTTTTCCCTCTTCGTTTCACTCCTCGAGCCGCCACCATCGCCGCCCTTTATCCTCGCTCGCTGCCTTCCTACCCCCACTTCTCTTCCTCCCATCGTCTCCTTCTATTTTCAACGCTTCCTCGTTAACTCCTTCCTCCTCCGACACGCGAGAGGAAGAAATAATGAGAGCGAGAAGGAGGAAAATATCTCGCGAATCCGGGGAGACCCTCTTCCTCTAACCTCAGCGTCGTCTTTGTCACTCGCGGTCAAATCTCTCCTCTCCTCTCCCCCCCCCCCTCCTGCCACCCTTCTTCCGCAAGATACCACTACACGTCCTCATCCTCGCTTCGCACACCGAGCTCCTCCACTTTCCGCCTCGTCGTTCTTTCTCGTCGTATATTCTCATCTCTTACTTTTTGAATTGGTTTTTTTTTTTTTTTCCGTTATCGTCTTTATATTTTTCCTCGCGGCCCGTGTGCTTGTATCGGGTACGTATGGACGGACCGGCTGAGAAATCAATGCGTCACGGAACATGCTTCGCGGATGCGTTTTACAGCGAGTCCGTGTTCGAGAATTCCGAGCCAGCTTCACGATTCGAATTCGATAGATAAAGCTACCGAAAAATGTTCCGAGCGGCATCACCGAAGATCTTTGAAACTTCGTTATCTCTTACTGGTCGTTACTTCCTGCTCGGCGCAAATAGAACTCTCGCGCATAGTCACGGGTTCCTCGCACCTACGGCAGATACCGAAAATAGAATCGCAAGTGAGTAAACGAGAGCTCCGAGCGAAAACTCCTTCGTCTCCGTCACTCGCGGATTACACGATTTTTCCGGATTCCCATCTCGAACCACCGAAACCTTCTGATTCTACAGCTTTAGATTCATTCGGCTCTCGCTCCGATGCCTTCGTTTTCTCCCGACTCGCTGACTTCCGGTTTCGCCCGGAGAACCCGCGAATTTCGAGCGTCGCGCGTCAATGATAAACGCGATAATTTATTCCTACGAATTACCCTCTGCTCCGTGACACGGATAGTGTAACCTGCATTTTCCACACACCGTGTTTCATCCTCGTCTATATGCATACGTAAGCGCCTCTACGCATCAGTGCGGCTCCAGTGAGTCAGGGGTCGATCAACTATTTTCGGACTCTTTGCCTCGCCGCATAAACGTCCTTTAACCTAGACACCCTTTATTTATCTTGCACGCTCCAATGACCCCCTCGTCCAGGCTCGCCGACCAACTATCTCTCCCTCTCTCCGCGTGGTTTTGTACTATAAAATCTCTCTGGTCCCTCTCGTGCCCCCTTTGACCCTAGCTCTCGCTCCGGGGTCGAGCCCCGACAACGATAATCATACGCGACGTTAATCCTCCCCGACTCCTCTTCGACCCATCGCTCTCTCTCTCCGTTTCTCTCGGCGGCCCAGCAAAATTGACAATTCTTCAAATGATTCATTTCCGGTTCGTGCAAGGCTCAGTTCATTCTCTCCCGTTCCGTCTGCTCGTCTATACAGAGTACTTTTAACTGTGTGTCGCGGAGCGAGAGAGCCTCGCGGAGAAGGACCGGTCTCGCGAACGAAGCCTGCGCCATGGTGGACTCTCTCGGGGCCACGAGCAAACCTCGTTGCTCTTTGCTTCGCTTCCCGTACCAACCCGGCCCCACTCTCTCGTCTCTACTCGCATTCCCTCGCCTCCTTCCCCCTTCGTACTATGTGGGGCAGAAGGGTTCGCCGAGCGAATTTACAAGCACACAGACGGGAAGCCCATACACACGCGCGCTTCGACGGGGAAAGACTCTGTACAGAAGAGTGTCTGAGGCTCTTCCACTATTATACAGTGTGTTAGCCAGCGAGGGAGAACGGAGAGAAGAAGTCTAAATATAATGCCAGGGAGCAGGCCACTCGGTACTCTGCCTCTCCCTGCCCTTCCTCCTCTCCATCCTCCTCACTCGTTCTCCTCTTCCTCTCTTATACTCCATATACTTCACTGCCGAGTATCCGCGTTCGTACGTCCGTGCGTCACGTGACAGTCCGGCGCAACGCGACATTGCGTACCGCCATCTTTCTATGGCGTACAAGACGACGAGGATGATGAGGAAGACGATTATTCTCGATATAAGATCAAGATCGTGACCAACAAGATGAAGATGCAAACGATGGCGATTATGAGGAATATGAAGACGAAGACTATGAAGAATATTTGAAACGACGAGGATGATAATGTGAGAGAATACGGAAAAATCATCCGCAGCTGTGATGTATCGATTACGCGTGAGTCGTACATTGTCGTGTTGTCGTTGTTGTTTTTTTGTTTTTTTTTTTTTTTTACCACTGGCACAAACGGACAACGGGTCGAGCGAATGGAGAACGCTCGCGCGCGCGCGCGCGCGCGTCCAAGAGACATGCAGAACACGCCTCGCGCGCACCAGTATGCAGACCTAGACCTAGACCCAGTCAGCTAGCCTAGACCTAGAGCAGCGAACAAGCTACGCAGAGAGTTTGCACCGGAGAGTCGGCAATGGGAGAGAGCCGCTAAAAGCTCGTCGCGAGTTGGCCAGAGGCGCGAAGGGGAGAGGTGGAGACGAACGCCCAGACGACGCGAGCCAGAACAGGGAAGGGGCGCCCTCTCTTTCTCTCTCATACTCTCTCGACTCTTTCTCTTCCTCTTCTCCTCTCTGTTCTGTTAACCGGGCGTCCGTGCGGGACTCTCTCACACGTGTACCAGTGACAATCCTCGCTTGCACCGGCAGTACGTAATTCACCCACGGTTCAATATTTCCGTATGACACACCGCACGGCTATTTCGTTATCGTAGTTGGAATTTTTTAAATATATCATTTGACGAATTTTCATCGCCGTCTTCACATTTCTTCGGGCGAATTTCCATGGGTATTTCTAAAAAAAAAAAAAAAAAAAAAAAAATAAAAAAAAATCGACAATCGACGCGCTCTCGCTAATTAATGATTTGTCGACCTTTGATAAATATCGATGAGAGACTGTTCGGGCCGGGGCTGTGAGAATGAAACTCGGAGGCTCCTCGGTACGATGATGCGGAGAAGGCCGTCGGGAAGAAAAGTCTGCAGGAAACGTTAACTTCGAGCTTTAAGCGATTCGCGTACAGTATTCACACAGCGTATAATACGGCGGAAGGAATGCAGCAAGAAAAGAGAGGAGAGCCTTGATCACTGACCTCGCTCACGTCTCTCATCTCCTTCTCTTACTCTCCCTCTCTCTTTCTCTCGCCTCTCTCGGCTTTTCGTCTCTCTTATTCGCGTTCGATGTACGCGGAGTCTCTGAGAAAGAGCGAAAGGAAAATACGTGTCACGCCCACTCACCGCGGCGTTTCGTGTGTGTCTCGCTGAGAGCCTCTACTTGTCGCGTATTTCGCGTTCCTTTTGGCTTGTCCATTACTTTCGCGTCCGCACGCCCGTTCGCGTTTCATTTCGAACGCTGTGCACCGCTCTCGTCGCAAGCAAACGAGGCGGCTCGAAAAGAAACGACGCGCTCACGATATACCGCTCGATTTATATATACGCTTAAGCGCATATAAATGTACCCGAGGAGAAGAAAAAAAAAGAAAAGGAAAATGAAGCGAGTGAGAATTCGTTCAGACAGTGCACTTGGTTGTACCGCGTCGAGGGATCTCGAGACTTCCGGATGAAACAGCAGCACAGCGTGTAACTCCGGTACTAAATGCCTGAGTAAAACGCATAAAATTATGCCACGCGAAGTAAAAATAAATTCACCAATGTCCGTAGATTCAAGACGGTTTCTTCTGGTTCTCGATAGAGTTGGACGAAAAAATGATTTTTTTCTGCAGTAATTTCTCGCTCCCATGTCTGCGTCTCTGCGCATCGCCTCTCGTTTCGTCTTTTTCCGGATTTCGGCTTGCAACTCCGATGCTAAAAACTTGGGTAAAACACATAAAATTATGCCACGCGAAGTGAAAATAAATTCACCAATGTCCGTGGATTCAAGACGGTTTCTTTTGGTTCTCGATAGAGTTGGACGAAAAAATGACTTTTTCTCCAGTAATTTCTCGCTCCCATGTCTGCGTCTCTGCGCATCGCCTCTCGTTTCGTCCTTTTCCGGATTTCGGCTTGCAACTCCGATACTAAAAACCTGCCCAAAACACATAAAATTATGCCACGCGAAGTAAAAATAAATTCACCAATGTCCGTAAATTCAAGACGGTTCATTTCATTTCTCTATAGAGTTGGACGAAAAAATGACTTTTTCTCCAGTAATTTCTCGCTCCCATGTCTGCGTTTCTGCGCATCGCCTCTCGTTTCGTCCTTTTCCGGATTTCGGCTTGCAACTCCGATACTAAAAACCTGCCCAAAACACATAAAATTATGCCACGCAAAGTAAAAATAAATTCACCAATGTCCGTAGATTCAAGACGGTTCATTTCGTTTCTCGATAGAGTTGGACGAAAAAAATGATTTTTTTCTCCAGCAGTTTGTTGCTCCCATATGCGCGTGTCCGCGTATCGCCTCTAGTTTCGTCCTTTTCCGGGTGTCGGTGTTCCGTTGGTGTCATCTCGCGGGCCGCGAACGCGCTGGCGAAGCTCGGCCGTTTTTGCCGAGTCTCGGTTTCGGGGTTAAAGATAGTGAGCGGCTCGCGGATAGGCAGTAGGGTAACATAATAGGTCGCTGGATCGCGAGGGAGAGGACTCGTTATGGAACGTTATACACGGCCGGGGAGATACGGGATGGCGGAGAGCGAGATACAGAGAAAGAGAGAAGACTCGGACTCGAAGAAAAACGAAAGTGAGACTGTCCGAGCGGAACGGTGCGAGCGATGGATCGAGGCGAGATAATACGAGATAGAAAATAACGAGGAAGAGGATACTGCGCGAAAGGAGGTGCGCGCGCGGAGGGAACGATCGACGAGGTGCACGACTCTGTCGGAGGACGAAGGGTCGAACCGCCGCGAGAAGCTTCTTCTTCACCGTGAACGAGTCCAAGCTTCGAAGTGAGATAGCGAATAGCGAATCCGGCAAACGAATCTGTGAGCCAAAATATATATATATATATATATATGTCCGTGTGTGAAACATCGGAGAGTCCCCGACGTTGCGAGTTAGTCGACTCTTCTCTCATGCTTTGTATTATATACGTATATACATATATATATATATACGCGTCAGCCTTTCCGTGGCAAGGCGCACGCGGTGCATCGGACTAGCAGTTGCGAATGGCGCGGGGCGGCGCGACGCGCAGCACAGCCGCAGTCGATGGACGAGGCGAAGGTAGGGAGAGGGAGGAGAAGGATAGAGCAGTTAAGTTAGTCTGTCGGTCAGTGACTGCCTGACTTTCCCGGCGCAGCTGAAGGTCAACTCTCCCCTTCTACCGGGAGTCACTCCTCTCACTTCTCTCCACCGCCTCGCCAACCTCGACTTCTCTCCATCGGCCAACCCCCATCTTTATCTCTCGGGTCCGTCTATGCACTTCTGTCTCTACTCGGAGGAGGCGACCAACACCACTCCGCTACTCGGCGTTCTACTACGGCTGACGCTATGCCCCGCCGGGCTACTACAAGCCTCTAATGCTATCTCGACAGGCCGATGCGTCTCCGATCGTCTTCCTCCCCGCGCCGCCGCTGCGTTCTCGTACCGTTCGCGGCCCGATATACGTTTTATCGGCGAACCCGCCTCGAGACCAGCAGCCCAGATGAGATAGAAGCAAATAATAATTTACCGGCGCTATATCGACGCCAGCGCGTCCAATCCGGCGATATCTTCCCGATGGCTCGCGACTCTTCCACCAGCCAATTATCCCTCGCCCGCGTTCCCTCGCCAACACTACGATTCGTTTATTTTCTCCGTCGCTCGCTTCCCCTCCACACCGACCCTCGATTTTCCACTCTCCTCCGTCCCGCACCTTTGCGCCTTCGCGACAACCCAACTATTTCACCGGCATCGCTTTCAGCATTTTACCTTTTTTCGTCCCCGTCGCTCAACCTTGTCGCGCACCGCTCGCAACACCAACAACCCTCGTCCTTTACTCCCTCCCCTCCGCATCGTTCTCCTCTTTCACCGTTCCTCCGGTTCCCGTGACGCGAGAACTCGAAGATCATCCGCGTGTCCCTGGAATCCCCACTGTCGAGAACGGCTATGAGCTCTCCTACCCTACCTAACTTTCTATCTCGCTCGTTCCATTTAACCCCCCCACCATCAGCCGCAGGCTGCTTCCTTTTCGCTATACTTGTACTTCCGGCCGGGGAGGCTAGCGCGAAATTCTCACAAAATAAACGAGCGAGAGAAAAACCTACTCGACGACGTCGAGCTCGCTCGCATCGAATCGGGAGAGCGAGGGAGAGACGGAGCGTTTCTCTATTTTTAAACGCGCATCGGCGTCGTCGTCGCGAATTCAGCGGCGATCCGACTCTGTAGGACTCTGCTCTCTCTTATTCCTCGTTACGCGGACCAAACTTCCTGTCTCTGGAACGGCGTAATGTATTACGAGGAAAAAAAATACAGATGTACGTATCGAGGCAATATTTACAAGGGTCTAGTGGGGGAAAAAAAAAAAAAAAAAAAAAAACGGAAGATGAAACATGGTGTGAGAAGACACGTGCGTTTCCGACGATACGCGACTTCCTTGCGCGAATCCATTATTATTATCAGCCGGGAGAGAACGAGATTTTTCCAGTATTCGATAGGTCTCGAAAAACCGTGGATTTATCGCGATTCAGATGCGGATTACGCGCGATCCTAGGGAAGCGCTTGTCTCCATTGTATTCAATTACAATGAGGGGGGGAAAAAAAAATAGATCCCGTCGCCTCTTATCTGTCGGCTGTTAATGAATTTTTCTTTCGAACGCAGGCCGTTGTATCGTGCGCGTCTCCGCTCGGATGATGACTCCGGGCGTCTGATACGCGCACGCGCGCCTGCGCGCGCACCGTCTCGGATATTCATCGCTAACGAAGCGAGAGAGATGCGACACTTCGGCGGTGTCCGGCGAGAGTGACGAGAGCGGCCGAGCGAGACAGATGACTCTTCAATGGCCTCTCGTCGACGAGGACTCTCTCCCTCGCTCGGCCGGTCTCACGCCCGCCGCGACCGTTCGTGGTATAGGTCAGTGAAGCTCGCAAAGTTCCCCCACCACGGTCAGCGGAGAGCAGCGCCACGCAGCGCGAGCAATGGCGTTACGAACGGCGGGGGAGGGGAAAAGCACTCGCCTAGACAAGCCGGGTCTACGATTGACTCATCTAGTCGGAACGGCAGTCGTACACCGTCCGCGCATCCGTAGGCGCGCACGACGCGCGCCTGTGTTTCTTCCTCTCACGCTGAAAGCAGCTACGACTCTCGACTGCGGAAGCCACGCGGGAGACTTCTCGCGATCTCGAACTTCGCGTAGGCCCCTGCCTGATGTAGTTCGTAACCGTCGAAAACAACACGGTTCGAGGAGAGGGACGTATAGATTAAAGCGACAACTCAGAGGAATATATATATATATATATATACACACACAGAGCTCGAGAAGAACGTCGATGATATTTTTAGCTCGTGTTTCGCTAGCGCGCAGAGAGAAGAGGCAACAGCCGCCGGTCCTGCAAATTCGACGAAATTCCATCCGAACCTTCGGGATCTCACTCGCTCCCGAATTTATTCTCCAATCTAAATTCAAATGAAAATATGTTTTTCAATTGTTTTTTTTTTTTTCAAACCTTTCCTCGGTCATGCAAGATATTCGGTGGTTGCGAAGTTGATGCAGCCTCGCGTATACACGCGCGGCGTGAGACGAAAAATTGGTCACGCACCGTAGGCTCCAGACATTTACGAAGTAGCTTTGTGAAAGCGACGATATATAAAATAGAAGGCGAGGCTCGGTCGGTCTTGCAGGAGCAGCGAGTAAAAGCCGGTGGTTCGGACAACGAGCGCGAGGGAGAGACAGAGACTTCGAGAGCTCGCTATTATGCACTAGAAGCTGCTGATGGCGTCACCGTGCAACCTTGGCTCGGGTCAGTCCTCTATCATACTGCAGGCGATTCTCTCTCTCTCTCTCTCTCTCTCTCTCTCTCTCTCTCTCTCTCTCTCTCTCTCTCTCTCTCTCTCTCTCTCTCTCTCTCTCTCTCTCTCTCTCTCTCTCTCTCTCTCTCTCTCTCTCTCTCTCTCTCTCCGGTTCCCGCCGCCACCGTCGCCTCCTTCCTCTCACGCTTCTTCGCATCTTCCCTTCTCTTTCGACTCTCGGTTTCTTCCTCCTCGACGTCGTCGTCGTCGTCGTCGTCGTCGTCGTCGTCGCTCATTTATACAGACACACACGCTCGTAAACATACACCGGCTCTCTCCCTCGATCTCCCGAGAATGCACTATCCATGACTCGCTTCGAAGTTCCGCCACCGTCGTCGCGGTCGTCGCGACTACTGAACCCTCTTGATACCCCTCCGCCCAACTTCCCTCCTCTCGTTCTATCTTACCCCTTTGTTTCTCGACGTATATATATATATATATATATATATATATATATATATATATATATGTATGTATGTATATATATACGTGCGTGCCGAGAAGAACGCCTGACCGATCCGACTAAACTGTCTTCCCTTGCAATCTCCCCCCCCAATCCTCTTTGTCACTCGCGCGCTTCTTCTTTTCTTCGTAAAACGTTTCCGTCGTCCGCAGATTGCAGATTCGCGTCTACGGACGATACAAGACCGCGCGTGGAAGTATCTCTACCTGTTTATCCGATCTTTTATGTACGATCGTCCGACACTCCCAGCGTGTCCGAATACCTCTCGCCCACGAAGTATAACACGAATGCGTCTTTCCTCGTTCCTCCATCTTTTTTTTTTCTTTTACGCTCGAACGGAGCGAGAGTCGGCGAGCCTCGGCAATGACGGAATTTTCGGATACACGATGGCTTCTCGGATGTCATTCCTTTGCGATTTGGTTTTTTTTTTTTTTTTTTTTTTTTTATTTATTTTTTTTTACCCACCGGTGTTCTTGATTATTCTTGGATTTTTTTATGAGCTGTAATTTATTTTTTTTCTTATCTCGTTACTGCATCCGAGTGTAACGTCTATATTGGATGCTAAGAAAAGTTAATACCGCGACGCAATATACGCCTAATACCGCGGGATTTATTCAAATGAGCTTGTTGCACCTGTGCAATATGTCGTGACTCTATTTACAGTCGAGATACCGACGCTCGGCCGGGTTGCGTAGGAAGTCGCTGATTTTAATAAGAGCAAATAGCCTTTCGATACACGGAACACCGGTGCTTCGTTCGATAATCGATGCTCGACGTAAATCTGGCGTTACTTATTCGATAAGAAACGTGTAAACAATTATCTCACCGGTAATTTTGGCGGTCAACAATAATCTCGACGATGAACGATAGTCCCAACGCTAAAGAACAATCTCGACGTTATAATCATAACGTTAAAGAGTAATCTGGTGAGAGTGATTGTATAGAAATTTCCGTAGTGAAAATTAATATATTTTTTTTTAATTCTCTATTGGTTTTTTTCTTTAAATTTCTTATTGGTATATAATTCTCTGCGAGCGTCCCAGACGTCCGGCGCATTCTCGTTAGAAGAAATACATACACGGGCACGCGAGCGGCTGCGCACGAGATCCTCGCTTGTTGATCATTATTGTTTCGTGTTGAAACGTCTTTCGCAGTCGTCCATCTCTTACCGCTGTGTAGTCACGTGTGTATACAATCTTCGTGCACGCAGACTACGCGCTCGGTGCAACGAGGATGAGTAAGAAGATCGTTTACGTCCTAGATTTACCGGTGAATATAACTACGCAACTGCTAGACGCTGCGATGCCGTTGACGTCACGCTTACTCGTCTTCGAGACTCGTATATCGGATAGCGCCATCCGTTATGTTACTTCGGAGTTATAATCCACGCGGCAGACCTCACCGTCTCGTAGACTTACCGGGCCGTGGTCAGACAGAGAAATTATCTAGGCGAGTAGGGATCTATCGAAAGTGATGTAAACGGTATCACGAGGGCTTGTAACGTTCAACACATATTCTTTTATTCCCAAAAGTGTCTCATTTTTTTAACGAAGCTTATCTTCAATTTAAAAAAACGATAAACGTCTTTTAACCAGAAGTGTATGTTGTATAAATCTTTTTTACTGTCCGTAACATCGCCCTTGGAATCTTGAGCCCCTGTAAAAATCAACTCCGAGCTGGCCTTCGCAAGGAAATGTTTTAGGAAAAAGTCAATCATTTGTTACTATAAGTTGCTAATGATCGTTCTTTGTCTTTTCTGATTGCAGTGTCGGAGAGCTACAACAGCTATGTCAATTCCATGTATGGTGGTGGGGGAGGACAATTTGCAACGCCATGCACGCCAAGTCCACCACGAGGAATGGGCGGAGTACCAACAAGCGTTATTCAAGCTGCGACAAGTTCGGTTTCCGATGATCTCTACCTTCTCGAGTTGGGCTTTCCGCCGAGACCGAAGAAGACCAAGCTCAAGAAGCCAAGGCAGGGTGACGGAACGGCAGTGAAGAGGAAATCCCGTGAGGGTTCGACGACATACTTGTGGGAATTTTTGCTGAAGCTCCTGCAGGACCGGGAGTATTGTCCACGTTACATCAAATGGACGAATCGGGAGAGGGGAGTTTTCAAGCTCGTCGACAGCAAAGCGGTCTCGAGACTTTGGGGACTGCATAAAAACAAACCAGACATGAATTATGAGACGATGGGCAGAGCTTTGAGATACTACTATCAGCGTGGCATACTCGCTAAAGTTGACGGACAGAGGCTTGTTTATCAATTCGTTGATGTACCCAAGGACATTATAGAGATAGATTGTACGGGGGCGTGAGACAAGGCCTGCCCTTCTTCGAGGGAGCTCGGAATTTATATGACGAAACAACCGGGTAGTAATAAGGATAATTACTCAAACGTTGTAACGACGTTTTCCCGATACGATAGATCGTTATCATCGGACTCGCTGTACCAGGAGCAACTGCAACAAGTGCCCACATGGCACATCCCTCAAGCGATGAATCGCCCTCTCTGACTCCGTTGTACCTTGTATTATAACGCTGAGTGGGAACGATCGAACGGAGCCGAGCTTTTAAGCTTTCTCTTCATCACCGTCGTCGTTGTCGTATGCGAGAGGTCGAACGTTCGAAGGGACGCGTGCGGGCGTAAGAAACACATTGTGATGTGAGAGTACGTAAACTGACGCGCAGTTGGCGCACTGAACATTTTTTTCTTGATACTTTGTACAAAATTGTTTAGTTTTTTAAATAATATTCATGCGCCCGTGCGCTCCCAACGAACGTATTGTTGTATCGTCGTACGCGAACGAAAAAAAAACCAGGATTATAGAAAGAACAAAAAAATTGAAAAGAAACATACTCTACGGACAAATTACTTAATTTAAAAGCTACGTGGGATAGGTGAAGAAAATTGTACATTCGAATCGCGATAAATTATTTATTGTACATTTGTCGATTATAAAATAAGAGTAACTAAGGAAAGAAAAAAATTGTTGAGAGAGCTGAAAGGGTGGAAAAGGAAAAGCTGCGACGAATGAAGATAAAAAACGAATCGAAATGTGGGCTGTGAAATGGTTTGGATGAAGGTACAAGCGCTTAAAATGTTCTGCCGAAGGAAGAAGTAGGAATTCGATAGAACGTGTGTGAGAAAGCGACAGGGACAAACAGAGGTCTCAGAGAGGGTTACACCATATTTTTTAAAACATTAATGGAGTGGCAAAGAAGTTTTCAATTGAGCTGACGGGTGGGGAATTCAACGATGTAAGGTGCTGGCTATTACACACGAGGTCCAAGAATGTTATTTAGCAAACCTAGCGTTACTGATTCATAGAAATTATTGAGACAGACATTATCTATATATCTCTGTATATAAAAAAAATCTAACTTTAGCATTGATATTGAATATTATATATATATTATACAAATATCTATTGTATGTTATGTAGTAAATGGAGCGTGTTAATGTGTTTCTGTGAGATTTTGCGTCACGTCGGTGCATACAATTGTTCACGAGAAGAATGTTCTAATCGCTCGTACGACGTCTCTGAAAAAAATAACGTTAGAACTGTAGTAAAAAAAAAGAAATATCGAATCATCAACGTACCATCGACTACTTTGTACAATCCCGTAGCGCGATCAAATGCTCAGAAGGATTGTTTGATAATCGTCCGAAACCTTCGATCGCGCTCCATCATCAGTATGAATATACTTGATAACGCACACTTTAGACAAGCTTCCATGGGCTTTTCTCAAAATTCGGAGACGTCGATTACGTACAGTGTGAATGTTATCTAAGAGAGTGTGACATTCTCGTTTCTATTGTTCGAGTAACCCGGGGTGTGTAATAATAATACCTTAGAATACAATTTTATTTATTTACGCCCCGGGATGCCGACGTGCGCGTGAAAGTGTGTCCCATAGGATATAATTTTGTATATAGAGATTCGCTTACAAAACTACTTATTGTCGGAAACCATTAAACATGAAAAAAGTAACTTTCGTATGTAAGCAAGTGAGAACGTAAGATGGAAGAGTATATAAATAGTTATATACTTTAGGAGTAAGGCTCAGCAGTGCTCTCTGAACACGGCTTCCCGATGATAGCCTTTGGATTTTTAAACGAAAATATCGAAACACAGTAAAAAAAAAATTAATATAAAAAAAAAGAATTATTATACTACAGTGATCCAGTGCTGCCAATAAATGCCTGAGACGGTCCCTTGCATTTGCCACACAAACAAAAAAATATATTACGAATGATTATGTGAAATGAAGACGCTGTTGATATGGATAAAAATTAAAACGATTAAAAAAAAGATAAAGTTGCGGGACGCCAGACATACCGATGATACAAAGCAAATTGCCTTTACGTATTGAACAAAGACGTGTTGCCTTCTAAAGAAAAATAAAATTACAAAACGATGTTTTAGCGATTTGTATCACGAATACTATCACACTGTCCCAGTACTTAAAAAAAGAAAAAAAAATGCCCCCAAACAACCCCCGTCATTTTTAAAATAGATTTTTTAAAGTCAGTGACTCATGTTTTTTGGTACAAGAAAAATTTTGAGAATCGTATCTACGTTGCATCTGTGAGGAACATATGAGAATTATAAAAGTATAATAAAGTAAAATGAGAAAATGAAGAGAAAAAAAAAAACAAATAAATTACATCAGAGTACAATCGACAAAAGCAAGTACCTATAAAATATACCGCTTCTATACACATTGATGATTATAATAAAAGAACACTTGTAAAACAATGAATGGACACTACAACAAAAAAAATCCTATTTTTAGGTGAATTAAATTTACATATACATAACATTTGATTACAGTACGAGATATTTTAACAAATAAGATTTAACTGTAATAGGGATTAAAAAAAAAACACGTATAATGATTTACTTGTAAAATATATGAGATACGATGGATTGACGTAAGGAACTCTAATGTAACGTTCTGTGATTCGTTGTTTGTAGGTGAAATTTAATAAAAGAATACTGTATCATAAACTTCACATCCGTTTCCCCCTTTCATGCGATAACAACTCCTCTCGGTTCAAAACGTTTCGCCTTCGTAACGAGAGTTCCGTATATACATATTTCGGCGATGATAGCACGCCGAGTCTTGACGTAATTACTAAATATAGAACGGATGAGACAGTTTAAACTGAGCGATACCTCTTTCGCGTAATGAGCGATGCGCTGTGATTGGTCGAGCATTGAAAGCCGAGAGAGCCAATCCGCGTCATCACGAAATCGTCCGTATGAGGGGGTGACGAGTTCGTGGATCTAAAGGCATCTGATAGTAGTGGTTGCGCCGCAAGCGAAGCAGCAGTACCGGTATTTAATGTCATTGCGTAAATAACAAATACAAACGTGAGTAACTGATCAAACGAATCTTTATAATGAACCAAAAATTGGGTCATCGTTGAGAATGCACCAAACGAAGCGTTGCAATTACAGGAAAACTGTGTGCATTCTAGTACGCAATCTCCGAACGAATTATCGATTTCCGTGAGGCTATCCACGTCTGCCACACCCCACGGCCATTTTGGTCGGTCGCTAAAGACAATCCCGAGTGAACGGTCGACCGTTCCTACTAAACGGCGACATCATGGATCAAATAACACCAAAGGAAGTTAAGATTCTCGAGAATCCCGAGGATATTCAGGAACGGCGCGAACAAGTGCTCGGACGCTATGCAAACTTCAAGGCCGAAGCGAGAAACAAGCGCGACAAACTCGAGGACTCTCGTCGCTTTCAGGTATGCGGATAATAATAATAACAACAAATGAGTTCATTCTTTTTCTCATCCGAGTTTATTTAACCGTTATACAACTGTTAAAGTTCGCAATGCCATCACCTAGAGTCAATAAACCATGCTTCTTTGAAGAAAATACATATATATATATATAACATCATTTAAAACGTATTATAAAGCACGAATGATAGATACAAAAAATAAATATTCGTTCTTTGTGTCACCATTCACTTTACTATTCTACAGTACTTCAAACGTGATGCGAATGAGCTCGAAGGATGGATCTACGAGAAGCTTCAAGCCGCCTCCGACGAGAATTACAAAGACCCCACGAATCTTCAAGCCAAAATCCAGAAGCATCAAGCTTTCGAAGCGGAGGTGGCTGCTCATTCCAACGCCATAGTTCTGCTGGACAACACCGGCCAAGAGATGATAGCGCAGCATCACTTTTCCAGCGACACTATTCGCAAGCGTCTGGAGGAGCTTCATCGTCTGTGGGAGCTGCTGTTGTCTCGTTTGGCAGACAAAGGTCTCAAGTTGCAGCAAGCGCTGGTTCTCGTGCAGTTCCTCCGTCACTGCGACGAAGTTATGTTCTGGATAAATGACAAAGAGGCTTTTGTGACTACTGACGAATTCGGTCACGATCTTGAACACGTCGAAGTACTTCAGCGCAAATTCGATGAGTTTCAGAAGGACATGGCTAGCCAGGAATACCGAGTGACCGAGGTCAACGAACTTGCTGACAAGCTGTTGCTCGACGGTCATCCCGAGCGCGATCAGATACTCGGCCGCAAGGAAGAACTGAACGAGTCGTGGCAGAGACTGAAGCAACTCGCGATACTTCGTCAAGAGAAATTATTTGGTGCCCACGAGATTCAAAGATTCAATCGCGATGCCGACGAGACGATGGCTTGGATAGCCGAGAAGGACGTTGTTCTGTCGTCGGACGATTTTGGTCGCGATCTTGCGAGCGTGCAGACTCTTCAACGGAAGCACGAGGGAATCGAGCGCGATCTCGCTGCTTTGGAGGATAAGGTAGCGACACTGGGCGCGGAGGCTGATCGTCTCGCGGCCATTCATCAGGTCGATCACTCCCAGCAAATTCAAGCGAAACGCGCTGAGATACTTCAGTCCTGGGAGAGCCTGACTGCCAAGGCCAAGGAGCGTAGATTCAAACTTGACGAGTCCTACTATCTTCACCGATTCCTCGCCGATTATCGCGATCTGGTATCGTGGATGAACGACATGCGGGCCATAATATCGGCCGACGAGCTCGCCAAGGACGTAGCCGGAGCGGAGGCTCTCGTTGAGAGACATCTCGAGCACAGAGGTGAGATCGACGCTAGAGCCGACAGTTTCGACTCGACGACTCTCGCTGGTAATCAGCTTCTCGAGCGGAAACACTACGCCGCCGAGGAAGTGGCTCGCAAACTAGATTCTCTCACCGAGGACAAATCGTCGCTCCTCGAACTCTGGGAAAAGCGTCGTATACTTTACGAACAGTGCATGGACCTTCAGCTTTTCTACCGCGATACCGAGCAAGCCGACGCCTGGATGGCTAAGCAGGAAGCTTTTCTCGCCAACGAGGATCTCGGCGATTCCCTCGACAGCGTCGAGGCTCTGATAAAGAAGCACGAAGACTTCGACAAGTCTCTCGCCGCTCAGGAGGAGAAGATCAAGGCTCTCGACGAATTCGCCGGTAAATTAATCGAGGGCGGTCACTACGCCGCCGACGATGTGGCACAGCGTCGACAGATGCTCCTCGAGCGAAGAGCCGTGCTCCTCGAGAAGTCCGCTCAGCGGAGGCGTCGTCTCGAGGACGCTTACAAGCTCCAACAGTTCGAGCGGGACTGTGACGAGACCAAGGGATGGGTTAACGAGAAACTCAAATTCGCCACCGACGACAGCTACCTCGATCCCACCAATCTCAACGGGAAGGTACAGAAACATCAGAACTTCGAGCAAGAGTTAAACGCCAACAAGACTCGCATGGAGGAGATGGTGTCGACTGGACAGGAATTGATCGAAAGTGACCACTACGCCAGCGACAGAATTCGCGCTCGCACCGACGAGATCGTAACTCTCTGGGAGAGTCTCGCACGCGCAACCGAGAAAAAAGGCGCGAAATTGCAGGAAGCTTCGCAGCAGCAACAATTCAATCGCACCGTCGAGGACATAGAGCTGTGGCTCTCCGAGGTCGAGGGTCAACTCATGTCCGAGGATTACGGAAAAGATCTCACGAGCGTGCAAAATTTACAGAAGAAACACGCACTCCTCGAGGCTGACGTTGGTTCGCACGCCGACAGAATTGAGAGCATAACTCAAGCTGCCGAGCAATTCGTCAGTTCCGGACACTTCGACGCCGACAACATACGAACCAAACAGGAGCAGATGCAGAGTCGTTACTCGGCGCTTCAGCGACCGATGAGTATTCGGAAACAGAGACTTCTCGACTCGCTGCAGGTTCAGCAATTGTTCCGCGACATCGAGGACGAGGAAGCTTGGATCAGGGAGAAGGAACCGGTTGCCGCGAGCACGAATCGTGGTCGTGACCTCATAGGCGTTCAGAATCTGCAAAAGAAACATCAGGCTGTACTGGCGGAGATAAACAACCACGAGCCCAGAGTAGCCGCCGTTTGTCAGGCCGGCTCAAAGATGCTCGAGGACGGACACTTCGCTGCCGACGAGATAAGTCAGAGACTCGGCGCTCTCGACGAGCATTGGGGTCAACTGAAGGAAAAGGCACGACAGAGAAAAACCGATTTGGACGACTCGCTTCAGGCTCATCAGTATTTTGCCGACGCCAACGAGGCTGAGTCGTGGATGAAGGAGAAGCGACCGATCGTGTTGAACGCCGATTACGGAAAGGACGAGGATAGCTCCGAGGCGTTGCTGAAGAAGCACGAGGCTCTTCTCAGCGACTTGGAAGCGTTCGCGAGTACCATCGGGGCGTTGAGAGAACAAGCCGCAGCCTGCAGACAGCAGGAGACACCGACGATCGACATAGCCGGCAAGGAATGCGTCGTGGCGCTTTACGATTACGCGGAAAAATCACCTCGCGAGGTCTCCATGAAGAAGGGCGATACTCTGACTCTTCTGAACTCCAACAACAAGGATTGGTGGAAGGTCGAGGTGAATGACCGTCAAGGTTTCGTACCTGCTGCGTACGTCAAGCGCGTGGAACCCGAGGCCGGATTGAGCGCTTCGCAACAAAACTTGGCTAGGGAACAGAGTTCGATCGCGGCCAGACAGGCGCAAATTCAAGGTCAGTATGATGACCTACTCCATTTGGCTCGCGAGCGTCAGACCAAGCTGAACGAGACTGCCAAGGCGTACGTTCTGGTGAGAGAAGCTGCCGAACTGGCCACGTGGATAAAGGACAAGGAGAATCACGCTCAAGTTCAAGACGTCGGTGAGGATCTGGAACAGGTGGAGGTCATGCAGAAGAAATTCGACGATTTCCAGGCTGATCTCAAAGCCAACGAGGTGCGTCTCGCCGAAATGAACGAGATCGCCGTACAGCTGATGAGCCTCGGGCAAACAGAAGCGGCTCTGAAGATTCAAACCCAGATACAAGATCTCAACGAGAAATGGACGAGTCTGCAGACTTTGACGGCCGAGCGCGCGAGTCAATTGGGATCGGCCCACGAAGTTCAGCGCTTTCATCGTGACGTTGACGAGACTAAGGACTGGATTCGCGAAAAAGACGCCGCTCTCAACAACGACGATCTTGGAAAAGATCTTCGTAGCGTTCAAGCTCTTCAGCGAAAGCACGAGGGTCTCGAGCGCGATCTCGCAGCTCTCGGCGATAAAATAAAGCAACTCGACGAGACAGCTAATCGTTTGATGCAGTCGCACCCCGACACCGCTGAGCAAACTTACGCCAAGCAGAAGGAGATAAACGAGGAATGGACTCAGCTCACCGCGAAAGCAAACTCGAGAAAGGAGAAACTCTTAGATTCATACGATCTCCAGAGATTCCTCAGCGATTATCGTGACCTGATGGCGTGGATAAATTCTATGATGGGTCTCGTGGCGTCCGAAGAACTCGCCTCCGACGTAACCGGGGCTGAAGCGCTCCTCGAACGCCATCAGGTATGTAGAGGCCCAACCGTCTCGTCGTTGCTTTGTACACTCGTCATTGATAATTCACGAAAGAATTCATAGTATCCTTACGAGATATTTAAATTGTAGAGTCACAGGGCAGAGATAGATGCGCGATATGGAATACGTCCAGAGGTATCGAGCCGTTTGAGCATGCATCGCACGGTCATTGCAGAGTTTTCATTGACTTTCTTTTGGGCGGGATTGTAGAAACGTTCCATCTCGGAACGCTACCGAGTTGCAGTGATTCTTTACTGATTTTTTTCTTTCTGTAGATGCAAGATAATGCCTATTAACAACATTGAAACGTTATTTTGATTTTATATTTTCAAGTAAACATATCGCTGTAATCAATTGTCACGCGACAATACGCTCGAAGAAGAGAATTTTTTCAGTCTTGATCGAATTTATTATGATCCCAATTTATCTCGATATTCTTTCGCAGGAACATCGCATGGAGATCGACGCAAGGGCTGGCACCTTCCAAGCCTTCGAACTCTTCGGACAACAACTGTTGCAATCGAGTCACTACGCGAGCGTGGAGATTCAGGAGAAGATCGAGTCTATGGCCGAGGCTCGTCAAGAATTGGAACAGGCTTGGATACAGCGACGCATGCAGCTTGATCAGAATCTTGAGCTTCAGCTATTCTGCAGAGATTGCGAGCAGGCGGAGAATTGGATGAGCGCTCGGGAGGCTTTCTTGAGCAGCGCCGACGCTGTCGACAGCAGCGACAATGTCGAGGCCCTCATAAAGAAACACGAGGACTTCGACAAGGCGATAAACGCTCACGAGGAAAAGATCGCGGCACTTCAAACGTTGGCCGACCAACTGATCGCCGCCGAGCATTACGCAGCTAAACCGATTGACGAGAGACGCTGCCAAGTTTTGGATCGCTGGCGTCATCTGAAAGACGCCCTAATCGAGAAACGCTCGAAATTGGGAGAATCGCAAACTCTCCAACAATTTTCCCGCGACGCCGATGAGATGGAAAATTGGATCGCCGAGAAATTGCAGCTTGCCACTGAGGAGAATTACAAAGATCCGGCGAATATTCAATCGAAACATCAGAAGCATCAAGCATTCGAGGCGGAATTGGCCGCTAACGCTGATAGAATTCAATCGGTGCTGGCGATGGGTGGAAATCTCATCGAGAAACATCAATGCGCCGGATCGGAGGATGCTGTTCAGAAACGTTTGGCATCGATCGCCGATCAATGGGAGTATTTGACGCAGAAGACTACCGAGAAATCGATGAAACTTAAGGAAGCTAACAAGCAGCGTACCTACATTGCCGCTGTGAAAGATCTGGACTTTTGGCTCGGCGAGGTCGAGAGTCTTCTGACCTCCGAGGACGCCGGCAAGGATCTTGCGTCGGTACAGAATCTCATGAAGAAGCATCAACTCGTCGAGGCGGACATTCAGGCTCACGAAGAAAGAATAAAGGACATGAACGCACAAGCCGATTCATTGATCGAGAGCGGACAGTTCGACGCCGCTGGTATCCAAGAGAAACGTCAGAGTATAAACGAGCGGTACGAGAGAATAAGAAATCTCGCCGCTCACAGACAAGCGCGACTCAACGAAGCCAACACGCTGCATCAATTCTTCCGCGATATCGCCGATGAGGAATCATGGATCAAGGAGAAGAAATTGCTCGTCGGTTCCGACGATTATGGCCGCGATCTCACCGGTGTCCAGAATTTAAAGAAAAAGCACAAGCGTCTCGAAGCCGAACTCGGTAGTCATGAACCGGCTATCCAAGCCGTTCAGGAAGCCGGCGAGAAATTGATGGACGTTTCGAACTTGGGTGTCCCGGAAATCGAGCAACGTCTCAAGCTCCTCAATCAAGCTTGGGCCGAGCTAAAGCAATTGGCCGCCAACAGAGGACAGAAACTCGACGAGTCCCTTACGTATCAACAATTCTTGGCGAAGGTCGAGGAAGAGGAAGCATGGATAACGGAGAAACAACAACTCTTGTCGGTCGAGGATTACGGCGACACGATGGCGGCTGTGCAAGGATTGCTGAAGAAACACGACGCCTTTGAGACAGATTTCGGCGCTCACGGAGAACGTTGCGTCGATATCTGCGACGCCGGCGAGGCGCTCGTAAAGGCGGGAAATCATCGAGCCGACGCTATCGGACAGCGTTGCACCCAGCTGCGCAACAAACTCGAGCAGCTTGGCGCTCTCGCAGCCAGAAGGAAGACTCGTCTCAACGACAACTCCGCTTATCTTCAATTCATGTGGAAGGCCGATGTCGTGGAGTCTTGGATCGCCGACAAGGAGACACACGTGCGTTCCGAGGAATTCGGACGGGATTTGTCGACCGTACAAACATTGCTAACGAAGCAGGAGACTTTCGACGCGGGTCTGCACGCCTTCGAGCACGAAGGTATCCAGAACATCACGTCCCTCAAGGAGATGCTCGTCGATTCCGGTCACGATCAAACAGCCAGCATTCAGAAGCGTCATGCCGACGTTATAACCCGCTGGCAAAAGTTGCTAGCCGACTCGGACGCGAGAAAGCAAAGACTGCTTCGTATGCAAGATCAATTCAGGCAGATCGAAGAACTTTACCTTAATTTCGCAAAGAAAGCGTCGGCTTTCAACTCGTGGTTCGAGAACGCCGAGGAGGATCTCACAGATCCGGTGCGGTGCAACAGTATCGAGGAGATCCGAGCTTTGCGCGAGGCGCATGCACAATTCCAAGCGAGCCTGTCGTCCGCCGAGGCTGACTTCCAGGCACTCGCTGCACTCGACAGACAAATAAAGAGCTTCAACGTTGGTCCAAATCCTTATACTTGGTTTACGATGGAGGCTCTCGAGGACACGTGGAGGAACTTGCAAAAAATAATTAAGGAACGCGACGTCGAGCTCGCCAAGGAGGCTCAACGGCAGGAGGAGAACGACAAGCTGAGAAAGGAGTTTGCCAAACACGCAAACGCCTTCCACCAGTGGCTGGCAGAAACGAGGTACGTTTTTTGAGACAATTTACGCCGTCGACGATTTACGGCGCGCTCTTATTTTACTATACAATATTTTACAACTTATTTTCCTTTCCACAGAACGTCCATGATGGAAGGCTCCGGATCGCTGGAACAGCAGTTGGAGGCAACGAAGCGAAAGACTCAGGAGGTTCGGGCTCGGCGTCAAGATTTGAAAAAGATCGAGGATCTCGGTGCTATTCTGGAGGAACACCTGATTCTCGACAATCGTTATACCGAGCACAGTACGGTGGGTCTTGCTCAGCAGTGGGATCAATTGGATCAGCTAGGAATGCGTATGCAACACAACTTGGAGCAGCAGATACAGGCACGCAATCAATCGGGCGTTTCCGAGGATGCCCTCAAAGAATTCTCGATGATGTTCAAGCACTTCGACAAGGACAAGAGCGGACGTCTCAACCACCAAGAGTTCAAGTCTTGCCTCAGAGCTCTCGGCTACGATCTGCCGATGGTGGAAGAGGGCCAACCTGATCCCGAATTCGAAAATATACTCGGTACAAACATATATATTCTCAGAACCGAATCGACGTTCAGCAATTTTATTTTATTGCATCACACTAATATAACTTAAATTGCAGATATCGTGGATCCTAATCGCGACGGTTACGTCTCCTTGCAAGAGTACATGGCTTTCATGATCAGCAAGGAAACCGAGAATGTACAGAGCTCGGAAGAAATCGAGAATGCGTTCCGTGCAATCACAGCGGCCGATCGACCCTACGTTACAAAGGAGGAACTTTACGCAGTGAGTGTATATAAATTGAAGCGTCATTCATATGCTGTTCGACATATGAATGACGAGTTTTTTTTTTGATGTCATATGAAAATCACTTGACGGAATTTTCTTTGTCATTTATAGAACCTCACCAAGGAGATGGCCGACTACTGCGTCGCCCGCATGAAGCCTTACGTGGATCCCAAAACCGAACGACCCATCGCCGCCGCTATGGATTATATCGACTTCACCCGCACACTTTTCCAAAATTAATGGACTACGCGCGTCGATAGCAAATATATATTATTACGTTAAAATATTGATAGAATTAAAATACAAGTACTTCTCGCAACCACTCGCAAAGAAATTGAAAGAATATTCGTGTTACAAAAATTGCTTATCGAAGGTTCATTCCTTAAAGTTTTTTAATAATCAATTCAAAATTTTGTCGCACATCGAATACACGTTAAATGATATGTTAAAAAAGCACAGTAGCTAAAGTTTTTATAGCTTCTCAACAATCAGCTATTTCAAAAGCATAGTTATTTGGCTTTATTGGAATCGCTTACATATTAACGTATGATTGTAGCTTGTTAACGGAATAAATATATACGATGTATCGGAACAGTCCAAAACGAATAGGAAAAGTCCACTAGAAACCTTTGTGCAGCAGTTTCCGAAGTTGGTGGCTCATATAGTAAGGTTTTTCCCGTGAACCATCATTGCGCTCGCTGTCCTCGAGGAAACATAGGAATATCGTATCCACCGCAACCTCGTAAACACTGAAGAAAACATTCGCTACGAGATACGCTCCAATAACGACGAGGATCACCGGCACCCACCAGAATTCCATCTCGTTTTTTGTACTAGTATAATACCACCACGTCGTTGTACCCATCGCCATCGCTATGCCGATTTTACCGAGCCAGAGCAGCCAGGAAACAATCTTAAAATATTCAAATGATTAAATAACTAGTACGTGAAAATCTGAAATTTGAGAACCGGAAATGTTACCGAAGATTTGGCAAAAATATTTCATTTATGGTTTGAAAACTTTATTTATCGATCAGGTTCGGAGATATATCACTTCAGGTTGCAGAATGAAATTTTTCGATCGGATTTGGGGCAATTTCCTTATAAAGTGACTTCCGGTTCAAAAGTTGATATTTCCAGACCGGAAGTATTGCGGTCTGAGTAAAATATTTACGGTCGGAAAACGAGTTTCTTTTTTAACGTGACAATAATGGATTAATCAACGAAACATAGAGTGTATAATTACAATAATATAATAGGGAAAAAGTTACAAAAGCATGAAATCGAGGCTCCTAGAAGGGCTCGGCGAGGTTCCTAGGGGATCGCGTCCGTTCTCGAAAAATTGGAACAAACATCTTTACGAAATATATATAAAAAAGATTTAAAGACATCTCTAAAAATTAGCATTACCAAAGAAGACGACACTCACCTTATTGAGAACCAAAACACGAATTGCATTTCTCAGTATGAGACTCATTGCGTCGGATGCCGAACGACAGAGCCCTTTGCCATATACAGCGCAGACGATGTACGCGTTGCGGTTCATAAACTTCAAAAACTTCTCAAGGTAGGTCATTAGAAATTGGAAGCAAGTGAATACGCAGTACAAACCGTTGACCTGTTCTTTCGCGTAATGTTTCATAGCTTCCAGAACGTAACGTACCAAACGACAAATCGTTATCAGTAGAGAACCAAATGCTACTGTGCCCAAATGATATCTGTAATGAAGGTTTAATGTAAGAACCGAGAGTTCACGAAGATGTGAAACAGGCTCAGTCAGTAACACAAATGTGATCAATCTTTCATTTTGCTTTCGTCTACATCTGATAGGAGAGACGGACAATAACAATTTGGTGTTTCACAGAAAATTGTAGTGCCTTTGAAAGAACAATGCAATTGTATTACTATCAAAGCCCGTCACTGTGGGAAAGACATATCGCCTTAAGAGCATGCGTTACATTATGCAGCAAGAGAACAATGGCATCAGTGCTGCTCTCAACAGACCGAGAGAGACAGTTCGAGAACGTGTTTCACATACTCCTAAGGGTCGGTCCTTGCGTGTATTATCCACTACCTAATGGTTCTCCAAGCGCTGACGGCCACCGTGAAGAAGGGCACATCGAATTTTCTGAACGTCCAGTACCAAGTTGCGAATGTGGATGCTAAAATCATTTCACCAAGGGCTGTGATGAAACAATATAGCCAAATGAATCCAATTAAATGGATCGCAATGAGTAGCCTGATCTGCCATTTTTCCTTGGTCTCTACTGTCCATAAATGGAGCCCGATGACCACTAGGTAGACTAAAGTGGCCAAGTGAAGCAACCATGGCAAGATTGGAAACAATAAACTTGACAAGGTCGACATAACAGCGCTGCAAAGAGACACACGAATTAAGCCATCGGTAATCAAACGCCACGAGCAATCGGGTACTGAAAAAAAAACACTAACTTGCTAGCTTCCTTGATCAGCCGGCAAGCTAATCGAATACGCTTCAGCAGACATAGTACTATTAGAACGATCAGTCCAGCGATTATACCGAATATAATAGTCAATACGAGCCACGTTGTTTCGTCTTCTTTAGCATAACGTTCGTAGAAATAAAACGATAGATAACTGAAGAACGAGCACAGTAATATAACGGATAGAAATACAAACGGCAAGGCGAGCCATCTGAGGAGGAAGATATACAGCAAGCATACCCCCGCACCGCCAGCGATCAACCCAAAGATCATCCCTCTGAAAAATAAATTATTTAGACAATATGTCGTTTAACGATTGGCAACGGTAATTGTTCACAGTATACCTGGTGGATATAGCGGCATCGAGGACTCCTTCGCCCCACAATATTGCCTTCACAAATTTTTCAATCTCTTGCAGGTCCTTTTTTGACACAATACCCTCAAGTAATTCAAGTGGAACGTTTTTACGAGGGATACATCGGCCCAGAACAGATGTACTGTTCAGAAACCATTTAGTGCACTTATTTGCCAATATCAAGCTTTGCATTTGGGTTTTACTACTGTTGCTTACGTCGATACCAGTTTCGCAGATCATATTCTTCCGTATATAATCCTCTGATTGCAGGTCCCACGGTTTCCAATACCAATTGCTTGACGGACAATGTTCTCGACAGACTTGAGGAGTTTCGCACTTTCGATTCGTATTGATACATTGAGTTAAATCGAAGAAGACAAGATAGGGTGAGTCGGCGACTTCAGCATCCAGTCCGCATTTTCGGCCGTAACTATCCTGGGGAGCCAAGAGAGCTCTCACATCTCCATAAGCCAGAGCTGAAGCGTTTCAAGATTTCTGTTATTGGGCACTGAAACGTTGGATGAATTCGGAACTTACCATAGTATCCTGCACCAATCCAACATGCCATGAATGCTACGAAGATAACGAGGCAGGGCCAATCCGTACAGGAACGATCCTTCAGTGGTCCTTTCCATTCCGGCGAAAACTCTAGTTTTCTGTCTGCAAATCGGCAACCATAAGGCTACTCAGTTAATTCAATTACGCTGATTTTCTTTTGATACTCACCGTCGTAAGCCATTATTCTCGTTTGGACATAACACTAGAGGGTACCGTTCACTCAATGTAACTTTGTAGTGTAATCAGAACCTGTGCTGATTGTAACGAGCACAAAGTGATGTTCCCAGCGCCGACGTTATCCAAATAACTCAACTGTTTTCAGATACAATAATCGGAAACGGGCAGTATCGAGTTATATTTTGCTTGGTTATCTTATCGATACTTTTAACAGATAACAGTGGACTCAAACTGGTAGTTTTCACAAGGTGCAGATTGTACGCCATAGATACATGGTATCGATAAGTTTTACCAATACATCTACCAATTAAAACATTTCGTGATTGAGTGATTCAATCCTTCGAACGAAAGACTCGAGACTGTTGTCACATCATAGTTCATCGATATTGGTTAAGGCGATACGCATATATTCGACGCATTATCGAGAAATCTCTCAATGACCTTTTATTGCGGAACAATTGATGACAAACGAGTACAAGATGACAAATGACTCACTGAATGATCGGGCTATTATCTACGACGATCACTTGCGTTTTGGTAAAAATCTATCTAGAACTCCGTATTTCTGTGTATCGATTTCTTTTTGCTTTATCTTCTCGGCAGCTTGAACCTCACGCATTTGCTCAGCCGCTTCCTGTAACGGAATAACAAAAGACAATAACAATATTCGTGTAATTAGCAGCTCCAGCATTGGAATTTGTGAATTATTACGATTATTCCAACTTACGCGTCGACTAATTTCCCTAAGTATCTTCTTCGTTTTTATAACTTTAGCAGTTCCTCCTTTGCCCTTTGCTTTTGTCTTTCTCGGCTTGAAGTCTATCGCCTTCGGCTTGATGTGCTGTTTTGAAATGAAAGGTAGACGACAGTGATGAGAATCATTAATGATAAATGCATAAAAAATTCCCAAGCCGTAATATGATGTACCAGGAGTTTCTTCTTCGCCTCGACTTTGTCCTTCAGGGTTGGTATATCAACTTCCGCAACGGCGGTAGGATCGAGAGTGATAAATTCCGGCTGTATCTTGTCGAGAAGTGCTTTAACTTCGGCCTCGCGTCTCTGACTCTTCGTCTGGAAGGGATTAGCTTCGAGGGCGTCGAAGTTCGCCTCTGCGCTGCCTGGTACCAAAAGTGACGTGAATCCTTTAGCAGTTGTTACACCCAAAACATCTTCGTACGGACAGAACTGCATTCCCGTAGCGGCCCAAGAAGTTCTGTGTCTCAAATACGACTTGAACTTGTTGTCCGTGTCACTAGAAAAGAACCGTCAATGAGCACACGATGCATCAGTGCGGTAATGAAAAATAGCCTTGTCAATGTTCAATTTACCGATACACCTGGACTATATTTCCCATTGAAACCCCCAGCAGACCCTTCTGACTGTAGGAAAGATGGTGAGGCGGTGATTGTAAGATTGCAGTGTTAACGGGACCGGCCAGTTGCCTCACGTCCCATATCTTCAAAGAACGATCCGAACAACCAGTAGCCATGTAAGTTCCGTGAGGATGCACGCACGTGGCTGTAACGGCTTGAGTGTGGCACAGCATTTTTGCCAGAGGAGCATGACTGTTTGGTGACCACATCGACACTACCCCTTTCGAATTTCCCACGCACAGAACGGCATTGCTGGGATTCTGTGTCATAACCTGCGAGCAAAGGACATATATGTATTGTTGCTATTATCAAAATTACTAGAAAAGGAAGTGCAACACTTGTAAAAACTGCATCTTAGTAAGTGAATTGAATTTTACGTGAATACGTGCAGATCGAGCCTTTTTTTAATCAGCTGATTGACTGACAGCCCATTAATACTACTATATTATTTTGTTATTGGGCAATTTTCTTTTTTATTTTACATTTTTCCCCTAACATGGGTATCATGTCCCCCTCCACCTTGCAGCTGCCTTCCCCAATGTATTTCATTAGACTTGGCATTTATTTTAAAGGCATAGGGAAATTGCAGTGAACCTATACCAATACCCAAGGCTTCGTTAAATCAATGTTCTGTGTGTAGCAAATAACACAAAAAGTACCCAATATTTGTATCAACATATGTTAGTTAAAAGTTAATAAACTTACATTTATGCTTCCGAGCTTGGTGTTGTATCGAGACACAAGTTTGCCTATGGATACATCCAGCCAAGCAAGATATCCAGTTCTCGATGAACTTGCCATTAAAAAATGATAGGGCAAGAACTCCAAGCGCGTTGCGCCGTTCATCGTCTTTATACAGTGAAGTTCGATTCCCTGATTGTCATAGATGTATACCCACTCTTTCTGGGCAACAGCGAACATTGTTTCCAAGTGTAGCCAAGCTACATCATGGATTGATTCCATGACGTTTAGCTCGCATGCAAGTTTCTTGGTAACCCAATCGAACGCTGCAACGTGTCCCAGCTTTCCTCCCAGCACTAAGTGTCTGCCATTGCGAGTGTATTGCATAGAGTACGGACCGAAGTCCATTTTTAAGTCAAAATGCTTAGTAGCGCTTGTTATGTCTACGTTCGAAGCTATCTGATTCTGTTTGAACTGTGTGGTAGTCTCGCCCGCATCAGTTTCGAGAAATCCGTAATCTTCTGTAAGAAGCAACTCAGATCGGGCCGCCTGCTCTGTCGCCTTTTCTATGGCTCTCTCCTTTATCCGCAACCTCTGTCGGTGAATCTTCGTCTGTATGTTGCTGGCGCCCGCTCGCAGATCAAGACCATCGCCCCTGCCATGCTTGGCGAGTTTTTCTTTGCTGATCGGCGCCTTGCCGGGGTACTTGACCGTGCGGCCTGTTAAACAAAGGGCATTGAAATTTCTCGAATCTATTTCGTGAAAGAACGCTGTTCTCAGACGATACTTACCGGCCTTAACCATAGTAAAATTTTACTACGCGAACTTTCACTAATAATGGACAAACAACATTCAGCACGTGTTTACTAATGGTTCGCCATGTTTTAATTCACTCGTATTAAAAAATCACTAGAAATGTGTCGCAACGTTTCGATAGTTGAATTTCTTAACTAAAGTCTCGCTGGTACACTCAGTCGGTACTGCAGTGCACTGGCCACTTAGGTACGAAAAAAGATCCCAAACGGCTAAGTTCGAAGTTTAAAATCCTCGAAGATATGCAATCGAATTTGTAAATAAGCTACGAATGTTCATAACTCTTAGGAGAATACAAACATGAAGTGTGCGGCGGATTCTAAGGACGTGCAGGTAATTTTATTGTCATGTTGAACATTTCGTAGGTAATAATTGTCGACTAGGTTAAGCCTCGATAGAATGATCGCTGCGACGGTTTTGCATCTGTAACAATGTTATTTTTTGTCTCACTTCTCACAGGACTTTGAATTCAAGGAATTGAGCACGAGGCAGATCTTTGATGGCTTTGCAAATGTTCCCACTGCTTGCAGTCTCGTTGCTACTGACGGGAAACGGGGATTGCTCTACGTAGGTCATGAAAATAAAATAACCGTGCTGAAATGCAATGGCCAAACTACCAGCGAATGGAAATTCGAGCACGAACTTCCAGCTACCGTGTCCCGTGTAGCTCTGAGCTGTGACAATGAATATCTCTCCATAACATTCCACAAGTCTACAGCAAGAATTTACAATGCAAGCTCGCTGACAAGGAACGTAAGTTCCTTCGACTGACAACACATCAACACAAAAGAAAAAGAACCTACTGCTTGTACAATATTTCCATTGCTCTATTACGAGCAACTTATCAATTATCATTAATTTATTTCTTGTCCCATCTAGAACATGGAAGTCCTTCACGAAATTCAGCTGTCCTCGTCCAGCGAGGATGTCTTTGCCTACGACTTAAAGTGGAATCCCGCTGTTCCGGGAATGTTTTGCACAGTCGCGAGTGACCATACCATCGGAAGTTTTATGGTGAAGACAGAGAGAAAAACAACAGTGGGACTGGTAGCGATGGAGAAGATTGAGGGCCACGAGGTTCTTTGTGTAGCTTGGAGTCCAAAAGGGAAACAGATAGTGGTAGGCTGCAAGAATGGCAACATCGTACAGCTAAAACCTGATTTGAATATAGCCCGAACAATCGTCGGACCTTCTCCGAATATTGGTGGAGTAATAAGTATTCTTTGGATTAGCAATTATCAATTTTGCGCGACCTATCAAGATCCGGGTGATCGGTGCATCAAGGTTCTCATAGTCGATGCTCCGAAAGGCGAGACCAACGCTAGTTTCACGTGTTACGACGATATAACGTACAGCATGCCCGAGACGGAACAAAGTCCGTCGCGTTATTACCTCGATCACGTGGCGGAATGGGGCTTGATAATCGCGGCGAGTAGCAGCAGTACCGAAGTTGCTGTTTTGGGATCCCCCGATAACGGAAGTACATGGGAACAGTGGCAACTGGTCGATAGCGGAAGAGCCCAGCTTCCGTTGATTCGTACGACCGAGAGTTATCCCGTCGGTATGGCTATCGACAGATCGTCCGATACAAAATTGGTTTTGGGACCGGAAACAACCCTTCCGCATCCGGTACCGGTGCTCCACATATTCGGTACATCCGGTCAGCTGATCAGCTTCCACATGGTCAATCTTGGACCAAATTGTCCGCCGCTGTGCTCACCACCTACGGAGATAGTCTCGGCCGTTCAAGTTCAACCGAGGCAGAGTCTGTTACCTTCGGAGATATCTTTCAACTTGAACAACGGAGCAACCAGTACACCGCGGACGAAACAAGTCGAAGTTCCTGTCGAGAGACCGAAGATTTTGCCTTCCGTGAATCTATTCAACGAGTCCGCTAAGCCACCCGCACCTGTGCCCGTGCAACAGGTAGAATTGAAGATTCCAAAACCGCGAGCCGAAAAGATTGAACTGCCACCTTCGAAGGTGGAGTCACGTTTGTCTCCAGTAAAAGAAGTAAATCAACCGGAGAAGGAGGCCGTCGACGAAGGTCTCTGCCTGCGCGCGTACTTCGAGGAACAGGTTCTGTTCGAGAAAGAGTTGAAAGCGAAATTGAAGCCTCAAACATGGATATGCGGCACCGAGGAGGAACAGAAGAAACTCGTCACTCAATCGGCAACGATAGACGAGTTTCTTCGTGAACTGCGCGAGACAACGAATAGTTTGTCGAGCGACATGGCCTATCTCAAAGCTCTGCTTCTGCAATCGTTCGCATGGCTAGAGGAAACGAAATCTAAGAATTTCGCAAACTCTACCGACAATCCCCGTGATAGAGGCGACAGAAATAAAATAAAGGAATTACAGAGGCTCTTCTTTTACACGCAATCGCAACTGATGCAAGCCACTAAAGCCTTAGACATGGAGTGGTCCGAATATGAATCGCGAGAAAAATCAATGATCAAGATACCAAGTTTGGAATTCATATATCAGAGTCTCAAGCGGCATTCGGAGATAATAGCAAAAGAGAAAAGCCTTCTGGAGAGCCATTTGAAGAAATGGAAGGCCTTAACGCGCGGCAAGGTCTCGGGATTGAACAAGTCCATGGCAAAGTTGAATCTCTCCTCCTCTCTGACCTCGGGGAGCAACAATTCCGACGGCGGAGCGATAGCATTGAGATGTAAGGCGATAGCGGAGAACACACGATGCTTCAGTGTCGACAAGCAGCTCAGACTACGAGATCTCCTCATCGAAACGAAACCGAGGGTAATAAAAGCGATTAATCCCTCTCCTGTACAGGATAGATTAGAAGCGACTCTGTCGTCCTTGGCCTCGGCGGCTCCGGTAACGAACGTACCGACAACAAAGTCCGATCATATCTCCACGGAACGCATGATCGGTGCTGAACAATCGGTTCCAAAGAGCACGCAACCGAGTCCACTGGTGTCATTGAACAGCATCGTAGCGAAATTCGGTCCCGTTACACCTGCCGAATCCGTGATGCAGAGTAAAACTCCGAGCAAGGTTTTTTCCATCAGCAACACCGCTCCGCTCTTCGGAGGTCACATATCGCAAATCGACCAGAAGCAAACTGTCGGCGCACCGTTGATACAAACCAAGCCGAAACAAAGCATCACGGTTACACTCAACCAACAGCCAAGTTTCCCCTCGTCTCAGATGCCTGCAAATCCGCGTTCTCAGGCATTTTCCGAAGTCCAATCGATTCAATTCGGTACTCCTGAACAAAAAACGCAGGAACAATCTGTTCCCGCAATGGTCGGCGATGCTTTCTCCAAGGGCCTAAAATTATCGAATTTTAAAGATAGCTTCTCCATAGGTGGGTCAACTTTCTTCCAAGATACGTCTGCAAAGCCCGCATCTCTTGCATCGTCCACTGCATTAACAGCAGCAAGGAACGAACCTCAGAGTGTCTCGACTACGATTGGATCCACGACCTTCGCTGGAATACCCGAAGGCACTACCATCCAAGAAGTTATACGCGAACCAGCGTCAACTACATTCAACTTCGCGAGCTCGGGACAAGCAGCAATAAGCTCCCAGCAGAGTTCGTCTATCGAGGTGGCCACGCCAACTTCGAACTTACAGAATTTCTCATTTGCGTCGAAGCCCATTGAACAGCCAGCTTTCTCCTTCTCTCTGAAGGAATCCGTCCCGGCGAGTCAAGATCCTGCTCAGGGTTCCTCGGAACTTCCTAGCCTGTTCGATTTTGATCTTGCGTCGATCGGGAGTCAGCCTTTTGGAAAAGTTTCCATGCCAACGTCGACGTTAACCTTTGGCGAAGCATCATCGGCAGCTCCTCAGAACACCGCATCGAGTCCACCAGTAACGTCACAGTCTACGCCACGCACCGAGGCATTGTCCACTGCTCCAGTAGCTGCGAACTTCTTCAGCAATGCCGTTTCAACAACGACGACTACTCCTTTCGAGAAAGCTCCCGCCAGCGTCTCCAGCGGTTCGATCTTCGGCGGTGCTCCAACCGAATCCACATCCGCCGCGACGAGTATGTTCGGCGGTGCCGCTGCTTCCGTTCTGAGTTCTTCGTTATTAGGCGGACTCTCGACCGCGACGAATCCATCATTATCGTCGCCCTTCAACGTTGGAAAACAAGCAGCTTCGGTGACCTCGAGCAGCGAGACTCCGACTGCTCCCGCTACTCCATCAATATTTGGAACTGCGAGTTCAGTCGCAGCTTCACCACCGGCGAAGACATCGACAGAGGCAGGCACACCCTTCGGCAAACCACCCCTCAGTTTCTCGAGCCCCGGTTTCGGGGGGATAATCGGCGCTCCATCGAGTACTTTGAATTTCGGAGCCACAGCAGCTGCCACTGCAAGTCCACCCGCCTACGACAAAGTCGTCGAAGCCAACGCGGCGACTAACGTGTTCGGGCAAACTCCCGTCGTGTCTTCGACAAGTCCTAATGTCGTGAAGGCCTCCACGACCTCTCCGACACCGGGAATGTTCGGTGCAACTACGGGAACTTCGACGACCACTCCGATATTCGGAAACATCTCGTCAACTCCGGGCTCTACGATATTCGGAGGTGGATCTTCAACTACCCCGGCTCCTTCGGTATTCGAGGGAAATTCAGCGCCGATCGCACCATTTGGAAGCCCAACGTCGGCTACAATTTTCGGTGGATTCTCCCAAAAGTCACCGGCCTCTGTCTTCGGCGGTAGTCAAGCAGCTGCGCCGATACCGGCGTTCGGTGGGATCGGAGCCCAGACAGCGACACCCACCGGGACACCTCAGGCTACGTCGCCCTTCGGACAGAGTTCCGCTTTCGGTGCGAAACCAGTTTTCGGCGGTCAGTCATCCGTCTTTGGAGCTGCGAAGCCCGAATTCTCGAATCCGTTTGGAGGCTCGACATTCGGAGCAAGCGCTGTTCCTACAGGTAGATCATCTCATTGGCCGTTGTTCTTTTCAGCCGACAATTATTACATGACTACCAAAAAATAATTTTTTTCGAACAGGATTCAGCAGCCCCCCGGCGATGGGTGGAAGTCCGCCGCCTCTGGGATCTGCCTCGATGCAAAAAGTATTCGGCAATCCCGTCGGCACGAGCACCTTCGAGTCCCTGGCCGGCCAGAACGGTGGGCTCACTTTCGGTAGTCTAGCGCAGAAGACTCCGGAACCACAGAAGCCTCCAGCGTTCTCCGGGTAAGTGTCCTTGCGAATTTTTTTTCTCATGCGAACTTTCAATTAACTTGAATTGGTATGCATATTTTATCACGATTTTCTGAGACTCCACGAATTACGTGTGGATATAAACATATTGTATAACTTTCAGTGGAAGCTCATTTTCTAGCTGGAGATAATCATCGTCCCGGACGTCTCGCGTGAAATGTACGATGCCATTTCATCGAGCTACTATCAACGTTATAGCCGCAAATCAACAACGCGAGAATCATTGTAATTTACCAACATCGTCTACTCCTTTTCGAAAAAGTTTAATCCACCCGCATTATATTTTAAATATCCGTTACTATTGTACGAATTCACTGTCAAGCTCATTAGAAAAACAGTATTTAAAAATATACAGTACACTTAGACAGGATAAGGGTCGCGGCGTAAATTCAAATGCCGCGTTTTATCGGTTTTGGTGCTATCGCAACTTTTGTTGGTTTGCACAGATCAATGACGCACGGATCGTCGGTGGGCGAGTGACTGGAGGAAGGCACCAGTAAAGCTATCGATATCTCGACGTTACAAGCTTCCATCCACACCTGATGGGACAGAAGTACCGTTGTCCTCAATCTATAGTCTGTTCCATCCGGATTTTGCGGACGGAGATCCGATTTCCTTGGCAAAAGTAGTTGAACCTGTTGATCCGGATGACGGATCTTTATTCGTAATGTCTTTGGATCTCGAAGATTTAGAACCTTCGCAGTGAGAGGAATGCCGAGTAAAAGTCCCCCGGTAAATTTGAGGGCGGAGTCGGCATCGCCGCGAGGTTCTTCGATTACAGCTCGACAGAGACGCGTCGATGTGGATGGTCTTGGAAGTCTCTCCTCGTCGGATGCAGGAACTACCGTGAGCAGTGGCAGGAGAAGACGCGACAACGATCCGGGTTTCGCTTCGCCAAGGGCGGGAATCTGAAGAACGAGGGCTCTCGAGAAAGGTGGAAGGTTCGTGGTGTCGTCCGGAAGGGTATCGGCCTCAGCAAGAAAGTGTCTCGCTAGCGGCAAAGCACTTCCCGTTGCGCTCTTCGTTATCCTGATCAACTCAACAGCGAGAGCTTTCAGCCAGACATCATTTGCCAATGCTATCTCGGTCTCGTCCAGCCCCGTGAATAATCGTTGCAATCTGGAACAATGTATGCGTAAAAATAATATAAGTAAAGCATCCAGAAATATCGTTCGATTTGATCAATCGAATTGTTATAATAACGACTTTTGCGCGTGTCTGAGAAGAACGGCGATGTTGCTAGTGGAGTTCGGTGAGAAACTGGACACAACGGAGTTCCCTTGATTCTCGGAAATTTCCTTGATAACTGTTCTGAGCAGCAGAAGACAGCGTATGTAGAGAGCGGTGAAGTGGGCAGCCCCTTCCATGCTGCGATCCATTTCGGCCAGTCGATCGAGATCTACTGCTGCTGCTTCCAGAAGTTGAGCGTGAACTCTGCCACCGGGTCGAGCGGCTTCCACACCGGCGACCATTCTCTCCAGGAATTCCCGACCTCGTCGATCTCGCGTTTCATCGTCTTCATCGCTTTCCTTGCGTATTCCCGGACCGTTGGCGAGAGCGGGTCTTAAACGCGGTACCAAATGCGGCATCGTGTCCCGTAGATAGTGGTAGTGCTTTGCCGCATGTTCCGAGAATAACGCGTGCATACTCGGGCAATGTAAGGCAGCGTTAAAAATGAGAACCAACACACTCGCGTAAGATGGCTCGTCGACGTCGGGTTCGGGAGTATCGAAGAACGGGTGGCGACCGAGAAGTTGAGGTACCAGCGGCAGAGTCAAGTAAGGATGCGATGCACCAAGTGCCGCCAAACAACTCCTTATACTATCCTTATCCTGAGGATATCGGGTCAAGTTGTCGATCAAACGGTTGACGCACATATGCAGACAATTTCTCGTCGCCAGACGACTCGCCGCGAGAGTCGCGTGCAATCCTTCCCTGACTTCGTCAGAGAAATCTTCCAGGGCGCATAAAATTGTTTCCAACTGATCTTCCTGAAGGGTCACACTCGCTGACATTTTCCTCAGTGACTCGATAGCTCGTATTCGGACGTCCTGTATCTCGTCGTTGAACATATCGACCATGAAGTCCAATGATATTCTCGCTATGCTCGGTTGTTCTAGAGATAATTTGCAGAGAGCCTCCACCGCGGCTGTTCGAACTTCGAGAAACTCGTCTTCGAGACCGTGAATGAAAGCTCCGCAGGATCCGCTCCGTTCCTCGATTTCGGAACCGTCGTCCTCTACTCTCTTTTGTTTTTTGTCTAGCGCTTGCTCGATGGATCTACGCGAAACTCCTTTCATCTCACCCAAAAGTGACATGACCGAAGCTCTCACCCGTGGTGAAAGATCTCCCATCAGACCGCACATTTTTGAGAACGCGCAGTCGACCATTCTCACGTCTTCACCGTCCGCTCCAACGATTATATTGTCAGGATACTCGTTGCCCAGTATCCATATCAATCGTAGAACGGCTCGTCTCACTATCTCGTAATCGTCGCGAACGGCACTGCATGCCTCGGAAAAAAAATTCGGCGGAAGCCGACATCCTCGTTGCGAATGGAGCTCCGCCATTGTCTCGAATGCTCCAGCTCGTACTCTGGGATCTTGCGAACGAGCGTAGTTCCCGACGAGAATCAGGGTATCGTCGGCCGCGTTCGAAGATAGATATCTTCCGATTATCGCGAGGCACCTCGTCTGTACGCCGTGCCAAGTATCCGGTAATTGCTCTCGAGCGATTCGTAAAACCGCGGACCTATAAAAAATAGATGTGGCGTTTATCTTACTGTTATTAGAGTAGAAGAAGCCCATGATTTCAATTCTAACATGTATTCTAATTTAACAATATTGATAAGAAATCGTTATTATTAGTTATATTAATATATTAGATATATGAAATTTATTGTTTTCCATATGATATATAATTAATAACAATTCAAAATATAAATAATAACAATTAAATATATCCTCATACCTATGATGATCACCCAGTTTGAGCAATGTAGCTAAACCCTGACTTTTAACTCTGTGAGACTCTTCGTTCCTCAATAATTTAGCAGTTTCATCAACGATCCTCGATTTTTCCACAGTATCCTCGGTTACTTCACCCAGTTCGGCTAAGACCCAAAGAATTTTTGCACGCACAGCAGCTTCCGATTCTATGGAGAATCTGTCGACAAGCTTTGTCACCGCAGCAGGCACATCCTCCGGCGACAGTCTCGCCAGTGTATCGGATATGCGAACCAGCAATTGAAGCGAGTCATTGCCACCTTTGCATTTTTCCAAGCATTCGATAAATGCAAGAGCTGAACTCCCATCGGTACTTGGACCATTTCTAATACCTCCAATAGAAGGGTGTCGTAATAAACGTTGCCTTTTCAAAGGAGGCTCCGTCACCACCTTCAAAAATATTATGTCTGTAATGATACAATATTCGAACATAGGATGTTGTGTCAACTAACCTGGGTTTGGCTGAACTCTGCCAATACTCTTTTTTTCATGAGCGCCATTGTTTCTCGTAATAGTTGATTACGAAATGCGTATCATAATATGTGCTGATAACTTAATGGACCAGAATGCGTGTTAAGCATTCATAAAAATAATTTACTGCTGCGCCATCGAAATTTAAAGGTTACAGCCAGGAGAGACCGGTGAAATACGTTCAGAACATCAAGTTCATATGCCACCTTCTGGAGAGTCAATAAAGAGGGCGCAGAGATCGAAGTAATGGTGGCTAATTCATTTAAAAGATGCACCACGTGACATGTGAGTGCGAGAGAGATAGATCCGTTTTTCGATAACGTGTCGGATGATTTTTGAGTTTTATCGAAAGGGCCACCTGGTTTTAAATGGCGTTGATTGAAAAAATGCACCGATCTTAAGCTTAGCCGGAACCACCAAGTTCTACGATTACCGCTGGTATTCTAACTATGAATTAGCGTTAATCAGTATATTTCCATTATGACCTTAGCGTTACCTACTCGGGCTACTATACTATTTGGTGTTTTACCACTTGTTTTAATTTGTAACCCCATTCGAAAACAATAGTTTTCGAGTCCCTTCGGTAACTGCGACAGCAGCCTTACCATACGCCGCACGGTCGACGAATTTGTAGCTTAAGCTAAGGCTTGTGTGCGCAAGCGTCAAACCATTCGTTTAAAGATGGCGTCGATCAGATGTTTTTGTGTCAGAGCGGAACCAAAGGAGAATACCACAGTTGTTGCGTACGACATAGAAGACATTAACGAATTATATTATTTTAACGAATTTTTCAGAAGCTCACACATGTCGAGAAAGTTGAGTAGGAAAATTCTCATAAAATAAATCATCTCGTGATTTGACTCGCGAATGTATTCACGGAGTTCGAACACAATCGTCATCAACACAGACCGGTTTAACCACTCTGTTCTCGTAAACACGCCGAGGTCACAAGCATTCACTTCATATATACAAATTAATTTTTCTTTTCCAATACCTGCACGATACTCCCCTCTTTTTCGAGTTGCACCACCTTGACCGTGGGCCCCAGACGGTGATCGTCGAGCGTCGCCATTCGCAGTGCAGATCGAAAATCGAAGAGTTACGTGATCCTCCGAGGGATCTGTAGATCATGGCGTTATCGCGCATCAGATGTTCCGGAGATTTCCCGTCTATCCTTTCACGCGTCGTTCATCCAGGTGATATAAACTGTTTTGTTGCTCTCGATATACATTACGATATATCGATAACGCGGGCTCGAACTCGCTGCATCATCGCCATACTTTTAAGACAAAACAGCAACAGAAAGCCTTTTAAAATCATCGAATTAAATACAAAAATATGATTTGGTTTGTACAGTTTTTTTTGTTGCTGATTATATGTTTTGGGCTTACTTTCACGTACTTATCACCTTATTATAATTTTTTTTTTTGCTAATTTTTAGTGAATGGACCAATAGGCGAAACTCGATGCGTTCGTCAAGGATTGGAGTCGGTAAAGTCGGCCAAGCCCGGTGCAAAGGCGAGCCTCCATTTTTCCGGAGTGCGTCGTTATCCTGAAGCACCAAGATTGCCGTTACCGTGCAACGTTTCTGAGATATTCGGCAACGAGACCGGTCGTTTCACTCCGGAACGTGCACGGGACATAGCTGCGCCAGTGCTGGCCTACGTGACCGGTCAGGGTAGCCGGGATGGACTGACGAAAAGAGCATTCGACGTGAATGGCGCAAGCTGGGGACCCGCGCGTGCCTCGTGCGGTGATACGCACGTCGATTCGTACGATTGTTTCGGAGCTGTTAGCTTGAACAGCTCTATGCAGAGCAACGTGCCGATACCATTTTGCTCGAGTGGCAAAGCTTCCCACTTCAATATGCCAGGCGGTCAGTGGGCTAAAGACAACAAATACATCGCCGAAGATATGCAGAAGTCTCATTACAAAAGCGTCAAAGCTCGAGAACTCGAGAAAAAACGTTTGGCAAACGGTTAGTTGAACTGTCGTTCACAGAATGGATTTATACATACGATTCTGTTCTTACTCTTCTCTAACGGTTTCCGCGACCCCGATATGTTTCGATGCACATGCTTTGTTTCATTAATGCGGCTCTCCAATAATCCCCGCAGCGGTGAAGGCGCTCACAGTCTTTTCAGGAACATCGTTATTTTTCTCTCGTCATCCAGGTCCTTTCACTAACGCCGTACTCATGAGTCTAACACCGGTGCCGAGTCTGAGACAAGAGAGTCGCGTTGCATTCTCGACAGACGCTGGCGCGACAGCTAAAGAAACGGAAAAGATCGGCTCGACCGGCGTTAGTAGTAATACGTCAGCTGCTGACGCTCCGCTATCGAACAAGACAAAACTTAAAAAAGCTGTAAAGGATTACGGTGCAACTGTTGTCGTCTTTCATATTGGCATATCGCTGATATCCCTCGGTGCTTGTTACGCCGCAGTATCGAGGTCAGTTATGCTGGACACGATGAAAAATCTATCGGTTAAATACTATTGTCGGCGTGATAACAAAATTAGAGACAATGGAGGAGAAATAACACGTTGCCTCTTTGGATTAATAGCGTGATAGGGCTCCCTTTTCGATAGTGCATCGTTTACGGAGCCCGCCACATTCGCGTAAACACTGTTGAAATCGAAGTTCGTATATGCACTTTTCTTTTCCGTTTCAGTGGACTAGACGTGGCCTCTTTTGTCAAAGCGTGGGGAGCGAGCGAACGTCTCGAAACTGCTGTGGCGGGCTCGTCAACGTTCCTCGTGGCGTATGCAGTTCACAAGCTTTTCGCTCCTGCAAGAATATCGATAACTCTCGGCGCGACCCCCTTTGTCGTAAAGTACTTGCGCAACGTGGGTATTCTAAAAAAGCCGAAAACGTGATACGTTAACTATGCGATTTGTTCAAATTTTCCTTTTTTTATTTTGCCTCTTATAATTGGATGATACTGTTGATTTGAAGAAATAGAAACAATAAATATATCATTGAATTAGACGATTGATTGTTTATTTTTAGTTTGCTTATCGACGTTCCCTTTTATTGTGTATACATCATTTTATAATATAAAGAATATATAAGGCTTAGGTTAATTTTACACATTGTTACGTATATCAACGTACGACATTCTGCGCGTGCAGCAACATGAACACGCACACCGTTTAACTCTTCTACTTGTTTTTGTTTTTACGCGTTTTTAAATTTCGTCGATTCATACACAGAAATCCGGAATAGAATAGTCTGCAGCAGCAAAGAGCGCCGAATTATGTAATTGTCTTTCTATTTCATTTCTTTACTTACACGATACACAAAAGCTCGACAGTTCCGATGGACGAAATTCATGTAGCTAGTACTCGATAAACAATATAACGTTCATTTATTTTAATAATAATAATAGTCTGCAGGAAGCCTGCGGATATTGAGTAATTTTTTTTCTCTTTTTCTCCCTTTCTCTCGACTTGAGCGTCGATTACACTTTCTGTATCAATTTTCACCCTCTTGAACGAGACTGGCAGAGTATCTACTTACGCGTCGCTTTACGTATTGTGACGCGTAACGGAAATTGAGTGGAGCGTCCGGACGCACATACAATTATTTACAGGGGTATTTAAAAATATATTATGGTACATAGCAAAACTAAAACTGCATTTATATACAATATTATCTAATTAATAGTAGCACACAATAGTTACGTCTAGGAGTTATCTGCTAATAGAGCAAGTCTTCTCAATTTACCGAGAGTTGGGCTTGACACAAAATTATCTTCTTTTTTTTTCTTTACGAGTAAAAAGTCGATGAAAGAGTGTCAAAGTATAAAGTATCCTTAAACATTAACATATATAAAACGAATCGTTCGACGAAGTTGATTTTTTGTGTTAAGTCTTATAATGAGTATTAAGTATTCGTCGTCGACGATGATTCGCGGCAGTGATTTACAGATTCTGCGAGTTCAAATCGGCGCAAGTACGTCGTTGGCTTCACGTTAATTATTTCTCTTTTACCATAACGGGAAAAAAGAACAACGAACAAAGAAAAAAAAAACAATATTAAACGCAGTAACGACTTTCAAGGAACGATCTTTCCGTGTGGACGTAAGGACATTCATTTTTAAAAATTATTCGTAAACTTTGAACACGATTAACCATCCGTATTTTGAGCTTGACGATTTTTTTCATATACAATATACTTATATTGTTTTGCCGTCTATCGACAGTTTCTGGATTAAAAAATAAACGCGTCCGGTAAAGCACGTCAGTCAGAATATTTTCACTTTATCGGAATGCGAGATTTCTTTTCTGTTTTTTTTTTTTGTTTCAGATTCGTAGTCAATAGCAATTTAACCTTTACATTAATAGTCATGAGCGTTATAATTAATCGAATTTATTGGCACGATATTGAGAACGATACGATGATCGATTCCGTCCTTCTTCTCAATGTTTACCCCAAAACTGAGCTCAATAATTTTACACACGATCACAGAATACGCGTAATTTTAAATGTCTTCGAGAATACATTCTTATCATTTTGATCAAAGAACCGAGCGTCTATCGTCCTCTAATCGTTTACGATTTCGCGTTATAAATCCACAATCGTTCGATCTAGATGGTGGATAATATCTACACATAAGCCTCGGCGCGACGTCCTCGTATGTGATTGAAAAATTGTCGCCAACTCGTTAAAGTCTTGCTCGACCATACCCAAAAACTACTTGTTATACCGACTATCATAGCCATCAAATATTTGATCATGAATACCTCAAATTCCGGAGTGGGTTTGTGACCCCGCGGGCGTTTGCCGATAGGACACGGAACCGAGTACACAGACTCATCGGCGCACATGTCCTCGTTCCACGTGAGCATCCAACTGTCGAAGTAAGCTTGTTCGTAAAACAGGCAAGCAATTACTATGAGCGCCGGTACTGTGTATAGTACGGAGAATATTCCAATTCTTATCATGAGCTTCTCAAGTTTGTCAGTTTTAGTTCCATCGTGCTTCATGACCGTGCGTATTCGGAAGAGCGACACGAAGCCTGCGAGAAGAAAAGCCGTTCCCAGGACGAGATAGACGCAGAGGGGAGCGAGAACGAAGCCACGCAATGCCTCGACGTCCCAGAGACCGACGTAACACACGCCCGATAGAATATCCCCTGAAAATATCAGATTACAAGAAGTTAGTAGAATTTTAAAAGAAGATTATTTTATCAAAAAATGTTATATTGCTCCGGGTAAATTAATTTAAGCGTACCTTCTACTTTTCCCATGGCTAGAATCGTTACTGTTTTTATCGCAGGTGCGGCCCAAGCAGCCAGATGAAAGTACTGTGAATTTGCTTCTATAGCTTCGTGTCCCCACTTCAATCCTGCTGCGAGGAACCAAGTCAGTGTGAGAATGACCCACCAGATGCTCGAGGCCATCCCAAAGAAGTACAGAACCATGAAGAGCAGAGTGCACCACTCGTGTTTGGTTCCTTGAGTTATTGTCGACACCATTTGAACCTGAACATCTGGGGGATGAGGAAACGGCTCCCTACAGGCAATGTTATTCTTCGCCGCCCATCCAACAACATAGACCAGAGCTACCATCAAGTAGCAGACAGACAAAAAGATGATGGGTCGCTCTGGATATCTGTAAACAAAATGAGCAATCGTTTGAATTTTATCTACAAAGAAATTCATCTATACAATAATGTAGAAGAAAAAAAAATTTACCTGAATCTATCGGTGTCTATGAGGAAAGTAAGAAATGTAAAGAAGCAAGACACAGCACACAGAGCTGCCCAAGTTCCGACCCACACTCTAGCGAACTGTCTTTTGACTTCGCTAAAGAACATTCCGTCACAGGGAGCTCCACAGTCGTGTACAACTTTGCCTCTAACCTTAAGGGAATATCCATGCTCGTGAGGTACGCTGAATTGAACAGGACAGACAAAGCCGTGGTGTCTCGCGCTGAGTATGTCTTCGTAAGGTTTGGGTCCGGAGGGCCAGGAGGGTGGCTGAAACTCGGGTAGGGGCATTCGCAGGGGAGGCTGAAGAGTGGTCGGCGATCTCGAAGGCGACGTGTCGTTGGTGCCGACGCACAGGACATCAGGATTTTTTCCATACTCCGGCAGCGCCGAGCAGTCGAGGCTCGGAGGCCACTGAAAGCCAAAATTTTGCATCATGTGCTCGCAGCCAGCTCGTGCACGTTCGCAGATTGATCGACAGGGCGGCAGGGGTTTATCGAGTATCGTGCACACAGGGGCGTACATCAGGCACAGGAAAAAACGAAGATCGGGACTGCAGCCGATTTTAACGAGCGGAGCGTACTGATGAACGTCCTGTCCGGCGTCCTCTTGTTTCTGATGTTTCAGAAGATTCGGCATCATCGTCGAGTTGTACGGCAGGTTGAGGCAGAGATTTATCGTTATAGGCTCGCATCTTCCGTGATGCTCGAGGTGTATGTGCTCGTCTTCGGGTACGTCGAGTCCCGTCGTTCTAACCGCGGACCAGAGACAGCAGAGGACCGCCAAAGTTTGCACGACACTCCTCGTCATTGTGACCGACTTTGATCCTCCCGAAGGGAGACCCGCACACAAAACAACGGGGTAAACTACCGAGGTAATACACTCTCGGGCGAGAGAGTGTCACCAGTCCGACGAATTCGAGACCATTGCTTCCCTCTACCCGCGAATTCGACCGAACGCTATGGCCGTTTTTTATTTATCGTAGTCACTGCGGCGAGAAGAACGAACGAATGAATGAATGACGATTTTTGATGGACGCGAAGAAAACTCGACCACTGTAAACAGACCCCGACGTGCGCGGAGTTGTGTGAAGGGAAGACACACTGAGCATTATGGTGGTTCATCCGGTCGACTGTTACCGAGGGAGGGATGCGCGGGAATTTTCGAATTGGTTTGTCCTAAAATAGTAATTTGCAACGCAAGTGCGATCGAGCGAACTTTGTATCGACGCTGCGACTCAATTAACATTTCCCGTATCGTGTTCGCTATATTGCATATATTCTGTAACGTACGTCGGAAAATTTTTATCCGTGCACTCGTGCCTGCTGTACTGCGCATGCGCAGTTCATTCCATTGACGCTGAGGCATCGTAAGGAAACGTCGTATCGATGTGCGTATGCGCCGAGTATTCGTAGCACGCTCTCGGTAGGCACAAAAACTAGCACTTTTGATGCACGAGTTACAAAAATGACTGTTCATTTCGAAATTTTCATTTCTACGTACCGGTAAAAATTCCATTTTCACACCTTGTGAAATAAAATTTTGTACGATGCCATTGGTCAAAAATTTCCTTTAATTCATCCAATTGGAACAGCCGTCTGTATCACGTGCCGCAATCTCACACTCGTCAGGAAAAAATATTTCCCACTGGTCGTCCCAAACTACTCATTATTTAATAATCGCTAATCCTCATGGGACACGAAGAATTAATGAATAAATCGGAACGCATGATCGATCACTTAATTTTGATTTTATTTGTTGTCTTCGACATTATAATGCACAATACGTTTCGATTTCGTTACTCGTGTCAGACGTTCGCTTGGGGCGCACGAAAGTTCGTGCAACCCTGGACGATTTACTTACGTAGGTACTTTAACTGCCTCCCGTCTCTCCATCTCCCTTTATTTCTCTCTCTCGCTCTCGTTCTCCACTCTCGTCTCACTCTTCCTCGACCTCTCACAGGAAGGACCTCCGCCTATTTTTTTTTTTTTTTTTTCCACACTTTCAAATATAATTACAACTCCCATCGCTGTACAATTCTTTTATAATTATAATATAGTGCTCTGAGTCGGTTGCGACTCTGCTTTCGGTTCTCGCGACAGGCGAAATATCCGGCCCGTTCATCAGTAAACAAATAAATCACTTTATCTTCATTTCTTCATTTTTGTTTGTTTGTTCGTTTTTTTGTTTTTTTTTTTTTTTTTTTTTTTTTAATATATAGATTTTATGTATCATATATCCCGGAATACGATCGGCCACGTGACGCGTCTCGTCCCTCTTGAAAGTCGATAGGTCAGCCTTACGTTTCCTTCATTCACGATTAGACTTTTGTTTTCGTTATATAATACACTTGACTATTCGTACGGAAGAAGTTTGAATTTACGCCGAGCCAGCCCACACTCTTCTCTCGTATTATTTCTCGGTTATTTCGTCTCACTATTATTACGTTTGGCGATTAAAAATATCACTAAGACTCGGAAGAATCGATTGGGATACGAAATTTGATCTCTATGCCACACCCTTACTACCTCGGTAAGTTTCATTTTTGAGCACATTTTTTTTTTCTCTTTTTAATTCACACTCTAACAGTCAGTATATATATATATACATATGTGTATATATATATATATATATATATATATTAGGAATAACGTAACGAACCAATTAAATTCACGGTGGTCGATTTATCCATAAGAGCGAGAAAAATTTGGGGGGGGGCTTGGAAAGTTTGGCTCGTTGCGTTTATTTTGTTTCATGTTAAAATCGAAGATAATCTCTCCGTCGTCGGAGATTCTGTCGTCGAACGACCGAAGGATTGATACGATGAGCAAAAATTTCAACTAACTACGATCTGTTTTTCTTCTCTCGTTTTTCATTGTTTTTGTTTTTGGTTTTTTTTTTGTTTTTTTTTTCTTCCAAACGCTTACACACGTCCTTACGTTTGCGTGTTTATAACGCGAATATATAATATCACGACGCGAGTCTCGCGTCTCTAAATATAGACTTTCGAAACACTCGGCGTCGTGTTCTTATTGATTAATATTAATTTCGAAATAGTCGAAGAAAAAAAATAAAATAAAAAACGAAACTCAAAAAAATGGACAGACTTATGCGCGCTTGTGTCGATTGATCAGACGCTTCGTAATCCCTATCTATCCATCTATCTATTATACGTTTCTATCGACACTCGGAAACGTGTCCCACTATCAATCCGAATCGCAAGTAGGAGAAGCTTACACCTGCGCGCGCGTTGACGCGTTTACGAGATCCACCGCGCAGCCTCGGGACATTCCCACCGGCGCAGGGACGTCGTTGAAAGGAAAATAAAAAATTCAACAAAAAGTCAATCAGTCGCAGACTTGAGCGGACGAAGCTCTCGTCGATTAAGCGAACGTACAATATATATATATATATATATATATATATATTTATATATATATATATGCATTCATGTGCATGTCATCTTTAGTCAATCATCGTACTCCCGGAATGATTTACATTTTGGCACCGATTAGGAGATTTACCTATTCTACAAAAAACCGATAAAAAGATCTCGGGAAAACGTACGATCGTTGCACCGTTCGTAAACGGCTCATTTTGTTTGTTTTTTGTTTGTGTTGCTTTCGGACGAAGTCGAATCCAACTTCACTATTTACAAATCTTCTGGCACGCCGAAACGTTCTGGATTCGAGGGAACGATCGAGCGTCCAGCGATCTCCAGATTATTTTTACCTTTTGATCGAGACGACTCTCTCGCGACAGTCGTTTTCTAGACATCTCACTATAAAGGACCGGTAAACCAAGTTAAGATATCTATCTCTATTCGGAACTTTATACCAGAACTTGTTTCGTTCTTTGGTTTTTTCACCAAGCACCTCTTACGTTTAAAATTTCTTCCCGAGTTCATTCATTTGACAATTTTTTTTTTTTTTTTTTTTTTTTTTTTGGCACTCGTGTTCATTGAACAGAACGGAAAGACATTTAGGTGAGTGAGGAAGACTCATCAGCCTTAGCTGTTCATTACTGTCGAGCGTCTGGAGTATCCTCGCCTCGATACGGTCTCCCCTTGGGCCTCGCATTCCCTTTTCACCCGGTCGATTATATCCGCGACGAGCTTCTCTTCTTTTTCTCTCTGCTGTTCCCAGTCCGGACCTTTTCCCATCTGTACGACAAAAATTTTAAATTAATTAACGCTCAGTTCACTAACGATCTCCTTGGATATCTTAGGAATTTTTTTTTTATGGAAGAAAATAATAATTGGACGGTGAGACTCACGTCGGATGTTCTCCGGGGTTTCTTGTTCGTCGGCTCCTCGCGATTCTCGTCGTTCTCATTGTCCGAGTGTCTCGAGCTCAAGTGACCGATGTATCCTTTACGGGACTTGAAATAGGCGTTGCAACTGTGACACTTGAACAGCGGTGCTGGCTGTGTTACCTGGGTCGACACGTGCAGTTTGTACTTGTGCCTGTACCACCGTGTCCGAGACGGTAAAACCTCTCCGCACCACTTGCAGACCACCGAGCCGTCGTTTTGAATTAGGTATTCCAGCAGCTTGCGAATACATAAATATCGAATATCTTATTCTTCAATCTCTTTGCAAATTGTTACCAAAAAAATATTTTCCCTCCTCGCTTAGTACTTGACGACCGGATTGCAAAGTTAAAAATAAGGAGCAAGGCAAAAAATCCGCTCATTGAAAAATTCAGTGAAGACCGAACATAATTTATCTCTTCGCAGTGCGATTCGACTGACTGCAGCTGGGACATAATATTTCTTCAGCTCATTGACCAAGATATCTACCTAATTTGCATATTGCAAAACTACTGTATGCGCGGTCACGAAACCGTTGAAAGTTTACATAATCGCTTCACCGACAATAAATGTTCGCTCGTAAAACTGTTGTTTTTTCTCTTTTGGACTTCGTCGTGGAGGCTTTCGGCGTGATTGGATGGAGCAACCAACCTGTTTTCGGACTTCTGGCTCGGTGTCACCGGCCTCGGACTTCGGTACAAGAAGATCCGTTCGATCTTCTTCCTGATCGGTGAGAAAGTGCATACCGCTGACGACCCGCTCAGTCTTTATGAATGTACCGCTGCTTTCCGAGAAAGAACTTTCCTCGCGATTCGTCGGCGATGTGCAGATCTCGAAGGTGATGTCGCTCGGCAAATTCGGCAATATCTGATCTGCAACGGTATCAAGACGAAACGATAATCGTTAGACCAACACGTCAGATTTTTTTTTTTTTTTTTTTTCATCGAGCCAGTCCACTTGATTAAACGTTACCGCGATGACCTCCGCTCAGTTCACGACATCGATTAACAAAACAGGACGTGTACCTTGCATGTATCGAGGATAATGTGACATTGGAAAACAGCGTCTCATCGCGCAATCCATGGCTCTTTTTTTATATGCATATAGACATATGATATATATTTTCTTTTTTTTTTCTTTTTTTTCGAATGAAGGATGTGTTCGTAGGTACAAGAAACGTTCGGTCGGGTAGACTATTGCAATGTATATCACAAAGAGTTACAAAGAAACTACAATTAGATAAAAACAAATAAAGATAATAATAATAATTAAATTTTTTTATCCGCATCGCCACCAGGCACCAAAGGTAATAGGTACATACGTACATACATTATTAGAACACGCTCCGACCGACGACAATGTTTGCTTAATTCTCATTCTTCAAACTCTTTTCATTAATTTCTTTTATTTTTTAATTGTTGGTGTATATATGTCTATCGGCGTTTGTTTGTGCGTCGTTAATTGCAATTTTTGTACGATCTTTACGTGGCAGTGACCCTCAGATGTATGCTTCTCCGTTATCGTTTGTATATTATTGTTTGATTTGTTATTGTCTGTTGTCAGTTTTTATAACTTTTGAGGCGCATCTACTATCATGATAGATGTGCGACATGGTTTAACATCATATATAAAATATATAGCATTGCATCATTTTATATCTATAGCAACTCTCGATAAACATCGACGGTCTCGTGTTTCACAATTTTTTAAACTATATATATATATAGTCTCCTTGTCGAGGGATATAAATTGCCGTAGTGCTGTCGATAAAGAGCCCTTATTCCGACTCTCCTTCAGTGGCTGAGTGAAAATATTCGTGCGTATTGTTTTATTTTATCACGTAATACCGGTCGTTGCGGTGGTGATTAGTGAACATACGTGCGCGAGAAAAATACTATCATATCGTAATAATGAACTGTTAACTTCATCGTAAACACATCTTCCTTTATTTTTCCTCTCTCTCTCGACTCTCGCTTTCCGTTCCTGCTTAATGGGATTTTTTTTGTTTTCTATCGAGAGAGACGGAGATCTCTGAGCTAGCCATGAATTTAATTCACAGGCTCGTTCGTAGACGAAAGTCGGTCAAAGTGAGTCTGGCGTTATGGGACATTCGGGGGCATCTGTTGCTATAAGAAAAAAAGGATTCTAAAGTAGCCACGAGTTAAAGGAAATTAACAAAGAAAAGAATGTGAACACCGCTCGATATCTCTCTCCCTCTCTCTCTCTCTCTCTCTCTCTCTCTCTCGGTCTCCCTCTCTTTATACCCTATATCGTATTAACGTTAAATAAAATATTTGCATCGTGAATATATAATATTTTCTGTCTCCGTGTTCGCGTGTGTGCTACTTTTTTGTTTTCTTCAAACTTCCCCACGTTTTCCGTTGTTGTTAAAGCCTAACGCTCCTTACCGCGCTAACTAGTACCCGATGTTACATTTTTTGTCTTTAAAATTAGAAATAAAATAAACGTTACTCGACGATGACAATACAATAATAATAATAATATTAATAATAATAATGGGTAATCATACGTAGCTACTAATGATAGTGATATATTCATAATAATGTAAAAGTAAAACGTATGAATAATCTTAATGCGTGGAAAATAAAGGAAAATTAATAATGTGTGCATCCAATTCGCCGTTAATATGGGACAATAATCATAATAGTAATAAAATTATGGAAATTTTAACATTTCGGTGGTTGACGCTTGCGCACCGTACTTAGCGTCGACCTCTATAATAGATAATCGTAGTGAATAATAATAGTTGTGCTTTGTTCCATCGTCCTTTTTTCTTTTGTTTTTTTGTCGACGCTCGACCGTAAATCCTTGGAAGGTTGCGAAATTTCAAAATAGAGTGAAAAAAAAAAATGGAAGCATTTATTTCGTTTTTTTTTGTTTCCCTTCGAGACACTTCATGGCGGACGCACGCACGCAAACGCACTCCCCTAGAATCCGCCATATAATCTTAAAACATCTTATATTTTTTTCCTTTTTCTGTTTAACATATACTTTCATATATAAATCTTTATATTCTTTAAATATCTTCATTGCAAATATACTTTCATCGCGCAGTCAAGCACATCGACGGAGGCACTCTCGTAAGTCCTTTCGGCGAAAATGCTCGTTGACGTTACTTACGAGGAAGACGATCGAAAAAGTAAATACTATATCAATGGTTGGGTCTCAGAAACTTCCGCGATTATTCGTACAACGTATACTTTGCGAATTTAACGCGCGTAACGTCGAGGAAGACCGTTCGCAAAACCCGAATTTCTTCTTTTATCTTCAACTTCCAAATTCGACTATACAATAGAATTCTGCGTAACTAACGAACTACTAAACTTTGAGTAAATTGTGTTTTTTTTTTTCTCTAACTAATAATGAGGCATTCGTGAATCGACTAGCGACTCAGATCATTTAATCACTATACCGTTTTATAAGTCCGGCCGAACGAGAAATTTCAAATTAAATTCCCATCTCTCTATACAATGTCCCAGCACCAAAAATACAATTTCAACAACGCGCCACAGAGTTGTCTCTATCTAAGCGAAACGAAAAAAGAAAAAAAATAATAATTATCAATCGTGTGGTCAATGAGATTAAACGAAAAACAAAAAATTATTCTCCGGCTCCAACGGTAATTTCTATCATAATCCTCTGTTAATTCCGTTTTGTATAAACGCATGCCTTAAACTCGTGCGTGCGCCCTTGCATCTACTTAAATATTAATTAATAATGATTTGTATTGTTGCCTGTCCGTATCTAAAAGTTAATATTTAGTGCTTATCAAACCATGTATGATAATAATAATAATAGTAGCCGTTATAATAACAGTAACAATAAAAAAGAGTAATAATTAATAATTGTTGGTGCTTCTATCTCCGCCGCCGCGAATTTTTGGCAGGCTCGAGTAGCGCATAATCTATACGATAATAATAATAATAATTCATATGCTTTTGTTAAATCTTTAGCGCAGCTTGTGTGTCACACTTTTTAACTATAATACATTCTACCGTGAAAATTTTCTGTACAGACATAACGAATACTGCTGGGCAGTACGAAACTCCGTGTAAATCTTCCTTTTTTATATTTTATATATATTTGTTTATCTTTCTCCGAACCTCACCCTCTCACCTTTTTTTTTTCTTTCTACTAAGAGGCAAAACTAGATCTATGTGATCCGTATGTGGGAACATTGTGCTCGCCGCGCTGGATCCTAATAAACTCTGTCTATCTGTGGTATTTCATACTCTGGCATCACACTCTGAGGGTCGACACTCTGCGACCCCGGACGATCGATTTTTACGCACCATTGGAATACGAATATGAAAGGGAAAAAAATAAAGACCCACGAATATTGTCAGGGACGCGCGCGTGTTTCGATACAGTTTAACGGGCGGATACCTTGCTATTGCTCACGAATTTTTCGTATATACGTTATTGATATGTCGCCCTACTTTATAAAATTCATTATTATCTTCTCTTCGTGTCTCGAGATATGTTCGTGTATGGAAGATAAACGTCACCAGAGCCTTGCACGGTGACTAGACCGAGAACTCGGTAATCTTTCTCAATTAATGGTCATTCGAGCTCGCGAAGAATTCCCCCTCGATCATCGACAGCCCGTTTTACTTTTTTCCGGGTCACGCACGCGAGTCTCCGTGCGGCTCGGACGTTCGCATTGTGTGTGGGTGTGTTTATTTTTTTTCGTCCTCAGACACTTGCTAAGGCGGGAGAAAAAAACCGAAGGGCATCACGCAATCCTTGGGCATGAAACAATCGTGCACGGTCTTCATGTGATTCTTCATCTTGTCGGGCCTCGAGAATTCCTTGCCGCACACCGGACAGGGAAATACTTTTCTCTGGTGTCCCTCGTGGTATAAAAAGGCGTGTCTCTGGAAGCTGTACTTGTTTTTGAATGTTTTCTGTATATCGAGCTTGGCGCACTCGGTGCACTGATAAACTCCCTCGGATATCGAGGCGTAACGAAAGAGGTTCAACCCGCGAACGGACATCTCCGTCAACTGTTCGGCCGGATCCTGAGATTGCGATGTTGCGCGACGTCTCATACGTCGTTTCGGTACTTGACGACCGGAAGGCGCCGACATTGCACCGTCACCGAGACTCGACGGCGTCCCAGTGGCCGGACTGTTCTGCTGAGCGCCAGCTCTTCCGGTCGCCGGTGAAGCAGAACCTCGCGTCGATGTCGTGGTCGTTGTTGTCGTCGTTGTTCCGCTCGACGCCGAGGCCGTGCTCGTCGACGATGATGTCGTTGTCGTACTCGTTGACGATGCGGTCGTCGTAAGCTTCGAAGACGCTTCCGGTTGCGATTGGGTCGATGGAGAACTCGTCGCGCTGCTACCGGATGATGCTCGAGTCTTTACCGTTTCCGACGTTTCCGACTTGCTGCTAACCGTGTCTGCGAAAAAAATAACAAAATTCGTTAACAATCATGCCCATTACTTACGATCATATTAACGTGGTAAATTTACAGTGCAAATTAATATTGTACGGAAACTACATAGTAAATTAAAAAATTACAAATCATTGTGATCAACGATAAATGATATTGAGATCCGTAGCGAATCGAACATGCGAAATATCAATATAATTTTGGAAACAGGGTGAGTCGATGGGATAACGTAGTGGATCGTAGGCGAGCGGGTCGTGGGAATATTCGACTATAAAAATATACAACATATACGAGATAAAATTATATACCATTCTTTAATAATTGCGCGACAACATGTTTGTAATATGTATACGAAAAATGACTGTGTGCCAAGCTCTCTCTGTGTTTGTGTCAGTATTCGTGTATTGCGTGTGTAGTTTCTATATATATATATTTTGTTTTTTTTTTATGTACGTGCGCGTAATAATAGGATCATAGCACGATAGCTTATCTACAAAGAAAAAGAATGAAAGAAGAAACATACACATAGCGTATACATCGAGGAATTCCACGAGGATCGACTTATCGTTATACATTATTGCTCGAGGAATTCCTCGTCTCAACTTTAATAAATCGATGATACAAACGTATAGGCGATTAAGTGTCGAATATATATATATATATATTTTTTTCTTTTATTCGACGAGAATGAAGAAAAAAAGTAAAACAAGAATAAAAAGTTCGACCGAACTCGAGGATCACTCGACGATTTGACTTTTGCATTTGTACTGGCTGATAACGCTCTGGCAATCGTGAATTTATCGCTCTATTAGCGTCACGTTTAACTTCAAAATTCCACTGTTGTTCTTTTTTCATGGGGAAAAATTCACGTCAAGTGTATCTTTTAATTCATTTGTCAGTCATCCTCGAGTTTCTTAATCCGAAAAATGACTCGGCGAGTGCCGTCTTAGCGTCTTCTCGCTTGCGTCCAAATAATTATTATAAATCAACAACGCGTGTAATCAACATGCAAAACAAAATTCCTATGACAAATAATATGATGCCCCTCCTCGATCAGTATTTAATTCAGAACAAACGACAATTATGAGTGAAGCATTGTTTCCTTCCGAAAAGTTACCGATGTTTTGTCTGAGATTAAATTCTGAGCAGGAGGATCTTAAAAATAGTCAATCCAATGAAAAGTGACGATGTCGAGGAAGACCGCCGATTTATCGGTACCAAAAGATACAGCCAGTAGTTCACACGGCATCGTCACTTTTCTATAGACCGTTAAAAACGAAAACTAAATAAACATAATTTTTGGCTAAGAGCAACGGTGCGCTTCGTAGCGAGGGGGCTTTCCGGCGTCCTCGGCACTTCAATCACAATCCAAGAGCCGAGAGACCGGTTGGGAAATCAGTCGGAGCGTGGAAGGTGCGTGAATATGAAAGAAAAAAAAACCACTGATTTTACATAAACTGGGCTGACTGCTCGATGATCGAAGCAAGACTCGACGTCGTAGAGATTAATGGTACATCTGCCAAATATTTGTCTCTAAATGAGAGAGTCAATGAGTCCTCGATCGAATCACCGAACAAGTCACGATACAACTTAACGCAAATAAACACATTAAATGTCTACAACGTACAATCGGATCCTTCAATGATGGTAGTAGTTACCTTTGCCCTCGATTTCAATGCGATTAAGTCGATCGTATCTTCTCGTTTCAAAAACGTGTCTGTTATTCCACTATCTCTCTTCGTTCGCATGTGTTTTTTTGCCCGAGCTTCGGCGACTATTCTTTCAATCGTTCGTTACTATAAACGCATAAAAAAGTGATACTTGTGTAATATTCGTTGATTTACAGTACAAGAAGTACAATCGCCAGTCGTGAAAATCTTGAGGCGCGCACACACACAATAATGCACATAATGCATGTACGCTGTGAGATTGTATTAGTGGTTCGTAACTACGAGAAGTCGTCGAGATACAATGTACCAACAAAAAGAGATAACACCTTTTCAGTTACAATCTATTGAACACCGTTCTTTTTATTATCGATAGTCATAATCAAACAATCAGTGCATATAAAATATACTAATTCTACCCAGCGTCAGAAAAGACTTCTTTACTTTCTAAAAAAGTTTCCCTATAAAATTTCATTTATATTTCTCTCTTATTATTTGCTTCTTATTTTGTTTTCTTTTTCATAATTTTTTTTAAACTCCTCGTTTACGTCTCAAGGTCTCACTTATTTGGCACTATCAACGCCGTGCGATGGCTTAAACTTTTGAAGCCTCGCACGCGTTTTATTTTTATATTTCATCGTTTTTTTTTGTTTTTTTTTTGTTTGTTTTTCACTTCATCCACGATAACAATTTACGTTTTAACTTTACTTTTGTTTTTCATTAGAAAGGCACCGAACCGGGGATTTATCGACTACGTCATTGGATCCCACTGAAATATGTTTAATTTTCTTTTTTTTTTATCTCAACGATTATTCATATTTTTTGTCTCCCGTATTTCATTTTTTTAAATTTCTCATGCTCATGTCTCTCTTTTCTCGCGACTTGCACGTCAATTTCATTTTCCACAACGCCATATAAAATAAAAACACAAAACCATCCGCCTTCATCAAAAAATTCGTTTTTCTGACGCATCTTCAAACTGCAACGACGTTAATAGGTATTATTTACCAACTAGCGCTAAAATATATTCGATATAACTTTTGTAACTTTTGTTATAGTAATAAGAGACAATAATAATCGTAGTTAATAATCTTAATAATCGCAATCATAAATGTACTTATTTTTTTTTTGTATTAGCGGTGTACGCAAGTGTTGTTTCTGTGTTCTGGTGTCCGTCGAATTTTCGTGTTCATGTTACGTTTTTTGTGAATAAGTGTGTGTACCAGTGTTTATTTACCGTTTAAAAAAATTTTTGGATGCGATAATAAACTATTCTTCTTCTTTTAATATGTATATGTATAATATATTAAAATCTATCCGATAGTACAGTCTGCTTTTTAAGCCTCGTAATTTACCTCTCTCTCGGGTGACGGTGCTTTGCAATAGTCGTCGTGTGCCAATGAGCCTTAAATATCGTTTATTGACTGTGCTCCCTTTTACAAAGGGAAACGTTTAAATGACGAAGAATCGCTTGGCACGACACTTTGCAAGAGTCACGCATAAATATACTTTTATACTTTATTCATTAATATATTCTATAAATTTCATTATTTAATTTTTCTCCCTCTTATTTTTTATCAATCATTATTTATCAACCCAGCAGTCCTAACCAGCCCTCCCCCCTTCCTCTTCGTCAACGTTTTCTTTTACCATCCGTATCCAAAACAGCGCATCGCGATGATTTTCTTTTAAAAAAAATCACGAATTGTTCATCATTGTTTTAATCTGCTTTCTCCGTTAATCCCGCCAGTCCAAGCTACCAACAAACCCCAATAACACGATCTTTTTTTTTTTTTTTACAATTTTTCTTTTTGCCATCGAATGATGTTAAACTGCTTGCGTATCCGTCACGGAGAAAGGTATCGCAACTCAATTCAAAATCGTGCTGCCAAACCGTCCCGACCGTCATTTAACGAACTGCTATCGAAAGCTTCATCCCATCTAAAATTGAGTTAGTCTTAGCCTCTCAGTGATTATCAAATGTGTGTATGTTTGCCTTTGTTCCTTGTTATATCATTTATTATTTCTTTGTGTTTTTATTTTTCTTCCTATCGTATCTCAATGATAATTCTTCGGATTGAAAAGTTCATTAATTAAATTGATAAGCTGTCTAGCCGCTGCCACTTTTTTATTTTTGTATTTTGTTTACGATTGTTTTAAATATAATTGAACTTTAAAATGTGTACAACGTATAGAGATAAATCGTAGTGTGTAGTTGCCCTTGTTTTTCATTACTTTGTTATTATCGATTTCTGACGAAACGCTCGACGATCATGATATGATGCTCCCCCCCCCCCCCCTCCCGCTAACGATTACGCGACTCGGACACGACGATGAGAGAAAAAAACCAAAAAAAAAAAATACGCGATCGAAAAGAAAAAGTAAAACGAATAAAAAAAATAAAACACAATAATAATAATAATCGAACAATGTTCCCAACGATAGAACGGACCGCGGACCTGTAGCCTCCTTAAGACTAATTTTACTCGTGTAAAATTCCCCGTGTTTAATTAACATTACAATTACGATAATAATTATTTTCTTCTTCTTGTTACTTCATTATTAACACCAGCTTAAACTATCTGGTCGAGCGTGTGAACACAGTTTGTATCTCATCCGAGAAGCCTCGATCGGTCGGTGGTTCATGATTTTTTCCATTAATATTTGTGTTTTTTTTTTTTTTTTGGTCCTTGCTCCCCGAACGATACGTTCGCCATTAACGATCTACTTATTAATCGATTATAAACTTTAGATAATTGACCCGACGCGTCAATAGCGTTGTGGCTCTTCCTCTCTTTCGATAACGTTTCGAAATCGCTGTTTTCTCCTCAAAGATGATCGATCGACGTGGACAAAAAAAAAAAAGTTTCATCTTCTTCCATATATATTATTTTTCTCAACAATTCTATGGGCTCTACGATATTTTATTTTTCCTTCGCTAATCGACTGCTACCTAAACTCGTTAATTTACACGAAGGTGAAACCGTCTCGTCGATACGTTCTCTTTGAGAATTGGACACGACGCCCGTTATCGATAACTCTCAGCTCTCGTTCATTTGGCGATAAAAAGAAACTGGCACCGCTCATTATTTGCCACTAGCCCCGATGTGGAGAGAACACGAGCCTCTATTCGAAGGTCGTATGTACACTACCTTTTTATTATCTATACTCGGTGCTCCATGATATATATATATATATACATACATACATACACACATATATATATATATATATATATATATATATATAAAATTTTGTTTTAATAATAATATACGTCACGCCAAGGCCGCGACCCTCGTACTTCACGTTTAACAATATACTTCAATGATAGTAGTTAATATTAATAAGAATTAATAATCGATAATAATCAATATAGCCTCTAGTCGTCTAACGTCTATGCCCAACTAGTGAAAAAAAAAAAAAAATTTGTATATAAATCGTTCGCCGCTTCTGTGATGAATCTCGTAATCATCGAAGAGCAAACTATCGCTCTCTGCACACGCAAAAAAAAAATCACCCCAACGGGCGAATCAGAGAAATCGCGAAGTTTACCATCGACAAACGAGCACCGAGAGCGATGAGACAGAGTGTAAGGTGCAAAATATAGTAAACTACGATCGTACAGTGCTGGCTTATGGAACTATAAGCCTATTCACCGTCGCCGAATAGCCGCAGCCTCGGCGCGATCGGTACACCCATTAACCCGCTCGAACTGTTATCTAATTCATCGACGATCATACTATCTCGTACGCCATTTCTTTTTCGTATAAGCTACGAATAACAATTAAAAAAAAAAAACAAATATCGATAATATGTCAAATAAACAGAAAAAAAAGAGACAATTAGCAGACAAAATTAACGAGCTTGGGGGGAGAACTCGACGAGACACTGAGTGCTCGAATAAAACGTCAAAACCGATATTATAGCGTATTCAACTAGAGAAAAAAAAATGGTAATAGAAACAACAAGTTCTGATAAAAGAAAATTAAGAATTCTAAGAACAAATTAAAAAAACAATTGCACATTAAAAGGCAGTCCGCTTAAATCTTATCCCGAGGATTATTTATTATCTACTTTGGCAACTCGTGATCTACCTGTGGGTAGCAGCTTCCTGTAAGCTACATTACTTTATTTACAATGTAAGTCCGTTTCTCGCTCTATTCGTTACTCGTTTTGTGTGTGTGTGTATATATATACGTATATATATATTTCTTTTTTTTTCATAAGTTTTTTTTCCAACTCTCTCTTCAATCTCACTTTATCCCTTGCTCTCTACGACCCCATCGATTCTAACGAGAATAGAAATATAACATGGCAACTATAGCGAACGAGATCGTGTGTTTTCGGGTGTGTAAAAAAACGAAGCGATCGACCGGTTTCGATTGCTGGATATTTTTTTTTTTCATTTCGGGTTCTAACATGATGATGAGAGGGTGGCTTGGTTCTTTGGGCACCGATCGGGCTCCAGCTCGGCTCGGCGTTAAGTTACTACTAAAGTGCCTTCAGTCTATCCAATGTCAGTACTATCTTGTATTTGGTGTCGTTTATAAAACCGTCCCACTGCAGTCTTTCGAAGAATTGCATATCCCGTTTTACATTATTTTTTATTTTTTGTTATCTGCGATTTTTCTTCCATGTATATTCGTGATTGAACGTATTACTTTGATTTGTTTTCTTTGTCGCTTATTATTGCATTCATTTCAAATTGACAAAACCGAAATCTCGCGGACCTACGCGGTGAGACTTTATGCTCTGAGCGCGATAATTATTCGCCTCTATCGACTTCTAAAATTCTACAGTATAACAATAATAATTATACCCGCGATTATTCAGGCTCTTTCTCAACGGCTTAACAACATGGCGAACGGTTGTCATACATATATTGCATTTTGTCAGTCTACGTGGTTTCCTTATTATTTGTGGTGTTTCCGAATATTTATTCTCTTTGTTCTCGAATCTGTATCAGGTATTTAAAAAAAATTTCTTCTTCAATATGTAACTGATTAAATAATATATTAAGTTTTTTCAAGAAAAAATAGTAAATTATAATGTATGTACTCGGTACGCCTATATATGTAACGTTTGATTTTTGTCCCGTTTTAGAAGTTATTTCGCTTCGGTTCCATCGTTTTCTCGCCTATTTTTTTTAAATATATTTTACACCCGGCCTCCTATCGATGCCGATAAAACTATGTTAGACGGCGCGACGAATCTTGGTTAGTTCGCGGTTTATTTTGTGTATAATAAATTCTTTGTATGCATCTAACAACATATTTCCTTTTTTTTATTAATCGTTTACCGTTTTGTATGTAGATCCGCGATTTCCAGAACTCGAGAGTCGAGTTAGGTTTATCTAGCGGTGTAAAGCTCGTTCGTTTGTTTTGTTATTTTCTTTTAACTTTTTGTTTTCGTAACTTAATGCCCGTTGCGGTTTCTTTTCATTCTCTTTTACCTGTATACATATATTTTTTCGTGTGCATCGAGTATGTGGAAACCGACAAGGCGGTTGCCCGAAAAACCGAATGTCCGTCCCTCTAACTCTTTGCAAAAACGAGAGAAAAACTAATATGTACCAAAGTGAATTAGCTGCAGCGGGCTTTTCAATCTTCAACCTCTTATCGACGTCCACACAACTCTTTTTTCGTACACACGAATATATATATATATTTATTAATTTATGAAGATGTATGATAAATTTAATGAAACGATTAATAGTTTTTATTCGCACTGCCGTGTGGTCTCGCGTGACTTCGACAGTATGTGCGAAGAAAATTCTTCAATCGTCCAATAAATTATCATTCGGTTGTTCCACTGTGTGTGTTCTCTGTTAAAACGTTCGTCAGGCACGTGCGTGGCGAACATATAACGTATCACGTACCTACACGTCGTCAATCTCGTTCAGTATTACCTACACTCCGTTCTTTTTTTTTTTTTCCTTATTTCCATTCTTAATTTTATATTTGACCCAACTTACATTCTATCTATCTATTTAACCAACGTCTCCCCTACCCGGTTCTCCGACCTTCTCCTCTCCCTCCCCCTGCGCATCCTCGATCGTTATAACAACATCCCCCGTCTCTCCATCAACCTCCGTCCGATCTATCGTCTATCTATCTATCTAGAAAAAAAAAACGATCTCGTTATGATTTTTTCTCTTTCCTCCTCTCGCGTCGTAGATGATGTTACATCGAGGTCGCTTCGACAACGATGTTGAGACTGACCGTGTATGTGTGTGTTGTTGTGTGAATACGAGAGCTTCGGGATTTGTCCCGAGGCGATCGTTTGAGCATCCGATTATTGCGCTATCCTCGAACGCGCTCTTTTCTCTTCCTCTTCGCATCTCGATATTCCTTTGGTTCAGGCAAGACAACAGTCTAACGATGACAATGACCAGAATACGTATCCGATACACAAGAGAAGATCGAGACGCGAAGTTTTCTTTTTTTTTTTAATTTGTTTTGCAACCCGCGTTGCAAAATTGAATTCAACGAGCAGCAGCGATGGTAACACAGCCGGCCTACCGCTGCTGCCCCATGCTCGAACTTCCCAAGCTCATGTGTGGTTTCAGACTGTGTATTATCTTCACGTGCGCGACCATGTTGTCCTTACGCGTAAATTCCTTGAAACAAACCGGACACGGATAGTATTTCACGTTCGGTTTGTGCGAGGTCACGTAATGACGACAAAAGTTGCTTATGTGTGTGTAGGTACGATGACAAACGGTGCATCTGTAAACGTCACCCTCCTTTACGCAAAAATCGCGAACCGAACCCTCGGTTCTCTCGTTCTCGACTTTGAAGCTTCCCTCGAAGTCACTCTGACTGATCTCCGACTCGCCGGCGACCAGATTAAATATGGCACTGCTCAGGTGATCCTTCGATCCCTTGTGATCGGACTCGGTGTCCGAATTTTGTTGATCGTCGGTCGGCGTCGCGGCCGACGCGGATGCGTGACTCGATGCTGATCCAACACCACCTCCACCGCCGCTTGATTTTCCCTGCTGTAGCGTCGTCGCGCTGTACTCCTTGCGGAAGCAACGCTCGAAGTTGATGCGTATGTGCGACGACGATTGTGCGCCGCTGCCGCTCGACGACTCGTCCGGGTCTGAAAACGATAAATACCTTTCGTACCTCCGATTTTTTTTTTTTTTTTCTTTGAGAACTAATCACTAAAGTCAAACGCCTAGACTACTTTAAGACTCGTGAGTGACTCGGTCGTCGAGATATTTTTTTTAGCAGTTCAAATGTCGCGGGACCGAGGTCACTCGCCGCTTAATGAATCGACACGAGCTTACGGGGTGTTTTCGTTTGAATGTTCCATAAAAATTGCATTAATCTTTCGTCCTATTGTTTGAGACATTTATTTTTGAAACTGAGGAAAAAAAACACCCAGTAAGCACCGAACGGCGTACTAACACCGTGCAACTTATAAATTTAATACTTAATGTAAATTCATGTATATTGTGGGGGGAAGCAAGAGGAAGGGTAGAGCCAGCAAATCACAGAGTCACCGTGAAATTATTTCTCTCTCTATTCGTTATTTATCCTTTAATTTCTTTCTCTCGTTTTTATTCATTTAATAATCAATATTTTATTTATATTCTGTTTCTCTCTCTACTACCGTAATAGAAAAATTCTCTCTCTCTTTTTTTTTTTTACATCTATTGTATATCTGATTTTGTTTCTTGCTTTGGACGTAAACCGTAGGCGTGTGCGGTATGTGTACCACATTGCGTGAGCGTGTGTGTATGTGTGTATTTTTTTTTCTTTTTTTTTTTTTTATTGTGTCGCGTGAAAGTGCGTGCGCGCCTGTGTGTCTCGATTCCCACCCAACATCCGCTTTTGTCCTTTCAATTATTTACTCTCGTTCTTACATTCTTACTCATTTTTTTTTAATATATAATTCTCAACGATTTACACCGATTCCTCGTTCACACTTTTTTCTCTCTACCGATTATCACTTTTAATCACGCTTTCGTACACCCCGTTGAATCAGACGCACATACCCACAGATTCAATCGGATTCTCACACGAGCCCGCACACTCTTACTTCACCCACACTCATGCTCTGTTGTGTATGTGTGTCCCGATAAATTTGCGATTTTTTTTTTTTGCGTATTTACGTGTATACACACACCTCACCCGCCCCGAGCCCTCGGTCAAGTAAGTACGTCAAGTTAAATAAAATCCTCACAAGATCGAATCACGTAATGTCTCAATGCGAGAATTAAGATGAAACATGATAGCGATCGTGGACGCTCGTTAAATTGAACGCACATCAACCGTCGATCCTTTCTTCTCCTCTTCGATTATCGTTATTTATACCATATATATAAATATATATATACATATATATATATATATCTTTGCTCCAATGAGACTTTATTTTAAATGATAAATGTTATGAAAGAGACATGGAAAAAGAAATCTGGTAATCATCGAAACGGTTTTTCATTAAATACTCGTTATGTTTTTTTTAGGCTTAGAATTTTTTTTATTATTATTATTTTTTTATGAACGGCTGGCCTGCCCCTAAAGTTCTTCGCTTCCCCGCGCAATTGGTTTAACGTCAGATCAAAGGTGACTCAATTCTCAACTCACCTGGGCAAGAGACAAAAATAATCACGTGTCACTATCGAACGAATCTTCGATCTTCGAGCACTCTCTCGTCTTTATAACATGTATCACTCTCGGTTTTCTCTATCAATAAAAAATCTCTTTGTATCATTTTTATTTTATTTTTTCTTTCTTTCTATTCGTTCGACTTTTATGGTCATCGTTTTTTTTTTCTCTTTTTATTTTTTATTTAAATTTCTTTATTAATTGATAGATCTTTTGCTCTCACGCACTCGGTCGCACGCTCTCCCCTTTCTATAGCTCTTTCGCGCTCGCTCTTTCTCTCTCTTTCATTCCACGCACGCTCGAAACTTTTTCACTGTATCTCAGTCAATCTGTTCTTTTTTTTTCTTTCGTTCTTTCGAATTTGTATATCTAAAGCAACGATAACGCAAAGAGAGAGAAGGCGGAAGCGACGTTCGACGACGGAGGCTCGTGCGCGTCTTTCCGTATCCCTCGGATCTCTTGTTTACAAATATATAAGAAACACTCGAATATCTGTCAGCAGTAAGTATATCGTCTATGAAAAGTTACTGTATCCTCGACGTTATTTATTTATTTTACCACCGTCGAACTTTTTATTTTCCTCATCGAAAACGAAACGTATTACCAATATACATTACACATACTTTTAACCAGCGTTTTTTAAAAAAAGTAAGCACCGCTAGCTGGCTCCACCCCCTCCTTTTACCAGTGGCCAATGGCAGCGAAGCGTTATTTGTTGTGCAGGGAGAACAAATTAGATAGAGAATTAAAAAAAATTCAATTGTATAAAACTTGTAAATAAATCTATGTATCTATAAGAAATTAAAAGAGAAATAAAGATACGAAAAAATGGGTTTCGCAACGGTTACACCAAAATGCAGTGCGGAAATCGTGTCCTTGTTTACAGAGAGTAAGGACTAAAATATATTTTTTTCTTTTCGTTTTCAACATTGATCATTCTTGTATATGTATATATATGCGTTCGTACCACGCTGCACATTGGCCGAGCGTGACAATTGTTATCGTTCTATTTTGTTAACACTTATTACTTGGATCGTTCTAATAGATTATTTTATCAGTTTCTTTTTTTTTATCTTTCAATTGTTTTATGCTTTCGCTTTCGTCTTGCGATTCCTCGCGTTTACCGCACGGTGTACATTCTACTGAGGGCGTAATCAAAATTTTTTTTCTCACTGGGGTTCTTCACAACTCGTCGGCTTGTTCGAAGTAAAATTAGAAAAAGTAGAAGAAGAAGAAGAAGAAGGATAAAATCGAAGAAACGCAATGGAAAAAAGCATGAAAAGGCAATCAAAAAACTAAACTTGACCTCTGAGTTTCGACGAGACATTTGCAAAATTCTCGCTCGGTCACTCACTCTCTCCCAGTCGTTCTTTCTGTCACACTCATTTGTACCCACGTTCACACTGTCTTCCGTTCTCCCGAGCTTTCTCTCGCACTCTGCCACTCTAATTGAAAAAACCAAAGTTGTCTCTCGAAGCAGTAAAGAACCGCGCCGGCGCGGCAGATTATAAGTTCGTCGTTTGTCGACGAATTAACGATTATTCTCACACGTCATGCAGGGGGAAAACACGTCGCGTCTGGGATCTCGAAGCTCGGTGGATTCGCGATTTTTTTTAGTACGTTTCCCTCGGTCTCCTCTGCAAATGTTGGGAGAAAACAGAAACTCTTTCGTTTTTTTTTCCTCCATCCCTCGTGACGTGAGGTGAAATGGATTCATGCAATTGCGGAATCCACTCTGCGAGATTCCTGTCCGTTCTTCGTTTTACGCGCGGTGTATCCGCGCAGAGGATGTAAATATTCAATAAAAATATATATACATATGTATTATGATCGTGAAAAACAAAAACGTGCGATGAAGAACGTTCACGTTTTTTTTTTTTTTTCCATCGTCCGTGTGCAGGGTGAAGAGACCCTCGGGCGAGGGCCGACGTCGATCGGATAACTAAAAAAAAAGGTACATGGGTCTTCTCGTTCATTCCTGGAAGATGCAACTTTTTAACTGGCCGATTCGACCGATCCGGAGAATTTGCGTCGAAGATTATACATAATTGCGTTGAAAATTTTATGACGACGAAATTGATTACGAATTCTTCGGTGGGTGCGAGAGGCACGAGGTGCCGGTCCTTTATTCCGGACGAAGGGGTTAGAGATGCAACGTAAAAACAAAACGTGGTTACACTGGTTAACGGTTAGATGAGAAAAAAAAAAAGTAAAAAAAATATAAATGAAAACGGAGGTACGTCGAGACGCGCGAATCGAGTCGATGTTATAAAATCTCGCTAGATGGCGATGGTACACGAATGATAATCAACGTGGAGCAGGAGCACATTATTTTTTTTTTTTTTTTTTTTCTATAATTCATTTCGTAAACGCGGCTCTTACCTTGCTTGAACCCTTCACTTCCTTGTCTACTGAGTGGCCGCGCGAACGTCTCGTCGGATGCTAAAATTGAAAAATAGAAATTTACAAAAATTAGCGAATCATCGATATATTTTTTTTAACGACACACCAAAGGTAATAGATCGTTGGTCGGAGGCAGAGAAACGTATAAAAAAATCTTACCCTGCGCAGAGGTACTCGGAGTTGGCTCGGGTTCTCGCTTGACTCTCGGGGTAACGGCTTCCGGTGGATCCGTGCCATTCTCCGTTGGTTCGGCTCCGGAGTCTTTTCTCGACGATGCCGAGCCGGGTGTAGAGTTGGCAGCGGCATGATTGTTACCGGTCGGAGTAGTGCAGTTTCCGCTAGTCGGGTTTGCTCCACCGCTCGCGCTCGTCTCGCTCTGAAAGTCTATGCCCATTTTCATTTCCATCATCTCGGGTGATCCCTGCACGAGATCGGAACCCGATTGGAGATCCTGACCGAGAGACGCCTCGCTGAGTGGTGTGTCCGAGGAGCCGCTCAGCTTCCTTGGCCTGCCGCGTTTTCTCTTTGGGGCGGTAAGCGCCGAGCCGAGCAACGGATGACTCATATGATGGAACCTCTTCTGCGATACGTGATGATGAGGAACGATTTGGTTTATTTTGTAAAGATTTGGCGGGGGCGGAGGTACTGTGTTCTGATTGCCGAGTAGCGAGGACGTTATGCTCGGTAGATCGCACTTGTCCTCGTTAACCTCGGTCAGGCCTTTTATCCTCAGGGACTCGGCGACCCTCAGGAATGCCGTTAGCCTGTCCTGATCTACGCTCACTTCACCACGATACATAAAGTCGAGGAGGCTTCGCATGTCCACGTACGGAACGTCTTTTAGAATGACTATTGGATGCTTGTCGGGATGCCCGGTGAAAAGGGCCTGTAAACATTTTTTTAAAGTCACACGTTACAACATTTTTTTTTTTCACACGATAATTCTGTTAAAAATAATTATGATGAATCGAGGGACTCAATTTCGAGGAGAGTCTTCTGTACTATCAAAAAGACTCACCCTTCCAGCTTTGTCGCTCGACATAGATATAGATAAAAATTATATATGTTCGCGTCGTATCATTATACGTATACAATGTAAAAATAAATGATGAATTTGATGTACTCTAACTCGAAATTTGCAAATTCCACTTACATCAATTGAATATTACTATACTTTTTATGTAACATAAAAATACCAGTTTGTAAAAATCCAAACTTTTCACCTGCAATTTTCTCGAATTTTTATGAAAAATAAAAAATTTATCGTGTCATTCCAAAGCACGTGTGTTTGAAAATTTCAGAAATAGTTGATGTCAAAAAGCTGGCAACACCATTCATTAATTACCCATTCAATTTTTTCTTTTTACAGTGTATAACAATTATTACAACCCGAAAACGGTATCGAATGTCGTCAAAAGTTTATTGGAATGGAGAAAAAAAATTACCTGAAAATAGGGACTACACGCCGACAAGACCATTTTGTGTGCCCTGAGTAGTTGACCCTCGACGGCCAGCGTCACGTCGACGAAAGCCTCGTCGTGGAGAAGTTGGTCGAATACGGATAATAAATTGCTCTGATGGTTGTTCCACCGCAGACAAAATCTCTGCGACGCCATCGCTTCGCTTCTCAGATCCGCCAGGTTACCGTTTATGTCCGCTAACATCAGACCACCAATGTTTATCTTTTGTTGTGCCGTTGATGCCGCTCTTCCGCGCTATCCACGGCGTTTCTGCTGCTGCTTGACAGTGGGCTTTGTGGTTTTTTCGTCATCGGCCGAGTTTTATCACGTACTTATTCCTCGTGACCTGAAGATGAAACAAAAAACAAGAAAAATAAAATTAAAAATCCAATAAACAATCGAACGAACGATTCAGTAGTTTCGTAAATAATAATCTGAGCCTCAAGCCACGAGGCGTTTCGCTAGCGTTCCTATTGCCGTTGTCGCGACCGCCGGTGGTTTGATCCCTCACTGTCTCAGCCTTGGAATAGTAATACAAATTATTATTCCAACGTCCGACAGGTAGAGAAACGCGAAACCGTGGGCGAACAGCAGTGGCTTCGGGTCACAGCGACACACGCTCTCGTCTATGTATTCAAGAACATAAATAATACGAGCATCACAATTCTCTATCCCTGCAAGGAGCAATAATAGCATTGTGTCGCGGCAACGGCACATGCGCGCGGAATCGTTCGTAGGTGTTGGTACGACCCTGATGGAAGGACGTGTAGGTAGATCGAATAGTTGAGGCGAGGCGAATAATTCCTTCCTTCTACGCCCGATACACACAGTAGTCCCGACCCCGCAACAATATCTCCGAGCTCGCTATGGCTACATCTCTGTGTGGAAATAAATTCTCGGCGGGTAGAAAAAGAAAAAAAAAAAAAAACCGTCCCTCCCGGTGACCGTTCTCGCCGCTACGGAACCACCGATCGATTGCTCAATGCTCTCGAGAAGGAAATTATTAAATTGCAGGATTAAAAGATAGAAAAAAAAAATGTATGCACGAACAATAAAAGCGGACCGAATTGAGAAACGGGAAGCGGCGAGTCGAATGTTTGTTGTCTCGTCCAGACATAATACAGAGAAGAAGTCAGAAGGGGAGAAGGAGTAGAGAATATTAAGTTCTGGGAATATTTAACAACGGTGTGAAAGGCAGTGGAAGCCAGACGAGAGCCAGACTCCCTCGACTGGCAGACACTAGACACGGTACACTCCTCTCGTCCACCCTCTCATTCCTTCAGCTCGCCGCTACTGCTGTTGCCGCCCTTCCGATGAAAGCAGGTGAGTGAGTATGTGCGGGGGAAAAAAACGGCGACTGAAGGGAGGAAGCGAAGGACCAGAGGGTTGAGAAAGAAACGAGAATGAAAGACCTCTCGTTTCTCCTTCTCCGCTTATCCTCGCTCTGTTCCTCCTTCACCGAGGGAACGAGAAAAAAAATGTATCCTCTCCCTCGTTCCGTCTCATTCGCTGGGGTTTTTTTTTTTATTATCCAGCTTTAACTTCAGCGCGGCGCCGGGGCGTTTCGGCCGCGCAGTACAGCAAGCACGCCGTAGATGAGGTCGTTCTCTCTCGAGCCCCCCTTTCCCGTCTCCTCGTCGCTCTCTCACGGCCCTCTCGGAACCTCCCAACGACGAAATCAATAGCATTTTCTACGCAGTCGGATCGATAGAACCCGTCGGGCCGCGCTTCCTCCTCGCTCCTACTCCTCTCAGCTCTCTCACCGCCTCGCGTCCGGGCCTCTCATCGTCTGTTTTGCGATCACGGATCTCCCCCGTATTCTCGGTTTCCCATTTATTTGACCGGCAGATTTTTCTTGAATATTATAAAAATATATATTTTTTTTTAATCTGCAGACTGGATATTTTTTTTCGGGCGATAAGTCGTAACATTGAGTAATTTTCTTTGCCTATTTATATTTTAATTTTCTTTGATCTTTTTTTTTTATCCCTCAAATGGGATACCAACGATTGAGACAGACTGGTTTATATGCGGAAAGGAAACGCGCGTTTTATTCTCACGCGCTTCGACGTAAGACGAGCTAAAAAGTATATAACGAACGAGAGAAGCAGCCGAGATTTCCTCGAGGTGCGCCCAGCAGCAATAGCGGCAGTGAGCAACCTCGACCTTGAACGACCTCGTTAATTCTCCAACGTGAGGAAGCTCGATCGTTTCACGGTTAACGGTGCGAACCTTCGAACCTCCGCGAATCTCTCCTACTCTCTTGTTACACTCGTGTGCCTCTCCCGAGCAGCGCGCCTTTGCGCTCGCTGACTCCTTGGAGAAACTCGCCGGATTGCGTAATACCACGAGATTCAAACACCGACAGGACAAACACACTTAAGATACGATCATTACAGGCGATTATTAAAGACCAATGTATTTATATATAAAATAGTAATCGAAGTATTTCGAAGTGCAGAAAAAAAAATTTTACGTCTGCATTTCTTGTTTTTTTTTTTTTTTTTTTTTCCCGCTATCGTTTGTAGAAATCGTAATGCATTAATGGATTATAGTGGACGCTGATTTGTACCAGCGTGTTCCCACATCCCGGAAAATTATCTATATCCATGAATTTGCAAAGGTTCAACTTGTTCATGGTAATTTTTGAGATGGTAAATATTGATGAGTTTTTTTTTTCTTTAATATAAACGTTTGACGATATTCTCGATTTAAAAATGAAAGAACGAATAATATCCATCGAAAGTATTACACCGCCAGTCGACACGTCTGTGAATCCATTGGTGTCGATTAATTTTCGGGATGAAGATGAACACGCTGACACGGTTCATCATCTATTGCAGTCCATTGTTGCATTTTTTTTTTTTTTTAATCTACGCTTATTCGACCGGTGCGCTTGCTTCAGCCCCTCGAAGGAATGTCAAAGACGAAAAGAAAAAAAAAATGATATGAAACGCCTTGTCTGCAGAAACTGTTTACTCAGCCGTGACTTCGTCATTTGCCCAAAGTTCCTCATAATAATTAATGACGCAATTCTATCCTTAAGCGCGTAGAACGTGAACACGAGTGTATTTCGAAATCGGAGGGAATCGACGTGTCAAGGTGTTTCGAAATTCCTCCGTTTCCCGTTTCACGGATGGACGGGGAGGGGGGCGGCTGATTACCCGGAGGGACGAAGCGATCGAGAAAGCGAGAATGTAGGTAGGCAAAGTTGGGAAGGAAAGGAAAGCGCGAGGCTCACCACGGCGTTACAACGATGCCCTCCAACGCCATCGCCAGCCAGAATCATCGCACAGCCGGGAATGCAACGGGAAAAAAATGCTCGGAATCGAGTCCGACCGAATATGCATCAAACACACTTCGTCGCTGTTTCCTATCAGTTCTTTGGTTTTTGTATCAAAGATTAAGAACTTTCCATTGATCCAGGAGCGTCAAAGTTCCAGCCATGTTTTTTGTTGTTTTCGTCGAGGGGAATCGACACTGTGAATGTCGAATTTTTCCGAAGGTGAGAACCGAAGAAGCGGCGGCGGCGGCGAGGACTCGATCGGGCAACACGCGGCGTGATCGTGGCCTGGTGGTAGTTCTCTCTTGGCTGCGCACCGTTGGATCGTTGGGCAACCGGTAATGGAGGGTCCGCGGTTAACGGTTCATCGCCGGGACCCCATGGCCGAACTGGAACGCGCAAAGACCCCTCTCACCGCTTCTCGGCGTCTTCAACTATCTCTCTCGTCCGCGCTCCCTTCAATCGTACAGGTGGCCGTAGCACGAAAAATATTCGAGGTCGTCGCCGTCGTCGACATTAAACATACCGTAAGCCCTTCGTATAACACGACTACAATCTTTTATACCAAAGAACCCATCAATTTAACTACGTTTTTTTCGGCCCTCTCGGCTGTTCAACCTTCAAATTGTATCTTCCCTGTACACGGTTCTCGACAGTAACGAAACGCTAGTGTGTCGCAAAGCGACACCGGTGGAAAAAAAAAAAAAAAAAAAGAATACAAAACAAATTTAAAAAAATGCCTCAACGTTGCTTTTCCGACGGGAGGACGTTTGGCGGAAGCAAATTTTTCTCTACGATTTATACACGTATACATATATATATATATATATGTATATATATATACATATATAAATATATATTTTTTTAATACGACTATAATTACCCTAGCTTTGCCGGCACGAATTACAAATCGGTAAATTGCCCCGCTCCCCTCGAAATCGTTGGAACTCGGGGGGAAAAAAAAAAAATCCTGGATAAAAACGTAGCATTGAGTTAAATATCTCGCTCAATAAGTCGTGACTCCTCGTCATCGTCCTCCAAACACGCGCACACAACTCGGCCGTCCACGTAACCGTCACCGCACCCCGATGTCGCCAGGCACGAGAGAAGCAAGCATGCCCCCCCCCCCCGCCCCCCCAAAACCCTCCTCCGATCCGCGGTCGCAGGACTTCGTCATCCGCATGCAAGCCAGCAAACACACAAATAGCCACGGCGAGCGATGAGTTGCTGAGTTGCAACTGCTGCTCGTGTGTGGCTTTTGTGTTATAACGTGACTCCGCCGCCCGCTCTGATACGAGTCAGAATGTAGCGTCGCGCGTCGGTAGTGGTGACGGACTCGGTGTGGTACTTTGCACCACCACCGAATCAGCGCGCCACCGCTATCCACCGATTGGCTGCTCGGCGTCAGAACTCGGACGGACGAGCTTCAACGCTACGAGAGAGCCCAGCCTATGGCATCGTTGTGCAACCGACTCACGCAGAGTCGAATAAACATAGAGGAACGAGAAGAAATACGAATGTTCTGTAATATTCCTCACTGGAAAACCCGTCCTGAATCCGTCTTATACAATACCATAATAACGCAAGCGTCACCATAGCCGCTCGTCGCAATATCTTTTTCCGTTGTGATTCGACAGTTTATCGTGACGTTAAATTCATTGAATATACATTTCATCATTTTTACCGTCGCTACATTTTTCAATTTCGTTTCGCCTATTCGTGTTGCCGCGTCCGTATTTTTTCCTGGACTCTCATCCGCCTGACAATCTTGCTCAGCTGTGTTACATTAATTTTCGTATTTCACATTCATACGGATAAATATTATCCGAAATAAAGTTCGACGTTACACGGGTACAGAAACGAATGAATATGACTGTGGCAGAATATGCGAACCATGCGCGCTGCATTCGACACCTATATTTTCTTAATACGGATGGTCGAGGCGGATAGAGACGGACAGAGTCGAAGCCTCGCCGGCGCGTAATAACATCGGACTCAAAGAAGCGGGTACGCGACGAGTCACGGTTCTGCGGGTGACGGCGTTAGCGCGCGAGCGAGATACATTACTCTACACACAAGACTCTCGGCACTCTCACGGCCACGCATTGCGTAATCGTCATTGCCGCCAGTGGCTGCCGCCGAGCTGTGTGTACGAGAGAACACGTCGCAGTCCCGACGTGCCGCTAGGACTCTGCTAGGCGCGGAGTCGACTGTGCCGCGTCTCTCTGTACGTCGTACGAAGCGACAAGGCGATGCTTCGAGTCAGCGCATACACCGTCGGCTGTGAGACTGTGTCGGTGTAGAACGGCAGTGGGATGGCTCGGAGATAGAAGAGTTTTTAGAGTGAGATAAAAAAAATGTATATATATATATAGATATATATGTGTGTGTTTGTGTGTAAGCGAGTGGAAACGAATATACCAACGCTGATGGGTCGTCTCGCTGCCACAGCTAGAGTCGCCTCGAGCGTGGTTCGTAGATAGAGAGCCTGTGAAATCCCCTTGAGCCTTCGACGCGCGGCAAAGTCGAGTCTCAGCGCCCCGCGCGTCCCCTTACGACAACCTCCTTGTTCTTAGCGCTCGTGCGACGGGCCGCGCTGGCAAAGCGTAGAACGTCGATGAGCGAGAGATCGAGGCGCTCTTCGTCGGCCATCCCGCTCGCGGGTTTGTACACACAGCGAGGAAAACAAAATTCACCTTCGAGTCGCTGGGCTTCGGCACGTCCCGTGGATCCACACGAATCTCCGTGCGGGAACTTTGAAACGATCAACGTGGCACGGACGCGGACGGCCATCCTTGAAGAAAAAAAAAAATATGTTTTCACGTATTCCGAGTCGGCCAGACGATAAGGAAAACAGTGAACTTTGACGCGCTGATTTACGCTCGAGCTTCGACGCTTACCTCTGCATTCTTATTATTATTATCTTTGTTATCGACATTATTATTGTTCTCGTCGTTCTTATTATTATTTAACGCCATAACGTGTATAAAATGTTCGACGAGAGGCATAACCGAGACTCGAGATGGCTCTTGAGTGGGGAAAAACGATCGTAGACAAAGGAGTCGAAGGAATTTTTTTGAACGTTTCCACCCTGACCTCGAATGTCCCGTTAACGGGGGCGTCGCACGTCCCGAGGGTGAAAATATTCCCGAGGGGTTTTCGGTGCTGTTGTCGTTAGGCAGTTAAGGGATGCGTCGAGGGTCTGTCTGAGACTGCGGGTTGCCCCGTCAAGCCCCTCGGCGGTGATGGGAACGTTTTTTTTTTGTTTTTTCTCTCTTCTTTTTGAGGGTGAGACGGTTGATTAGGGGGAGCCAGACGAGTTGTGCTGGTTATGGGGGTTGAGTCAGGTCGTCGCCGAAAGACTGGGATACTTTGGTTGTGGGTGAGAGAGTCTGCACGGCCGCCGAGGACGAAGCGTTTTAACACGCGAGGGGCGCAGCAGCGAGAGGGTTCGAGAAGTATATGCGGGACACGTGCAAGCAGGGGAAGCAGCAGGAATACAGAGAGGGTTGGGCTGGTTAGTTTGGTGTGCTGGCATCGATCGACTGGAATTTCTGTGTCTCGTTTCCTCCCTCGGACGCCTCGCGCGGGGGACCGCTCTTATCCTCTCTGGGCCATGTGTGTGTGTGTGTGTGTGTGTGTGTGTGTGTGTGTGTGTGTGTGTGTGTGTGTGTGTGTGTGTGTGTGTGTGTGTGTGTGCGTGTGTATGCGCGGGATCGAGGTCGAAGCCAAGCGAGTGCACGCCGCGCGCGCTCGAGGTACTCTCTCAACTACGGAGCTCTCGATTCGAGCTTAAACTCCTCCCTCGTCCTCGATACCAGAATATCATTTACAACACACATACAGTATCTCCGTACAGTTAATTTATACGAGTTTAAAAATCGGGCTGTTAGGATCGATGACTCTAATATAAATGAAAAAAAAAAGAAGGAAATTTCGGTCGAGAGTCGTTGAGTAATTTAGAGTTAAAATGTAAATAATTTGAATGTCGTGTTAATTAAATTAGTGGAAATAAAATTACGAGGTAAAAAAAAAAAAAAAATGCCGATGAGACTCGGATGATAGAACCATCGAGCGTGAAACAGAACGAGCGACTCGGACACGCCGCTTTCGTCGAAGTGGCGAGTTTGCTGGTCGCTGTCTCTCCGCTCGGATATCTATGCTGCTGCGTTCGGCCGCCCGTCCCTCCACGTTCTCTCCTCCGCCCCCAAGCCGTCGCGCACTGGGGGAGTGCCAGGATGTGCTTGGAACGATCTCGCGTCATAGCGGCAGAGCAGAGAGAGGCTCGAGGCTGTTTCCCGGCCGCGTGTCGCACGTAAAAACCACACGGTCGTGAGCGAGTGTGCGTGCGAACCTGTGGATGCCTCTCCCTGTATCCCCGTGCCGTGACTCTTTCATTCGTGTATCCCCTGCGCGCATCTCTATCCGACGCTCGGGGGCTCGATCATGTAACCAATGCGTATTGTCACTTTCCACCGAGGCGCGTCTCTTCGTTTTCGTTCAATTTTCTGTTATCTCGAAATTCGTCGACCAGTCATCCGGAACATAACGCAACGCAATTCCAAATAAAACAATTCAATTAATTCAATTATCCGTTCTATCATCATTCGAATATCATATTTTTTTTTTTTTATGTATCGCCCACTCCAAACTTATTTTTTCTCCTGATTACTTTGACCTCGCTGGCGCATCTATATTTTTAATGGCAACGTAGAACCGTCGTTAAAAATTGAAAAAAAAAAAAAAAATTAAAAAAAAAGTAACTCACAAGAATGACGCTGCACGGAAATTGGCGCTCCCCGGAATCGTGTAACAGGACGACCAATTATTCTGGAATAAAATACCCCGTGACTTTGCCGGGTCACGGGGAAGCGTATCGCGCCGCAGCACGCGGGAGCGTTATTCATGGAAACGAGTTAACGGAGGATTTAGCTGTTCGGGGTGGGGTTTTCCGGATGGCAGCCGTTGATCAGAGAAGCGGCGGAGGATCGTGTGTACCGCACGAACCTAGGAAACCAGCGAGACTCTCCCTCTCTCTCTCTCTCTCTTTCTCTCTGCACCCCGCTCCCCACCTTACACACCGCGAGTTGCAGTCAACGGAGAAACGTACGTCGCGCGTTCGTCGACAAGATTTCTCGCCGAGCTCTCTGTGTTCTGTTGCTTCTCCACCGCCATCCCAGTACGGGCCTCGTGTCCCACATTTTAGAACCTTCGTAGAGAAGCCGAGAGAGAGCCGCGACAAGGCGCGACGAGCGCGGCGTAGCCACGCCGTCCCCTCCTTCCCTTGGTGGGGCCTCGGGCTCCCGATGTGCGTGCATTCTTCATTCTCGTGTAACTCTCCACCGGCCTGCTCTCTTCCCCTCTGCACGTCTATATACAGATTACACCGTGTTATCCGGCAGTTACACAGATCAGCGTTATATCGCCGCGAGAGAGCAGCGAATAACAGACGTATCAACGCTACGGTTATTCGTGCTCGAATGTGAGAATTTTCTAGCGTCCTTAGCTTCGACATGTTCCTCTGCGTTACAATGTTTCCACCTCGATCGGCGAGGAATTATCTACGATGATTCCGCGTTACAGACACCTCGAGACAATGACAAGCCTCTGGCGTGTCATTGAGTTGATGTTCGATTGCTGCAGCGAAAATAGACTATTGTCCTGCGGGGAGGCGAGGGAGTATTTTTGTTTTATTGGAGTTTCCGATTTTCGACTTAATTTTGCGGAACGAAGCGCTTGAAACGATCTGATTGTAGAAAAATAAAAGAATTATCGTGTACAACACGGATATCCTGGAGACAATTGTAAGCTCACTGGTATCGTTGAATTCTTTATTAATTGTCACGTGGACAATTCCTCCTTCGATACTTCTATTCACCCTGCCGTGGGGTATTTTTTCTTCGCACACGGTCACCGATTTTTCAGATAATTTGAGCCGGTTTACATCGATCCGATTTGAAAATAATCGCCTACGACACGGATACGAACGGGGAGTTCCTCGGGGAAATTGTTCTGGCTGACTATCAGGGCGATTTTTGCTCGGGCTACTTCTCTCGCCTCCCCTGCGCTCCCGTGGTTCTTTTCGCTTCGCGCTTCGAACCAGCGCCCTCCACCCAGCACACGCGATTCCCTCACACGAGCGCGCGCACACAGTCACGAGCGAAGCGTGCATAGCGGGCAGGAAAAGAGAGAGACTCGACGGTCGAACACGCACATAGCGAAAGAGTTGAAAAGAGGGAGAAGGAGGTCTCCGAGAAGGCGCTTATATACGTTATATACGTTATATATAAGGAGGAGGAAGGCGAGAGAGGGCCGCGATCACGCACGTATCCGCGACGCGTCGGCCAAGCTCCGATTGGCCGTCCGGTCTCTCGCCACCCCTCCGCTCCTCTCATCCCCCTTTAGAATCCTCGGAGTCGTCGTCGTCGTCGTCGTCGTCGTCGTCGTCGTCGTGGTCGTCGTGGTCGTCGTCGTCGCGACGTACGAGACGACGCCGGGTGCATACGCGCATCCCTCCCTCCCTCCGTCCCCGCGTTTCTCCCGCTCGCCCGCTCCCTCGCCGCGAACCGAACGGACGACGCAGACCCGCACCCTCTTTGCTCCCCCAGCGCCTCCCCTCGGCGCGTTCCGCGTTAGCCACTCGGACGAGTAGCGGCCGAGACTGCCGGGAGAGAGAGCCTAGCCCGAGCTATCGCGCGCTCCGAGCTCTCTCGACCTCGGCGCACCCATTGGCGTGGCGAACCCGCATTTTTTTTTTTTTTTTTTTTTTTCCACCCGCCACTCGACACTCACTCCCACCGACTCGATTTCACTCCGCTCGTTCGATGAAACAAACGCATCGGAGAAAATCGCGTCCTTTGGGATTTCGTGGGCTTCGTTGGTTCTAACGGTAGAACGATTTTTTTTTTTTTTTTAATCGATAGTTTGTATAGTTGGGGTGAGTTTTTTTTATTTTTTATTTTATTTTATTTTATTTTTTTTTTAATGAAGAAAAGGTATTTGAGATTTTCGAGGGATCGAGGTGGATTTCTCGCCGGAATGTGTTTCAATTTATTCGAGATGGGGATGTGAAGAAACAAGGGAATTTTTGCCGAGTCAACGGGATCAACGAGTAATTTTCGTGTATCTTGCATCGCCCTCTTTCGGGTTGGAGGAGAGACTAAAAACACTGCCCTCGACCTTTAAGCCCATTGGCGCGAAGCCTGGGAGAGCACCGGCGTGCGTTGTGCTCGAACGGTTAAAAATTGAGTCAACCCCGATGACGCGGGGTAAAGGGGGGGGGGGGGGGGGTCCGGTCGAGTAATCCGAGAGGAGAGTACACAAATCGCGACGCTGTTCGGTGTGTATAGTTTACGTACGGACGTTCCCTCTCGCGCCCCCTGCTCGATTATTTTGCCCTCGACCTCGACCTGTGGCTCTTGGGCACTCAGTGGCGTCGAGACGTAAACGTAAGTCGACATTTTTTTTTTCCTTTTTTTCCCACACAGTCATCATTGCTTTCTCTTGGAGGCAGCGCCATTCAGCGATATTTGGTTCGACTACGATATAGAAACTTGCAGTTTGTGATGGGAAAAGGGTATCGCACCCCGAGATCGGTGCAATTATCGGCTAATGAACCTCCCGACGCTATTAGCCTCGACATCGATTTTTTTTAATAATTTTTTTTTTTTCGTTAATTAGCTCCGTTGCGCCGGAGAACGAGACGGCCGGTTAATTAGCAATCAGGATTCGCAACAATATTCTTCAAACGGAGGATAAACGAAATTGTAAATTTGTTTTTTGTTTACTACATTTTTCATACATTTTTATTATCCGCGATAGTTTCTCACGACCCGCCCACCGACATCGAGATACAAATTTTATACTTGTCTTTGCACATGTCCCCAATTCGTGAAGATAAAAAAAAGCCGAGTTGCGTTTTTTTTTTTTTTTTTCAAGCTGTAAATATCAAGCTCTGCCAAGTAGGGTAAAGTTACGAGGTGATACGTCAGTGGCTGATTATACAAACTGCAAATTCCATACGCGCGTATGCACCCGTGGCAATTCCATCCAAGTGCAACACGCATAACTGTGAGTGCAGCAGTTGTTACCGAGTTGCGCAGGTGTAACTGGGGCACGAAGCCCGACACTATTGTACCGAATAACATGAATCCTGACGCTCACCTCACCGTATCGCACAACCTACCCACTCACGCTCACCTACAATATCGTACGTTGCATTTCAAAGCAATATTATATCTCTGGTAAAAAAAAAGAAAAAAAAAAAAAAAAGAAAAATCAAACTTTTTTTTCGTATTTTCCTATTTTCTCGTCGCTGCAAAAAATATTTCAGTGGAAACGAAATTAAACAAAAAATATTTCCAAAGTTTGGCAGTGTCGATGCACTGTACTTGTCCTTTCTAGAGAATTTTTATTATTTTTTTCTTTCTCATGTCTGCAACGTTTTTTTTTTGTTTTTTTTTTTGTTTTTAATGAAAACGAGATGAATAAAAATGAAGAAAATAATTGTCAATCGTTTGACAACGCCATTAGCGGTGCGAAGGGCAAGAGCAAAACGTTTTGTCGTGAAATGATTCATAACCCAATGGACTCCGTGTTCTGCGGTCGAACGACCGAGAGGGTTATAACTATTTATCGCGTATAGTACGGCGCGTGCGTCGACCAAGGCCCCAGGGGCCTCGCGCGTTTGTGCCGTTGCGAAATCCACCAGCCCTACAACCGTGGCGAGTTGGCCATTGTACGTCGTCATCGTTCTCTCCGCTTCCCGTTCCTTCCCTCGGTGACTCACTGAACCCACTTCGCAGAAACACGAACGAGCAAGGGACGTGTTCGGATTATTTTTTGTTATTCGCCAAAACCCAAAAGTCTGTCGGAATGCGATCGACGAATTTAAATTCTCCACGTCCAAATTCCCAATATATCGAACGGTGAAAAAAAAAAAATAGTCCGCGAGCGAAAAATTTAAGCTTCTCTCCTGGAAGATACGACCGTCCTCGATTACGCTACGAATTAATAGATTTCCACTTGTATTCTATTAATAATAAATTTCCAACAGGTTTCCTTCTCCGCCTCTCGTCACTTCCCTCCGTGACTCACGGAGCCCGCTTCGCAGAAACACGACCGAGCAAGGGACGCGATAAGTATTTTTTATTTTTTTTTTTTTTTTTTTTCGGCGAAAATTCCACTTTTAACGACAAAAATAATTCTCCGAATATCTACAAGCCCAATCTCACGAACCGTAAGAAAATAATAATCTGAGAGCGGACAGTTCGCGCTCATTTCCCAAAAGACATTACACGATCCCCAATTATCATATTAATTAAAAGATTTGTCGATTGTATTTTATTCACGTATTTCCTACTGTCTCACATCGGACCGTGCAAAGTGCGTTTACGCATGCGCGATAGATGAGAAAAATTGCCAGCGAGACTTCTGGTACTTTTTTTTTTTTCTCTCTCATTCACCGTGGCGCAAGAGTCGGGGAAGCGTTCTTGTAACGGATACAGACAACAGAGGCTGAGAGACAACGAGTCGGCTCGAGGGAAAAAAGGCGAGGAAGATCCCGCAATGCTGCGAGAGAAGTCCTTCGTGGTGCACAACGGCCGCGTCGGAGTTGGTGAAAGAGGCGCAGGTGTATTCCACGGAAACACTTGGCTATATATCTAGCCGCAGTCCGTGAAGAGCTATCCGGGGGCTGTGTGGGGCCGCTCGAGGGGAAGCCACAACGAAGACGGTGTTAGAACGCGGTCGCGAGAGTGGAATCGAGAGGGAAGGAGAGAGCGTCGAGAAGGGAAAAACCGAGAGCCCGAGGCGGCAGCGCTACCGCAGCGCCGGTGCCGCTCTCTGGGAAACGAGGAATCCGAAGCACCGAAGCACCGCTATAACGCGCCCCGCTCGCAGGTGCATTCACGGAAACACTCTCCTCGCTTCGTGGGACACCCCCTTTTTTTTTTTTTTTTTTTTTAATTTCTTTTTCTCTCGTTTTTTTTCTGTAACTTCTCGCTCCACGGAACCCTCGACGATTAATGTTTTACGTCGTGCCGTTCGCCCTCGAATATATATTTTCGTCGCAACGATCCGTTCGCCGTTCCTCGACGATACCTCAAATAATTTTGTTAATTTTATGCGTAACAATCGATGCAATAAATGCAGGCTGATGATAAATTTAACATTGTTACACGAAAGCTTGGTAACACGTATCGAGCGATGGTAATCGATTAATTTCGTCAGAAATAAATAATTGAAGATCGTTAAATACGCGTTAAAAGTTTTCGACCGTTACGGAACGTGCAGGGGTTGGAGAGGTGGTCGAAAACAATTACTCGGGTCGACGGAGTCGTGCACGGTGATTGGGGCTAATCGTTCGAAATGATCGCGAGGGGTGAGTCAAAGAGGAAGCTATTAGAGGTGTCTATTAGCGAGAGATTTCTCGAGTGAGTCCCGTCACGCACCGAGGGGTTGTTGCGACAGGGTAGACGCGACGGGAATTCGGTTTCCCTTTCCCTCCCACGCTCTCCCGTTCAGCCCCCGTCGAGCTATTATCATCGTCGTCGCTCTCGTTTTCATTGTCGTGTACTTTTCTCATCAACCCCCTGTCGACGTCCCGAGAAGCGTACCCTGTTGCTCGCTCCCGTTCCACCGTGCGGGGGCGCGGGTGCCGCGATAAAATCGTCATGCCACTTTGATCGTGAAATCGTGGTCGCCCGCAGGAAGCGGCATGTAAATTCCGTTGCCCCCGGATGCCCGTAACGCACGAAGAGCCCCCCGAGCCAACCGCGGTAATGTGAAATGACGGAGGCCCGAACGAGCCCGCAAGTGGCACTGCGCGAGAGAGGCGAATTTAAATATGAAACAAACAATAATAATAAAAATAACAACGATAATAATGAAAAAAAAAAAAAAAAAAAAAAAAAAAAAAAAAAAAAAAAAAAAGACACGAGGCAAATTTCGCCCTCGAACGCTTGCCCGATGCGCGTTATCCTCTCGTATGTAGGCACTTGTTGTCGTCGAGCCGCCCGATCGGGGGCAACGGGGAAACGAAGCAATGGCGCGGACGGGGAGGGCGGAGAAGGGAAACACGAAGAGTCGCTGCGTGGAAGCGTTATTTAAATTTCGTAATACGTGGGAAGTGCGTGCGTGGGTTATAATATCGTGTACGTCGTACGTGTGCGTACGTGTGCGTGTGTGTGTACGAGTATGCCGAGGTTTGGGACACGCTCGAGT